>CM060972.1:57984772-58642272 GCA_030765045.1 Tenodera sinensis
GGCTTCAGGTGATTGTCAAAATGTTTAAGCTTTGAAATTCCGTTCTCTTTGCACGGCCAAGAGATACAAAAGAGATTTTAACCAACTTTTCGTTTTTGAGTTATGCTTTTCATAGACACACACACACGGCCCTTTTTCATAAAATGATTTTTTTTTTATTCGGGGGCTCTCAAAACATATTTCCGGTGAAATCCCGAAACCAAAATTTGGGATCGAACACAATCCTTCCCCTACTTACATAGTACAGAAGCTAAAAACTCGCTCTTCTCGGCGTCTTGACTCACTAATATAGAAGAAAATGACGTAGCACGGATTCTTTTCGAAATCCACATTTTCTTGACACTTCACATTCATGAACATATCAAAGTCGTTAATTTTGTTTTTCTAACTTACATTTATAGATGGTTTCAATACAATTCGTACAATTTTTACTTTCGCTGCTACGTATAGTATCTCAAAAACGAAAAAATTGGTCATGAACCAAAATTCGTATTTAAGTTTAATATCTTTCAAGCATGCGACAAGAAGGTTTTGAAGAAAGTTCCTGCCCCCCCCCCTAAACTACCCCTTACATGGATAATTGTTTGACATGTTTGATTTTCTTCGAAATGGCTCTAACGATTTTGATTAAAATACCACATGTTTAACATAATATTTTATGGCAAATTAAATGTATATTTTGAATTTCCTGGCTATAGGCCACGCAGTACTGTTTACTCTTGATGAACTTGCATAACTAGTAAACTTTAAGACATACGCCAAATCTTACTGCACAAAAAATGCAAATGTTAAAAGACACAATGTATGCTCAGTTAAATATTTTTTGGAGTGAACTATTTCGGAGATATTCATTGTTATTTGTGCGAGTTTTGCAATACTTATAGGTACCTACTTTTCTCAACTGTAAGTTCCTTGTTTATTGTTTTATATCTTGGCTGTGCAAAGCCTACTATAGTGACTAGCTTTAAAAGTTTTGTGCTTTTGCTCAAGAAGCTTAACAATAAGATAATTTCAGCAATTGTTTATCTTAACTAACACGAAGAAGATAGAGTAAGAGCTTGTAAGAATGGTTAGCACAAGAGTAGAGAAAGTAATGTGAGTGTAACACATCAGATTTTTAAAAATGTAATCCTTGTTTGATTAAAATTGTTCAATGTCCCCGGCTTTTTTGTTTGATAGCATGTTCGGATGTTAACCTTGAAAATCCATACCTTTCCTTTGCATGCCGTGCTATACACCCACGTGCGTCTGAGAAAGAATTTGCTAGACGGAACAAAGGCAACCCCCCATTGGGAACGTCCAGACGGGCCCCCCTACTGAGCCACACGCGGCCCCTACCGGCAATTTCACGGTCACTGATCGGAACACAGTGCTAATGATGTCCCACAGGAATGACACATGCTTTCCTATCGGGTTGACTTGGATGCAGATCCAAAGTGATTTATGTGACCATCAAACATGAAAACCCAACAAACAATAAAATAATAAAAAGCATCACCTTCTTCAAAGAAAAAATCTGATGTGTTACACTCACAACTATTCTTACAAACTCTTATTCGGGTGGGTACCGACTGCGCGCGAAAGGCTCAAATTTTCCCTAACTGCGCGCGAGGTTGTCAAGGGTAAACAGGCCTACAGCGCGCGAGCGAGTATACCACAAATACGTAAAAGTTTTGCGAGTGTTTCTCATTTGTTTCAAGAATAGTTGTGGCTACAGGTCATAGGCTTGGTAACGCTCAACGACTGTCGAATGTTCCGGGTGTATAAGATGGCGTGCTGTTTATAAAATTATGTACTCATCGTGTGTGTTTCTATAGAGCAATGGATTCAGTGCTTCTCTGCCAGTTACGAAAAGTCAAAGGGGACAAAGTTTTGTTGTTATAGATATCGCTTAGAAAGTGAAACACAGCGAAGAGTATCCTGGAGGTACACTGTCAAAACATGCAGTCTCGTATTTATTTAAATTACACTGCTACTCGTATCTTATTCAGTAAAGAAGTAAGTCATAATCACGAAACCGTTCATACGAGTTTGGATAGGTAAGTAATCTCTAATAGCATAAAGTGCAAAGCTGGATTGTCTGAAAGACCGTTAAAGTTGATTCGCAAAGAAGTTGCCACTGAAAGAGTTGACATGAATGGCAAATAGGCCAGCATTCATAGTCTCTAAAAAATTGGGAAGGAAAATGCACGAATGACCGTCGCGCGCAGTTTAAAACAGGTAGAAATTTGACTTGCGCGCAGTCGGGTCCCTCCGTGTTATTCCTCTATTTTTTCACGTTAATTAACATAAAAATTTGTAGAAATCATGTTTATTGTTAATTTCCTTGTAGGTCCAAGGGGAATACGGTGACACACTGACTAGGCTTTCAGCGATACTCGAATCTTTTAAAGCTGGTTTGTATATGAGGTTTTGAAATTCCGCTCTCTTTGCATGACTAAGAGATAAAAAATGAAAAACGACTTTCCATTTGAGAAAAAATTAAGTGCTACAAACTCACATAAATAATGGTGAACAACTCCGAAATGTCTCGCTTAAAAGTAAAGGCCATTTAGACATAATTTGTGTTTTAACGAGATCTGCATTTTTGTATATTAAGATTTGGTCGATCTCTTACAGTTTGCCAGCTACGCAAAAGTCGTCTAAAGTCATCTATAGCCAGAAAATTCAAAATACACATTTCATTTGCCGTAAAAATATCTTGAACACATGGCGTTTTAATCAAAATCCTTAGAGACATTTCGTCCGATATGACACAATGTTGGAGTTTAAATAAAAACAAACAAACAGAGCCATTTTCGAAAAATGTTTTATCTAAAGGGTAGTTTAAGGTAGTAGAATTTTCTTGAAAATATTTGTGTCGTATCCTTAAAGGTTTTAAACTAAAAGACCAAGTTTGGTTTTTAACCGACTTTTGGTGTTTGAGTCACGCTGTTTACAGACCCACAGGCGCGCGAGCGCGCGCGCACACACACACACACACACACACACACACACACACACACACACACACACAGACTTTTGTCTAAAACTGCTTTTTTGGATCCAGGAGTCTCAAAATATATATTTCTGTTGAAATTTCTCCAAAATTTTATCACAATTTTTCTCCTCGTCGTTAACACAGTCTAGTCTTTCGTTGTATCACAACTCACTATTTTTACTTCTCGTAACCTTGTTGAGTCCTTTCAGTGTCTTTCTTCACTTTCTCTGTCTCTCATACACGAACTACGACATTACATCACTCGACACTCTTGACTCTTCTTACGACGCACCCATACACGCCCAACTATCTCACACTCACGTTCACAACGACGCCTGTCTGTAACTGCAACTCCACTGCTGCTGTTCATATAGAGGGGATAACGTCACACGGACCTTACTCGACTTCTACACACACGCCGCTGATCAAGTGGCAAGATCTTTCTCGAAAGTTCTGGAGAAACCCCCTTAAGTATGCCAGGTATTTTAGCACAACTATATTCGCGCCCATGCGGCGCCCGTCGCTTTCCACTTCGATCCCTGTGGACTGTGTGCGATATTTGTGGTGGATGCATGCATGCGTTCGTGCTGGAAACATTAGGTACCCTCTCCCGAGTGTTTCATTTTAACCACACAGTAGTGATCTTTCTTTTCTGTTTGTTGTTTGTATGAAATGATTCATTACATATAATTTTTGCTCTGATTTTATGTAAATTTGCACATATAATCTCAAACATGTTATCTACAGACTCAAAGATGCCTTTATGTTTGCTTTATTCTAGGCATGGGCAGAATCGACACAAAAGGGGCACTCCACTGCAATACGTTCCTGCCTCACTCCACCGGTCATCCCTTCCCTTCACTGCTGTTCAGCTTTACCTTTATTTACAGGTATTTATTTACAATTTTAAAAGTACTTTCTGAATACTCGTATTTGTAAACATATAAAAGAAACGATATAATTCCACTTTTTTAAGGTTAAGTTTCTTACTAGATTATTTAGTATAAGCTATTGTACTTCGTGTTTCAAGGTTTCAACATAATATTGAGTTTAAAACTAAACGATTTATTATGCTAATCAAATAGTTTTAAACTATATTAAGGGTAAATATCAATGGAACTTTATTTTTTATTTATTGTGAAAGAGAAACAATTTAAATCGTCAATAACAAGGCAGAGTAAGATTGTTACGTGTATATGATAAAGTTATAAAATTGAAGATTATGTGATTTGCCTAACCACAGTGGGCCGCTGTAATAATTATTGCATGCAAAATATGTTTAATATAAACAAAAGTGTTGACATCAGCGCAGAAATTATTACAAAGCCGCCACTACCCTTGTTGTATCAAAACAACCTTCGTCACTCGGTAAGAGAATGTGGGGTGGGTCAGGAAAGTTCAATTGCTACCTCTCCTCTCCTGCCCATACCTGCTTTATTCATTGGTTTGGAAACATAATTTATGCTGAAAGCAAAAGAAACTTTGATACTTATAACTTCATTAAAATAAAAAATATTTCTCTACAAATAACATCAACTTCAATCAAATACTTTATTTTCAGTTTACTTAAGTATCAGAAAATGCCGCTAGTGTATCTCTCTGGAAAATGTGAACAAGTTTTAAAAGAGTAATTTTTTTCTCCAGTTAAAAGCATTAATTCTGCTATCTGAGAGACGTTTGACCTAGAATATTTGAGCTTTTGCACAATCATTTTTTATTTAGTCATATTAAGTGTGCCAATTTTCAAGTAAACAGATGTAAAATTGAAAAAGTTGGAAAAGTCTGTCCCTTAACTGCTGGCGCGATGTATGCAAATATTACCAAAGTGTATCCAGGAAGCAGTGTTGGTATACGGGGAGCCACTTTGCCATTTGAAGGCACTGCTTGAATTTATATATTCATATGTGAATAATCTAGAATTATGCACGTAAAACATGACGCCACTGCATGCGCGAAAAGGTAGACAGATACAGACACCTTCTCCTTGTTATACATACGCTGCCTGTGAAGGCTTCTCAATCCTGCGGATATGATATATTGAAGTTGGTGTACCTTACTCCAGCTTTACTTTCTCTGCTATGTACAGTAAATAGGGGAAGTATTCTGTTCCACCCAAAATTTCGATGTCGACATTTCACTGGCCCCTTAAATCCAAAAAAGCAGTTTTAGAAAAAGTTCCGTGCGCGCGCGCGCGCGCGCGCGTGTGTGTGTGTGTGTGTGTGTGTGTGTGTGTGTGTGTGTGTGTGTGTGTGTGTGTGTGTGTGTGTTTCAAGGATGCGACACGAAGATCTTTGAAGAAAATTCCTCCACCCTAAACTACCCTTTACATTCAACATTCGAAACTTTTGATTTTCCCTAAATGACTAACGATTTTGATTAATGATATTTTATGGAAAATGAAATGCATATTTTGAACTTTTGACTATACAGCATATAGTCCTGCTTATTCTTAATGACTTTTGCATAACTAGTAAACCGTAAGAGATAGACCAAATCTTACTGTGCCAAAAATGTAGAGCTTGTTAAAACAAGTTATGTCCAAATGCATTTTTTGTGGATTGAAACATTTTGGAGATATTCCTTGTTGTTTGTATGAGTTTTGAGCTATTTAAACGTTTCTCAAATGAAAGGTCTTATTCACTTTTTTATCTCTTGGCCGTGCAAAGGGAATGTAATCTCAAAAATTTAAAATATTTGACTATCGCTCAAAGCCTACTGTATTCTAATATTCCTCTTGCACCTACAAGGAAATAAGCAATAAGATAATTTGTATAAATGTTTATCTCAACTAACATGAAGATAGAGGAATAAGAGTTTGTAAGAATAGTACAACAGAGAAAGTAATGTAAGTGCAACATATCAGAGTTTTATTTAAAGGAAAGCGATGTTCGAATGCTAGGAGACGTTAAAATTTGTATGTAAACTTAAGTATACTTATTTAATGTTAAAGTAGCTTATGTAATGGCTGTAGACCTATTGGCCTATTTGATTTTACCAGACGAAAACTTTTTCACGCTTGTTCTAAGAATGAACGCTCCTGACAGATGAACCTCAACCGGGGGCAAGTAATGTCTCGACACGCGAATGTTTCTGAACAAGACCTGGAGAGCTGGGGGCTGTTCCTCGTGACGAAAGAGTGGCCCACCATCACGAACGCTTTGGGACTTCAATATTCGACATGCCATCCTATATTCCTGGAACACACATTCAGGCAAGGGTCATCGCCACGTGGTGTTGTGGTCAGTGCTGCTGCCCCTAACAGTAAACATCCTCACAATCATTGTTACAAACGTTCCAAATGGGCATTTGCCCACAGCGTTAGTTTTTGAGTTGCTGGAGAACTTACTGCTCAAAAAGTTTTCTCTAAATGCATTTCTTTGTGGGGTGAACCATTTCGGAGATACTCTTTGTTATTTGTGTGAAGCTTGCTATACTTAAACTTATCTCAAATGGAAGGTCGTTATTCACCTTTTTATCTCCTGGCCATGCAAAGGAAGCGGAATTTCTAAGCCTTCATACAGCGACCAGATTTTAAAAAATTTGACTATAACTTAAAGCCTAATGTATTCTCCTATTCCTATTGCATGTAGCAATAATTTCTACAAATGTTTATATCTATTAATATGAAGGAGGTATAGGAATACGGGTTTGTAAGAATAGTTAGTACAAGAGTAGAGAAAGTCATGTGACTGCAATACATAAGATTTTTTAGTTTTTTGTTTATATTTGTGTAGTTATAACAGCCATGTATTAGATAAGAAAAAAGAGAAACAGCTATGCCTTAAAAAAACTATCATTAGGGGCATAATGGGCTAGTTTAAAAATGGTAGTAAATAAACTTCTTTTTGTATACGATAATATCCTGTTCATTTCCCCTTTTATTCTTCGAATGATTATTAATGCTGTCAGTCTATCTTCTAGTGGGTCTTCCTATTGTCTTTTACCCATCTAAAGGTCTGCCTTTTTTAGTAAATTTTGGTATCTTCTGAATTTGACAATTTTCTCTGATTTCTGTACTGTGTATTTTATCTCATACAGTTTTGCCTTGAATTGTTATTAATATTTTCAATTTGCATATACTTAATATTTGGTTTGTTTTAACTGTACCTGCTCTGGTTTCTGCTGCATAAATTGGTCTATTGTTTTACAAATGTGCACTTTACTCCCCACTGCCATATTTTTATTTCGCCAAAATTATATATATATTGACATCTGACGGTAAAAGTCGGACTTCTAGCAGTTCACGACAGTGTTAAAAGTATAAAATTCTACCACTCAGTACCCAAAAGCTTTTAACACTCCGATAGTGCCAACTTTGTTTTCTTGTGGAATATGACAATCCCCTCATTCCAGTAGGCCGTGAATCTGAGTTACACAATGTTTGTTTAAAATAATTGTAGAATCAAAATTTCAGTTTTCTCAAAGATGAGTAAGTTTAAAGCAAATTGTAATATTAATTAAATTTCGTTGTTTTATTATTACTACTGCCTCCCTTATGTAGAATATGGTTTTGTAAGCGCAAGGCAAATGAACATCGCAACCCGAAGACTACCATGACTAGGAAAAAGGTAAAACAATACCATATATTTATATATAATATATGTATAAATATTCAGGACTGTCTAAAATAGTGTGTGATGCACGGATTAAAAGGATTTTATTTCAGAATCACACTTTCTCACAAAATAAAATCTTCGTTTTAACCCTTGTATCATAAATAACTATTCTTTCCACTTCTAATTTGCATCACAATGGTTCTTTTGACACTGCTAAGCATTTAGCTTTTGTGTGGTTATTTCCCCATTATATTTTTGCCTTTATATTGCATTGTGTAATACACTTCGTAATCTAACTTCTCTTTCTGATATGAGGAAAGCATCATCTGCGTAGCAAATATATGAAATCTTGTGTTTTCCTAAATAAGTTTGAGTTTGTTAATTTTAGTATTGTGTGGTAGGAACTGAAAAAGGAGAGACGGAAGTTAAAATTATGCGCCCAGAGCGCTAGCTACCTGAACATGATAATGACAGTGTACCACGGGACCAACAACATGAAGACAAACCCTCTAATGTTAACCGTTGACTGAAATTTTATACAGAAACCGTCAATAAATAACAGATTTTGAGTAGGAAGTTAGAAAATTGCCTGAAACACAGCATTACGTGTGATTTTGAACCCTCTCAGAGGTGCTCGGTTCAAACCTCAAGCCACAAAGACTGACCTCGGGACCTCTACAACTCGGAATGTATAAAATACCTCCGTCAAGATGAACTGTTATCTGCCATTGTTCATTCTTCATGCTGCAGACTACGTGTGAACATCTTAGAATATAATGGCACTCTCTTCTTACTTTTCCAATCCTGAAACAATGTAGCAGGCCACAGGGGGAGGTCACGTGATCCCTGACATAAGAATGCTTGCTTGTTGCATGTTTGGCCTTTTGTCCCCGACCTAACCCTCACTGCACACGTGGTTTCCCCTTCAACCCAATGCAAAAAGCATTGTTTCTCAGTTTGAAGTGAACTACCATCTGCATCTGATAAATGCAAACCAGATTAATTCACATAGCAAATCACCTCAATAAAAGCAACAAAGCAAAACACCATTATATTTGTATGAGCATGTTTGTTTTGGTTTGTTCCCACAGTAAATCATTTACCCCCTCTAGATTCACACCCTGAAGTAGCACTGTGCTAAATGGAGTGCATTACACGCAATACGATTGGCATTTTTTTCTCTGTTTTCTAAGATTAACTAATCCCATCTTGAACGTATCTTAAACACGTGCTGAAGATATTTTCAATCTCCTGAGTGTTATGTACACTTTCGAGTAGCCATTTCTTCTCATAGTTCTGCTACACCTGAGTATTTAACAAAATGCTGTACAAAATCTGATGTGTTGCACTCACATGACTTTCTCTACTCTTGTGCTAACCATTCTTTCAAGCTCGTGTTAGTTGAGATAAACATTTGTAGAAATTATCTTATTGTTTATTTTCTTATAGGTACAAGGAAAATGTGGGAATGCAGTAGGTAGACTTTGAGCGATAGTCAAATCTTTTAAAACTCAAATTTCGTTCTTTCCACGGCTAACATATAAAGAAATGAATAACTATGTTCCATTTAACGAAACTTTAAGACTTCCAAAACTCACACAAATAACGAGCAATACCTCCGAAAAGATTCACTCTACAAAAAAGGAAAAATTTGGACGTGCATTGTGCTTTAGCAAGATCTGCAATTTGTACAGTAAGATTTGGTCTACCTCTTACGGTTTACTTGTTATACAAAAGTCATCCAGAGAAAACAAGACTTCTTGGACTAAAGCCAGAAAATTTAAAACATAAATTTAATTTGTCATAAACATATATTAAATATGTCATTTTAATCAACACCGTAGAGCCATTTTCAAGAAAATCATAATCTTCGAAAAATTTTCCAAGTAAAGGGTAGTGTAGGGTGCGGCAATATTCTTCAGTCTTCGTGTCGCATCCTTGAGGGGTCTTAAACTTAAATACCGACTTTTCGTTTTTGAGTTATGCTGACTCCCCCCCCCCCCCACACACACACACAGGGGGTCTCAAAACAGATATTTCAGGTGAAATCTCGACATCGAATTTTTGGGTGGAGTATGATACTTCCTCTACAAAACTCCTACCAACTATGCGGCGCGAGTTGGACCTCTGGGCGGTTTTTTTTTCGGGTTCTCCGGTTTTCCCCGCCACTCATTACACCAATTGTTCCATTATCAACTTTCTATTCATCCATTTCCACTGCATTTCATAGCACCTTCTTCCTCACTATCATACCTGGTGCTTGGCTGACCACCCGCTTCCAGGTCTTCAGTCTGTCCAGTCCATAGATTCCTGTGCTCCCCGACAGGCGATTCAAAATCCACACACAACACAGGACTCTTCTCTCCAACATATTTCACCAACTCATGCAAGCAGTTATTAGTTTAAAAACTGCTTCCTGTAAATGCTATTCCAAATTATTAAAACGCGTGCAGTTCTATCTTTAGAAATGAAACTTGTTAAACAAGCATTAAATTAGAAACACTTGCAATATCGCGCAATACTAAACTGTTATTCTTACATTTTACAAAGCAAAATAAATTGACTTAATTTTTCTTCCTAATCTCTAACAATAAATAAAAATAAATAATCCAATAACGAATTCGTCTATCTTGAAAGTTAAAGGAGATACTTTAACATTACTGAATACATTATCTGCACAGTCTGGTAAAAAATTATGATGGAACAACAGGATGCTTTGTTTACTAATATGGTTTCCGCTGCTATGCATGCGTTTACATCTTAAGACGAATGAATGTCCAAAGTAGGCCAGTCTCGAAACTGGTTTCGTCACACGTCTGTGTGTTTGCTATCAGCTACTGCAAGTAATGGGGGATTGGTGGTTGTCTTTCAAGCTTTCCGAGCAGTATTTACGCAGGTAGTTTTTACTGTCAATATTCCTGAGTTACAACTCTACACACATGCCAATGTTGACAAGCGTGCGTCCAGTAGACACGTGGAATACAATTATTTAACATCTTTTTGTGGTTAAACAACAGATTTGAGCAAGAAATGGAACACACATGAAGAAATCTTCTTTTCTACCTCTCTGTGCTAATTGTAGAAGTAAATGACAAAGGAGTGGTTACATATGGCCAATCGAACATTCCAACATTTTATTTTTTGTTTATACAACCATGCACTGTGGAGAAAAATGGCAGAGGAACCTATGTTTCGGCTAAGAAAGACGCTGTTAAGTCTGTTGTGTCTGTGTTTAAAGCCCGGTTTTAGTACATGCGGCACCACAGGCGGTGACACTGATTATACATGGAATGAAGATGGAGCACTGGCAGGGGTACCCGGAGAGCCCGGAGGAAACCCGCCCCTGTTGCGCCTTCACCACCAATACCACATGCGGTCGTCCGGGATCGAACCAGGAGAGAGACGAGAGACGGATGGTCTATACACTCGTCTACGTCGCGGCCATTGCCGTTAAGGTATGCGCACTTACGCCCCTAACACCTTGTTTAGGCAGTTTAGCAACAACCACTCCATGCCATCTGTAGGAGTTGTAGAAAACCACTTGCAAAAGTGTCTCCTGTAAATGAATTCCACGCGATGTTTGAAAGTTGTCACTAAATTTTCTTCGAGGGTGATGAATGATGTATATAAATTAATGTATTATATACCAGCAAATAAAGCGGAAGCAATACACGCCCCTGGTTAAAAGCGACATATTGCTTCAATTGACATCCTGAGGAAATCTGGAGGTTTGTCCTAGAAGAAGTACGGATAATATAATACGCTCCCCTTCCTTGAAGGAGTAGCATAAACATCCGTTTCCGGCAAACATCTGTGGCCTGTCGCATTCCACGTGTTGCAAACATATAATTCTTGGAGCTGCCTGCCAGTGCATCAGACAAAAGACGGCGACCTCCAGGTGGCGCAGATTGGGCTCCAGGCGAATAATAGTGGAAAAGTGTTGCTTTAATTCAAACGTACCAAGAAACGACTGAGTTTTCGGATGAACTTCCACAGCTGTCACATCGTTTTACTTCTTGATTATGGTACAAACAAAATTTCAGTTTAATACACTCAAAACGAGAAAGAAAACATCTGTGCTGGGTTGCATTCACATGGCTTTTCCTACTAACCTTTGTACAAAATATTCCTTCTATCCACTTAATGCTAATCGAGATAAATATTTTTACAAATTATTTCATTACATCTTAGAGGTACAATGGGAACAAGCGCATGGAATAGCGTTAAGTGATAGTGAAATATTTTAATAGCTGGTTGCTATGCGATGGCTTTGACATTTCATTCTCTTTGCATCGCCAAGAACGGAAAAGGACTTTACTAGACGCCACTTTGTCCACTACGCAACCCAGATGCGTGTCGATGGAATCGAACCCTGGCCTCCTGGAGATGGATGAACGGTCTAACCGCTCGGCCACGGCGCCGCCTATTTAGTATCTTAAATATTTTAAATGTTTAAGCAAAATTTCTAGAGCCGCTTTGTGAAACCCCAAATTTTGAAAACTGTTCCGTGTTTCTTGGAAACCGTTGTCACATCCTTTGAAGATATTTAAATTAAATGGCAAGTTTGGTATTTAATGCACTTTTGGTTTTTGAGTAATGCTGTTCAGGGACACACAGACACACGCGCGCGTGCTCACGTACCATTCTCTTGTTTTCTTTCCCCTTCTATTTTTAGATTCAGGAAGACTTTAACAAGACAATGACTGACAAATAATTTCCGCTGAGAAGTAAAGTATTTTGTAATATAACGCACATCCTCTCTGCTATCTTTCACTCAAGCGGTACCGAAGCACTGACAAAAAATGGCATCTCATTGTTTAGTTGGTCTAATTCACTAAAGGGTACTCTTTTACTTGATGCCGAATTCCATACCGTTTTTTGTCGGCAATCTTTAAGCAACTGCAAATAGACAACGTCGATGTTGATTATCCTGCCGCACAATTGATTGCGGTGCACACAAAGGGGCATTCTTCCTACCTCGGATGGAATTAAATGACTCATCTGGCCTTTAGTCTTTATCTGGAGCCATATTCTTCTTCTGCTCATCCAAGACGAAGCACCAACATAGGAATTACAAAAGCTGATACTTCAAATGTTTTCGGTGGAAGAAATACAGTGTGATTCGTTTGGGTATGGATAGAATAATCACACTGTAAAACATTAATGAACTTTATTTGCGGAAAATGTGTGTATACAGCACTTAAAAATGGTTATGAACATAAATATATGCTATTTTAGTCAAAACGTTAAGAGGCATTTTTGAGGAAATAAAAACTTCCAGATTTTTTTTCTTTGTTGTTTTTGTTTTGTAAAGGTAAGCCTGGGGTGGGGATGGTAGTACTTCACACACACATTCGATGTCGAGATTTTACCGGAAATATATGTTTTGAGGTCCCCTGAATCCATAAAAGTATTTTAAGAAAATGATCGGTATGTGTATCTATGGACAGCATAACTCAAAAATCGAAAACGCATTAAAAACAATGTTGGTATCTAAGTTTAATATCTTTCATGGATGCGACACGAAAATTCTTCAGAAAATTCCTCCAACCTAATTTACACGGATAATTTTTTGAAAACGGCTCCAACAATTTTGATTAAAATGTCTAACATATTTTTATGACAAATGAAATGTATGTTTTGAATTTTCTGGCTATCGCCTATGTAGTCCTGTTTACTCTTGATGACTTTTGCATAACTCGTAAACTATAAGAGATAGACCAAATCTTACTCTACAAAAACGTATATCTTGTTAAAACATAGAATTTATGTCCACATTAATTTTTTTGTGGACCGATCCATTTCGGAGATATTCTTTGTTATTTGTGTGAGATTTGCAGTAGTTATATCTTAGCTGTGCAAAGAGAATAGAATTGCAAAGCCTTCATATAGTGACCAGCTTTATTTCTGTCAGTTCAATTGAGCTTGGTCGTTCTCAAATGAGGTTATAGTAGCGGTTTTGACTTGTTTACTTTGCAAATTGAACATAATGAGTGGAAAACGAAAGTCTTCACGCAGTGAAGAGGAAAGAAGTATTGATTTTGTTCGACAGAATGAACTTACATACAATCTGCAAGAGTATAGAAATACAGAGAGAGAACATAGGCTTTGGAAGGAGTTAGAAGAATTAGGAAAATCAAGTAGGTACATAAGTATATAAGATTTAGTCTTTCTGGATAACGTTTAATAATCTTCAGTTTGTTTCTGGTCTTCAAGCGTGCAAAGATTCTGGAATAAGTACAGCACAACAGAGTAGCTTTGGTGGGTGTAACCTCTATAATAGTAATCTACACGTGATCATTCTGTGAAGATTGCGTATCTGCTAAAAACGCTATTTGGTCGCTGGGAGGTGTTGAAGTTAATGGTTTAAACTGCAGATGCCGTATCTCGAGTGTGAAATATTCTCAGTTACGTGTATTACTAGAATTTGTGAAATAAACGTGTGCAATTCAATGCTACATTGTCACAATAAACGAAATTAAGCGTTTTATCAAATACGCAATCTCTGCCGATCATTTTGTAATTTGAGTTACGTTGTACTAATACAAAATATAGACATCTATTTTGATATAAAGAAACGTTAGGCTACGCCAGTGGATTCAGGAGGTGCTTAAAGTTCGTTTATCTATATCTAACCGTAGGTAATATTAAGATTGGATTTAATTAGTGTTATTGTGCCTCAGGTGTTTCATAATTAACGTCTTCTGAACTACGATTGGCAAACATGGAATGTATCTCAGAGCGCTTTTTTACTGTTAATTCACCGAACAAATGAATATCAAAGATTCCAACTCCAACTCACTTTCTTTACTGCCATGCAGCTTTCTCAACCACGCTTCCGCCATTTTACTTAATGGTGCAGTGTTTTCAACTCAGTTTTAACTTTCTCAGTCCAGTATTCTAGGAAAACAACTGAAAACTGAACTGAAACAATCCAACTTTTCAGTTCTAAGTTATAGTTCAATCCAGTTTTCAGATTGGAGCAAAACAAGGATTAAGTGCTTGCTGAAATTCCATTATCAATAGTGCTATCCCCGTTGCTCATTCGGTGGACCACTTAGCTACTGTGCAAAGGTCCCGGGTTCGGTTCCTGGTTGAGAAGTGGGGGCGTTTCTTCCCTATCCTCCCTTCTCTGGAAGTATGAATAAGAATGTGAATATAATACACAAAAAGGAAAAAAAAAAAAAACAAAAAAAAAAAAACAAAAAAAAAAAAAAAAACAAAGATCCGAAACCCACAGTGAAATGGCTTAACACCATTGCAGATGCAATATGTTCCACAGAAGAGGCTGCCAATATGACCGTTGTAGTTAAAGGCGGATACAAAACGCAACAATAAAAACACAAGGGTGAGTTAACCCTTTAAAAATGTAAAATGATGCTAAAGGTTTAACTCACAATTGATTTTTTAACCAACAACGAATATCTTAGAAGTGGTTAAAGCCACAAAATATTTATTATACAGTTTGTGTTTTAAGATGTATACTTTTTTATTTGGTAGGGTTTTGTCTACGTAATAAAATCACCAGTTAATAGTCATTACGTTAATTTAAACCACTGTTAGATCTTGGTATTTGGAACACATATTGTGTAACTTTTTATATCTGGCCATTTTCTGCAGAGATATTTTAATTTTGTGGAAAATAAAAGACAGACAAGCTGGCAACGCAGCAGGTTATGTGGGTGTCACTTTCTCTCGACCAGTACAAAAACACCGCAGCGGCGCTCCGCGTGAGCATAAACAAATACCATGCCCTGTCCTCGTTTTTACTGTGCGAGTGCAGGCTAAACAGAATTATCTCCCAAAATATTACACCACCCTGCGTCGTGCTTACAAGTGACCGACCTCTTTACATCCAGAAGCCGGTTCAGATCTCTGACCAACCTCAACGCAAAGTTGCCGAGTTACTTTAAGTCTGGAAAAGTTGCTCGGAATATTGTTATAATTCTTTTAAGTGATTAATTATTTCGAAACCCTGTGTGATATCCCATAATTACTACCGAAGCTATGTCAGAAATACTTTACTCTACACATCTTACAAGCAACAAACTGTTATCGTGCTTCGTACATTCTTTTGGATTTAGGCATCCAATTTGGAGCTAAAAGTCTGTATTTTTTCGAAATCGGCTGATCAAAGAACAAAATGTCATTAGACGTTTTTGTTTGCAATGCTTCTATGAAGTACATATTAGAAGGAATGTAATTAATAAGTTCCCTTCCACCCGGTATATGTACATTTTGTTTTCCATGTTAATATCTTAAACATGGGGTATTTTAATAAAAATTATCGGAGCTCTTTTTGAGAAAATAATATTTACGAAAATGTTCCCTATTCAATGGTAGTTTGTATCGCATCCTTAGAATATGCATATACCAAGTTTGGTATTATTCAACTTTTCGTGTTTCCATTGTCAGTCACAGCTTTCCTTAAGGTATATTTTAACTTTCTGTACTACGTTTAGTAGGTAGAGGAAGTGTTTTATTTGACTCAAAAATTCGATATCGAGATTTCAGCGGAAGCATACATTTTTAGGCCCCTAAATTAAAAAAAAGAAAAAAAGAAAAAAAAAAGAGAAAAAAACAATGACTCGAATGGGTCAAAGCCTTCTATGAATGAGTGCATAAATGAGGTTATGATATTGGACCTGGAAGACCACTGAATGTTAACTGTCTTTAATAATGAGAAAACAAAGGATTATGGGACATATGTTCCTATGAACTTTTTTCCTACTTTTGATGTAAGGAATTCATGCCCGAAGTTTGTAAACGTATCTTTGAATCATCCTGTACACGTTGTGGTATAGGTAACTAGGATGGAGTATTGCAGATTTTATTTGTTTAATTATTTTGTTCTTTCTGGAATGTAAAATGAGTAATTTAAGACCGAATTCTTGTCCTAAAATAAGTTCGCTGGTTATTTGTATTGCAAAGCAAACTAATAATCTTATAGCATTCGATCGCGTTTCTCTTAGCCAACAATGTGCGCAATTGGTTTGCTGTGTGAGCACGCGGACCGGAGGTTGAGAAACACTGCTACGTCACTCGTTATGGTCCACATTGATGTTCATTTCAACTGAAAGGGGGGTGGGGACGGCATGCGTAAAGATCGAATCTACGCGATCTTGTTTTGTTTTTCTTTCTTTCTCCTCTCCCGGTTTCTTTTGTTAATTCATGTCTGACAGTCGGACATTCCACTCAAATGAAATACGAGAGTTGGTTCCTTGCTTCCGTCTGTCTGTCTGTCTGTCTGACCGAGTAATTCAATACGACAGAGGGCCGTACTGTGTTCACGACCTCGCGCATCCGGGTTCTGCATGTGCTAATTTAGGGCATCGAATGAAGCCGCACTGTCGATACGTTTGAGGCAGGATTTCAACGTTTAAATACTTCTCCTGAAATTATGTATCAAGTTTAGAGAGCACAGACAGATATATGGTGGACAATTATAGGAAGTATTCTACAAGTATTAGGATTTTGCATCTTAGACCTCTTCTTCGATCTTCCCAAAGATCTACCATTAAGTGGTACTCCATCATTAATTTTGGTATCCTGTCGTCTTCCATTCCTATGACATGGTCCTCCGAGTTATTCTTGCATTCCTTAACCTCTCATTTAAGCTACCCATTCCCAGTTCATCTCTAGTGTCGACATTCCTTTTTCTGTCAGATAGCTTGTACCCAGGTACTCTTTGTAGGAATCGCATCTCTGGTGCCTGTATTCTTTGTTCATCTGTTTCTGTAACAGTCCACGACTCACTGGTTGGTATTGACTTGTTTTTTATAAAATGTAGGGAGAGTTTTCATTCTAACTTTGGTTTTAAGTGTTGTACAAACTTCCATTAAATTAACTAAATCTTTCCACTTTTTTTGGCTATCCATTTCTGTCATAAATGATACTGTAGAATTTTAATTTGTTTATCCAATGGCTCAGCATGTTGTCAATATAAATATTAAAAAGAATCGGAAACAAACTGCATCCTTGTGTTACACCCAAATAGGGAGAATTATGGAGGAAATAGGAATGGGAAATACGTGGAGGTTAAGAAAGGAACACAAGCGATGAGGGTAAATTGGTATGAACCATAATAGAGGAGACAAAGACAGGGAATTTGAAGAAGTTTAGAAAATGAGAAATAATTACAATTTTATAAACAAGTAAAAAGTATCTATAGATTACTGCAGTTGAGAAGTAAGAGAAGGGTTAAACTGGTTGAAAATGGTACAGTAATGTTAAGAGGATTAAGTGGCAGGGGAAAAAAGGAATATGTAAATTGTGTAGTGAGAAAGAAAATATAGCACAGTATATGACAGGGTGTAAACAGAAAAGAGGAAAAGAATATCAGAGGTATAACCGGTATTTTTTATAGAAATTAAAAGAAAAATGGGAACGGAATGTGAGGAATATAGTATAGGAAAGGAAAAATAAACAAAGGAAAATGATTGATAAGAACTACTCAGCAGAAAAGGGCCAGGGTGCCTAGTGATAATTTGTACAAAAAAGAACGTCTAGCTGATAACTCGCATATATAATTTAACGGCTCTGTGTATGAAATAATCCCAGAAAATTCAAGAGATGACCTGGCATTTGAACATCTTAAACTATTACATTTTAATTAAAGCGTGTGCATGTAAACAGGAATTTGCATTTGCAGTGAAATCTCGTTATATTTTTTAGTCTAATGCAAAGCTTATGTTTGATCGGAAAACCATTTGTTACTAGTGGCTTCTTAAAGGTTAAACATCTCTCTGGGTTGACCTTCCGAGCTTGTAGCGCAAACAGAGTAAGATGCGAAGAATTTAGGTCACATCGTTTCAGACAAGCACAGTAGCCCTGTGTTTATGGTGTCTGCATAGCTAAAGGTCTGTGCTTCGAACGTCCTAAAGACTTTTTCACTAACTTTTAGCCTAAGTCATAGATTTCAATGAACATCTAACAGTTTGTATCTTCGGCCAAGAACAAAATTGGTGCACAGTCGAAGGGGAAAAAAAGGTTTAAATTATCGTTTCAATAGAAGGCACAAAATATCTCGCCCTCTTAACATATTAATTAAATTTTGAACCTTTATGTATAACTATAGATATGCACATCATAGATTAGACGTGTCAATAAGCAAAAGAGGAGGAGGGTAGCAACTGCTCCCACACCACATTGCATTACACCGTTGTTTGTCCGTACAGATACATGGCACATAGTAATGTTATAATTGAGACCTATTTGTGCAGATATTTTAAGTTACTTAGTTCTAGACAGAGCCATGTTTTCTCATTACCCATTTATTTAAATCAGGTTTTCAATTTTGAAATACGGTAACCAGCCCTTACAGATTATGTCTTATTTTTATTGAGTCTGTAGGAGGACTGGAATTTCAATTTCTCAACCCTCTGTTGTCGAGTGTGTCCTACATGACAATAAAATTAATTATAATTTTGAAACATGTAATAGCACGAGTAGTATGATTTTTTTTTTCATCCTGCAAACATTAATTGACGTACAACGTGATGATAACGACTATGTCAAAGTAAATAATAAGTAACAATAGTAATTATTGTGTTATGTTTTAAGAAAATATATAAACATACTGATATAACAATCTTGGCATGTTTTTATTAAAATATATAATTTTATAATGAGATATATGACGTAATGAATAATCACAAATTAAACAAACTGGTTTTCCATTATGTGAAATACTGTTCTTGATTACATATGTGCACATTCATTCTGAATGTCCGTCCAATACTGTTTACTAGTTTCAACTGCACAGTGTAGTCTATTGGGATGGAGGAAGTTATCAACTGAGTGGGGGAGAGGTTCCTAGGAGACAATGACACACCTGCTATGTATAGTGTTTTATGTCTTAATATACATCTGTTTGCTAATACGTCCACCCTAAGCTACCCTTTACATGGAAAATATTTCGAAAATTTTTATTTTTCGAAAATGGCCCTAACGATTTTGTCTAAAATGCCATATGTGTTAGATATTTTTATCACAAATGAAATGTATATTTTGAATTTTCTGGCTAGGTAAGGTGAAGAACACGCCTTAAAAGACCCCAGGAAACGCCAGAATATCCGGGCAAGAATATCTTTGGAATTGTTTGTACCTCTACTCAACTATAGCTGCACATAATGCTCTAAAACAATTTAAGAGAAAACCACATATACACGAACAATACAATGGCGTCTCATTTTAATATTTATCGGTTGGCTTCCCTGCAACCGGTTAAAATATGCTGCTTTCTGTGGCAACATAACAGACGCAATAACAACTATGGCCTTAGCTATACCGTGGTTATATTTTAGAACAGTTGATGGTACTAATGCAACCTTACAGAATGAACATCACCAAATACAACCAGACCGCGTCATAATGGCGGGAAATGTCACAGTTGGTATTCAAGGTATTCCAATAAGGTGTTTCCTCTATATCAAGAACTATAGTCCAACTGCTATTTGGAGCCGCGTGCGAGGCAATAGCGCGAAGTTCCTACTCTTTTTATTCCTTATATAGCATACACTTTCAACAATGTAAAACTTATAAGTATCGAAAAGTTATCGAAGTTGTATCTCAAATTATTAGACACACTTCAAGAGCACGAATAATCGAGATCCCGACAATATTTACATATTACAAAATTCAGAGAATAACTTGCTCACTACGCACAACTAGACGCAGCATGTTGATGGAGGGCAGTGTTTATGTTGACGTCATTCCAGACCTGAGCAATTAGTTTTGGCGCCAACTTGACGCAACAATGCCGCGATTCATGGAGACCGCCTTACCCACTTCACTGATTACTGCTCCCCAAGCATCCGAAGACCGCAGTACCTTCCGGAACATTCTTGGAAGCAGCCAACTGAAATATGTGACAACATTCTTTTTACTTTATTCCTTGCTAAATAGAGTGAATTGCATTAGGTGCTTATGTTTCCTAAATACATACAATATAGATGTTTTAAAGCCCCCAGAATGAAAAAGGGGGTCTTTTTGTAACCCAACATCGGAGTAACACTCGCCAAGTGTGATATTTGTTCAGTTGTATATCTTGTATCATTTCTCTTTCTAATGCCATACATTTCCTCTTGTAATACGTCTTCAAACATAGAAATTGACTAGATTAGATATCCTGGGTGGATATTTATCGATTAAGGTTGGTGAAAGCGATATAATCATTGTATTTCATGGCAATGTTATTTTTCGGTAATGCCAAATTTTCGTGAAATCTTCAGGCTGATCTGAATTATCACTATGTGTGTATGCATCTATTTATATATGAAATTTATTTATTTCTGAACCTCACAAGTTTACCAAATTGCAATGTTCACATAAAATATCCTTAAACTGAATACCATATACAAATTTAAATTGTTGTAGAGTGAACCATTTCGGAGATACTGCTTGTTATTTGTGTGAGTTTTGGAGAACTTATATTTCTGTCAAATGGAACATCGTTATTCGATTTTTTATATCTTAACCGTCCAAAGAGAATGGAATTTGAAAGTTTTAAAAGATTTACTATCGCCCTTGTACCCACAAGAAGATAAAAGTAAGATGATTTCTGCAAATGTTTATCTCAACTAACAGGAAGATCTCGTAGGAATAAGAGTTTGTAAGAATGGTTAGTACGAGAGTAGAGAAAGTCATGTAAGTGCAACACATTAGCTTTTTTCAGATAAATTACCCTTTCCTTCCCCTATACTAATCCACAGTGATGACATCAACTTTTGTTTCATTCTCCATTTTGCCACAAAGGTGGGTGGTCAGCAGGTGTTCATTTTGCTGTACAGGCGTTATCCAGAAATCGATCCATTTAACTACGATGTGGCATTTTCGCGGTACATTAACATTAATGTACAACACGAAGGGTCTGGTTTCACTACACGCAAAAGTGCTTTGTTACTCATACATCCATGCAGCTGCTCGTATGTTCAGTAAGCAAGCGAGTTGGCACCGAGGTAAGCATTCACAGGGCTATCCTACAACTAGACACACATACGAGTTAAACGCCATGCATTTGTCCAAATATGGCTAATTATGGGTTACCTTCACTTTGTTACAGGATTCAGCTCCGTGGCCTCTAAAGATTTTTAACAGAAGATCAGACCCACAGTATAGATATTCTTTCTGTTTAAACGTTTGCTATAGATAGCTGGAGGTATAAACGTATAAAAAAAAATAGATCACACCAGTTTTGCTAACAACCTTTATATATAATTTTTAATATATGTTCTAATATAACTATTCACCTACGCACAACGATCGCTGTTTGTTATATTTCATACGATAAACCACAACCCTCCATGTGAAATGTGGCTCTGTTATGCTACATTGGAAATTAATATTTCCTAAAATCACAGCTTTGATGTGGTAGAAATTAGAAGAGATTGGAGACTTTTATAGGGGTAACCTTCTTTGGTTGCGGCTTTTTCAAACATCCTAACCCCCATCTTTTATGCTTCAAATTAACGGTTTTTCTGGAAATTTGTGTCTATTTAATGTCTGAAAAGCGTGTGTTAATGAAAATAGGAGGAGAAAAAAAATCAGCAAAGTGTGATAAGAAAGTTAAGTTTACAAGTTTAATGTTACACATTTTGTAATTAAGTAATATTAAAATTTAAAAAAATCGCAATTGGGAAGTCGTGGCTTCTATTCCGGTGGTTGGTCGAACTTCCTAACCCGTACGCTTCTCCGGATTGCCTTTGGTCCCAGATAAACGAGGATGCCGTCAATAATTGCCCATGCCTTGTCCCGCATTTGCAGGAACTTTGAATCTCACACCAGATGTTTAAATTCGATCCCATTAGCCGACTGTAAGGCATCACACTGCATTCCTTCATGTAAAGCAAATAAGATAACTTTTTTTAAAAATATTTTTAAGTACTGACACAAAATGCACGCACATGCTTGCTGCCAGCCGATCCATACTCTGCTGAATCTGGATGTATAGTATACCGAACATTATAAAGGTACCAACCAGGCCAGATGCTTGCTCCAAGTTAATAAAGACAATGCCACTTTCAGAGCGGTTGGTACCAGGCTGTTGTTTAGAACTAAGGACGCGGCGGACATATTCTTGGCCCAAGCCATCAACCCTATTGTCCTAAAAGGTTATGAATGATAGTGTTATACTGTCTCTGCTATTCTACAAGTATAGGAATGCAGACTGAAGGACCTCCAGAACCAGCCAACGAGAGCAGGCCGCGACGGCCTCTTTTGCTTCTAACGTGAGCCCTAGGAAAGAGTGACGAGTGGGAGACTCCAAGAGTGACTAGATTCGGACGACGCGCAAGTGCGTATAGAGTACCTAACTGTTCCAGAGAGAGCACATCCTGATTGTGGCTAGCCAAATCTCCGCCTGTGGAACCATCTCTTCAATTAGTCTGGCGGTGGCGGTGGCGGTGGTGGTGGCAGCGGCAGCGGCGTCATCCTGGTAATCAATAGAGTCGTTAAACAAAATACATTTTTTAAAAAAAGTTAACTACAGCGAGATTGAGAAGCTTTTCAGTAACTTAGGCGAAAGTGATTTATCTTTAGTCAAAAATGTGCAATTGTCTTCAATCGCCATTTCAAGATACTTAGCCTAAATAAAATTAAACTTCTCTGTAACATTGAAGTCCATCATTCGCCATCTGGTGCTGTAATTCTACGGTTCAGGAAACTGAAAATGAATTATCGAGTTCACAGGACAAAGTAGCTGACAACCTTTGGGGAAAATTACGTGGCGTGCTTGAAAGAAATGCTGGATATACAACATTGTGTAAAATTGGCCGATGAAGCCGATGAAAATGAACCAGAACTTTCTACTGATGATTCTTCTTATTTCAAGGTTGTCTTCTTTACACCATGTGATGTAGAAATAAGTTGCTCAAAGTATAAGTCTTTACTTGCTGACAACTGAAGGTCCTTCAAGTTTGACCATATGACCATCATTATGCAGTTCAATTCTCCTGAAAATGAAGGTTAAGAGAAATATGAGTTATTTCATCTGTAACTGTTAGCAGTAGATAAATACATTTTTATTTTCTCCACTACATATAGTGAAGTAGAGGACCTATTATATTTCACCTAAAAATTCGATGTCGAAATATATGTAAATTAGAAAAAGCTAAGTGTGTGTGTGTGTGTGTGTGTGTGTGTGTGTGTGTGTGTGTGTGTGTGTGTGTGTGTGTGTGTGTGTGTCTATCAGTATAATTGAACAACGAAAATTGGTTAAAAACCAAAGTTGGTATTTAAGTTTAATGTCTTTCAAGGATGCGACACGAAAATTTTGAAGGAAATTCCTCCACCCTAAACTACATTTTACATGGAAAATCTTTCGAAAATTTTTATTTTTTATTTTTAATGTGGTGCTAAAAGTTTTGATTAAATGACATGTTAAGATATATTTATGACAAATGAAATGTATATTTTGAATTTTCTGGCTATAGCCTCTGTAGTTTACTCTGGGTAACTTTTGAATAACTCGTAAACCGTAAGAGATAGACCAAATCTTACTGTACACAAAATGAAGATGTCACTAAGACACACAATTTATGTCCGAATACACTTTTTTTGTAGAGTGAACCATTTCGAAGATATTCCTTGTTATCTATGACAGTATCGGAAAACTTATACGTTCGTCAAATGCAACATCGTTCTTCATTTTTGTATATGTTAGCCGTGCAAAGAGTACGGAATCTGAAAGCTTTAAAAGATTTGACTATCGCTCAAAGCCTACTGTATTCTAATATTCCCCTTGCACCTACAAGGAAATAAGCAATAAGATAAATTTGTACAAAATGTTTATCTTAACTAACATGAAGATATAGGAACAAGAGTTTGTAAGAATGGTTAGTAGAAAAATAGAGAAAGTCATGTGAGTGCAACACATCAGATTTTTAGTTTTAGGTCATGTTTTCAGAATTTTAGGTCATATTTTGCTAGTTTTTATATCATAAATACATGATCATTTGAAGAGTTTTTAGGTCATAAAAAAGCGAGACCTAATAGTGACAAGAGTGAAATTTGTTCAAGAAGTTTCTTCAAGTTTCCATAGTGTAAATATTGCCTCCTGCTGTCTATTCAAAAACGTTCCTTAAAGCTGTACCCATAATGCGCTACAGTTATCCAAAGTTTTGCTAGCATATGTACAGCAAAATGGTGAGGCAGGAGAATGAACCAGTTGCCTTTCTCAAACACGAGAAAGCCCCCGTTTTGCAGTAACTCCCCCTCCCCCTTGACACCATTTAGTGATACAGCACGACCCAGACAGAGTTTTTGTTCATTTTTTATCTCTTCGCAATAACAATCTGTTATAATAAGTGACCGTGCAGTAAGCGGTCTTATTATCTCTCTCTCTCTCTCTCTCTCTCTTCCAGATCTGAACTCTTTAGAGCTATACGTCATTGGATCATTTTTGCCGAGGCCTCGCACAGCTTGCGTAGAAGTATAAAAAATGAAGTAGATAATTAATATTGGAATTTTCCAGTCTGTTTCCATGAACTGGCGCCTTTGGAAACGACACAGAATGGGTCGTTGTACCATACACAAGTGTGCACAACATTAGCAGAATTAACAGCCCACTTAGGCTTCTCGTGGACAGGTCACAACATTTTAAACGGTTCAACGAACAGCAACAAAAATTCCTTAAAAGCGAGAGAGGCTGCAAGTCTCGTGTTACAGCGCTTGGAAACAGATTTGGGTCATAAATAACATGCACACAACTGTCTGTTCCAAAGGAAAATAAACCAGCACCACAACTTATTTATTCTTCCCACGTCTTTAATGTCAGCATGTGACGGGATGCGTTGGTTCCTTAGAGACCGGGGTTCGAGCACCACCAACTGTATCGAATTATTTCAGCCTGGGAGCTTGAGAGAAGTGTGTACTCAGAGTTTTCTCCTATGAACAGACCTCTGATTTAGGTAAAAACATATTTACTTCCTCGTGATATAGGCATAGAAAATAAAAGTTGTGTATATACTAACTATGGAAATATATGTTCCAAAAAGTTGGTCCTATACAACCTAACAATACCTAATTTCATGTTAGAAACTGTTTTAATTTCTCTACTAGTAAGTAGAGGAAGTACTCTATTCCAGGTAAAAATTTTATGTCGAGGTTTCCCGGAAATATGTTCTGAAGCCCCCTGATTTAAAAAAAAAAAAAAAAGCATTTTTAGAAAAAGGTCTCAGTCTTTGGACAGCATAACTCAAGCACGAAAAGTAGCTTAAAAACCAAAGTTGGTATTAAGTTCAATGTCTTTCAAAAATGCGACACGAAGATTTTGAAGAAAATATCTCCACCCTAAACTACCCTTTACATAGAAAATATTTCGAACATTCTGATTTTCTTGAAAATGGCTCTAACGATTTTGATTAAAACGGAATTTGTTTAAGATCTTTTACGACAAATAAAATCTATATTTTGAATTTTCTGGCTATAGCCTATGTAGTCCTGTTTAGTCGGAATGACTTTTGAATAACTCGTAAACCGTAAAAAAATAGACAAATCTTAGTATACAAAAATGTAGATCTCACTAGCGAAAAAAATGGAGGTAGCTTTGTAATAAACCTTGTATTTGATTAGAAATTGGAAAGGGTAGAGTGAGACTGAAAAATTCAATGTCATGACCGGGATTTGAACCAGAATCTGTCAGATACTGTCCGGCTGCACTAAGCTATCGTGGCCAACATGCCGACACGACATTAAATTCTCCAATTCACTCGCATTTTTTCTAAGGAATCTCAATTTATAAGAGATAAGATATCTTAAAGACGGCTTACAATATTGTACGTACTTAAGTCCAGGACTGCTAGTTTAACCAACAATAAAAACAGCTTATTGGCAGCTCCCTAGAATTCAAATGGCCGATATTACACTAAACTGCAGTCAACATTACACCAAAAAGCAGTACTGCCAACTTACAATGGAAATTACTAACAAGTCTGTGCGAAAACCCCAGGGAAACAGCACAAGATTTTAAGGCGCATTTTAATAAAGGTGTGAATTGCACATTCATTAGCAAACCATTTCTTTCATTGGAACGATGCTTTCCGCACTATTTTTTCTCTTACTCATATTGATACATAACCTTTAAAGGAAATAAAAATAATCATTATTTATAAGAATAAAAGCATTCTTTCTAACCACAAGTATCACAGGGTTAAATCAACATGCTTTCAAAGAATAATTATCCTTGAACATCGTTACCACACAAGTTATATACCTACTCACCCTCGGCAAGTCTTGTTTTGCAATAACACTTTTAGATAAAGTCGTTCCGAAAGCTAAATATCGTGTTTCGAACACAAAAATAACTACAATAACTGTATGTAATGCTCTAATACAATTTAAGACGAAACCACGCACACACAAGCAATACAATGGTGTCCACAGATAAATGCAGCGTCTTGTTTTAAAATCTACCTACTGGCTGGCTTCCCTGCAATCGGTTTAAAAATTATGGATTCTGTGGCTATATTTTACGAACAGTTGGTAACCTAACAGATGAAATGTCACCAAATATAACTAGACCGCGCCATAAAGGGGTAAAAATAAAACAGTTGGCTTTTGGGATATTCCAATAAACTGTTTCGTGTATAATCTACCCCGCAATGCAATAGCCTTTTCCTGTCAAAGGTCTACCACCGGGCCGCTGCGTCCTCCACCTCTACTTGCCACAGAGCTGGTGTGCAGTACCGGAGGTGGGATGTGGTCAGCGCCCAGCCCCTGCCGACCGATATATGTGGCCTTCACCACCAGAAGTGGCTACTTCTCAATCACGAGCTCCTGAATTTACCCTCAGAGCCCTACCAAGTCTGAGTGTACCCCGGCACAGTTCTCCCACTTGGAGACAATCCCCATACCGGTACCGTAAATCGAACCGGGGTTTCCTGATTTACAAGCAGCGTTAAGGAGACGACCTTGTAATATTAGCACATGAAGTAATACCATTAGACAACAGGATTGGTCCTCCTTCAATTGATCGACGCCTCAGTCTAATGCAATCAAATAAATGTATGTTAATTTATGGATTAGGGCCAGTTACTTGATCACGCGCTTGCAATGACAGCAAGGAATGATTACCGCCCTACGTGAATTCAGATGAGTTGAGTGATATTTAAACAAAAGCGCGTAGGATGTATTCCACTTTAATGACATTGAAGAGAGAGTCATACGTCACGATCTGCAAATTCACGTGATCTTCACTTGCATACACTTTGGCATAATGCGCTCATTTTTTGAGACAAGTATTTCGTGAACCTTGGAGACGTGAATATGTACTTCATGTGCCATGCAAATAAGCTCTAGAATCACACTCTGTGTATCGACAAGAGAAAGCGAATGCATCTGGCTTTCCACGTTTCCTGTAAAGTATCTTTAATGTAAATAACACGTCATCGCTGAGTACATACGAGAGTAATTCGAAAAGTGAGGTCTGAATCCCTGCATGTAATGGGATTTCGCGCGTGCATTGAAATGCGCATGCGCTCCGACTCCTGGCATGCCTTGCACGTAAAGCAACCCATTTGCATTGATAGTGTTGCAGTGTGCTGTTCACAGTGTCGTTCCAAAGTGTTAGGGATAGAGGTAGGTAAAATTATTCCATTGAATTTTTTTTTCTTTTCATTAAAATAGTTTGCAACATTGGGAGTGCATTTCTAAAGTTTCACGCTTCTATCATTACTCAAAGTATTAAAAAATAATTTAAATAACACTGAATGTTACTGTGCCAAGCCCCCTTTCACTTACTCTCTAAAAATGTTTGCAATTTTTGTATTTCTTGCTGTTTTGGCTAACAGTTTAAGCATGGTTTGTGCACTTTTAGAAGGCTGTGAAAAAGATAGGCGAGGTCTCTTTGGAAGTGTTTACTTGTGAAATACTTCTGCTACAAGGAAAATCAAAGTAAATCTTAAGTCAACTTTTCTAAAACTTATATTTTTTTCATTTTAAAGGTGCCTTTTCTGCAAAACTATTGTATGTACAGTTATCAAATTTGGCAGTTTGATAGCAAATGTTCTACTGCATAATTCTGCGGAACAGAATTTCAATAAACATTTTACTTAAACGTTGTTATGATTTTAAACAAATGGAAGAATTATATGAAAGTAACAATGTAGTATTTGTTATCTCAAAAACGACAATATATGTAAAACTTATGTTCTACAGGATTATGTGTTGTATATTCAAGATAAGTCGCAAAATTTTTCAATTATTTCAAGTAGTTTTTGTGAAAATGCACCTTATTATGCATCAAAAAAGCCTGAAAAAATAACCAATATGTAAAAAGGCGTAATAACCACACCAAAATTCAGCTTTCTAAACTAGAAAATGTAGGAGTCTTAGATACATTTTGGAGATGATATACCTAGTGACCCCTTAAAGCAATCGAAGGACACGCTGACTGGGAAATACAGCCTCTGATTCTGTTTTTGACAGAAAGGAACAATTCAGCACTGGACATTCATCGACAGATCTGTGAAGTGACAGCCCCAAAGCGATGAGTGACAGCAAAGTGCTCAGGTCGGGAGAGCTTTCAAAACCGGACGGGACAATATCCATAATAAACCACAATCAGACCGGCCAGCAATGATAACAGAAGCTTTGGTCATTACCGTGGATGAAAAGATTCATGAAGATTAGCTATTGACAATTTCCACTGGCGGAAAGACTTCTACGACGTCGGCAAAACAAGGCTTGCAGAACGTTATGGCAAGTGTTCAAACCACTATGGCGACTATGTAGAAAAATAACGAAAGATGTAAGGAATTAAATAAAACAACCGTTTTGCAACTATCTGTGATGGTTTGATGTTTATAAAACTCGGATCTAATTTATAAATTGCCTTTGATTACATTCCAGCGGAGCATCGAAAACATCTGATGTGTTGTGCTCACATGGCTTTCTCTACTCTTGCACTAACTATTCTTACAAATTACTCCTCCTCTATCTTTATATTAACCGAGATAAACATTTGTACAAATTATCTTGCTGTTTATTTTCTTTAGGTGCAAGAGGAATACAGTAGCCTTTGAGCCATGGTAAAATCTTTTTAAAGCTGAGCACTAAATGAAGGCCATGAAATTCTGTTCTCTTTACACTGTTAAGATATAAAACAGTGAATAACGATATTCCATTTAAGAGAAGTTTAAAGTATGGTAAAACTCGCACAAATAAAGAATACCCCCGAAATGGTTCACTCCACAAAAAATTAATTTGGACATAAATTATGTGTTTTAATAAGATCTACATTTTTTGTATAGTAAGATTTGGTCTATCTCCTAAAGTTTACCAGTTATCCAAAAGTCATCAAGAATAAACAGAACTACATCGGCAGAAAATTCAAAGTATACATTTCGTTTGTCATAAAAATATATTAAACAAATGGCATTTTAATCAAAATCGTTAGAGTATTTTTCCAGAAAATCATAATTTTCGACAAATTTTCTATGTAAAGGGTAGTTTAGGGTGGAGGATTTTCTTCAAAATTTTCGTGTTGCATCCTTGCAATATATTAAACAATACCAACTTTGGTTTTAAACCGACTGTTCATTTTTGAGTTATTTTCACACACACACACACACACACACACACACACACACACACACACACACACACACACACACACACACACATGAACCTTTTCTAAAAATGCTTTCTTTTATTCAGGGGCTTCAAAACATATATTTCCGGTGAAATCTCGACATCGAATTTTTGGGTGGGATACAATACTTCCTTTACTTACTATACGTAGTATAGAAAGTAAAAATTCCATCACAGATGTTACATTTTTGACATGGATACTGTCCTAAAGTAAAACCTGTAAGTCTGGAGGAAGTTGCATGGATGTTGGTAAGAACTTCCAAAGCTTGTGCTTCCATTTCATCAAATGTATGAGGTTTCGTCGGGTACACATCCTCTTTTGCCCAACCCCATAAAAAAGGTCACTGGTGTCAGGTTTGAACTTCTTGTGGGCCATTCATGAGGTCTGTTACTGTAAGGCCATTGGCCATCTTTGTTATTGTTGAGTGTACCGCCTCTCGTAGCCACCGTCGGTACTACGTGGCATGAAACATCACTATTCTATTTAATTTTCTGTGTTTGCGCTATTTTCAATATACTCCATCAGTATTAAAAGCTTAACAGCCATTTAATGACACCTGGTTACTTTCCGTGCACGCTAATGCAAATATGGCCACTTTAATTTGAATTTTTATTTTCGTGGTTATGGTACTCACTAAAAGAAAACTATATAATTATGCATATACTATGCCTAATTGGCTATACATAAAAATATGTAATGACTAATGACTTACTTTAAACCCTAGTATTTCTAATTTCAATTCATGCATTCTGCATGTAATATGCCCATGTGGAGGTAATATGGCCAACTTAAATAAAAGTGTATTATTGTAGGGAAAATACATATTTATTTTATTCTGATCTGAAATTAAGTATAGTGGCATTATCTTACATATACTTATTGGATTAATACCGGCCTATTTAGAAATTATTGTGGCATGAGTTCCAAAAAAAATTATCATATCCCGCATATTCAAACTATATCAATTCCACAAATTGCACAAAACCAACTTTCCCTGTCTTCTTGCGAACGAAATTTTTCTTTCGAAGGATTTTCTTTAGCCTGACGCTTTTTCATGTCACATATGCTTTTTCTTTTGGAAACTGAGTCTTAGGCATGTTATTTTTTACAGTCGATTGGCCATATTGTCTGGCTGCATCGCCTCTCGAAAAAATAGTTCATTTATTAGTTAATTAGATCGCATTTGAAAGAAGCATCAGATGTCAGGAAAGACCACAGAATAAGCTATAATATGCGGTGCATGAACGATAATCACTACTTCTATACAAGAAAATAAATAAAAACTTACCAACATTAGGATAATAACTTCTCCTCGGCTCGTTGACAAAACTCAGATATCTTTGTTCCATCGGCTGCATTTTCAAATTATCCTGCAAGTGGCGCTGTCTAAGGAAACTACATACATGCTGGTGCCATCTCTTGGAAAATTTAAAATTACTAGCAGGGGAGCAAATTGGCCATATTAGCTGCATTGGCCATATTCACATCAGGTACCTTACTATTTAACAAAATTGGTTGCAATTATTTGTTGGCAAAGGGCCCTTAAACATCACTCTCTCACTCATTTTTCAAGTAAACGGTAGTTCGGAATAATAGGATTTTCTCAAAAATTTTCTTGTGGCAGCTTTAGAACATGTTGAACTTAAATATCAAATTTGGTGCTCATCTACATTGTGTTTTTGAGTTATACTGTTCTCTCTCTTGCTCACTCAGTGACATGCGGATGAACTTTTTTCTAAAACTACACAAGACAAAGAAACTCCGCTGTTGTACTGTTTTACTGATGAATCCTAGATAAACGTGGAATTTCCTCGACAGTAAGGGATGTCGGTGACGGATGATACGTTGTTCCGTTACATCTAAGAACAAAGGACAGATGGCAGTGCGTAAATTCCACCGTGCAGCGGGATAGCACGAAAAGAAATAACCATTTCCATAACGGTTCCTGCTGAAACGGCGGACAAAGGACACGTGTCTACACCAGGTGCGCCAACTTCTTGCTTCATACCAAGGAGGGCCTGCTCTGCTTACAGATCGACTCATAATATCATCATTACTCAAGAAGAATGCACTCGTTAGTATTTCGTCATGTTTTCTTTCCTCCCCAGTTATGTTAAGGAAATAAAGGCTTGCCTACTATGCAAACAGAATCGCACATATACACAGATATATAATAATTTATTATTAGCCTATATTTTAGCAATATGTTGTATGTCTGTTATTAGAAGTACAACCTTATATGGATCAGAAGTATGAAAACTTAAAATCATGTACAAAAAGAAATTTTTAGCTTTAGTGATGTATTATTGGAGGATTATTGGAAACATGGAATTCTGGATGCAATGAGAGATAGGCACTTAACGAGGGACAATGGATGAACAGAGAAGAACGATTTTGGGCAATTAGTGAACAAATGTATAATGTATGAATCTGTATGAAAGTTTTGGCTGTTAGAAGATGTACAATTTATTGTAAAAACTGACTTAATGATGATGATGATGATGATGATGATGGTGGTGGTGGTGGTGATGACGATGGTGATGAAGATCTTGGATCCTAAAGCAGAAGGATAGAAGTAAGATACCGAGAGCTGAACTGAGATTTCTGAAAGGTTGTTGAAGAGATTTAATAAGAAATGTAGAGATACGTAAACAATTAGGAATATTTTATATAAAGAAGTAAATGAAGAATAATTGGAAGGAGCACATGGAAAGAATGGCCGAGGATAGAATACACAAGATTATGTATAGTTACAAACCTCAATCAAGAAGAAATGTTGGTCGCCCTAGGAAGAGAGGAGAATGATGGAGTGGCGACGGAACACGATATGAGCCTAACCCCTGGATTGGAGAGTGAGTAATTAGGGATTAAGGGGCCGTCGTGGATTGGAGAAGAAGAGGAGGAATAGGTAGATGAGGAGGAAGAGGAGAGAGGGAGGAGGAATAAGAAGAGGAGGAATGGGATGAGGAGGAAGAGGAGGAATAGGTAGATGAGGAGGAAAAGGAGAGGGGGAGGAGGAATAGGTAGATGAGGAAGAAGATGAGAGGGGGAGGAGGAATAGGAAGAGGAGGAAGAGGAGGAGGAACACAAGGAACAGGGGGAGGAGGAAGAAGAAGAAGAAGAAGAAGAAGAAGAAGAAGAAGAAGAAGAAGAAGAAGAGGAAGGAGTGGAAGAATAGGAGAGGAGGAGGAAAAGGGGGAAGAGGAGGAGGAAGAGGAAGAAGATGAAGAGGAAGAAGATGAAGAGGAAGAAGATGAAGAGGAAGAAGATGAAGAAGAAGAGGGGGAAGAGGAGAAAGAAGAGAAAGAGGAGGAAGAGGGGGTGAGGAAGAGGTGGATGAAGGAGATGAAAAAGAGGATGAAAAGGAAGAGGACGAAAAGGAGGAAGAGGAGTAGAGGGGTAGGAGGAAGAAGAGGAAGAGGGGGAGGAGGAAGAGGGGGAGGAGGAAGAGGGGAGGAGAAGAAAGAGTAAGTTCACACCAATGTGCTTAAGTAACAAGAAGTGGTACTTGACCCGTCAATATAACGCAACAAAGCCAACCACAAGCTTTTGGTACCACTGCAGAAGAGTTAGAGTACTACTTAAGAAACGAACATCCCCTAAAGCGGCTTTGAGCCAAAGCTATAAAAATCACTCAATCGAATCAGTGCTACAATGAGAAAACCGGGTCTGGTGTGGCACTAACAAATACAAGCTTATCGTCTCGTGCAAAACGCTCCATATCTGAAGAGGGCGACAACCCTCATCTGCTCTGCTTCTAATTTGCACCTATTTTTTAAATTTAAAATCCATATTTTACTCCTTAGTATAGAGTTGCTTTTGAAGTGATATGATGTACTCTCAATTTCGTATCTATTGACATGTGTTTCCCAAAATTTCGTTTGGTAATACCGTTTAACTGGTTATACTATTGTATTTTTGTTTAAATATCTATTCCTTCTGTGGATATTAAATTTCCTAAATAATTAAAGTTTGATACTTACTACATTATCTAGATTTCTGTTACAATGTTAACTCTTTGAATATTTTATCACAAAAATCTATTGCTTTAGTTTTATATTGGGAAAATTTTTGTTTCAAAGTTTTTAGCAATCTTATTTAATTCATGGGTTCTAATTTCCAGTTCATTTTCTTGCCTTAAGATTTTTCTTAGTGTAATTTGGATACCAAAGCGGCATTTTTTGTTTCCACAATTTAACTATTTTATTAATATATAGCTTGAGTAACACTGGTGACAGACCACATCCCCAAAAATCATTAAATATTTATTATTACTGTTATTGTTACTATAGTAGTCTATATAACCTTTTCTTTAATAACAAATTTATTGTTGGACATGTTATGGATTGTCGATATCTAGAAATTCTCTGAACAGCATAACTAAAAAAGAAAAAGTTGGTTAAATACCAAACATCATATTTTAGTGCACCATCTTACAAGGATGTGACACCAAGATTTTCAAGAAAATTCACTCGCCACAAACTAACATTTACATGAAAAATGTTCAAGTGTTTTTATTTTCTCAAAAAGGCTCTATTGATTTGTTTGATACTTTCGTAACAAATGAAACGCAGTACTTCTAAAATTGCCTAGAAATAAGCTCTGAAGTCCTCTTCATTCTGGAAGACTCTTTCATAACTAGAAACCATAAAAGATAGATAATATTTTGCCACACAAAAATAAAGATGTCATTAAAGCACACAGTTTACGTCAAACATGTATTTTGTGCATATAACTACTGTTGAGATATTCCTTGTTATTTGCTGTAATTTTCAAACCTTTTATTCTTCTCAAATAGAATATGTTTTATCGTTTGGCCATGCAAAGAGAACAGACTTTCAAAGGCCTCACCTAGCAACCAACTTTAAAATATTTGACTATCTCTTAAATCCTACCGTATTCCCATATTCCCCTTGCACTTTCAAGAAAATTTGCAATAAGATAATTTCTACAAATGTTTATCTCGATTAACATAAAGAAGATTGAGGAATAAGGCGGCGCCGTGGCCGAGCAGCTATACCATTCGCCTATCACCAAGATGGCCCGGGTTCTATCCCAGAAACGTGTATATGGTATTCGTGCTGGAGGAGGCGGTGTCTGGATGGTTTTTCTTCGGGTTCTCCACCAACGCTAGATCATCACCTTTCCAATTGTCCATTTTATCTGCATATCATCCTCTTCATCACTCTCATACCTGATCCTTGGCTGACCACCAGCTTCCAGGTCTTCGCTCTGTCCGATTCATAGGTTCATCTGCTCCCCGACAGGCCTCTGACCGTAGGCACTGGCTTGTAAGTCCTAGGGAGTGTCAGTCCTCCACACAGGGAGTGTAATCAGATGAAGAGGAATAAGTTTATGTAAGAATAGTTTGTACACGAGTGGAGAAAGTCATCTGAGTGGAACACATCAGATTTTTAAAACGAAGTTTTCTTGCAGAAGATGGTACTCGTGAGATATATGCTATCGCTGTTTGAGCATTAGGACATATGAACTACTGCTGTGACGGAAGCGAATCTCCAGCTGCGAGAAGCCATCTCATATACAGACCGGCTGCTGGGTGACGAATGGGCAAGAGGTAATCAAGATATCCACAATATGATGGTTACAAGCTTCATGATATGGCTGGGCCATTCCAACAAATCATCACTTCCCTCCTTATACTCGTCTCCCTTTCGTTCAATCTGCCGCCATAACATTTAGGGAGGGCGTGATGATAGTAAACTCCGACACATGTGACAGTATTTGTGATACTATAGGACTAGCTATGTCCAACGTTTCCGAAAGAGGCGAGCTTGGATTTACTTCCTTCCACCATACGCCATTCTTTACACTCAAACTTGTATTCTGTTGCAGTGGCGGTTTGGTTACATGTACGTTGCGTTTGATTTACGAAAGCACTTTCAAATCTTACGTGATAAACATCTGTTCATTTGTGACTTCTTTAGTACTGCTTACGTTTAATAAATCTATCAATATTGGGGACAAAGTCGAAGAAGATCCACCAAGTGATAGTCGCGTAATCTATTCTGTATAGGATACACACGCACGCACGCACGCGCGCGCACACACACACACACACACACACGCGCGCGCGCGCGCGCGCGTCATCTTAATCGTCATAGTGAAATGTTTTAAGACCTGCAAGGCCTTTGAAATTCCGTTCTCCTAGCAAGGCCAAAGTATAAAAATCTGATGTGTTGCACTCACATGACTTTCTCTACTCTTGTACTAACCATTCTTACAAACCCTTATTCCTATATCTTCTTCGTGTTAGTTGAGATAAACATTTGTATAAATTATCTTATTGCGTATTTCCTTGTAGGTGCAAGGGGAATATGGGAATACAGTAGGCTTTGTGCGATAGTCAAATGTTTTCAAGCCTTCAAATTCCGTTCTCTTTGCACAGTTAACATATCAAAAATGAATAACGATGTTCCATTTGACGAAAGTTTAGGTTATCCAAAACTGATACAAATAACAAGGAATGTCTCCGAAATTATTCACTCTACAAAAAAAAAAAAAAAAAAAAAAAAAAAAAAAAAAAAAAAATTCAGAAATAAATTGTGTGTTTTAGAAAGATCTACATTTCTTGTACAATAAGATTTGGTCTATCTCTTACGGTTTACCAGTTATGTGCAAGTCATCAAGAATAAACAGGACTAGGTGTGCTATAGCCAGAAAATTCAAAGTATAAATTTCATTTGTCATAAAAAATATCTTAAACATATGGCATTTTAATCAAAATCGTTAGAGCCATTTTCGAGAAACTAAAAATTTTCCATGTAAAGGGTAGTTTCGGGTGCAGAAATTTTCTTCAAAATCTTTGTGTCGCATTCTTAAAAGATTTTAAACTTTAACTTTGGTTTTTAACAGACTTTTCGATTTTGAGTTATACTGCCCACAGACTGACAGACAGACAGAGAGACACACACGGACCTTTTTCTAAAAATGCTTTTTTTTTATTCAGGGGGCCTCAAAACATTTTTCCGGAGAAATTTCGACATCGAAATTTTGAGTCCAATACAATACTTCCTCTAATTACTGTATAAATAAGTGAGAATTATTTTAAAATATGGTTTCCTTTATGCGATGTTTATGTAATTTACCTACGTATGTGTATATCCGAAAATATGTTTTTACATAAAAAATAAAACTATACATTTTTATGTGAAATAAAGCTTGAATCATCCGTTCCGGTGTGAATATCCAGAACGTTAAACTCAGTTTCGAGTTTGTATTAGTACGGAAACAAAATATGTATTTAATTATTTATTCGAGCTCTAGTAATCACCAACATTTAAAAATTAAAATATTTTATTTAGATCAATATCATAGGAAAGGAAAGCGAACATTTAGTACTACACCATCAATGGATCATATGAATCAATAAACAAATTTAAGCACATACACAACACACACACGCACGCGCACGCGCACACACGCAAACACACAATCCCTGTTACCTTCACCTTGTATTTTCACTGAAAGGCGCTCACTTCTGTTTACCCACCACCATCTTCATAAATACATCATGCGTTTTAACAGAGATACTGGCATTGTCTGCATGTAGCGTTTCTCTGCATTATGTATATCGTAATTACGAACTGCCTCTGCTGAAAGACTCCAGTTTGCAAACCTAACATCAGTGTCAACATTTCTAACAACGCTACTTTGTCATCGCACTGTTGACAAACGCCGACCGGTGACTTCAGTTACCTTGCTTCATCATAAAGCTCCAATTGTTACGATATTTTAAATATATACATTACTTATTTGCTAGACACCTACAAATAACCTCGACATAGAATAGGAGACCTTGTTTAAAGTAAATTTGGCCCTGCTTCATCTACAGGAAAACTTTGTGAAGGCCAAAAACCTAGAACTAGGGAAAACCACCGTATTGAGAGATAAACCAATATAGAGCCTGGGGGTGTGTTCCATAATAGCAAGGGAAGAATTGTATTAAATTAATTTCTAGATTTACATTAAAGCTACTTAGTGGAAAAATGAATGATACAATTTTCAAACACACGCAAATCGCTACACACTTCGCACTTTTGGAAGGAATTGTATAGAACCCCAACAGATGGCATGGCAAATTTGCTGACAGTCAATGTTTCATTTTGTAGAAGCAGGCTATTTCTTACTTATTACCTCCTGAGTGTAATCAGGTTTAGGAAATAAAATAAAATCAATTTGTATGTTTTTTCACAAACAATAATAACAGAATTTAACATGCTTTGGAAATTAGGAATACCACTTAATGGAAGCAATTTCAAATTGCTTGTGCAAGAGCATGAATACAACAGGGAATAGTGAATATACGACTATGTATGAGAAGATTTTTGTATGGTGTATGAAATGATGTATGTATCTAGCTTTCTCTTGATTTACCTGTGCGAAGAAAAATGAAGGCATCGAAAAAGGGAAACCTCAGCATTATAGAATTTGATAACAAAATATCAAAACTTGTGTACGCCATTTTAATAATGATATTTATGGCGTTATCATTTTTATTTTATTTAATTATTTCTATTACCTATATGTTATTGTCAGAAATTTTAATCGTGTATTTATTTGACTGTACAAACCAGAATCGATAGTTGCGCCTTCAACTGCTAAATTATTAATTTTAATGTTATTTTGACTTGTTCTTCTTTTTTTAAATTTTTATTTGTATGTTATTTTTTTTTATTTTTTATTTTTTTTTTTTTAAATTTTATATCTACTTTTTCTATTTCATAGCAGTTAACTTCATGAGTAAATTAATTTTAACTTTCTGATCACTAGGTTTTATAAATTAAAATCTCACTTTTTTTCTGTTGCGGTTAGGCAAAATACCTCAGATGCAGAATGGTAAGCTAAGGAAAGGAATTTTTTTTTTTTTTTTTTTTTTTTTTTTTTTTTTTTTTTTTTTTTTTTTTTGTATGTGTGTAACTTAGTCCAACAAATTACTGTTCGGTACGCCAGTCTTTGTTTAGCATTAGGTTTTTATTCTGTTTTAGTCAATTGTTTGTGAAATGTTACTTTTATGTTTTCTTCTTGTTTATACTTTTACACAATGATACAGAGTATGTATGCTATAACCATTAAAAAGTTTGAATTTGAAATCCCAGAAGACATATTACGTACGTTTGTTCATATTTGTGGCAATAAGTTATTCGTGACATGGTGTACCTTTGCGAAATTTCCGGAGTGTAAATTACACATTCACTCGTGCTCGATGTTAGTTTTTCTGAAGTCGAACTAGTTGTTATTCCATTGAACATACGAGAATCGAAAGTTTCACTTTCAGCTGTGTGTACACAGAGGGCAAATGTTGATCGATACAAGCGGATCTTTTGATTGGTAGATAGCAGTATCATATATAATGAGAATCAGCAGAATCAATGACACGCCCGAGCATAATTATAATATTTTTAGTCTGGATTCTCATTGGCAAAACAGCTTTAAGAGAAGTAGATTTGTAATGTTATGATTATTTGAAAACTGTTCTATAACAAAATACAGGTTTTGAGACTCCCTAAATACGATTGGTGTCTATGTTCAGAATCTTCGAAGAATAGGACAAGAAGATTGTTAAGAACCCACCCCCCTTACCCCAGATATCATTTACGTGGAATGGAACATTCTTAGAAAATTTTGATTTTCTCGAAAATGGCTCTAAGGACTTTGATTAAAATACTTTGTGTTTAAGATGTTTTGATGACAAATGAACTGTATATTTCGAATTTCTGGGAATGTCGCTACCTTCCTTATGTATAACAAACATAGTTTTAAATTGCGAAATAAGTAATAATTATATAGTATTATTTTAGAATAGTTTAATACTTTGTAATAAATAAAACAACCATGGCAACAGATATCCATTTTCAGCCATTGTAATGATGTGTACCTATGTAAACAAAGTGGTAAACGGTTTAATGTGTTCACCATCTGTCGTGCACTAGAGATATGTGTACTTAAAGGCGAGGAACATATTATAAAATACTGGAAAATGATCCTTTCCGAAATTGTTGGTAAGTGCGATGATACACGATAGGGACCGCCACCTGCTACCACATTCCTGCAGGAAGCCGTTCCCTGCCTCTCAAAATTTGATCTGCACGCGATCAGCACACTGCATCACTTCATGCCATGGTTTACTCTGGAGTCCTTGCATCCTATACATCATCTGCCTCCACATAAACAAGTTGAAATTCCTAATTTCCAGTCTCATAGTCCGTGGCCTAATTATTTAAAAGTTAAATGCATTTACAAGAATTGTAGTAAGGCTTCTCAATGGTAGTGTATCTACCTCACATTCAAGAGGTATCGAGTTCGCATTTCACAACACATCAGATTTTTTCCTTAATTGTCCCTCTCACCATCTCTTTGCTCTATCTCTCTCTCCTCGGTCTCCCTATACCTCCCTACCTACTATCACTCTCATATTGCATTTTAACCAAAATCTTTTGAGCCGTTTTCAAGAAAATCAGAATTTTCGAAAAATTTTCCATTTAAATGACATTTTAGGTTGGAGGAGCTTTCTTTGTGTCCCATTCCTAAAAGACGTCAAATTTAAATAAGAACTTTGGTTTTTAACCAAATTTTCGTTTTCATTTATGTTGTTCATAGATATAAAAACACACGCGCATACACGGACCATTTTCTAAAAATACTTGGTTTGGATTCAGGGGGTCTCAAAACATATATTTCCGGTGAAATCTCGACATTGAATGTTTGGGTGGAATACAATAATTTCTCTACTTATCGGTGCAGAAATTAAAAATTCTGTGTGTGTGTGTGTGTGTGTGTGTGTGTGTGTGTGTGTGTCTGTGTGTGTGTGTGTGTGTGTGTGTGTGTGTGTGTGTGTGTGTGTCTGTGAACATGGACATCCTAAGACAGCGTAGCTCAAAAGTAAGCCAAATAATGGTGCAGCATTTTCCAAGGATGTGACAATATTGTTTTAAAAAGTTTGCCACCCCGAAATTTACTTAGAGGAAATTCTTTATTTTGATTTTCTCAAGATGGACTGTGCTGGACTAGATTACAAGCGGAGAGAAGTTCACGCTGTACTCATTCAGGTCAATTGTATATAGGACTCCTGACAGGAAGGAACGAGATGAGAGCACCCAACGGGCGGTTTGCGATCAGGTAAATAGCAAGCAAACGTGAGGCTCCCTAACATGTGCTGGAGATTCTTCACCTGGACACCAATCTCCTCCAAGCAGCCGCTAGCATCAAGGGTTTCGGCAACGCCCCCTCCCCTCCCCAGCAGGGGCAGTTATGTTCGCACAGTCGCCACACAGTAGTGCCAAATTTGTCCACCCACAACACTTTCGACCCTGAAAGACGGATTTAAATGAAGGTGGAAATGAAAATCGAGGGACAGGAAATTCGGGGAATGTAATTATCGTTCCCAGCATTTGTCTGGTGACCCGGGAAACCACCGAAAAAATGCTTCGGTCAGGAAGGTCGGCCGCAGGAATGAACCCACTATCTTCAAAATGGGAGCCTTACACGTTACCGTGAAGCAAGATGGCTATAATAATTTTTATAAACATATTCATATCACTAATAAAATGTATATCTTGAATTTTCTGAGTGTGATCTGTGAATTTGTTAGTACTGAATTAATAGGAAGTAATTCATTCCTTCTACTATGTGCTTTATAGAAGCATTGCAAACAAAAAAGTATAATGGCATTTTGATCAGCCGATTTTGAAAAAAATAAATGATTTTTGATCCAACTTTGATGCGTAACTCCACAGAAATGTACGAAGATAACACGATGCGTAAAGAAACTTATTTCTGACATAGCTTCGGTAGTAATTATGCGACATCACACAGGGTTACGAAATAATTAATCACTTAAAAGATCTGAAGAAAAAATACTCCAAGCAGCTTTTCAAACGTGCAGTAAGTCGACAACGTTGCGTTGAGGTTGGTCAGGGAATTGATCGGTTTAATGTTTTGGGAACTAACGCTTGTGATTGACCTACACTCGCGCAGTAAACACAAAAGTGCAAGGCAGGGTATTCGTTTGTGTTCTCAAGAAGCACCGTTACTGTGTTTGTTTATGTACTGAGCTAGGGAAAGTGACACCCACACAATCTGCAGTGTTGCCAGCTTGTTTTCGGGAAAACTATCACCGTAGAAAATGTTCAGAGACAAAAATGTAAGATACAAAATGTGTTCCAAATATCGAGATCTATCGGTGGTTTAAATTAATGTAATGACTTCCCTTCCATCCGATATATATAGGTATATTAATGTTTGTATGTTTGTCTTCTATGCTCTCCTAAACCGCTTGACCGATCACCGCGAAATTCATCACGTATATGTATTTTTTTTAAATTTTCTTTTACGTAAAACAATCACATTTCTTTCCCTGTTCCCTCTTCTACAAGCATTTCGTACTCTTTTCTATATGACTAAAATATAAATACAATGCATTATATTCATATGGTTTTCTCTGCTCACTTTTCTTTTACGAAACACCATCACATATCTTTTTACCTGTTTCTCTTCTACAAATAATTCATACAACTTTATGTTTGAAATATAAATACTACGTATTACATTCACAAGGCTTTCTCTGTTCTCTTTTGTTCCTATAGTATTTGTGATGGTTTAACTGTGCGTTTGAAGTGTTCCCCTTGGTTTTATTTTTTCAAATGTTTCCAAAGTAACAAATTGCTTCACTGATTACAGCTTCAGGTGTGCATAATAAAAACACAAGGCTATTGGACAAGTGCTATCTCAGTCTATCAGTTGCAGGGATAAATCCTTAAACCGCGGATAACACCGGGTATATCAGCTACGTTTTGGGACTCTTTGCATACATAAATATTTCACTGCGTAAGCTGTAAGATAACTTTGCCTATCCAGCAGCTCTGGTACGTATTTTGTGCAGTCTTAAATGTAATCTGACTGAGAAAACTGAGGACAACTAGATCATCCATTTCTACTGTCTCATATACATATATCGCTTTAGGCTTCAACTTGGTCCCTAATCAGACGGACAGTGGTCAGAACGAACCAGAACGGGCATGTCGATCCAGTCTCCCTAGAAACCAATAAAGAAGCTGAAATAAGCACCCTTAAGTTGCATATAATCTTGAGTTTAACTTCATCTGTTACCGTCTTTTACTACAAATGACCCTTGTTGGTGAGTGAAGAAGTTTGAACTTATTAACCCTTACTGGAATTTCCAAATTACAAATAAACACTGAAAAAGAATTTTCCTAGAAGTTGTAAACTATTACTTCCCTTACTTGTTTTCTCCTATCGTTTTTGGTTGAAGTTCATTTTTTCATCGCAGATACGCAAGTGGGCAATGCATTATGCTGTTGAAATTTACGGGAACCTCTCTAAATGCTTATCATGGTTCTCTTACCTTCGCTCGAGCCTATATCATTAGCATATTCAGGCGACTAAACAGCTCACATAAAAACGATTTATAATTGCTTTGCTCATGCCTGAATATATCTGGTGAAGTTAGATGATAAAGAAAAAATGAATACAGGGTGCTCCAGGATCACCGTCCACTTTGTTCGAATAGGCAACACAGAAGAGAATATGAGAGATGGTAAAAGACCTTTACTTTAGTATCATTATTAAATTGAACCACTTGCTTGCATTTCAGTTCGTTTATGTACAAGTTTTCCGTATTACTATGTTACCGTATACTAGGCAAGTGTATTTGGTGACTAACATTGTTAATTCCATTAACCGACATACTGTATTATAATTGTTTATAATCGTGAATATTAGTAGTCTATAATACCTGAAGTGTAATAATTGATGTGTACCCCCTTGGGGGAAAAAAGAATGAGTCATGCACGGAATGCCTGGCTACTTTAACGGCAGAGAACAACTACACGAATATCAAATAACTTGCAGTTTTCAACAAGTAGAGAAGGAAGAAGAAGAAGAAGAAGAAGAAGAAGAGGAAGAGGAGGAGGAAGAAGAAGAAGAAGAAGAAGAAGAAGAATATTTTCTCCAAAACTATTGCTAAATTTTCTGAGCTGCTAAAACATCATATGAACTTCAAAATGAGTGGAGAACTTTTGCTATATTTTACATACAATTTCGTTTTTAAAATTATATATAACCAGAAATGCTCACTATAAAATTGGAATTTTGAGAAACTAAACCACCCATTTTATTAACCTTCCTGTTTAATGGGTCCATCGTAAGATTAAGCTCATTAGAACAAGGGGCTCTTAAAATGCGTGCACCTGAGTGAACATCAGCATGCCATTTTTGTTTTCTGTTTTCTGATGTTCAGATTACAACACTGACAACATTCTACTAAACATGGAATTTGTGATCTTTCTTTATTTGTAAATGATGAAGAAGACAATATATTGGTAAATCATGTAAAATTTGTTTTATTGTGATATCTTCATTATATTTTGAGTTATAGGCTGTAGAATTCGACATTTCTAAAGTGAGTGAGGCGATTTAAATGCCACTTTACTGTGCACTTCAATATTATCATTTTCCTAAAAGAAACAAGTTTCAAATTTTCCTCCTAAAGTACTGCAAGGTTCAATGTTTGTATGCTAGATGGCATAATGTGGCAATTGAAAAAAATAGAATGTGTAGGCCATGTTCAAAAAAGAGCTACAGTGCATGCAGGAGACTTGTCTCAGGAATACCAAATTTTTATACTCAGTCTCCCGCTAATTATATTGTGCTTTATAAAATGTACCTTTTCTCAGGAACTATTGGATAGCATTGCATGAATTTGTGTGGTTGTTATTAGATATATGATTTTGGAACGTAACCTAAAACATTACTGACTCTGCTAAATACTGCATGTAAAAAAACCAAAACTTAGAAGTTGAATTTAAATTTTTTTTAAAAAATTGGATATATCTACCCAGAGATATGATTTTTTTTCTGCCAACGGAGGACAAAATACATTTTGCAAGTTAACGCCGCCTTGACTATGATGTGCGCTTAAAGAGCCAGAACCCTGTATACCCCTTAAACCCCTGTAACCTACAATTAACCTTACTGGTGCGCCAAGTGCTTTTACGACGTATAACTTAGGTACTCAACAGCGAATAATATATGCTATAAACGAAGTTATTTTATGTAAACTGAATACTTTAAAGGGTCGTAATAATTTATCTTTTCCTTATGACTTTCCTATTGTGTAGAATGCAAAAGGAAATGGAGATAATTTCACTGGCATCCATACAAATTCAGAATGGTATGTTTTCTCTTCTACATATCTGAAATATGCGATGCTTTAATCCAATCCCTTAAAATAATTTTTGAGTAGACTAAATGTATGGAAAATGCTTTCATTTAAAGAATTTCTTTTCGAAGAGGGGAACTTCCTGAATGTCTTATATCTATATATCTATATATATATATATATATATATATATATATATATATATATATATATATATATATATATATATATATATATTTTGCTAATGTTCTATTTATCGTACCACATATCATTTGCAACTTACTTACCTTATTAGAGATGTCATTATGATTAATATCTATGAAACAAATGCAGATATCTGGTTTGAAATTTTGTATGTGTACTACACTGTCATAAAATTTTGAGGTCGCAAAAGGAAATTCGAAATCTTTAGGTTTTTTACAAGTGCTTTCCCTTAAAGCTGTCCTTGTGAGAGAGCGAGTATTTATTACAAAATTATGTCTGATTAATTTGAAGAGTTCAGTGCTATGTTCTTAAAACAGCCATGTCCAAACGCTGACCCAATCGTTGACATGTATTTGGAGGGAGGGAGAGGCGTAAATCGACCTATGCATGCCAAGTACTGTAATCTTAGTTACTACCATTAAACATTATGCATAGAAAGAGCCTACTATGTGTTCACAAGACCAAATAAATTGTAGGCAGGTTGTATAATAAACGATAATCTTTAATAAACAGCAAATTAAACTTTCAATTTTGGAATAATATCTGTTATAGATATTTTTACTTGTGCTGAGAGATGGCAATTTCACATTCTTGCTATAGGTATTTTTACATTTTATTTGCTTCATTTGTGACAAAAGTTGCTCGCAAAAGTATGTTGAGCCAAACATTGCCAATATACGAACGCTAAATGCTCTAAAACGAGGATATTTATTTCTAGGAGCAAGTTTAAGTAGAATCCTAAACGCTGTTTACAAATATCTTTATACAATACTTTCAGACTCTGTTACAATGCACCACTGTTTGTTACAAGAAGGATGTCTTATACAGACTTTTAATATAGTTCAATTTGGGGAAACTTTGCAAATATGTATATGCAGAGACACTCACACACGCTATTCTTGTAAATGCTTATTTCTCTATATACTACATTTTAATCGACGTAACTCGTATTTGCAGAAATTATCCTACTGCCAATTTTCTTGTTGGTGCAAGGGGAGTATTAGAATAAAGTTTAAGCGGTAGTTAAATGTTTTAAGAGGTGATTCCCTTCTATTTTCAAGGTAAAGGGATAAACAAGCGAATAACATATGCCTGTTCGAGAAAAGTGCAACTATTGTCAAATTCAAACAAATAATAAAGAATATCTAGGAAATTCTTCACTCAAAGGAAAGAAGTATTTGACATAAATTGTGTCTTTTAACGAGATTCACATTTTTTATTTAGTAAGTTTTTGTCTGTCTCTTACTGTTTACCATTTATGCAAAAATCATCCACAAAGAAGAGGTCTTGTGAGGGCATTCCCGGAAACTCAAGGTATGACTTGGAAACTGTCATGGAATCGTCTGTGTTCGTCACTGGATACTGACTACTTGAGAGTCTAAACGCCACAGGCGTGATTCACCTTCCAACTGAAATAGAATAGTGCGGAATATCAGCTAATTACGTCAGCGTCTTCAAAGAGGGAAGATTGAACATCACTGAATTTTGAAATTACAAATACGTGTCTCCAAATAACTGTGCTATTCCCTATAGCATATGTTCCCTTGTTCAGCATTCAATTTTTTATATTTATATGAGATCAGGATTGCACCAAAACACCCGTTACTTGGCAGTCTGTTGGCTGCAGTGTTGTGTTTACAGAAAAGTGTTACAATGAAGCCTTATAAGTTCTCGAGATATTTAGTTACTAAACACTTGTCTTTGAAACGTGAATCTGTTTCACTTCTTCAGAGCAGCTCTGATGACAGACAAGAGTTTCCATATTTAATATAGTGTTTTCATTTTCAACAATTCATAGGCCATCTCCCCCCCCCCCCCTCCCCCCTTGCAACCATCTTCCCTGTTCACTCGGTTTTGCTATTGTAACAACAGGAGTAAATATTAACTCTGCCATTCCCAACCTTTATTCCATAATTTTATTACCAAGGGGGGTTACTTTGTGACTACAAGTATCCAAATGTCTGAGCAGTTTTTAAAACAAACTTATTTTGAAATTGAGTACTGTATTTTTTCATGTTTATAAAGGTAATATTGGTAATGCGAGGGTTAACGAGTCTGCTGTTTAAGAGGTTGAATCAGGACTGACAAATGCAGGATTTGAACCAAGGATCTTCCGCTTATCCAGCGGCTGCTCTAACCACTAAGCCACCATGGCCAACTTGACAGCATAACATTAAATTTCCCAAACAATTCGTATGGTATTAGATTTTTTTGAAAATGGCTATAACGATTTTGTTTAAAACTCCATATGTTAAAGTTTTTTAATAACAAATGAAATGTATATTTTGAATTGTCTGACTATAGCCTATGTAGTCCTATTTACTCTGGGTGACTTTTGAATAACTAGAAAACCATAACCATAAAAGATAGACCAAATCTTACTGCACAAAAAATGTAGATCTTGCTAAAACACAATTTATGACTAAACGTTTTTTATAGAGTGAACTATTTTGGAGATATTCCTTGTTATTTGTGTGAGCTTTGGAATACTTAAACTTTCAGCAAATGCAACATCTACTTTTTAGGTCTGAATCACAGCATAGTTCTAGTGGAAGTTCAATTGAAACACTCTCAGGATCAACAGAATAGGGCAAAATAAAAAGTTTTGATTTTAGAGCTTCCAAATCAAAAAGTCTTCTATCAAACTCCTCTAAGAATGCATCCAATATATCACAATACTTATTAATTTATGTGCTTATGTTAAGATGCTACAAATGTAGAAGTGGCTTCGCTTTTTCCATGATGTGCAGCCCTGATTAACACTGTCCCAAACAGAACAAGTAGATGCTGCTGTTACGGGCAGCGTGGGTCTGCTAAGCTCTGAAGCGCGCGCCTGCGCTCAAGCGCACCGTTTGATATCACTGGCCTAGTGAAAAGGGAAAAACCACTGATAACCGCTAGAGGTTATGGGTTTGTGGGTGGGTTTGACCTTCATTCGGATGCGTTCTCATGGAAACATTAAGGATTCCATCCATGTTTGCGTCCTTTGCCATCTGGATCTGGTTTCAACTGATCTCTCCCTACCAGGGTCACAGTAGAAGCATAAAGAGCCTGATGACCTATGTGCGGTGTTCTATCCCGGTTGGGGAGACCCTCCCAAAGTGTGTACATACCTTTTACTTTTTACATCTAAAATATGTTTGTTGCATACGTTCCAGTTGTTTTAAGGGAGAAACATTTCTGAGAGTCCAGTTACATAAGCAACTGTCACATTAAGTCCACAAAAGGAAAGGAAGAACTGAATCCGGTTCCCACGGAATTGGGCAGAGAGACTGATTTACAGTCTTGCTCCTCCCCCCCCCCCCCCAATTAACGCCCCCGGTCTCGCTACATTAACTTCCAGTTATTCACACTAGCCAGCTTTGCAGGTAACATTCTTCATTCTAAACCTGCCTCAAGAAAATACCTCCCTGACGTCAATTGAGACTATTTTATGGCAGTTTAATTTATAATATAAAACACAGGCATTTCCATCCCCTCAGTAAGGGCATAATTATCTTGACAAGTGCCACCACATTTTCGTGCTCGAAATGTAAATAAAGCAGGTTTTTGTTAAGCATTTAGCTTGTCTGAACGAAGATCCAATACTCCTTAGTTGTGTATTTGATAACATGCGTACACAGTTCAAGGAAGTTCATCCAGTCTGGATTCTACTGGGCTTATTACACAAATAACATCCTAGGGAATTCCCTTTGATTCCTGTGTTTTCCTGAGAAATAAACTCAGATCCTCAGACTGCAATGCTCACTCTATGTGCTTTGTACGTATTTGTTACAAGTAATATCATAAAACGTCTGACCTAAGCAACTTATTCAAGGGCTTGGTGAATTTTATCACATTTTGAGATAAACAAAGAAAAATAAATAAAAAATTCAATTTTGTTTTCATTAATCTTACATTTGAAGCATTGATAAGATATTCTGCATTGAAATTAGAAATATGGTGGATTTAGTGATATAAATGAAAGTTAATTCTTCTCTAACCTAATTTCAAGAAAGCTCATAAACGAAAACCTAATTCTCAAGTTTGCTAAATGTACCTAACAAGAAAAGTACACGTTACTTCTGTAATTTTTACTTATATTCCTTCAGTTTTTCTAGTTATCAAATAATGTCTAATGAAGTTTCTCACCTAAATTTAGTTAAATATATTTATGTAAAAAAATTTTACTTCGATAAAGTAATGTATTTTTCTCATCCAATTATTTTTTTTTCTTATGAAATATATGTAATATTTACAAAATTATAAATTCAGTTCATAGAATATAGGCTGAAGAGCAAAATTGGTTTTTCTCGACTTCACATTTTTTAATTCATCATTTGCTCAATGTGCATTAAATTTTGTGTTATTTGCTGGAATTTTTCCACCATGCGTACTATTTATGTGACTTCTTTGCTTTCAAAGTCTGAAAATTTGTTTAGCTTTAAAAAGGTTAAATACACAAAAGAACTTTAAAAAAATATTTTCAATGTCCATCAAAGCAAAGATTACTTTAAAAGTAATTATTTTTTCTTCCTGCCAGGGATTGATGGTCTCTGTTAGGTAATGACAGTTTTTAAATAATAAACCTGTTATAGTATTTTAGTTTGTGATGCGCATGCGCAATGTTTTTCAATATTAAGGTGTTGTATTGTGAAAAAACTGAATAACTTTGTCTCCTCATGAACCTTGGCTGCCTTGATAGGCAGTGCACCGTTAAGAAGGTACTCCGTATGGAATAAAACGTGAATATTAAGGCATTTTGTGGCAAACTCTCACACTATCAGTCAATTTTTGCTACACTGAACTACTTCTTGCTTATTTTGAGATATTTAAGAGATCTATACTGGGAGATAGCAAGCTTCAAACAAGGGTTTGAAGTGTCCTACAAGATCTAGCATCATGTTATGAGTAATCAGAATCATAATACATTCCTTGCACCTCTTTTCTGTGTCCAGCAGCGTGATTTTCTATGGAAACATCTGGTTCTTCTATCAAACGAAGTAGGACCTCTGTTTTTCAATAGGTTCAATATGTAACTCATTTTGGTTTTTTCACCAAGCTCTTCAGTTCTCGAAATCGGGGCGAGAAAATTTATCTGGTGAGGTCAGACCGTCAAATAATATTTATCTTGGCTATTTCATAAATAAAACATGAATTTATATACCATATCGCAAATATTTAACCAGAAAATGTTAAATTCTATAGAACATAACCTAAAATATGCTCACTACTGTTAGCGTAGTTCGAGTTACTCAGGACTACCAACTGAGGAAAACGAAGTCCAGGAAGGATCATTTTAGCCACTACGTTGCACATTGTTTCAAGGTGTATTCTTCTACATTACTTTTCTCATATTCATCCCCCAGTCTTTTAGAATAGAAACAATAGCTTCAAAGAAGCGTTCGTATCCCCATTCATACCACGAAAACGTTTTGAATTATCCTCCACGTTGAGTTTGACTGTTTATCGATGTTACGTAATGTGTAATAAATTGTTTCTTGCGATTTATGGCCATACAGTTGGTGACACTGACTAAACAAAAGAATGGCCTACTGATAAATGGTATATGATAAATTAACGCCTCTATGTATGAAATATTCTATATAAACCATAAACCAGATACAGTAAAACCTCGTTTATCTGGACTAACTGGGACTAAAGACAATCCCGAAAATCGATAATCCGGATACTCTGGGATATATGGATAGTAAGCAAAGCAAAATTCTTGAACTCTTAAATAAACAGACTCGCCGTTTATGACGATAAAAATTGTCTTGTAACAAAGTTGTGTACAGTAGTTTGTATGTATTGTTTAAAGACTTTAAAAATATAAAAAACTTTAATAATATAAAATCACATTTGTTAACAAAGAATTGATCCACAGTGTTCTATTTTAAATATGAGTGGCGTTTGAACGAAGTACGGTCACGCAAACGCTTTATTATTAATAGTTCAGCTGGAGTGGTGTCGGGCTAACACTCCAAGAACGCCATAATGTCTGTCAGCTGTTGAACAGCAATATTTTCTTCAATGTTTCTCATTTACCAATTCATCCATCCTTCTTTCCATTGAAACCACGACCTTCTTTCACTTGATGTCACTTTAAACTTGTACACTGAATCACACTCCCAAACACTTTGTTAAGAGTAAAAAACAATCCGTTTGAAATACACACGAATGTTCCGTAAGCCAAGCAGGCCTTTATATATCCTTTCTCAGTTTCAAGAAGGTTCAAACTTCAACGTTTCCTGTTTGTAGAGGAATCTAGCAAAACATGATCAAAAAACGTAAGAAACTCGATAGATACGACAGGTAACGCCCGATAGGTATGCAACACACCAAGCCCACCAGTAATGCGGGTAAGTTCTTAACTTAGCAATTCGCTAGAAAAATTACCGTAGTCTACACTTATTTACGACAGTTTACAGTAGCCTACGGTAGTTTTACAACTCTAGTTCCATCTAAAGAGAGTCTGGGACAGGGAAACCTACTTGAAAATATTTGCTGCGTTTGCGAAAGGAGTGACTCAAGTGTAAAATTTAATTTTTATCCTAGAACTTTTCGTTTATGAAGTGTTGTTCACACGCACACAGGCTCACCTGCACGCTACACCTTGTTTTCTTTTCTTTCTTTCAATTTTTTAAAAAACGTTAATTTTCTCAAAAATGGCTGTAACGACATCGATTAAAATACTTTATTTAACATTTTTTTAAGTCGAATGAAATTCATATCTTGAATTTTCTGGCAATGTCCTGTGAAGTCGACTGACTTGTGTAACTGGAAAACCGTAAGAGAGGCACAAAATCTTACTACGCAAAAAACTAAATCTCTTTAATACATACAATTTATGTCGAAAGTCTCTTGTGAAATAATTTTCAAGATTTTCCTTGTTACTGGATTTAATTTTGCAATTTTGAGAAGTTATTACTCGTTTTTTTCATGTTCTGAACTTGCAAAGAGATGTAATGCCAAAGTCATCACATAACGACCGGCTGTTAAAAGACTTGTCTGCTGTATTCTCCTATCCTCATTGTACTTACAGGAAAAAAGTTACAAAAATATTTCTGCAAAGATATCTCTTGAGAGAACATATAGAATATGAGTGCTTTTAAGAATGGATTATACAAGAGTGAGTAGAGAAAGTCATTTGCATGTATACATCAGATTTTTTTTTATCTCATACGATTTATAAATTATGTAAAATATTATGTAAGACATGTCGTAATTAGCGTGAAGCTTACACTGGAATCCAAGTGAAACATAATTAAAGTTCACAATGCACAGACATGTGAAGGTCGTCTTACACAAAAGTGTGGGACTGTTTGCGGCGGTTAGCATGGAATTCTCACATTCCAGAAGTGGATAAGTGCAAGTTTGGCGTGCAGCCCGCTCCTCGACATTGCAAGGTCGGCCATTGATCTTGAAAACAGAGACGAGAATGAGATGCTCTGCAGCTGCTGTTTGTTCAACTCGGTGGCACTGCTGTATGCAGGGGGGGGGGGGGGGGGAGGGCGGGGGGGGGGGGGGCATAATGCTCCTTACCCAATCACAGTCTCTAGCTGTGCAATTTTGCTAATATAATGTTGTCCAAGTTGGTAGGATGCGTTTAAAATACCATCATTTGGACAGAATATGTTTTTGTCGTAGAATATGTGTAGTCCATGCTCGCGAAGAACTTGATGTTTTCTTTCTAAGCCCTCAAAGGAGAATGTAAAACAGAGGCTTTGGAAGCCGATCGTTTTATGTTTGGTGAAACAAATAGCAATGTTTGGTAAAAAGTGAAATAGGGGAATAAGGTGTGAAATCTAGAAAAGATGCTTTATCTAGTGCATCTGTATTTCCAGAGCATTGTAAATAATTATAAAATAGAATGAAGAAGATAAAAACTTCGATGGTATACAACGATTAAGGCTTGTTACTACATACGAGGTAATAGTAGCTTTTCCGTGGCCAACTGAGCTAGAATCGGGCACAATAACCAGTAAGAAACATAAGTAATGGTGCTGTCCTAGAATTATAAGAAATATCTTACTACATATATAAGAAAGGAGATCGTAGAAACTGTTCCAACTATAGAGGCATTTCACTATTAAATACAGCTTACAAGATTTGCTCAGCGATAATTAAAACAAAACTTCAATCAATAGCAGAATGTATTCTAAGCGAAGAACAATGTGGATTTAGAAAGGTACGATCTTGTGTAGGTGCAGTATTTGTTATTAAACAAGTAATGGAGGAAAAAAGAGAATTTAATTTGCCACTATATTGTATCTTGATTATGAAAAGGCCTATAGGATAAATAGGAAAGCATAGAAAATTCTGAATGTATATAAAACTGCAGGAAATTTGATAAATGCAATAAAATCTCTGTATGATCGCATGGAGATAGAAATAAATAAAACTACGATAGAAACAAGTCGAGGGCTGAAACAAGGATGTGGTCTTTCTCCACTACTTTTTTATTTGTACATGAATAAACTCAAAAAGAGAACATTTGATATGTACACATTGAAAATTATAATCAAATAAGTAACATACTATTTGCAGATGACCAAGCTCTCTTAGCGGATTCGGAAGATCCAAGTTGATCTAACAAAATTAAACGATATTTTACAAAAGTTATCATAAAAATCTCTGTTCCAAAACACAAAAGTAATGGCAATGGGGAAAAAATAACATTAGAGATAAAATAGTTATGGATAGTAATATAATAGAACAAGTAAAGACTTTAAGATATTTGGGATTGAAATATCAATATACAAAACAAATAGGGAGTTGCTCTTGTTGCATAATATAGTATTATGTTATATTTGCATGGTTTACCTTCCGTCTATTGATCTCAAATCATAACTAGGCAACGAGTGCGCGTTCGGCCATAGGAAAACCTCGCATATTTGACCCTTCTGTACAGGTTATGTGTAAACGACCGTCTAGTCAGAACAATAAAACTGAAACGCACTACAAAAAACATACATGTTTGGCTTGCATACATTACAACAGGTGTTTAAACTGTGGCCTTGATTGCGAACAAGGCTCGAATGACCCCCTTTTCATACAGTTTTTCATTAGACAGTTGATGGCTTTGTGTATCATATGATGCGTCATTTCTAGGGTTTACTATGTAAGCACAGTATTTAGGGGAAATACCTATTGTAAGGTACTCAAAAATTCGATATCGATATTTCACTGGAAATACGTATTTTGGGACTCCCCGTTTCTAAAAAGAGTCTGATGTGTTGCACTCACATGACACTAGTACTAGCCATTCTTACAAACTCTTATTCCTCTATCTTCTTCGTGTTAGTTGAGATAAACATTTGCAGAAATTATCTTATTGTTTATTTCCTTGTAGGTACAAGGGAATATGGGTATTCAGTAGGCTTTGAGCGATATTCAAATCTTTTAAAGCTTTTAAATTCCGTTCTCTTTGCGCAGTTAACATAAAAAAAGTAATAACGATGTTCCATTTGACAGAATTATGTTCTGCAAAATTCTCATCAATAAGAAGGCATATCTCCGAAGTGATTCACTCTAAAAAAAATTATTCAGGCATAAATTGTGTATTTTAGCAAGATCTATATTTTTTTACAGTAAAGTTTGGTCTATCTCTTATGGTTTACTAGTTTTGCAGAAGTCATCCAGAATAAATAGGGCTACATGGGCTATAGCATGAAAATTCAATATGTACATTTCATTTGCCATAAAAATATCTCAAACATATGACATTTTAACCAAAATCGTTCACGCAAATCAAAATTTTCCATGTATAGGGTAGTTTAGGGCGGAGGAATTTTCTTCAAAATCGTGTCGTATCCTTGAAAGACATTAAAAGCAAAAACATATTTTCTACAAAAAGGTGTGTCTGTGTGTGTGCGTGCGTGTGTGATGGTTTTCTCGAAATTTGCCCTGAAGATCTTGATTAAAATAAATGTTAAACATATTTTTATGAAAAATAAAATTAGTATAGTAAGTAGCTGAAGTATTTCACCCAAAAGTTAAATGTCGAGATTTCACCGGAAATATGTTTTGAGGTCCCCTGTATCCAAAAAAATAAAAAAAGCATTTTTAGAAAAAAATTCGTTGAGTGTGTTTATCTGTGTGTGTGTGTGTGTGTATGTGTATGTGTATGTGTGTGTGTGTGTGTGTGTGTCAGTCTGTGGACAGCAGAATTCAAACACGTAAGTCGGTTAAAAACCAAAGTTGCTATTTAAGTTTAATGTCTTTAAGGATGCCACACGAAGATTTTGAAGAAAATACTTTCAGCTTAAATTACCCTTTACATGGAAAATTTTTAGAAAATTTTTATTTTCATGAAAATGGCTCCAAGGATTTTGATTAAAATGGATTAGTTTGAGATATTTTTATGAAAAAATTAATGTATCTCCCTGAATTTTCTGGTATAGTCCATGTAATCCTGTTTACTCTGGATGACTTTTCCATAACTGGTAAACAGTAAGAGATAGACAAAATCTTACTTTACAAAAAAATGTAGATCTTGCTAAAACACACAATTTATGTTCAAATAAGCTTTTTGTAGATTGAACCATTTTGGAGATATTCCTTGTTATTTGAGTGAGTTTTGGGAGACACTTCCGTCGAATGGAACATCATTATTCGTTTATGTTAACCGTACAAAGAGAACGGAAATTGAAAACTTTAAAAGATTTATAAGCTCAAAGCCTACTGTATTCTCATATTCCCCTTGCACCTACAAGCAAATACGCAATAATTTCTACAAATATTTATCTCAACTAACACGAAGAAGATATAGGAATAAGAGTTTGTAACAATGGTTAGCACAAGAGTAGAGAAAGTCATGTGAGTGCAACACATTAGATTTTTATATAATTATGTGGTATGTTTTTGACATGTTCTGTGTCCAAGGCCACCTGGCCATCAAAGAACCTAGAGCACTCAATCTAATCTAAATTAATCTTGCAGGCTGCTGCACATTATTTCGTATATGCACAAATGCAGATTCAGGGGTCAGTGTCGTTGCATGAAGGTCGATAGCTTTTCAATAGTGTCTCAAGGACAAGGGCACCTTTATGGGGGGCAAGTATAGCATAATTTGAGAGATGAAATGCAACACAGCAGCTGGTATTTCAATATAAAATTATTTTCTAGCTAACGCAGACGAAGTACGTTAGTGTACAATTTATAAAACCATTTTCAAAAATTAAATTAAATTATGTATTATAGGCTTGAATAAATGAAAAATGTGTGAGACCAGAATAACTAGCTTTCATGATACGTGCAGTAAAAGGACACCTCTGAGAAACTGCGTATTTATAATTTTTGGAATATAAATTAGCTAGAAATTAAGTTGCGTTCATTAAGACTTGCCGTTCATCTAACAATTTCAATTAGGGCAACTGATTAACCCTATATCATGCATGTATGCAAGAAATACACTTATCGGTGTTGCACTCACATAACTTTCTCTAGTGTTATATTAACTATTTTTGTAAACTCTTATTCCTCTATCGTCTTCATTTAGTCGAGATAAACTTTTGCAGAAATTATTTTGTTTATTTTCTTGTAGGTGCAAAGTGCGATTTTCAAATCTTTTAAAGCTTCGAAGTTCCCTTCTCTTTATACAGCCAAGAGATAAAAAGGTGAATAACGACTTCCCATTTGAGAAAAGTTTAAGTATTGAAAAATTCACACAAATAACGGGAAATATCTCCGAAATGGTTCTCTCCACAAAAATGCATTTAGACATAACTTGTGTGATTTAACGAGATCTAAATTTTTTGTACAATAAGATTTGGTCTCTCTTTTACAGTCTTGATGAAACCATTTGTAGTATGGCTGGCAGGCAGGCTATGTGCTGTGTTTGGCTGCAATAATTATTATTATGAGATCCAGAAGTATTCTAACACATTTTGCCGATTTCCTTGTGACAAGAAATTGCAAGTTTTTTTTTAAATTTATTTTATGAATGTTGTTAAATCAATTTATTATGAATAATCTTTCTGGAGAGAAGCACGTGGTTTTTGAGGATGTTTTAAATTTTCCTTTGTTTCAGGTGTGATGAATGGGTTTTGAAATGTAAAAGGAGCGATTTGGACGGTGTTTATAAATAAGATGGCCCCAAGAAATTAAATCAGCACTACAGGATGTGTTCAGATCATTTTCTACCCACTGATTTCAGAAATCCACGACTTTATAGTCAAGGCTATGTAAGGTATAATACCTCATATTAATAAACAATTGCATCTAAAATATATTTAAAATTATGAAAAATTGTTTGTATTTATTATTTTCAGGCTAAAGCATGTGTCAGTGAATCTCCAAACCATCTCCAAACCCAGCTACAAGAAAGAGTGCTCGAAGAGGAAACGAGAAGAGTATGATCATGTAGAGGACCTTCCTGGAGAAGATTGTTTTCAAGAACAAAGGACACACTTCATCCCAGATGCAAGTCAGGCAGAAGCAGCAAGAAACAGTGAGGTAAAAATTCTCATGCAAATACTAATAATATTAACATTTTTCATCACAAGTGGCAGTTCTCCTGACAAATCTATCATCCATGGGATTACGGATAATCTGACGATAGATATCCACTCTACTTTCAGCCTGTTGAGGTGTCAGTTCATGAGGTACAGATCTACAGCTTCTGTAAGTGTCTTAATGTGGCGATGTATGGTGTCTTTTGATGCACCAAGTTCTTCTGAAAGCCTACGGGTACTCTTTTGCGGATTTTCTCCCAAAACTTGACGTGTATCCTCAATATTCCATACTTTGGGTCTTCCAGAACGTGGTAAGCCTTTAGTACTTTCGTCTCCATTGTTGAAACGTTGGAACCATCGCTGTGCCACACGCTACTAACGACACCTTCTCCTTCCACCTCACATATTCTTCGAGCTGCGGCAGCGGCCTTATAATCTTGTTTCCGGTAGTGCTTTAGAAGAACTCAAACATTGTTATGTCCATTTTATGATTGTTTATTAACAACTGAAGACTGATACATGCTCGCAATGTACGCAACACTAGCCATGGCATTCTGTAAATAGCATTGCCAAACTAAAGAAACCCAATAAATTTCCAAAACATCAAAATAAAAAAACCGACATTACTTATGAGGCAACCTAATATATTGCGCATATTTATGTGTACTAAATTGAATAGATATAAAACTATTTGCATTTGACAATAATGATATGCACCAAATACATAAAGTTAAATTTACATTTAAATTTGCCGACAGTTTTTCAGGACACTGTCCCACACAACATATTAAGCGTTGTCGGTGTTTTTTTGGGACACCCAGTGATATACGCAATGTTAGTATCTTAGCATTGCTTGCGCAAAAGTATGTTTTCTTGAATGCCTAAGACGTGATGTGTTTCCAGCTGTAGGTGATCTTTCTCAGATAATGTTGAAGTTGTTGATATCAACACATATACCTTAGAGCCACATTCTAGTGAGAGGAACACAACACTTATTTGGGCATTATTTTTCTCGTTACTGGACATCCAAAGGAGATGAAGTTGATGTGTAACATTTCCTGTTCGGATAAGAGGTATCCTTTGGTTCCCACAGAACTGGAGAACTCTCATCTAATTATCCTAAATTGTTTTTTGTGTGTTGTTGTGAAGTTGGATGTTTTGAGGGGAATCTTAAGCAATATTTCTGCTATAGTCATCTCCTTTATTGTGCCGGCACTGTTTAAAAACACATCACCGCTTTATAGTTGCACTGGCAGGAACGTTTTCGAGATGTACTTCATGCCATCGTCTCTGGAGATCGACTGCCATAGTCAAATAGGAAGTCATAATTTCTTTTTATTATTTCTTTTTATTATTTTTGTTATTTTCAGGGTCTGCAAAGACAGCATAACTAGAAATGCATTATATGATATTTTAAAAGTACAAGCAATTCCTGGGAAAATAGTTAGACCGATACAACTAATAATGAAGGATACAGTAGGAAGATTAAAAATTAGTAATACATTAAGTCAAAGGTGGCGATAGTGGATTCGTGAATCCGTGTGATTCGTGAACCTTTCGCCGTGTAACTATGCAACACTCCCTTCCTTAGCTGATTTCAGGAGTCCAAAGGTCGTTTCGCGACCGGTATTAGTGGAAGAATTGTCTCATCGTCTATCTCAGGGATGTCCAAAATGCTCTCTTTGGAGAACCTTACGCAGCGAGCGGCAATACCCACTCCATTCCTCAGTCGAAGGGAGAGGAAGTGTGTGTGCAGTGACGGACACAAACAGGCGATTCCAGAAGTTTCTAAGTCATACCTAGAATTTCCTGGGAACGTTCTCAGAAGACTTCTTCATTCTGGTTCACTTTTGCGTAAATGGTAAAGAGTAAGACACAGACAAAAGCAGCATGGGAGGGAAGGAAAGTACGTGATAGAGGAGATTGGAGGAAAATAGTAGAGAACGGCAAGGCCCTATAGTCATAAAAAAAGAATAAATATGCAAAGAGAATGGAATTTCAAAGCCATCGCATGGAGGTGGCCCTTAAAAGATTTGTTTATTGCTTGAAGTCTATTATACTCCCACGTTCCATTATACCTATACAGAAATATTTCATAAAGCTATTTCTACAAATACGTATTTCGATCATCATAAAGTGGATAGACCAATTAGAGTTATACAGGATAGTTTGAATGAGTAGAGATAGTCATGTGAGCGCACATATCAGATTGTTTAAAGCACAGAGTGTATTTCAGACCACTTTTTGTGCCTTTCAGACATTTCTGGATATCAGTTGTTATTGGTTTGTATAGTTCAATATTTTTGTCATTTCATGCAACTTCAGATACTTTTATATGACAACTTGGTTGAAATCAACCAATTATGTGCCTAATAATTTCAAATTTCAACAAATGACAGCCTTCCTTCGCGAAAAAAATATCAGATTTCAATACCATTTCCTCTGCTTTTCTATGTTATGATCAGGTTACAGAATGTAGTTGCACTATCCTATAGATGCGCAATAGCTTACGTAATTCGATACAAGAGAACCGCTATTCAAATGTCAAAAATGGCTGACTCTCGCTTCGGTGAACCAACTAATGCTGAAATAGATGAGATACCTCGGAGAGAGGAAAACCTCAGAACACACAATACAACAGGAAATATGCTACATGTTTGAGAAGTTAGTAATTAAAATGCAGCAACATTTCACTCGTGAACAGTCAAGTTCTCTAGATAAATTCAAAATTTATAATTATAATTTTGTGGGCGAGAAGCGCAAATTATCCCAAATATGAAAACATCGAGTGGTACTTGCTTAGATTATTCCGAGAGATAATTCATAATTCATTTATTTAATACTATTTAATATTAATAGTGACTTAAAAGAAAACAACTTACAATAACAGTCATACATTTTAATTGAGTTTAATTTTCACAGTTGGTATTACAAATCCTCTAGCAGGCTCTGAGAACAACACTAATTTTAGCATTTAATTAAGAGAAATGAGGAATTAGACACATGATTAATTAAATGAACGAATTTGCGTTAATAGGTTGTTTATTAAAGGTAGATCCGCTCTATTTAAAATTACACTTGTTAATGATACAATTTTCAAAATTAAATGAAGAAAGGTGCTGTATTTTCCGCTGTGAGTTCGGAATCTCTCAAGTGGAGCGAATTTATCTGGCAAGGTCAGACCGTCAAATGGTATTTAACTGGGCTACTACATAAATAACACTGCATTTAAATACTACATCTAAAAGATTTGACCAAAAAACTTTGTCTATAAAAATAACCTAAAATATATTTAGCACGATTAGTGCAGTTCGATTTCATCAGTACTGCCAACTGTGAAAAAGACAGTTGTCAAATTGAAATGGATTGCGATTTCCTTTAGAAAGAATAGAATTTATGGGAATACAGTGGGCGACACTGACTAAACAAAAGAATGAGCTACAAAACAAAATAGTGACCAGGCAATAAATTGTATACGGTTCTAAGTATCAAATAACCATCATAAAACTCATTGTGTTGATGTATAAACTTTGGTTTTCACGGCCGGCGTCCTGACTATTAGTTAAGTTTATCTCTTCCGGGCTTGTAGGCCGTGGTCTAGAAGGCATTGAAGATACCGACGTTTCGCCAAGTACTGAGGTTGTCATCTTCAGGGTAGAATGATCCGTTGTCTGCGCTAGTCAGAGTTCGAATGCGCACTCTAGACCACGGCCTACAAGCCCGAAGAGATAAACCTAGCTAATAGTCATTGTGTTAAGTTGGGAGCTCAAAAACTGTGTTATCTCATACACGCCTAAGATTGTTCCCAAGTCTATTTCAAGAAAACTGGCCGACTTTTCAGCAGTACCAGAAAAAAATATTTAAAATAGTTATAATTCCGAAATACATTTTCGTTATTGCTTTTTAAAAGTTGTGTAAAATATTAGAATAGAAAATCAGCGTCTTTAACTTTGTTGTAACTTTCTAAATCAATTTGCTATAAACATTATGTCACGGCAACGTTATTAGCAATACACCTTGACTAGGTATGTTTAGAACTAATCAAAGTCAGTTTATTTCACATTGAGAGTTTGTCTCTCTTAATTTATTGTAAGAGTGTACTTTTACTTTCTCTACCACGTATATTAAGTAGAAATATTGTATTCGACCCAAAAATTCGATGTTGAGATTCCACCTGAAATATGTTTTGAGGCCCCCTAAATAAAAAAAATAAAAAATAAAAAAAAGGCATTGTTTACAAAACGTCCATGTGTTTAAGTGAATTTTTGGACTGGCATTTTTTAACAAAATCTTTGAATTAAGGAAAATGAATTCTAATTACATGCGAGTAATGCAAAATTCAAAAGACCAAGAAAAACCTTCGAAAAAACGAGGATTTCGAATTATAAAAGATTGAATTCTCAAGGTTGCCTTGTATTAGTTCCCCTCTTTAATAGTTGGGTAGGGGAGTACTTGGCCCAGGTATGTACTATGTTGTAGTGCCAACACGTATTCATTTCACACTGTATTTCGTCATCCTTGATCCTAATCATTGAAATCACTGGAGGCTATTAGTTTTTATGGAGCGTCATTCACCGATGGCTGAGACAGATAGGTCGCCACTGGACGACAGAGAGCGGTGACCTGCCTGGCCTGGCCAGGCTTGGCCCCCTCTGTGCCAGAGGTTTCGCTGACACCACGTCTTCCCAATGAATACAAACTAGACAAGTCCTTCCTTGCCAGCAGGCAAAAGACCTTCGTTAATTCCCTGGCTCACCTTTTTTGGCACCCAGTGAGTCTCCAATGCTCTTCATAACCGATCTAAAGGTCTAGGGTTCCTTTACGTCGTCTATCACAGCTGCTAGGACATCTCTGGTGTAGTCAGAGGCGTAGTAACATCAAATGATATGCTGGGGAGCAGGGGCTTCAAACCTCAGAACCATGCGATGGTTAGAAAGTACATAATTCAATCAACTGTTATTTTCTGTCCAGAAGATAGGTTGCTCACTGCTAACCCAGGTTCTTTCATTCCTTCCTCATCATCTTTCGTCGAAAGTCTCAATGGTGACGTACTATCTATAACAAAAGTAAATACCCAACTTCAATGAGACCTGCGCGAAGTCACCTAACTCTAACGCATTCCTAAATAGATAGTATGAGAATGAAATTTCACATACATGCTTCCCTTGGGGTTCAGAGAACATGGCAGCCATAACCTCACCTCCCAACTTTGAAAAGCAATATCAGCAATCACTAAATTAATATGTAAATATTGCAAATTCTACGTTATTACAGCTGCAGAAAATGTGTTATTATTGGGTTTTGATTAAATAGTGGACTAGAAGTAACAACAATGACAGTGTTGACCTGCTTAATCATCCACACATAATTCCTGTACTCAGTGTAGCTGAACACGTTAAGGCATGTTACCGCGAACCCAGAGTGGTTCCCTGAACAAATTAATATAATGCTGAGCGATTAAATTTTCTAAAATAATTATTTTCGCTTCTTGTGCCTGAAAAATTACAGTTGTGAATGTCGACCTTTTCTAACATGAGCAAGATATAATATATTTGTATATCCACTGTAAGCTAAATAAACATTGACAGTGCTTGACGGAAGTAAATTCTTGAACATGGAAATAATCTTCAACATCTATAAAGAGATGACGTTGATTGCGGGGATTTAAGGAAAATATTAGATATTAATTTCTGGAAGAATGATTGACAGCCGAAATATTCGTGTTCCCTGTTTTATCTGCAGCAATTTTAACTAATATCTTCTAAAACTTTCAGTTCTAAAATTTCAATCGTATTGCAGCAATATGATGTTAAATAATAGTACATTTGACACAAGTTATAGAAGTAATGATGTTCCCGCCAAGACATAAAGGAAGGGAAAAATTATGTTGTACATGAGATTTGATCCACGTTCAGGGAACCACTCTGGGTTCGCGGTAGCACGCCTTAACGGGTTCAGCTACACCGAATACAGGAATTATGCGTGGATGATTACGCTTACGATAAGCAAAGGGCTCAACACTGACATTGTTGTTACTTCTAGTCCACAATTTAAAGAAAACTCACTAATAAAATATTTTTTGCAGGTGTAATAACGCAGAATTTGCAATATTTACGCGTAAATTTAGAGTGATTGCAGAAATATTGATTTACGAAGTTGGGAGGCTATGGCGAACATGCTCTGTTAACCGCAAGGAGAGCATCTATGTCAAATTTTATTCTGATGAAATTAATTTACAAATTCTTGAAAATAAGACGTTCATTCGGCAGGTCTCACTGAAATTGGGTATGTGTAAGTATTATGAGAATTAATAAAATATATTTGTAGATTAAATAATAGCTTTACCGGTATGCCGGTATGCCTGTATGTTAAATCACTTCTAACACTTCTTACTTTACATTCATTCAGGCCCTTAGGCACAGATCGCATCCAGCGGATATGACAAGGCACTACTGTTACCACCATCAACACGACCACCATCACGACCATGGTCACGACCACTGTAACCACCATCGTCACGACCACTCTAACCACCACTGTCACGACCATCGTCACGACCACTCTAACCACCACCGTCACGACCATCGTCACGACCATCGTCACGACCACTCTAACCACCACCGTCACGACCACCGTCACGACCATCGTCACGACCACTCTAACCACCACTGTCACGACCACCGTCACGACCATCGTCACGACCATCGTCACGACCACTCTAACCACCACTGTCACGACCATCGTCACGACCACTCTAACCACCACCGTCACGACCATCGTCACGACCACTCTAACCACCACCGTCACGACCACCGTCACGACCATCGTCACGACCACTCTAACCACCACCGTCACGACCACCGTCACGACCACTCTAACCACCACCGTCACGACCACCGTCACGACCATCGTATGACCACTCTAACCAACACCGTCACGACCATCGTCACGACCACTCTAACCACCACCGTCACGACCATCGTCACGACCACTCTAACCACCACCGTCACGACCACCGTCACGACCATCGTCACGACCACTCTAACAAACACGGTCACGACCATCGTCACGACCACTCTAACCACCACGGTCACGACCATCGTCACGACCACTCTAACCACCACCGTCACGACCACCATCACGACCACCGTCACGACCACCGTCACGACCACCGTCACGACCATCGTCACGACCATCGTCACGACCACCGTCACGACCACCGTCACGACGACCGTCACGACGACCGTCACGACGACCGTCACGACCACCGTCACGACCACCGTCAGGACCACCGTCACGACCACGGTCACGACCACCGTCACGACCAGCGTCACGACCAGCGTCACGACCAGCGTCACGACCACCGTCACGACCAGCGTCACGACCATCGTCACGACCATCGTCACGACCATCGTCACGACCACCGTCAGGACCACCGTCACGACCACCGTCACGACCACCGTCACGACCAGCGTCACGACCAGCGTCACGACCAGCGTCACAACCACCGTCACGACCAGCGTCACGACCATCGTCACGATCATCGTCACGACCATCGTCACGACCATCGTCACCACCACCGTCACGACCACCGTCACGACCACCGTCACGACCACCGTCACGACCACCGTCACGACCACCGTCACGACCACCGTCACGACCAGCGTCACGACCAGCGTCACGACCATCGTCACGACCATCGTCACGACCATCGTCACGACCATCGTCACCACCACCGTCACGACCACCGTCACGACCATCGTCACGACCACCGTCACGACCAGCGTCACGACCACCGTCACGACCAGCGTCACGACCACCGTCACGACCAGCGTCACGACCATCGTCACGACCATCGTCACGACCACCGTCACGACCACCGTCACGACCACGGTCACGACCATCGTCACGACCACGGTCACGACCACCGTCGCGACCATCGTCGCGATCACCGTCACGACCACCGTCACGACCACCGTCACGACCACCGTCACGACCACCGTCACGACCACCGTCACGACCACCGTCACGACCACCGTCACGACCACCGTCACGACCACCGTCACGACCACCGTCACGACCACCGTCACGACCACCGTCACGACCAGCGTCACGACCACCGTCAGGACCACCGTCACGACCATCGTCACGACCACCGTCACGACCACCGTCACGACCACCGTCACGACCACCGTCACGACCAGCGTCACGACCAGCGTCACGACCAGCGTCACGACCTCCGTCACGACCAGCGTCACGACCATCGTCACGACCATCGTCACGACCATCGTCACGACCATCGTCACCACCACCGTCACGACCACCGTCACGACCACCGTCACGACCAGCGTCACGACCACCGTCACGACCAGCGTCACGACCATCGTCACGACCATCGTCACGACCATCGTCACGACCATCGTCACGACCATCGTCACGACCATCGTCACGATCATCGTCACGACCACCGTCACGACCACCGTCACGACCACCGTCACGACCACCGTCACGACCACCGTCACGACCACCGTCACGACCACCGTCACGACCATCGTCACGACCACCGTCACGACCAGCGTCACGACCAGCGTCACGACCACCGTCACGACCATCGTCACGACCACCGTCACGACCATCGTCACGACCATCGTCACGACCACGGTCACGACCATCGTCACGACCACGGTCACGACCATCGTCACGACCATCGTCACGACCACGGTCACGACCATCGTCACGACCACGGTCACGACCATCGTCACGACCATCGTCACGACCACGGTCACGACCACGGTAACGACCACGGTCACGACCATCTTCACGACCACGGTCACGACCATCGTCACGACCACGGTCACGACCATCGTCACGACCACGGTCACGACCACGGTCACGATCATCGTCACGATCACGGTCACGACCATCGTCACGATCACGGTCACGACCATCGTCACGATCACGGTCACGACCATCGTCACGACCATGGTCACGACCATCGTCACGACCAGTGTAACGACAGTCGTCGCCACAGCCACGACAATGGTTCCGACGAGCATCACACAGCCGTCACGACAATCGTCACGGAAGATGTTTGACCCTGCCGCAACAACCGTCACGACCGACCACAGCAATGGCAACCATTACGACCACAACCGGGACAACGGTTACTATCGCAGTCTTTCAACCTTTGCGGTCACCACTACAACCGTTCAGACCATCGTCTGGACCACCGCCACAGAAACTGTTAGAATTACCGTTACGACAATCGTCACAAAAGCTTTCGACCCCGTTACGACAACCGTCGACCACTGCAATGTAAAGCGTTTGACCATCACCACGACAACCGTTGCGACCACCGCCACGACAACCGTTGCTACCACCGCCACGACAACCGTTGCGACCACCGCCACGACAACCGTTGCTACCACCGCCACGACAACCGTTGCTACCACCGCCACGACAACCGTTGCTACCACCGCCACGACAACCGTTGCTACCACCGCCACGACAACCGTTGCGACCACCGCCACGACAACCGTTGCGACCACCGCCACGACAACCGTTGCGACCACCGCCACGACAACCGTTGCTACCACCGCCTTGACAACCGTTGCTACCACCGCCTTGACAACCGTTGCTACCACCGCCACGACAACCGTTGCTACCACCGCCACGACAACCGTTGCTACCACCGCCACGACAACCGTTGCTACCACCGCCACGACAACCGTTGCTACCACCGCCACGACAACCGTTGCTACCACCGCCACGACAACCGTTGCTACCACCGGCACGACAACTTTTACGACTGCTTAAACGACAAACGTTACGACTACTGTTACGACTACCGTTACGATTACCAACACCAAAACCGTCACGACCGCCGTGTCGACCACCTTCACAACAACCTTTTGACTACCGTCACGACATTCGTGACAATCGTATTCCTGACCGGAGAAAGACCTGAAAGTGGATGGTCAGCCGAGCCCCAGGTATGAGTGAGGAAATGGATGATATGAAATGTCGGCGAAATAGGTGATTGGATAAATGATAATGGAGCAATTGGTGGAATGAGTGACTGGGGAAACCGGAGAACCCGGAGAAAACCCGCCCTGACGCCGCTTCGTGCAGCACGAATACACTTGTGGGGCTCTGGGATCGAACCCGGGCCGCCTTGGTCACAGGCGAAAGCTCTAACTACTCGGTCACGGCGCCGTTTACTCTTGATCTATTTTCGGTAACCTTTTTACTCTTTCTCTTACGTTAGTTACAGTGAGTAAAGGGAGTATAATTTTTAACCCTTCCCCCCCAATGTTAGGTATCAAGATTTCACAAGTACAATACACTTTTGAAGCCCCTTGGATCTGAAAGAGCATCTTTAAAAACAGCCCAGGACCTTCCACAGATATGACAATATTTTATGAAAACCTCTCACTCCAAGGTACACTAAACATTTAACGTTCTCTGTTACTTTTTATTTCCTCAAAAATGGCTAATGATTTTGATTAATGGACCGAATGTTTAAGATCTTTTCATGGCAAACTAAATGTACGTTTTGAGTTTTTTGGGAATAGTTTTTGAAATTCTTGTCATGTTGAGTGACCTTTGCATAATTGGTGAAGGGCAAAATATTATTGTATATAAAAGCGTGACGTTGTTAATCGAGACAATGTGTATCAAAATAGATAATAATTTTTGTAAGAATAGTTTGTTGAAGAATGGGTAGAGAAGTTCATGTGCATGCAAAAGGTAAATTTTTTCTGTAACTATACATTATTACTTTCTCTACTACGTATGGTAGTATTCTATTCAACCCAAAATTTCGATGTCGAGATTTCACCGGTAATAAATGTTTTGAGGCCCCCAGAATCCAAATAGGTAGTTTTAAAAAAAAGTCCACGCGCGTGTGTGTCTGTGTGTGAACAGCATAATTCCAAGACGAAACGGTGGTTAGAAACCAAAGTTGGTATTTAAGTTTAATATCGTTCAGGAATACGACACGAGGATTTTGAAGAAAAGAAAACACACACATTTGCAACAGCACACTTGCTTCTTCCATAAGAATAGCATGGTCCATAAGGGCCCATTGTGCCTTTATGATGTTAAAATTCCTATAGAAAGGCACTATATTATTTAACTGTCGTTTATGGAGTATCATCAGTTCTAAAGAGAAAGTACTATAGTGTGCCTGTCTTTATGATACCATTTTGATAGTAGTATTTCTAGAAATACTAACAGCTCTGAATCTTAGTGCAATCATTCGTTTATACAATTAATAACCTCTGTTATCTATACTGATTTATAAGAACAAAGAACCGTCGCGGCTGTTAGGTTCCCATTCACCGTCGAGACAAGTGTGGCAATTTTGGAGTGGTTTGTAAATGTGGCGTTGTTGGAGACTTGAATGCGCGGTCAGATGCGTAACCTGGCAACCCGCTAAACTGCAGGAAGACCGGCCGGCAAAAACCCTGGAAAACAAAGGAAGGCAATAATGCGGAAGTAGAAGGTCGAGGAGTAGGCAACCGTCAAGGACTCCAGAGGGCATCGACCCTAAGGCATGTCAAGCGATGATGCGGGAGGGCCACATCGGGGAGGACCGCGAATCGAGACCTACATTAGGGTTCTTTGTCTTCCTGGTTTAATAAAATGGCATGACCTTCACAAGCTTGAGTGCTGCTCATGATGGACAGTGTAGAGCCGTTTGGTGAAAATACATTTGTACCTTTGTAGAGGAGTTTGATTTGACAAACAACAACATTGAACAAAGCCTAAAAATATCTACATATGCATATAATAACTTATTACAGGCACTTCCATCCAAAAGCTTTTTATTCGATATTTATTCATAGACATAATCCTCTAATAGAATGATATTCAACCTTTTTTGCTTTCTCTACTATGTATAGCAGAGGAACTATTGTACTCCGATTCGATGCCGAGGTTTTACGGGAAATATGTGTTTTGAAACCCCTTGAATAAAAAAAAAAAAAAAAAAAAAAAAAAAAAAATAGAAAAAGGTACGTGTGTGTATCTGTCAGTCTGGGAACAGCAAAACTCAAAAACAAAAAGTCGGTTAAAAACCAAAATTGGTATTTAAGTTTAATGTCTTTCAAGCATGCAACACTAAGATTTTGAAGAAAATTTCTCCACTCTAAACTACCCTTTACATGGAAAATTTTTCGAACATTTTTATTTTCTTAAAAATGCTTCTAACATTTTTTTATTAAAATGCCATATGTTTGAGATATTTTTCTCGTATATCTTGAATTCTCTGGCTATAGCCCATGAAGTCCTATTTAATCTGGATGACTTTTTCATGACTGGTAAACCGTAAGAGATAGTGCAAATCTTACTATACAAAAAATGTATATCTTGCTAAAACACACAATTTGTCTGTATTTTTTTTAGAGTGAACCATTTCGGAAATATTCCTTTTTATTTGCGTAAGTTTTGGAGAAATTATACTTCTGTCAAATTGAAGATCGCTCTTCATCTTTTTATATGTTAACCGTGCAAAGAGAACGCAGCATGAAGGTTTTAAAAGATTTGACTATCGCTCAAAGCCAACTGTGTTCCCATATTATTATTATTATTATTATTATTATTATTATTATTATTATTATTATTATTATTACTATTACTATTACTATTACTATTACTATTACTATACCTACAAGAAGATAAGTTTTGCAAATGTTTATCTCGACCAACACGGAGAAGATACAGGAGTAAGAGTTTGTAAGAATGGTTAGTACAAGAATAGAGAAAGTCATATGAGTGCAACACATCAGATTTTTTTTTTGTAATGCCCCTATGAATGCCATATTAGAAGGAAGCTCCCTTCCACCCGCTATAACGTTAATCAGGAACTGTACAAGTGTTGAGAAGTTGCCATCTCTTTTTGTAATTAAATAAATGGATTGTTGTCTAGATTTCTGTGTGCTGTTTTTTTCCATTAATATTGCATGACCCTCTGAATGTTCACACAGCTCCATGTATTGCTGAGTCAAGTTCAGTTCTCGCATTTAGGATGCTTATCAACAGAAATTTGTTAGACTGTCTTACGGAAAGCGTAAGTAATGAACCGTAAATGTACTCCCTTTATTCAGATGCGAATCACGAATGTCTATAACAACCATAAGGCACGAACATTAGCGATGGAACAAAGAATGAAAAAAAAAAAGAGTGGAAAAAGGTTTGCACGTTGAGATTCCAGTCAGCCACGCAGAAGCCGAGAATCATTGTGACAATGGTGTATAAAAAACGGCAACTGTGAAGTAGTTTAAGATCATAGGATAACGTTTGGCAAGCTTGTAGGATAGTAACTATCCTTATAAAATATAAATGTGCCACAAACTTATGGGACATTGACTTAATAAGATAGAAAATTGGAGGGCAAAAATTAGAAACGCGCGGAGATAACTAAAGAAATTAATTGTAACACTTACATGTTAAGTATCCTTCTGAAAACCTGCAGATGACTTGAAATTGAGCTACTTTTTTGTGAGCTGCAATTATTCCGCGTAATAGCTAGTCCAGTGGCGTGGCGTAGCGTAGCGTGGTGTGTGGACTTAGGTATGCACTTTGAACTCGTGTTAAGGGTGAAATTTCTAATATCTACAATTAGCGAATTTTGTGTTCAAATTCATTTAAAGAATAATGTACATACTAATTTTCATTGCAGTATCTTTAACACTTTTAAATTTATTTTATTTATAAATATTTTTAACTATTTTCTCCACACGATGGAGATTTAAAAATGTTAATAATTTTAAGTATTATTCTGTTATAGATAAGCACTCTCAAAAGAATGTTGAGAACATAAACTTTTGTAATGCCTTGATTTATTGAATAGAAATTATTAACTTTGAAAAATATTTTTTTTCACAATTTTTATAATTTTCATAGAACTTTATAGTTCATCTACTGCTAAATAAAAAATTACAGAAAAATCACTTCCATTGTTTATTTTTACATTGTCAGTTTGTTGATTACACGCACTCGTATTCCATTATCGGAGCTGTAGGTTCCTAGGAAATGCAGCGTTCTCTCTACAACACCCGTTTTCCTCATACTGAACCACACGGAAGCACATGAGCAGTTTCCATACCCTGCCTTCGGTTTCCTGGGATATTTTTCTCTTACATATTCACACAAATCACTGTTCAAAATGCTGCTTGTTGTACTCTGATACGTACAGAAGTAGTTAAAAATATGAATTAAACCTTCACTGCCAAACAAAACACTGAAAGACTTAGCTGTAAACCTCATTAATATTAAACAAGCGAGATGCACTTCTCTGAGTCACATCCAGAGCGCGCGCACATCGTTTGACGTGACTGGCGTAATGCAAGCAGAACCATCAGCCGCTCTGTTTCAATGCTTGGCGTGATATCCTTAACAATACTAATTCATATTAGATGAAACATACTCCTCAGCAAGAATATTGCCAGTTGGATTTATATATATAGATATAGATAATAGGAAAAGTTAACTAAGGAAAATTTGTAGGGTATGCAACACATCACCGACATCCGTTGATGCTTCGCCCCTGCTATGGATTACAGAAAAAAGAACAGCTTTTTGAGCCAAACATATTTTAGAGAGCTCAAGTTTACACTGCTAAATCAATTTCCTTTGCATAAATTGTGTTTTAGTGACATCTACATTTTTTTGTATAGTAAGATTTGGTCTATCTGTTATGGTTTACCAGTTATGCAAAAGTCATCCAGAGTAAATAGGACTACATGGGCTATAGCCACAAAATTCAAGATATACATTTCATTTGTTATAAAAATATCTCAAACATATGGCATTTTAATAAAAATTGTTAGAGCCATTTTCAAGAAAAGATATTGAACTTCGATTTTTAACCGACTTTTCATTTTTGAGTTATGCCGTTCACAGGCAGTCACACAGAAATGCGCACACGCGAACACATGTTGGCGGAACCGCAAGGAGGATGTGGTATAACCAGAGAGATAATGCCACAAGCAAGGGCAGGAGTGGAATAGTCAACATAAATTATGCCTTGTTCAGAAAATAATCCTATTAAGTTTGAAAACCAGCGTCGCCAGAACACTAATAAGGTAAACCAATGAATACAAGCAGTGGAAAATTGGACAAAAAAAAAAGTTTATTAAAAGCGGAGATAGGGCAGTGATTTGAATGCTGGGATCAGCAGGTTAAGGTGATCCCACGTTATTAGATGGACCCCAGTACGTAACGGGCACTAATGTTATATCTGACCCCAATGTCAGATCGACTGATGAGAATACCTCTTAAGTCAGAGTCTTGCCCGGAGCACCGAAAGACTTGTTTTGAGATCTTCATTGAAGACCATTGCTCCAAAACTTGGCGGTGGTCATGCGTTTCAAAATGAACCTTAAGCAAGACCTTTGGTAACTATAAAGTTGCTGTTTGTGGTTTTAGTTTAGGTTTGGGCATTTACAGCGACTACGAGCGGTTCATCAGCTTATACTGGAGCTGAACAAAACTCAACACCGTCTCTCTCTGTCTCTCTCTCTCTCTCTCTCTCTCTCTCTCTCTCTCTCTCTCTCTCTCTCTCTCTCTGCAGCGGACCTTCATCTTAAGAGAAGTTGCGACTCTTTCAAAGTCAATAAAACTAAACTTTCAAACACTGATCTCGGTTTTATGAAAAAATCTGATGTGTTGCACTCACATAACTTTCTCTACCCTTGCACCAATTATTTTTACAACTCCTATTCCCCTATCTTCATGTTAGTCGAGATAAACATTTGTGCAAATTATCTCATTGCTAATTTTCTTCCAGGTGCAAGGGGAAAATGGAACATCGCCTTGAGCGATAGTCAGTTATTTTAAAGGTGGTCGCTAAATGAAGGCTTTGAAATTCCGTTACCTTTAAATGGCCAAGAATTAAAAAAGTAAATAACGACCTTCCATCTGAGAACAGTACACGTATTGCAGAACTCAAACAAATAACAAGGAATATCACCGAAATGGTTCACTCCATAAAATATGTCTAAAACATTTTTAACCAAAATCGTTAGAGCCGTTTTTGAGAAAATCACAGTTTTCGAAAAATTTTGCATAAAATGGGTAGGTTAGGGTGGAGAAATTTTATTCAAAATCTTTGTGTCTTTGGGAAAAATGTTTGGCCAAAATGATTCACTGTATCTATAGAATCCTCATGTGATATAATTCAAAAACAGAAAATGTCATTTCCCAAGATACACCACTTGGAACAAGAAAGGAATAACGTTACACACACACACACACGCACGCACGCACACACGCACACATACACACACAAAACACACACACACACCTATACCAATGAAGCATTCACTCTACTTTTCAGTTAGTTGGCATGTGATTGCGCTGTACCTTCTCCTACAAATTTTATTGCGCAATAACAAAATTATTGAGAAAGGTATCATTGGTTGTTTCTGGCCCATCTCTTTCTCTCAGAGCATTTAAGCAGTGCAGACAGATAACACAGCATCCGCGCTAATCATCCTTTGTCTGATCGATGTCTTGTATTCACGAAAGCGCCTGAACTCAATTAAATTCTCTCGCTTGTCTATCTTGATTCCAGTGTTGGACTCCATTGGAACTAGGAACATAGGAAACTAATCGATTAGAAGCGATATAAATCGCAAGTATGGGTGTTATCTGGAGCCCCCGCAGAGAGAATGGACGTGTACTGGTTCAGGAAGTGCGATATGGTCAAACCGGTTGCTTGGACAAGGTCGGAGCTATGCAATATTGTTGCCTCTCAGAGTTCATGTTGCTTTATCCAGGAAGTTTTAAAGTAGTTCGCTTCTTGATGCACCAAGTGTAATCACAACTGACACTGCTGTCTGTCAAGGGCTGTTCTTTCTTAAGTAGCACAGGTCATGCATCTCTCAGTCATGCGCACCAAACAAAAGGTGAAACCCACTCATGTATCAAAACTGGATGATTACCTATACCACCAATACAATCAAGGTACCTTAGCTACAAGGAATTGCGCAGCAAGGAATTATCTCTTTCTCTGTACCTAGTGGCATACCTTGGTACGCATTACTGTACCTGCCGATAAAACTAAAGGAAGCTTTTTAAAGAGTTAAACTTGTTCACATAATAGAGTCAGTCACCGGAAAGAAAGCTTCTCTGTGCTTATGCAACAAGGCACAACGGTGTGTAATACAGAGGAATGGTAACCAATCACGGAAAGGCCAAGCTTCGTTTGGATGGAAACACCTTCAGAATGACTGCTGTATCTGCTCAAAAACTGTGAGGATCCAAACTTGGAATGACGCGCCTTGCAATTAGAATTATGCACATGTTTGACTGACTAGGTAGCTTGAGTTTTTTGAGCACTTTACGCTCTTAGTGTGGCTTTTGATGTTCCTATATTAAAATTCCTCTCTTATTGCATTTTTTGACATCTTTAACGTTCGTTAAGCTCCTTGTAACACAGTAAAATGTTTGTCAAATTCAATTCTTTACAAGACTTTCCAAAGGTTGTCACAACTTCACAACTTTTCTTGCCAAATTGCTTCCAATACTTTCAAGATCTTGAAAGCAAATAAGAACATGCTCTAAACGGCCTCACAGTTGACAAGATTTAATGGCTTTGGTCGATAAAGCGGGATATTTATAGTGCGTCACGAAATCTACAATATGGTTGAAAGCGAAAAGTAAACAAACATGGCTACCTAGACAGGGAATCTCGTACGCAAGCTCATTAGATTATGCTAAAGCTGCCATGTCTGTACGTTGCGAGTTCCGTAGATTATAACAATATGAAAAAGATGAGGGCATACGAAGAAATTTCCAGGTTGATATCCGAATTATACAATAGCACATTAATGCCATGTTAAATAGTGTAGTTAACCTATAAATTCATGTTATTTCCATCGTTTTGGTTAATCACCATCTCATTTCAGGGCCATAATACGTAAAGATGATGTAAATAACAATATTTCATACCAACCATGAATTTATCCATGTGATAAATTATCAATCTATTCTGAAGAGCCTCAGTTTAACAAAGAAATAATGTGAAAATACACATTTATTAGGTTTATCAAGTCTTGCTAGGTCTTTTCAAGCTTTGGCTAATGTTCTCGAATATTGAAAAATATTTCACAAGTTTCCTTGTAAGCTCTTGAATTGAAAAACGAGTTTGGTTGTGGAAGTACAAGGGACTTTAGTCTCTAATGTCGATTTAAATGTATGCTGACGATGACTTATGTCTCCTAGAATATCAACCCAAGCATATCCTTTTGGTAATCCTGGACGGAAACTGGAACGATATTCTTCGATTTTCTATAAACTAGCTGTTGAATAAAACTAAATTAGTAGTAGATATAGTAGAAAGCTTCAAATCTTCTCCTGTCAAACGTTTTGATAAAGAATGTGTGGTTACATCTGATATACAAACGTTTAACTAAAGAGCTCGAATCTTCAATACACTTTCCGTAGATTGCAATCACGAACGCCCCTAAAGTAGCGAAAATGCTCTGTAATTAAGGAAAGACGCGAGATTAGCATGTGAAGAAAAACAACGCACGCGAAGCCTATACGTTTCTCACGATAAAGCATCGCTACCGGGATACTTAACCCCTACATTATTACGTCATCACGCTAAATGTGCCATCGAGTAGCCGGTACATATACAGATCAGAGCAGGTCACGACTACCGGGGTCACGATTCTCATCTGTTCCCCAGGGGGGCGGGCCGAAAATTATTGTATGGTAGCGTGAGTATGTGCAATGGAAACTGTACTTGAATGTGCGATCTTTGTCAAGACATCTCAACTGTGCATTCTCAAACACAAAAATTATGGGTTCAGCTTAACACAGTAGAAAAATTGGCAGGTAGGTCCAGGTGTGTAATAGACCGTTATGTAACTCTAACTCGACTACCCGGTGTTACATTGCTGAGCCTTTGAGCGTTAAACCTTATTCTGTAAGAAATAAAAAATAATAAAATAAAAAATAATTAAAAATACCGAAAACGGCAGCGCTAGGCGTTTCATTCAGTTCAGTCAATTACACATATCATATATAGTATCATTAACACATACGATAACCTATTCTCGAGCTGGAGATACAATTATTTTTATAATTCTTTTTTTGATAGAAATAAGTATGGACTTAGAGCTGGACACAAAACTGTTAATGCAATTTTAGCATTTATTAAACGTAGTCTAAATGGTTGGAAGAAAATAAACAAGTAGTTGGATGCCTTTTAGACTTACAAAGGCTTTCGACACTATTTCCCATGACATTCTAACGTCTAAGTCTATTACGGTTTTGGCTCTAAAAGTGTCTAGTTTATTGTTTCCTATTTAAATAATAGATATTAGCGTGTCTACACAAATGGTTGTAACTCTGAGTTCAACTCTGTTAAGTCCCACAAGGCTCCGTTCTCGAACCATTTACGAGATGACTATAAAAGCTTGTCTGTTTGCTGACACTTTAGCCCTGAATGCCTGCTATAAAAATGGCAACAAAGTACAAGAGCCTTTATGAAAGTGAAAAGATTGTGTGATGCTAGTAAATTAAGTGTAAATCAAAACAAAACTACAAATATCAACCTTAATTTAAATCGTGTTCCTTGATAGAAATAGTGTTTTAATTTATAATCCTCTTTATAAGGTTCAGGAATTTTAATTTATTGGTTGAACATAAAGCAATGCCTGAGATCCATAGTAGGATACATAGGACTGGATAAAAAAACCAAACATTGAAATAAGACAAAAGTTAAAAATAGAAGAATAACAGAATATGGAATTAACTGGAAACAACAATTGGAAAGAATGCCAACAAACAGGATACTCCGTGCAGCGTATAATTACAGACCCCAAGAATATAGTAACCCAGGACTTCCGAAGAAAAGATACACACAAGATTTTGGAGCCTTGGTTTATTTTATTTACTGACGTTGCTATGTACGTCGTTAGCAATAAAATATCTAATCTACTCTACTCTTATTATTGACACATTATTGGGACGACTTTATTAAATGCGAAGTGTTTCCTTTGACGTGAATGTTTACAATTTAAATGCTACGAGTGCAAAATTATTATTTACTCTTTATCGTCCTCTGGTGACCTCGGTGTAACTCAGCAGCTGCACATTAACTCGAACCCTCCAGGGTGATGGCGATGGAAGGCAATTGTGTAATATTAACTGCGAAAAACCACTCACTAATAAAGATGACATATTAAACTGTTATTTCACGAAATGTATTAGATAAATAAAACTTGGATGCAAGTTTTCTGCATTACTCGTCTTTTTGCTGTTCAAAGTAATTTTTTTAGTCTCCTTGGAAACGTAAATTTTCACAATCGCCTTTTGTTATGAATTTCGTTATTTGTCTATCGCTAACAAATCTGTTTTAATATTTTAAATTAATTTTAAATGATATTTTCAAAATTCTTTTTTTAACATATTTATATTAAAGTAGCTGAAGTACACGGGGTTGCCCTGCTTTGCCGATTTGAGCCCTACATCTTTTAGACTTACGTTGGATATTATAAAGAACCAAAAATAAACGAAAGAAATAAATAAAACACCGAAAAATACAATGCAAAGGCACTGTTGAACAACCTAAATACCACACGAAAAACAGCAAGTTGGGAAAGCTGTGTGAATGTAAGACGTTGCATTTCTATGTTAACCATATAGAACATGGTATGAATTCTTTCTAGAAAAGGTAGTAGAGAAAGAAATGTGATTGTGTTTCATAAAAGGAAAGTGTGTACAGAAAATCGTGAGCGTGCAATGTGTTGCATTTCTGTTTCAATTATAGAACATTTTATGAATTGTATGTTGAAGGGAAATAAAGAAAGAAATGTGGTCGTGTTTTGTAAAAGAAAAGTAAGTAGAAAAAACATTGTGAATGTAATATATGACATTTCTATTTCAGTGATATAAATTGTGTGTATTGTTTGCTGAAGGGCGAGTGAATTTATTACGAAAAAGAAAATCGAGTAGAGAAAATTATGCCATTAAACTTGTCTCTACGTTCATAAATAGTGATTTTATAGTCATTCAAAGTATTGGTACAATTTTTGAGACATCCTGTATATTCAGCTTCGAGTACTCTATAAAATGGACCTCTACAAGGATGACAGTATACATATTTAGATAATCAAACAAGGATTAGTTTTAAAAAATGATTGTCAGGGCAGTAGGTTGGAGGATCCATGCTATTGACGTTTGGGACACCCAGACAGAACCCAATTGTTAATGTTGCTTTATGCGACGACCGTTGTCATGATGTAAAATTATTTTTACTTTCTCTACTATGTATAGTAAAGTAGAGGAAGATTTATTACCAGTGACGATAATCTAACCCAAATTTTATGTACCACCTTGGGATGTTTCCAAACTCTTCTGTATCAATCAATGCGCTATTGTTTTTGATCAGGAATCAGTTTATCTGGAATCCACCGAAAACAAGTTTTCTCACGTCTAACTGTTGACGTAAAATGTTTTAAATTGCACTCGGGTCAATACCCAATGTCGCCCGAATAAATTTACAAAATGTCCGTTGATCTTCTTCAAGCATTGCTTCAACAGCTGCAATATTTTCCTCAGTACTTTCAGTTCTTGGGCGTCCTTTACGAAATTCATCAATGATCTCTTTTGGATTCGCTGTACCAATTATAAATTGTTACATTAGATGGTCGTGAAATGCATCTCTAAGCCAATATCCATATTGTTTAGGTCTTTATAGCGATTTATAGTCGTAAAAAGGCCATAGCCTGGAAAAGTTCTCTAGTCAAATTGATTTTCGGGGAGCACAAAACATTTAAATGATAATAATTAACAAACTGACGTAGCGCAGTTGGTAGCGCGTTTGCCTCTGGCGCGGAGGACCCGGGTTCGATCCCCGGTACCAGCATGGGGATTTTATCCCCTCTGGGAGGTCTGGCACGGGGTGCACTCAGCCTCGTTAGGTCCCGGGGGGACCAATTGAGGAGCTACTTGATAGAGAAGTAGCGGCCCCAGGTCTAGAAGACCACATAACTGGCCGGGAGGGCTCGGGGCGCTGACCACGTCCCACCCTCCAATACTGCACCTCACCAATGATGCCTGTAGTGGGCAGAGGTGGGGGACGCAGCGGCTGGGCGGTAGGCCTTGGCCCCTTGTGGGCTGTCGCGCCGGGGTTTAGTTAATTAACAATCTACACGTATTAGACCAAATCAAACTACAGAGTAGTCAATTCACAAAACATTAGAAAGTAGCAATCAAATTGTTTTTATAAACATGGTGTTCTGAAAGCTTTCAGTGTTCTATCTGCATTTCTGTTACCTCTCGGTAATAAAATGTAGACCTAGATTTAATCCCAGAAAACAATTCCAACTCTGTTTATCAAAACACGCTCTATAATATGCTGATTTGTGTACCTTTAATGTGATGACATGACTTGAATGTGGGTTTTATCGCCGAAACAATTGAATGCTGCAAGACATGTGACTTGTAGCACGCCACTGTTCTAGTTGAATATTCGGACATTCATCACACGTTACGGCCACGCACGTGATCAGAAGAGAGTTTGCTCCCCGCACCCAGAAAACCGTTCTGGTAACGCTCTTCGAATTCGTAAATTGTTTTCGTCCTCCGTGAATGTTAAAGGCTACTGGAGGTCGCTGTTAATATTGATAAAGTTGGCAATACGAAGTCCTGTCATTCCATTCACGTACTTTGCTTGTTTTGGTCTTAGGTCCTCCGCCCCCCAATTTTCATCCTTTCCGAGCGCAATATTCAGTTGTCCCCTCCTTCTTTCTCTTCTTTGCTTCTTTCTTATTATTAGTTTCTCTACCACGTGCAGCCGTCTCCAAATGTTTTCCGATGTGATGAGGGTGTCGAGGAAAGAGACGAAGAATTTTCTCACGAATTACTTGTACCTACTTGTACCGGCCCAACGATGGCTTCACCAGTTATTTAGTTGTTCCTCTGATGTATGGTCAGCAGGGAACAAACAAGGAGCTAGATGATCAATTTTATTTGATAAAAAAAATTAGAACTATCTTTTTTGTACGTATTTAAACAAGTAATATTGGTAGCATTAACGCCGTTAAGAAATATGTTTAAACAATTTCTTAAACAAAGATAATAAAGCATATGATCTATTTCTCGTTAATGATGATGAAGATGATAGATAAACCGGTTCAGATTTAAAGGGTATAGGCAAGAAAGCTGAGGAGGACTTATATTTTCCTTTGAAGTTCTGTTTCCCTGCTATTTCCGACAAACAATGTTTTAAACTTGGATGTGAAATTTCAGGTCAAATACACGATTTCATGTTTACTAAATAAAAGTAATTTGGAAAGTTTACAGCGCGCATGCGTATCTCCATGAATAACTAATACACGTTGTATATTAAAATTATTTAAGCGTTTTAAACTTAATTGCATTACAGAGTGATATGACGCCTCTAATGCCAATATTTAGTCTCGATCCTCGCTGCGAGTTCTTTCTGGATTTGTAGTGTTAATGTTGTTTTCTTTACATTGGTATTACTTACTTATGACTAAGTCTAAGATAAATGTTGGAATCATATACTTTTTGGACTTACAAACGTTTACACCCGTCACCCTTGTAGACAGTTATGAGCTGGCAAGTCCACCTTTGAGACCACCTAGCATAACTACCGATAAGCCATCCTCTCTTGCCCCCGCGGTTATTAACATGTGGCTCGGAAAACATTTGGAGCCGGATGTACAGTAATAGGCAGAGAGGATATTTATTTACACAAAAGAAACTGTCTGTCACACCATGATTCGTTTTGGTCCAATACAAATGACAGTTCACGTAGCAAGTGTGAGAAATAAACATGGCGGACGCAAATATTAATTTAGCGATTGCTATATTAAGTATAGGTTTAGGATATATGTCCACGAGTCTCTGTAGAAAGAAAAGATGTACAGATCATAAGTTAAAGACGTTGGCGGGCATGGTCATGGTTACAAAGAAGAGAACAGGGCACAGACCGAGGTATATTGAGTCTACTACAAAACGAATAGAGGTTAGAGGACTCGGGAAACTATCGCAATTTTCTTGGCGAAGATTTACTTCTCAACCCTTTACATCGTGTCGAAGGCAAAATTACACGCCGGAACACAAATATGAGACAAACGCTAAAGAGATAAAAAACAATAATTGTAATGGTTTTAATCTTAGTATGGATGGACAGGAGATTTGAACTGGCTTCATAACATAAAATTTAAACATACTGTTAACTGGATTTCTTATTATGTATGAAATATAGCTATGGAATAACCACCTTAGCAATATATGTTAATGGTCACGAAAAATTGTTAATGAATTTCCCAGAAAAATTAAACGTTTTATTAAAATACCCATCGCATTAAAAGTGCCACGAGCCGTACATACACAACAGCTGACTGCTGTCATATTGTTACGTTGCAGACGCTGATTGGCTACTGTCAAGTTGTTGAATGAAAAGGTTAGATGCAACTCAATCGCATTGTGTACAAACAGGTTGGATGCAAAAAATGCAAAAAATGGTGTAATGTTTTTGAAGCTAACGCTTGTGATTGGCCTACACTCGCAGAGTAAAAACGGAAGAACAAGACAGAGTATGAGTGTGGTTTCAAGACGTACCGTTACGGTGTTTGTGCACTGAGCTAGGGAAAGTGACCATCCACACAATCTGCAGTGTTGCCAGCTTGTTTTCGACGAAACTAAAATATCTCCGTAGGAAATGATCAAAGACAAAAACGTAAAATACAAGATGTGTTCCAAATATCGATATCCACCTCTGGTTTAAATTAATATAATGACTTCCCTTCCACCCGGTATGTTTGGAGAGAAAATCAAAGCAACAGCCTTAACGAACCCCACAAGTGTAATATATAGCTTATAGTAAAACATTGTATCAATAGCCCAGTGGTGTAAGAAAACAACGAACTACTGTTCTTGTTAATACGTATGTGTTAAGTTACAAGCGGTTATATTTGAATTTATTTGTTCAATATTAAACTGTTCACCAGTCCACGTCTGACTAGAGATACGTGCTGAGTATTTTAATGACCGAGGTAAATTAGACATAAGCACTGAACCCAATGTAGTCTTAATAGACACTTTAGGCCCCATAATTAATGAAGAATAAATTCCAGCAAATCCAGCCATCATCTGCCGCAATATCTCTTACTGGGGTAAAAAATTATCGGTCACAATCATTAATGTTTCAGATACAACAGGCGTCGTTTTAGACCATTATACCTTTCTTTGTTCCCATAGTTATTTAATAGCATAAAGTCTAATTATTGCCATATAATATAGGGGTCCCATGGAATCCTTCCAAGAAATGCTTTTATTTCTAAATTTAAAATTAAAACCACCCAGTATTTGGATTCATACAGCAGCGGTGCCCAATGACAGTTGCACTTTGGCTTACAGCCGTTGAGGAGCGTGAATTCCTACCTCCCTTCAAACCCCAACCTCATTTTTACCCGCCACCCTGCAAAACCCCACTTCCTATCATGAAAGTATGACACACCTCGGGCTGCTCTCAGCCTACCAATATCGGAATGGACTGGTTATAGTTCAAAAGAATTCAATATGGCCGACACTACACTAAACTGCAGTGCTGTACTTTCCATATACAGTGGCAATTGCAAACAAATCTTTGAAAAACCCCCAGGGAAACAGGACATGTTCTTCAAGGCCTATTTTAATAAACATGTAAATTAAAATCTATTATGCTATAGTGTACAAAAGCATTTACGTTCAACAAACCACATTTATCTATACTGAAACCATTAACAAGTTAAAATGATACATCTTGTTTCTTGATTAAGGTAAGAATTGTTTATATTTTAACACCAAATGAATTGAATACTTCCCACTTCAACAAAATGAAAGAAAAAATCTGAGGTGTTGCACTCATATGATTTTCTCTACACTTATACTAACCATTCTTAAAAACTCTTATTCCTATATCTTCTTCGTGTTGAGATAAACATTTGCAGAAATTATCTTGTTGCTTATTTCCTTGTAGGTACAAGGGGAATACGAGAATACAGTAGACTTTGGGAGATAGTCAAATATTTTAAAGCTTTCAAATTCCGTTCTCTTTGCAGGGTTAGCACATAAAAATCGAATAACGATGTTCCATTTGATATAAATATAAGTTCTCCAAAACTCACACAAATAACAAGGCATATCTTGGAAATCGTTCACTCTGCAAAAAATGTTATTCAGATCTTAATTGTATATTTTAGCAAAATCTACATTTTTTTATAGTAAGATTTGATTATCTCTTACTGTTTAACAGTTATGCAAAAGACTTCCAGAATAAATACGACTACAGGGGCTATAGCCAGAAAATTCAAGATATACATTTCATTTTTCATAAAAATATATCAAACATTCATTTTAATCAAAATCGTTAGGGCCCTTTTCAAGAAAATAAAAATTTTCGAAAAAATTTCCCTCTAAAGGGTAGTTTAGGGTGGAGCAATTTTCTTCAAAATCTTAATGTCGCATCGTTGAAAGACATTAAACTTAAATACCAACGTTGATTTTTAACCGACTTTTCGTTTTTGAGTTATGCTGTCCACAGACTGGCAGACACATACACACACGGACCATTTGCTAAAAATGGTTTTTTTGATTCAGGGGGCCTCAAAACATATATTTCCGAAATCTCGACATCGAATTTTTGGGTGGAATACAATACTTCCTTTACTTTACTATATGTAGCAGAGAAAGTAAAAAATCAGAATCAAAATTACAAGCTACAAAACTGATTATGGATACTGCTATTAGGTAAGTAATCATTTTATCTTTACTGGATTAATGCTTTCCTCACTATTTTGTTCTCTTACTCATTGCCTTTGTACCCATTCTTTAAAGAAAATAAAATAACAGTTTTTTATCAAAAGAAAACATTATTTCTAACCTAAAATATCACAAAGCTAAAGTAATATGCCTTCAAACGAAAGCAATCTTTCGCAATCTTGCTTTTCAATAACACTTTTGAATAAAATCACTTCCGAACACTAAATATCGTAACATATATTTAATGCACTACTGTGTTGCGAACACAACAATAATAATTACAATAACAACAATAGTTTTTGTATATTCCACAGCACAACGGGTTTCCTTCATCCCAAAACGGTCTTCTGCCTCCGTAAGTCCCTGTCCATGGTATCTTCCTATTTTAATCCTCTTCTCTGCATACTTCTTTCCATCCCATCCATCTAGCATACCCTAGGCTTCCCTCTTCTTGTTTTCCCTTCTATTTTCCAATTTAGAATTCTATTTGATATGTACAATAATAATCTATAATAATAACAACTGTATATAATGCTCTAAAACAGATCAAGACAAAACCACGCACACACGAGCAATACAATGGTGTTCACGGATTAATACGGCGTCGAAACAATGTTTTTTTTTTTTTTTTTAATCTATCGGTTGGCTTCCCTGCAATGGCTTCTGTGTTAACATAACGGAGGCAATAATACCAATTATGACTGTAGCTTTAGCATGGTTATATTTCACGAACAGTTGGCGGTACCAATGCAACGTAACAGGTGCAATGCAGACCGCACCATAATGGGGGAGAATGTCACATTTGGTTTTTGGGGTATACCCTCTATACACAGACACTTATCTAATGCCTTGCCCCGGCATCAGGTTGCTGCGCCGCAGGGCTTACCTTTTAAGGACATATTGTGAATACACTGTAAATACACATGCGATTATGGATGGGAAATGTATACAAGTTCCTGGTTGCACTGTTAAATTGTTTAGTTCTCTACTAGCATGGTCATAAGCCACAATTAGCTTGCCGCAAGCCTTGAAGATTAGGATAATAGTTTCTCTATTCATGTGCAGGGGCCTCCAAGTGACTTAGGCGGATCCTCAATTTGCCAGTGTGGCGGCGACGTCGGCTGCTCTGTACGCCGTGACCATATGCGATCCCAAGTCAAGATAACTGCCAGACAAACTCACAGATATCTCCACTGACTGACAAGGAAATTCCTTTTTAATCTAGTATTCCTTACTTGGTGCTATAGCGAAGCATGTACCTAATATTGTAGGCGTCAAGGAGCACTGGCGGCACCCCTCCCCTCCCGAGTAACATGCTGTTTTCACTTGTTACCAATACATTTGTTCCATTTAGTATTAGAAACAGCGGCGTATGGCGTGGAAGTAGTTTTCACTCTACCAAAACTAAGTTTTATTGCACTACTTTTTTGACGATGGTAGGATTACCGGTAGCATTGGTAGGTAAACAAACAATACAAAATACAACAAAGACATTTAATGAGAAAACATCATGAGTTTGGTCACTGTGGTCAAAATAAACAGTCTTTGGTCTAAAATATTACTCGTGCTCACTAAGGTTCGCATGAAATCTTCTGTAAAATTCCACCCAAAAATTCCATGTCGAGATTTCACCAGAAATACATCTTTTGAGATCCCCTGATCCAAAACAAGCATTTTTAGAAAAAGGTTCGTGTGTGTGTCTGTGTGTATGTGTGTGTCAGTCTGTGTGTCTGTGGACAGCGTAACTCAAAAACGAAAAGTCGGTTAAAAACCAAAGTTGGTATTTAAGTTTAATGTCTTTCAAGGATGCAACACGAAGATTTTGAAGAAAATAGCCCCACCCTAAACTATCCTTTACATGGAAAATTTTGATTTTCTTGAAAATGGCTCTAACGATTTTTATTAAAATGTCATGTTTGAGATATTTTGATGACAAATGAAATGTATAGCTTGAATTTTCTGGCTATAGCCCCTGTAGTCGTATTTACTCTGGACGACTTTTGCATAACTGGTAAACCGTTAGAGATAGACCAAATCATACTATACAAACAATGTAGATCTTGCTAAAATACACAATTTATGTCTAAATAAATTTTCTTATAGGGTGAATCATTTCGGAGATATTCCTTGTTATGTGTGTGAGTTTCAGAAAACTTAAAAACGTTCGTGAAATGGAACATCGTTGTTTATTTCTTTATATGTTATGTGTGCAAAGAGAACGGAATCTCAAAGATTTAAAAGATTAGACTATCGCTCAAAGCCTACTATATTCCAATATTCCCCTTGCACTTACAAGGAAATAAGCAATAAGATTTTTACAAATGTTTATCTTGGCTAACACGAAGAAGATATAGGAATAAGAGTTTGTAAGAATGCTTACTACAAGAGGAGAAAGTCATGTGAGTACAACACATAAGATTTTTTGTATAGTAAGCTCTGGTCTATTTCTTACGGTCTATCAGTATTCGTCTGAGTTTTGCATACTTGAACTTTGCTCAAATGTAAGATCCTTGTTCACCTTTTTATCTCTTGGCCGCGCAAAGAGAACGGAATTTCAAAGCTTTAAAAGATTTGACTATCGCTCAAGGTCTAGTGTATTCCAAGAAAATGAGCAATAAGGCAATTTCTACAATTTCCCCCGTCCCCTCCACTTTGGAGATCGATCTCCTAAAATGTCGTGGACATGTTTTCTTACCAGGAGCATTCAGGTGAGCCTTTGGAAGGCGGTGTCGCGAGGTATTTCAATTGAAGAAGATGGAGGGAAGTTGGTTAGCAATACAGGGACAGACATATGGTGCCCAACTGCCCAGGCAGCTGAACTGACAGATGTTCTGCATCCCCTTGGAGCGTGCTTGAGGAAAATCTCTCCACCCTCACATAAATACGAGTATGTCCTCCTGCTAAACAGATATACGTCACAAACACGTGGAGCTCCTTGGACTGTATTGCTGGTGGAAATAATAAGATAAAATATGTATCAATTTCTCTAAACAGGTGTTTTATTCCTGTGTTATTCCTTGTTTTCAGTGTTTTATAACAACTTACATGTGCTATTTTAGAAATACGTCTTTTCTGTTCACTGACTGCATATCAAAAATGATATTTTCGAATGAATGCATTTTCCCAATAGTTATTTATGCAATTAATGTATAATCTGATTGATTGTGACATGAGTATATGTTTTTACGAGTGTCACAAAGAAAAGATAAAGTAGAGGAATATAAATACACATCGGTAATGAGTTAATGCGAATATTTTGTTCGATTTTTACTTTCTCTACTGCTAAAAATAAGCATTTTTAGAAAACGTTCTGTGTGTGTCTGTCTGTGACAGCATTACTCAAAAACGAAAAATGGGTTAAAAACCAAAGTTGGTATTTAAGTTCAATGTCTTTCAAGGATGAGACACGAATATTTTTTAAGAAAATAGCCCCACCCTAAACTACCCTTTGCATGGAACATTTTTCGAAAATGTTTATCTTCTTGAAAAGAAGAAATATCTTAAGATATTTTTATGACAAAGGAAATGTATATTTTAAATTTTCTGGCTATGGCCTATGTAGTCCTGTTTACTCTGGATGACTTTTGAATAACTCGTAAACCGTAACAGGTAAACAAAATCTTAGTATACAAAATGTAGATCTCGCTAAAACACACACTTATCTCTCAATAAACTTTTTGTAGAGGTAACCGTTTCGGAGATATTCCTTGTTATTTGTGTCAGTTTCGGAAAACTTAAAACTTTCGTGAAATGTAACTTCGTTATTAATTTTTTATATGTTAAGCGTGCAAAGAGAACGGGATCTCAAAGCTTTAAAAGATATGAATATCGCTCAAAGCCTACTTTATTCTAATATTCATTCCCGTTGCACCTACAAGGAAGGAAGTAATAAGATAATTGTACAAATGTTTATCTCAACTAACACGAAGAAGATATAGGAATAAGAGTTTGTAAGAATGGTTAGCACAAGAGTAGAGAAAGTCATGTGAGTGCAACACATCAAGTATTTTTTTTTTAATCTGGACGTGTTAGAAGAAAACTGATAACATATTTGGAATCGCCAGCCGAAAATTAGGGGGAATCGCCATTCAAAACACAAGGTATAATATATTAATTTGCTTTATTTTGCGCTTTAATCCTACACAGGTTAAAGTAACATATTTTGAATGTTCGGTGCATTGTGAAATGCAAAACATTTTACATCAATAGTTGCACGTAAGTAAACTTTGTTGGCGATGGATTCCACATGAACTGCTTCCGATCAAAAACAACATATTGATTGGTGCAGAAAAATTATGGACAAATTGCAATTTCACATTTCATATTTGGTTTGGAATATCTTTGCTGGTGATGAACCTTAGGTTTATTATTATGATCCTGAAAAGTGCAGTTAATCGACTCAATGGGTCTTTCGAACAGAACCTAAGTCTACAAAAGTCCGACAAATTCGTAGCGCTGATAAGAAAAAGCTTGCTAGTTTTTTCTTTAAAACGGGTCATATTGCTACTACCAAAAGGCAAAATAATTTTACGTCATGACACTCAAAATCACACTAAGAAAAAGTAAAGCAAGGATATACAAAGTTGCAGTTAGAGAATGATATATGGAGCAGAATCACGAGCGGATAAATCAGACAAGCAGTTAATGAGGACAGTGAAAACTAATATATTGAGAACAAGCACAGGAAAAACTAGGTTAAATAAAGTTTAGAATGAAGATGTAAGATTAGAATGTAATATAAAAGACGTCAAATTTTTAATATGAGGAGAATGAAATGGAAAACCCATGTGGATGGAGCAGAGAATAATATATAAATTAAAATAGAGATCAAACGCCTGAAGGGAAAACAAATATAAGGCGTCCAAAAACAAGATGAAAAGTCTTGCATCGGAACCTGCGTGAAGAAAAACAGGTTAGTCTATATACGTAAAAGAAGAAGTCAACAAATCAGCTAAACCAACAACAGAGTAGGATGCGGTCCTGACCAGGACCCAGGCGTTTATGACCTAAAAATGTTAGAAATGTGCAAGCATTTATGACCGAAAAAATTAGAAAATATGATCTAAACGTTTTTGGGTGTATTTTCGAAATCTTCAAAATTTTAATGCTGTTTGAATTAGCATTGTATTGAAAATCTAATTTAAAAATCTAGCACACTCAATAAATAATTATATTTTTAATTTATTTAATCGCTCAATTCAGAACTAACCCTCAGGTCTGTACAGAATGAAATAAATGTCATATTTCGAAGGACAAACAGAAAGAATTACAATAGCAAATTACGTACATTTTAAAGTTTTCAAAAAGGAACGATCTTCTATTTGCACGCAACATTGAGTTGCAAGGTAAAAAGACCCCTCAACAACGTTCTTCATATATCTTCCTTCAGCGTCGGTTGTTTCATCCATAGAAACTCAGATCTTATCAACGACGCAATTAATTTCGTAACAGGCACTCAGTAGTTCTTGCTAAGTCTTGTTGTATGGGGAGTGAGATATTTTATCGAACCCTTAGTTATAGGCGTATTCGCGGTCACACATGTCTGTCCAGTAAATGACACTGAACCAGTCGATTTTTGACAATTTTAATTACGGAAACAATTGACCTTTGCAGAAAAACCTGACAACAGCCATACTAAACTGTCTGTTTTCTTTGCATCTGTCACTTCCTACGCGTCTATTTCTTTATATACAGCTTACTCTCCAAATTCACAGAAACATACAGAAATATAATTGTAAGAAACATTACAGACAAGATTTAGGAGATGTGAAGAATCGGCTTGTGTAACGACTGCAAGTGCATGTGCTAAACTGGAATATAAATATAAAAATATAACATATTAAAATTTAAGAGAAAATATGGCTATAATATGAAAAATTACAAATGTTGAAAAGGTCAAAACATTACTTTATATGACCCATCAGAATTGGATAATTTTAATCACCATAGATAAAATCATACTTTGCTTATATTTTCCATAGAAAAAACTGCAAAGAGCTATATTTCATAAACATACGGCTCTGGTGGTGACCTAACCCTTTGCGATTTCTTTTTGCTTCTAAAAATTAAAGGTAAAATGCATGGAATTAAATTTTTTTCATCAGATGAAGCAATGGAACATTATAAAAACCTGGTTTCTGAACCCGCTCGGTTTCCCTGGTAGATTTAATTGTTATTATTGTTATTGTTATCATCATCATTATTACTAGCACTCTCCGTTATCAATATCCGAATCCCAATCTCGTCCCTCCGCGATAAAAGAAACCAACAGTTGTACGGAAGGCAGCTTTTAGGCTAACATCTGTCACATCCAAACCTCTCACGTAAATCCCATGTAGTCGTAACTACGGTAATCCCAACCCAGGCGGCAACAAAGCAAATAGGACACTATGGAGCCGGACCACAACACCACATTTGTAGATTAGTACAGCCGCTTCCAAATGTTTTTCGACACACACGCGGGACTCGCCGCGGAGACGGAAGGGGTAAAGGTTATCGAGTAGTCAGTCCAGGCCAAAGCAGTTTTAAGTGGTTTACTTCTCACATGAGTTTTATAACTGTTTTGCTTTTCAACAGAAGAAACTATCATGGCGACTGGCTTCTTTGGTACTTTGTTGTAAAACAGTGAAGATTATTAATTGAATTGTAGATCACTGAGGATATGAATGTGATATAAATGTATCTACAAAAATATTTTCGGGAGTAGGGACACAATAAACACTACATATTATTATAAACGATGTCCTACACGATATTAGGAAACTTTCACACAAACATACACACAAAATTTTTTTTTCCACGTTTTAGGATCACAAGTTGATGATGATGATGATTAGTATACTAGGCCACCATAATTCAAGATGTGCAGCCCTTGGGAATTTTATTTTATTTTTGCTCGACTATGCCATAATGTAGCGCTTATGCGCAACTGCACTGTAATGGATCTTATTATATGCACCTCTTTATAACGATACTGCTATCCACCAATCAAAGGTGCACCTGTTCATAAGGATACTGCTATCTACTAATGAAAAGATGCGCATGTTGCAGTCTATACTTTGCCGTCTGCGCACATTCCCACCCAGCTGAGGACGAAACTATCGATTCTCGTATGTTCATTCGAATAACAACTGGTTTTTCTAAACATGCTTTTTTTGTTTTCAGGGACCTCAAAACATGTATTTCCGGTGAAATCTCGACATTGAATTTTTGGATGGAATACAATACTTCCTTTACTTTACTAAACGTAATAGAGAAAGTAATAAAAGTATCCAAGACAATTAAACTACATGATTCTACTTCGTACATATGTGGAAGTCAGCTGCAAGGATTTTCTTTCAAATGTTATTTTGAAGAGTGGCAACACCGCGCGTTTAGGTGTTCCGTGCACGTGCCTTCCTCAAGATGTGTGTATGCAGGGTGTTTTTAGGGGTGGTAGTGAAGAAGTACTTGGCTATTGTACGAAGGCACCCACCTGGGGTTGGATTGTCCACGATTTCTATACAGTGAAGTTCTACAAGATATTGTATTACAAGCTATAAATTCAAAATTGTAATAGGTATGTGAAAGTAACAAGAAGTTTTTGAATCAGTGCTTCAATCAAAAACTCTGAAACACCGGCTATTCCTCTACACTTGAACGGTAAATTTTTATTACCTGGCAACTCACCTAGCAGCTACATTTTATTAAAAAGTAACAAGCATTTATTAAAAGTCACATATAATTTTATTTATACTGTCCTTCTTCGTCTTGTTCTTCTTTTTCGTCTTCCTCTCATGGATTAGGCCTTAGGTGTCTTCCGGTCTGATACTATATTTCTATCACTTGTTGGTCTACCTACTCCTTGAATTCCTATTGGTTGATATTTCATTGTTATTCTGCGATTTCTATTTTCTGACATTCGCTTCAAATGATTTAATTATCTCTATAACGTGTTAATTTATTAGATACACATTCAATATTTAGGTCTTCTCTAACAGTATTTAAAATTCTGTCTTGTGGCTTACTTCCCTTTATAGGTCTTAAACATCTATCTGGTGATTCAATTGTTTTTAAGCTCCTTTTGTCTATAGGCCGTTTCGTTACCATATACTAAAACAGGCAAGGCCATCCATCACATTATGTAACTTAATTTTTGTTTCGTTCTTCGTTTGTTTTTCAGAGTTTTCTTCAACATTCCACAAATATTTAAAAATTTACTAAGTTTAAAGTTAATATCTTCTTCTTTATCATGTGAAACTAAATAGTTAAACATCGAAATCGGCTCTATTCTGTTATCTTGTATTATTATTCTAATCTGGGTATTTACTTTTAAAGGATCTTTGTTTTTTAATGAAATTTTAAAATTGTATTTTTCACATATTTTATTTAGGCAATGTAGTGCATATTGCTGTTTATCGTTTGTACTGTTCTTAAAAACCTGAAATTAAATTTTGATTCGGAAAGGTCTGATAGTTTGCTGCAAGGATAATTTTAAAGCATTTTAAAGTGCAAGTTCATGATTTAATCACAATTTGCAGGTGAATTTCGTATTGCGTTGTTAGACAGGTCAAAATGTAACTTGATTAGACTAAGAATTTCAGAATTAATTTAATTAAAACAATCACCTTGTAACGTCGGGTAAGTCAGCTAGTGATATATAATAATAACAAGAAACCAGATGAGGTACTGGTTTAAGAGATGTGCATCTGTCTTTAAGATACAAACAGCAGGGAGGGGATATACGTGCTTTTTGCTGTTAGGGCACGTGGTCCCATAACGCAGATGTTTCGCTTACCACGCGACACTGTGCTAACCGACCTTGGGGCAATGCCTTATGGTACAGCACTGTTCGGTCGTTCTGCAACTTCGTGTGTGTCTTACAATTTGAAATAACACATACCCTTTGAAAGTCACTAGTAACATTACGTTTATATTCACCAATAATTAAAAATCTGATGTGTTATACTCACATGCCTATCTCTACTCTTGTACTAACTATTCTTACAAACTCTTATTCCTATGTGAGTTAGAATCGCAACTGAAAAATTCAGTGCCATAGCTGGGATTTAAACCACAGACTTCCACTCATTAGGCGGGCGCTCTAACTATTAAGCTACTGTGACAACCTCCCAGAATGACATTGAATTCTCCAACCGGTTCGTATTTCTCCCGGAAAGCCACAGAGGGCGTCTCACATCAGAGACAATAGTTACCCCAAGTGCGACTCACATCGTTAAGTACTCTATGTCCGGGTTGCATAACCTTCAAACAAACTTACTGTTGGAATTTTTAAACAAACAAACCGCGTGTGGACAGTGTTTAAGAGGTAAAGAAATCCCACGGCTAGGATTTGTTGGAGGGGAATACAGTAGGCTTTGAGAAATGGTCAAATCTTTTAAAGCTGGTCGTTATATGAAGGCTTTGAAATTCCATTCTCTTTGTATTGCTAAGAGATAAAAAGATGAATCACGCCCTTCCATTTGAGACAAGTTTTAAGTATTGCAAAACTCACACAAATAACAAGGAATGTCTCCTCCCCCCCCCCCCAAAAAAAAAGTAATGCATTAACTTGAGTGTTTTAAGAGATCTACATTGTATAGTAAGGTTTGGTCAATTTCTAATGGTTTAGTAGTTATGCAAAAGTCATCAAGAGTAAACAGGACTGCGTGAACTATAACGAGAAAATTCAAAATATGCATTTTATTTGAAAAAAAAAAAAAACTCAAACTTGTGGCATTTTAAGCAAAATCGTTAGAGCCATTTTTGAGAAAATCAAAATTTTCCATGTAAAGGGTGGTTTAGGGTGGCGGAATTTTCTTAAATCTTTAATATCCTTGAAACTTTGGTTTTCAATGGGCCTTTTTATAAAAATGCTTTTTCGTGGATTCGGGGGACCTTAAAACATATATTTCCGATGAAATCTCGACATCGAATGTTTGGGTCGAATGCAATACTTTCCCTACCTACTATACGTAGCAGAGAAAGTTAAAATGTACATGCTCTTTTGGCTAAAGAAATGCACCTTTAGGGGAAACTAAAGCATCGTGGCTGTTGCATTATTTTTGAAGAGAACTACCGGCTACTTGAGAAGGTGCACCATGGGGACAAGGTGGTTGGCCGGAAGCTACTATTCATTCCTCAGCTCCCGAAATAACCTCCATCACAGATTATTCCGAGTAGGGTGGCTAAAGCACATGGCTGGCTCCATGGAATTCACTTAATTGCACGTGGGGCTCGAGTGCCATATGAAGAGCCTGCAAGCTTCAATCATGACTAAATATAGGGGTTGGAAAAAGTATGAACACCCTTTGTGATGTGTTGCACTCACATGGCTTTCTCTACTCTTGTACTATTCTTACAAACACTTATTCCACTATCTACTTCATGTAATCGAGTTAAACATTTGCAGAAGTTATCTTATTGCTTATTTCCTTGTAGGTGCAAGGAGAACATCGCTAGTCAACTGTTTTAAAGCTGGTTGCTATGTGACAGCTGAAATTGTTTTCTCTTTGCATAGTCAAGATTTAAAAATAAAGAACACTGAATAAGGTATTCCTAGTTGAGAGAAGTGCACGTATTGGAAAAGTAAAACAAATAATAAAGAATAAGTTGGGAGTGTTTAACTCCACAGACAATTGTGTTTGACATAAATTGTGTATTTTAACAAGACCTACATTTTTGCAATACTTTGCAAAAGGTAAGATAACACATATTTGGTAGTGTGAGCTAAATTTACAATTAATTTATTAATTCCCATGGCAATAAGGCTAAGGCTAGTCATTAATACTACCAGTTGGACTGGTCATTAATATTTACGGCACCAATAGGAAGTGATATAACACCCAACAGCATAGTAACCTAATTTAGATGTAGCTTTTCCTTTGTTCACATTGAGAATTCATTTTAATGTAAATAATATGGGAAAGGAATTTTGCTTTATTAATGCTTTTTACGGTTGTTTAAAGTATTGCAAAAAGTAGGTAATTGGCTAACCACGAACTGTAAGTTACTTATCAGATCTGGCATTCCAGACCTAAGTATCACTAACCATTATTACTATTGTGCAGTAAGACTTTGTCTATCGCTTACGGTTTAGGAGTTATGCAAAGCGATTTGGAATGAAGACTTTTGGGGACATTCCCATAAAATTAAAGATATACGCTTCATTTGACATTAAAATATCTTAAACGTATAGTATTTTAATTTAAAAAAAAAAAACAAAAACGAGTGGGATAGCTCAGGCGGTAACATTTGTGGCCCACATTTGGGAGGTCGCCGGTTCGAACCCGTGGTCGACCATGCTGACACAATGGTTTTTTATGTATCCTCCGAATTTCCTGTCCCTCCACTTCGTTACATTAATAATTACATCTCGTTAGGACTCTTTCGGGGTTCGAAACGTTGGCGAGCGTTGCGGGAGCACGACAGAGGGAACAAATGCGCTCTGGAAATCTCATCCCCCGGATTGGAAGGCGAACCTACTGGTTTCGGTGCTCTCATAGGATGGTACAAGCCCTAAGGGGTAGGGGAGCATGTTTCCGAGTCCCTCGGCCTCCTTGGGGTGTACGCACCCGAAGGGGTGGGAGAGGAACCGGGCTGAGTCAGCCTCCGTCGGGTGCTTCTAACTGGAAAAATGTAGGGAGTTATGCTGCCTACAGACTAACCGACTGACAGACACATACAGGACCTTTTGTAAAAAATGCTTCTGTTTTTCTTAGATTCAGGGGGTCTCAAAACATATTTGCAGTGAAATCTCGGCATTGAATTTATGGATGGAATAAATGGAACTCTAAGGAAAGTTAAGGGATGTCACTCTGAGAGACCAAATAAACAATTCGGAATTAAACATTTTTTCCCTTTGCCTGATTACCCTTCCCTTATGTAGGACTTACACCCCCTAGGACTTACAAGCCTGTGCTTAGGGTCAGACGTCTGTCGGGGAGGAACCTATGAACCGGACAGAGTGAAGACCTGGAAGCAGGTGGTCAGCCAACCACCAAGTATGATAGTGAGGAAGAGGATGATATCAAATACAGGCGAAATCAATGAGTGGAAAGGTGATAATGGAGCAGTTGGTGGAATAAGTGGCGGGGGAAACCGAAGGACCCGGAGAAAACCCGCCCAGACACCGCCTCGACCAACACGAATATCACGTGCGGGTCTTTGGGATCAAACCCGAGCCGCCTAGGTGGTAGGCGAACAGTCTAACTGCTCGGCCATGGCGCCGCCTGAATTAAACACATATATTATAAATGAAAGAATAAAGGAAGGGAAAACAAGGTGGAGGGAACATGTAGGAAGAATGGGAACAGAAAGAATAGAGAAATAATTGAGTATAGATCTAAAATAAGATGAGGTATAAGAAGACCAAGTATTGTGAAGTCAGAACAGGCTACTAGCCTACTCCTTCCCTGAAGTGAAGAAGAAGAAGAAGAAGAAGAAGAAGAAGAAGAGGAAGAGGAAGAGGAAGAGGAAGAGGAAGAGGAAGAGGAGGAGGAAGAGGAGGAGGAAGAGGAGGAAGAGGAAGAGGGTTGATTATTCCTAATCCTGTCCAGAGTCTGGAAGTATGAATAAGAGTGTGAATGTGTGTAATCTATTGCACTGCATATACCATTGGGAAATACACACACAAATGTTCTAAAGGCAAAGGCCGCAGTGAAAGGTGGGGTATAATTGGAACAAATTAATAAAACAAAGTTAATTAAGAGTATCAAAATTGAGAACATATAGGTTATATAACTCTGGTAAATAGTAGGCATCTAGCGTGTATCTGTGTGTGTTCACTATTCTATTTTGATAAACATTCTTACGCAAGAACTGTCGTTTCCTGCTCGAATAACGACGTGGTGTTCATTAAATTGTCCCCAAGCTTTCTTTTGGTTTATGAAAGTGCCAGCAGGCAATTGTGAAACAAAAAGCAATCGAACTTCCTTATCAGTGATCGACATTTCGATGAAAACTTACTTCTAAAACAGGTTGCAGTTTAGAGACGAGTAATTATATATTTAAAAAGGTGAAAAGTAGCGAGTGATTCAAGTTGCATGATGTAACACAGCTTAGCACTTGTTTTAATTAGAAACAGGTGCGGCACTTCTTTTGTTTGTATTTTGTTGAAACTCGTCACCCTACAGTGCACTGTGAATTCCTTCGAGTCTAGACATGTAAATTGTGTACCTTTTTATGCTCCACTAAACATAAACAAAAAACTCCATCAGCACTTAACTATTTTCTAAACAAGGGTAGGTAACACATGCCTTCTGCGTCACAGTAAGTTATTTTAATTTCATCAAGCAAGATTAAAGCAACAAATATAATAAATATAATAAGAACAAAGAACTTCCAAACGGGCTGCGCGGTGTTTTGCATGTCGACGCTCGTTGCCGTCTGCCGCCATCATAGAAAATTTTGATTTTCTTGAAAATGGCTCTAACGATTTTGATTAAAATGTCATATGTTTGAGATATTTTTATGACAAATGAAATGTGTATCTTGAATTTTCTGGCTGTAGCCCGTGTAGTCGTCTTTACTCTGGAGGACTTTTGTATAACTGGTAAACCGTTAGAGATAGACCAAATCATACTATACAAAAGATGTAGATCTTGCTAAAATACACAATTTATGTCTCAATAAATTTTCTTGTAGGGTGAACCATTTTGGAGATATTCCTAGTTATGTGTGTGAGTTTTTGAAAAGTTAAAACTTTCGTGAAATGGAACATTGTTGTTCATTTTTCTATATGTTAACTGCAAAGGGAACGGAATATCAAAGCTTTAAAAGCTCTGACTATTGCTCAAAGCCTACTGTATTCTAATATTCCCCTTGCACCTACAAGGAAATAGGCAATAAGATAATTTGTACAAATGTTTATCTTAACTAACACGAAGAAGATATAGGAATAAGAGTTTGCAAGAATGGTTAGTACAAGAGTAGAGAAAGTCATGTGAGTGCAACACATCAGATTTTTCTATATGTTAACCGTGCAAAGAGAACGAAATTTGAAACCTTATTTGACTATCGCTCAAAGTCCACTGAATTCCCATATTCCCCTGGCACCTACAAGGAAATAAGCAATAAGATAATTTGTGCAAATGTACAAAATTTCTACAAAAACACGAAGAAGATAGAGTAATAAGAGTTTGTAAGAATAGTTAGTACAAGAGTAGAGAAAGTCATGTGAGTGCAACACATCAGATTTTTCATGTCAGGTTATGGACTTGTGCCCTAAGGTGAACAAATGAATACAAAATCGAGCTGCACTGAAGAGGTAAGCAAACTTGGAGAGTTCTTTCATTAGGGAAGTTTTTGCATTTCTAACTTATTTCTTTCCTTTTCTTGAGCGATCAATGCACCATGACTTCACGGACACACTGTATTTAGAATACTAACTTTCTCGAAAATTTATTTTTAGAATACATCCTGCAAAAAGCTATGAAATTTCCATTCAATGCACGGAGGACGGCTTAACTTAAAAGGGACTTATTTTATGGAAATAAAAAATCTTAACAGGATGAATGATGCTTCATCTGAAATGACCAGGTGTATTTTAACCGTACATTTACATTTTTATTTTTAAATTAGTAGGATGTTAGGACTTTCGGAAAAGAAGTTTCGCAAAAAGACCCCCCAGGGCTCAGATTGGTGTCGGAGATTGCTACCCCTGCTGCCCTCGATAACCATCACAATGCAAGACCCCCTGGAAACCAGTTCCACAGCTACTTTTAATTAAAAGCCATGGAAACTATTTAGAAGGTGAAGCCTTTTTGTTTTCTTATTCCTTGGCAACAAGTTGCGAGACTCTGCGTGAAATTAATATGGCATTCCGAGTGCTTTTATGTTGATGGGCTCCTCCACAGGCGAGATGAATTACACAGACAAGCCACTAATACAAATATGGAAATAGTGAAAGCAATAAAACAGTCAAGAAGTGGTATCACAGATGCAAAAGTGAAAACAAGGACATTCCGAATGATCATGGCCGTAAGGATGTATATAGCACTTATTCTGTCAAAATGTTTCTAATAGTTAATCTTATATTGTGGACAAAATTTCTCTTAGCACATTTAATCGGGTAGACTGAAGCAAAAATGGGGTTTAACATTCTTGTTTGTGTACGTATTCACCTGTCAGCTTATAACATAAGAACACCTGAATTAATTATCATAAGCTGTGGAACCTTAGTACTCGTGACACTTGTGACTTACCAGAAGTACGTCGAGCCGACAATGGACCTCCTAGCATAGTTGTTCGGATTGGGTTGGGATTCCCGATGCCTATGGGAGATTGGGTACGTCTGAGTGGCGATGCCTTAATTGTCTCCAGCACTACATTGGACAGCTAGTAGAAGCTTGCTAGGTAACGCCGACCACACCGAGGTCTCGGTAGTCTTCCCTAATGGGTTGACGCACATTAGTGGCGTATCCACTTCAATCCTGCAGTAAACTGGTGGGGAGAGGGGCCTTATAACCTTGATACATCACACATTTTCGGTCACATAAGTATGCGGATAAAAACTACTGCCTTTATCAACTTTACCTAAGTAAATAAAACAATACGTTAAAAAAAAGCCTGATATGGTATCCTCCCTTGAATTAAATTGCTCTATAGTGTTCACATAATTCTGCATTGTTTAATACGGTATTCATTTAATTCTTCCACGCACGTAACGTCATTCGCTATACAGAATGTCCCAAAATTCGACCCACAAACTTTGGGAGCTGATAGATAACATTATTTTAAACACTTTCTTAAGAAAAGTTTTTTGCTGCGGTGCTTCGTTTAAACGCTAGACGAGTTAATATCATAGATTACTGCCCGTATTTACGGCAAAATCAACAATGCTAATTAGTATTGCATTTATCTTAATAAGGCAATCTTAATCCAAGAAACAAACACAAAACACAGAAACATCTCATTGTTTACCGTTAATCACAGCTTTACTAGACGGAAAAAATGGCTGGTGTCTTTGCGAGAGTACGGCAGAATAGGACACGCCGATGTACTCTTTGTGTTAATCGTAATGGACGTGCGTTCCAATATTTACTTTGAATAGTATATGCAGCCCACCAGTCACTTCAAATCTTCGGGTTCTTAACTTGAATGACCCTCCACCGTCGTAGCGAAGTCCTATTGCAAACGGAATAAGTTGGAAGTTGGCAGTCAGACGATATTTGCAGTCTGTTTGAAGCCTAGCCTTCGGACATCCGTTGTAAAGCGTTGCAGAGGTCTTCTACCAGTGGTGGACTTCCTGCCTCCGCTTACGTGGAAGACGACGTTGTTTTTAGGGGTAGATGCAGTGATGATACCGGAGGAACCCATTCGTTAGCCACTTCGCGTACTCCGACTAGGATTTATGATCCTATCGCCTTCGTGTTGTGGGGTTTCCAGTTTACGAAGTCACGGATCATGTGACTGCATCTGTTTCTCAGTGTCATTTGCCGAACGACGACCACAATTCTTCAGATCGGGAAGCCATTGCCTCAACTACCTGATGTCAGGTTCGTCTTCTGTTTGACTGCGATAAAATTGAACTTGATGCATTGTTGTCAATACCGGTAGCTGTTGATGTCTAAGCTTTGGCACCCGAAACACCAGCTTAGCCGTCTACTCGATTGCTGTGGCTACCTCAACACTTGGAACATCGGCTATTTCGGTCATGTTTTACCAAGTCCCTCGTAAGTTGTTGCCGCAGTAGTGACTGAGAAATGCAATAGCTTGAGTATGATACGTGTATTCAGTTAGCCACAGGTTCTAGAACCATTTTTGTAGTACATGGTTACCATAAATGACCTTATGTCTGAACCATGAGTTCAGTACATTTAAAAGATACGACATGAAGATCTTCAAAAAAATCCCCCCACTCCAGATTACCCTTCAAATGGAACATTTTTCAATATTTTGATTTCATAAAAAATTACTTTAATACTTTTTATTAAAATACCATATGTTTAAGACATTCTTGCCACAAATGAAATGCAAACATCTTGAATTTTCTAGAAATATTCCCCCTGAATCCGAAAAAAAAAGCATTTTTAGAAAAAGGTCCGTGTGTGTGTGTCTATCTGTGGACGGCATAACTCAAAAACGAAAAGTCGGTTAAAACCAAATTTGGTAGTTTAATGTCTTTCAAGGATGCGAAACGAAGATTTTTAAGAAAATAGCCCCACCCTAAACTACCCTTTACATGGAAAATTTTTCGAAAATTTTGATTTTCTTGAAAATGGCTCTAACGATTTTGATTAAAATGTCATAAGTTTGAGATATTTTTATGACGAATGAAATGTATATCTTGAATTTTCTGGCTATAGCCCCTGTAGTCGTATTTACTCTGGGTGACTTTTGCATAACTGGTAAACCGTTCGAGATAGACCAAATCATACTATACAAAAAATGTAGATCTTGCTAAAATACACAATTTATGTCTGAATAAGTTTTCTTGTAGGGTGAACCATTTTGAAGATATTCCTTGTTATGTGTGTGAGTTTTTGAAAACTTAAAACTTTCGTGAAATGGAACATCGTTGTTTATTTTTTTATATGTTAAGTGTGCAAAGGGACCGGAATCCACAGCTTTAAAAGATTTAACTATCGCTCAAAGCCTACTGTATTCTAACATTCCCCTTGCACTTACAAGGAAATAACCAATAAGATAATTTGTACAAATGTTTATCTCAACTAACACGAAGAAGATATAGGAATAAGAGTTTGTAAGAATGGTTAGCACAAGAGTAGAGACAATCATGAGAGTGCAATTTCAGGCTACACCACTGCTATTTATGCATGTTGTAATCAAGTTTCTTAGCTAGATATGCTTAATAATCGTAAATGTATAAAATAGTAAAGAAGTAAGAAGTGAAGCAGAAATATTAAAATGCATATATCGTAATGGTTAAATAGGTTCTGTTTGTTGATGTTTGCGCTCAGAAAACTCGATAAAGGAGTGAATGAAACGTTCTGTACTACATGTGCCACAAAATTCTCAAGGTATTAAGTTGTGTGCAACTGTGTGAAACAAATGGTTATAAAAAGTAGACCCTAGAACATGACCAACGTTAACTGGTTGCCACATTCCATTCAAGCCCGCCGTGACTACATAGCAACAGGTGTTACTGTTTTCATAACCTCCGCTTTTCTATTTTCTTTCTTTTTACTTTCTCCACCACGCACATAATAGACAGAGAAGGTATTGCATTCCACCCACAAACTCAGTACAGAGATTTCACAGCATATTAGATTAGATATTTTATTACCAATGACAGGCATATGTATAACAACATCAATAAATTAAATAAAATTATTTTGTGTCTCTGGAGGGTTATATATTAAAACATAAGTTATCTTCCCTTCGAAATGATCAATAGTAGAGTTACTCAGTGAATTAAGCAGTCTTAAATAATTTTATACATATAGTTTCGAGCTGTTTTGAGTCTTGGCGAACTTACAGCTGCTTAGGTATAAATAATTCAAGTCCTAGTAGGATAATTGTTGACAGAGTTACAGTATGTAAATTAATAAGACAATTCAACATATACAAGTGTCCCAGAAAACACCTATAGTGCTTAGTTTGTTGATAAATTTATTTGAATAAGTCAGAAATGTCTTACAGCATTGCTTACACAATATTTGCGCGACAGTTATTCAAATAATAAACCAATTTATATACATTCGTCAAGAAGCTAAATGGCTCCAAATGTTTGACACAAGTTATTCTTTTTTTTACGCGAAGCGTTGCTTTGTAATTGTTTGTTGGATGCGGAAAATAATAGAGATTTCAATAGTGAAAATAAAAAATAAAAACTTTAATTATGTCGCTTATCTCGTGTTATTTATACGCTGTTTATTATCATAATTATTCTTCCGTCCTGAGAACATGAAGTTGTCAAAGCTAAAGAGTTCACAATATCAATCTCGTATCTCTGCGAAATTAACTACACATTTTGCACGTGGAGGATATGGCCATTGACCCCTTGCAATTTAAGACCGGTTAAGGAAATTGAAATTTCTCTTTGAATCGATCAGTTGAAGTTAATGGGCAACAGTAATAACTTCTCACAATTTTTTGCAGGTAAATCAAATGTTCTTGTGGGAGCCTTTAGAGAGAATAGTTATGTAGGTGCTTAGGAACCGTTAGAGAACCACTGGCTAAAGGGGTGATTAAACATCGACCTTCCTGTAGGTGTACCAGTAGGCAGATAGAAAGAGCACGGTGAAATTGCATGAATATTGTGGCAAAGGTGAAGCTGTTATTCTCTCCCCGGCCTCTGCTTATATGGCCAATTACACTTATTCGCTTTTGCATTATTCCCATTGTATTGAAACAAAATCTGATACGCTGCACTCACATGACCTTCTCTACTCTTGTACTAATCACTCTTAAAGACTCCTATTGCTATATCTTCGTGTTAGTTGAAATAAACATTTTCAGAAATTATCTTATTGCTTATTTCCTTGTAGGCACAGGGGGAATATGGGAATACTTTAATGCGTAAAAAATTAATAACAATCTCCCATTTGACGAAGGTTTAAGTATTTCAAAACTCGCACAAATAACAAGGAATATCTCAGAAATGGGATTTATTTGGACATAAATTGTGTATTTTAGCAAGATCTACTACATTTTTTTTGTCTAGTAAGATTTGGTATTTCTCTTACAGAAAAATCATAATATACATTTCGTTTGCCATAAAAATATCTCAAACATATGGCATTTTAATCAAAGTCGTTAGAGCCATTTTCGAGAAAATCAAAATTTTCGAAAAATATTCCATATAAACGGTAGTTCAGGGTGGAGGAATTTTCTTCAAAATCTTTGTGCCGCACCCTTAAAAGACATAAAACTTAAATACCAACTTTGGTTTTTAGTCGACTTTTCGTTTTTGAGTTATTCTGTCCACAGACTGAGACACACACACACACACACACACACACACACACACACACACACACACACACACACACACACACACACACACACACACACACAAAAGCGCGCGGAGACACACGGACCTTTTTCTATTTTTTTTTTTTTTTTTTTTTTTTTTTTTTTTTTTTTTGTTGCATCAGGGGCCTCAAAACGTATTTCGACATCGAATTTTTAGATGAAGTGCAATACTTCATCTACTCACTATACGAGTAGACAAAGTAAAAATGACAAAAGTCCAGTTCATATTTTTTCTCCCTTTATTTTCCTCTAGAACGTTTGCACAAATACACAGTTCTCTTTTATTTCTCTTATTCATATTCATTAAATATGAATACCATTCAAGCTTTAATTTTCATCCCCTGAAAATCTTCTCACAAATATACATTATACATTTCGCTAACCTAGGCACTCAAGCTTTCTCTTATATTCTCTTTCATTCTATTTTACCGACGCTAACAGTTGTACCAAGTTAGCAAGTTTTATTGGATTTGAAGCTTTCACGGCGAACGTTATGGATCAATGCTTCTCGGGTGATCAGCCGTGTTAGATTTATAAAGGTCGAGCTTTCAGCTATTGTAGACTCCTTGGTCATCTTCATTCTGCCATATTCATGTAAACCATATAGGCACATAAATATATTTACCTCTAGTTGCTAAACATTAGTCAATTATACCAAAAGCGTAATTTATTTAATCATATAGATCTTTATTCTCACAAATGTATAATGATTATAAATCACTATGTACAAACATATATAAGAATATTCTCCTAGTTATACTTAATATTGGTGTTTTCATTTGGTTTCAATTATTAGCGGTTTTAAGCACCTATATCGGGTGGAAGGGAAGTCATTACATTAATTTAAATTAGGAACACATTTTGTACCTACGTTTTTTGTTTCTGACCATTTCGTACGGAGATTTTTTTTTTTTTTTGTCGAAAACAAGCTGACAATGCTGCAGATTGTGTCGTGTCACTTTGATTAGGTCGAGAAATAAACAACCACCGCAACGGTGCGTTTCGTGAGCGTAAACAAATAACATGCCGGGCCCTTCCGTGTTTACTGTGCGAGTTTAGGCCAATCAGATTGCCAGTAGCACTCTTTAGCTCCCAAAACATTACACCACCCTGAGTTGTGTTTGCGAATGACTCTTTACAAAATCCGCCGAAGATATTATTTAGCGCTGTTTGTACCTACTACCTGACCACCAGAAGAAGGCGAGAGGGGTCTGAGTATGAGAAGGGACTTGAACGGTTAATCTGCTCACGTAGTCAATTTGTTTAGTACGACATGTGTGTATATGAATCACTTATTCTGTCAGATCTAATACTCTTGTGTAACTTTGTTATAGGTTATTACACACTTACTCTATAAGTTTATAGCATACAGATACAATCACATGTAATTAATAGATCGAGTTGCAACAACTATAGGTATGGTGGTGTCAGGTATTCTAAAAATAATTTTGCTACAAATTTTTTCATCAAAACATTCCAAACAATTTATACCTTATTTTTTAAAATTTCATAACTTTTGGATGTACAACATTTGAACAGACGTCTGTCGAGTCCGCTAGTTTACTATAAAAATCATAGTTTATACGTGGCACAAACACAGAACAGAGAAAACACAGCGATAACACAAGAAATAAAACGGAAGGACTTCGGTCGTGGAGAATCGCCGGGAAGGTAGGCAACAAACAGCACAATCCCTCATGCGGAACTGGGGAAAAACGCCTTAACTAACAACCATGGGCATGTTTCATTTGTTACCTACGTGTGTGGATCTTGCAGCTTACCGCAACAAATTTATACTTTCTCTACTACATTTAGTAAGTAGGGGAAGTATTGTATCCGACTCAAAAATTCGATGGCAAGGTTTCACCGGGAATATATGTTTTTCAGGACCCCTAAAAAAAAAAAAAAAAAAAAAAAAGCATTTTTAGAAGAAACGTTGTGTGTGTATGCATAGGTACGTGTTTATGTGTGTCTTCAACGGTATAACTAAAAAACAAATGGCTTAACTGTCGATGAGCCCTTAAACCCTACTCACTCACTCAAAAATGACTAACGATTTTGGTTAAAATGCCATGTGTATAAGATATTTTATTGCATATAAGTGGTAAAGTATAAGAGATGACCAAATCTTATTATACAAAAATGTGCCCAAATGCATCTTTTGTGGAATGAGCCATTTCTGAGATATTCCTTGTTATTCGTATATTTGCAATACTTATACTGTTCTCAAATGGAAGGTCGTTATTCATTTTTTTTACCTCTTGGCTGACCGAATAGAATGGAATTTCAAATCCCTATTGTATCCTCATATTCCCCTTGCACCTACAAGGAAATTGGCAGTAAGACAATTTCTGTAAATGTGTATCTCGAGTAACATGAAGAAAGAGGAATGAGAGTTTGTAAAAATAGTTATTACAAGAGCAGAGAAATTCATGTGAGTGCAACACTACAGATTTTTTACATGACTGATTTTATATAGGTCTATATATCTTGATGCTAACCTAGCCCCTTAAGGCATCTTTCTTTGAGCGTATTGGATAACTGTGACACGTAACACTTGGCCAGTAACAAACGAAAGTGTTTCCTAGATTCATCATGACGTTTCTTTGTGATTCTATGTGCTTATTTCAGATTGTTAAAGGCTCTCTTGCAGTTGTTTCTAATTTATCACAAGAAATCTCTTCAGACAGCTAATCTTACACAAATTAGGAATAATGCGCTGGTGCAACATGAAACTAAAATTGAAACCCCCGTCCCCACCTCTGACCACAATGGGTGTCATGAGTGGGGTGCAGTAATGGAGGGTGTGACGTGGTTAGGGTCCAGAGTCCCTTCCGGCTGGTGAATACTATCGCAACCACGAAACGGAATTGTGATTAGAGAACCAGGGGCAGGCGGGGGAAGGGACACATATGAGAGAGAAAGAGAAAATATGAAGGGAAGGTGAAGTTGATGGAAGGAAAGATGAACCCGAACTAGTGATGACCGAAGGTGCGGTTTCTCGGGTTCTCCGGTTTCTCCCGCCGTGCATTCCACCAATATCATGCGTTCGCCTAACACCTAGGTGGCCCGGGTTTGATTACAGGGACCAGCATGTGGTGTTCGTGTTGGACGAAGAGGCGTCAGGGCGGGCTTTCTCCGGGTTCTCCGGTTTTTCCCCCGCCACTCATTCCACCAACTGCTCCATTATCACCTTTACAATCAACTATTTCACCTGCATTTCATATCATCCTCTTCCTCACTATCATACCTGGTGCTTGGCTTTTCGTTTTCTCTCTAATATGGACCACTTCCCCCCTTCATCCATTTCACCCTCCTACCAGACCTGTTCCTAATCTCCATTATGTCCACTCTCTCTGATCTAGAGTTTGTCTGCTCCTTGAGAGGCATCTGATGCCCGGATCCCAGTTGTAAGTTCTGGAGGTGTAAGTCCACCATGACGTAAAGAGGTAGGGTGTGGACGTAGGGGGTTTCACACTGAGCCAAGTATTGGGACTATTGTCCAAGAAGCAGAGCCAACAATATCCAGTAGAATACATAGAAGATGGCAGTATTGGGTATCAACTGGACGAATTGAGCCTGCAATAAGGAGAGGCAAGAACGACAGTAGGAATGATAATCATTGTTATGTTTTATTGTTAACAATTTTATTTCGGCTGAACCGGGCGAATATCGCGAGCCAACATGAAGGTCCCTAATGTGTGCTGCAGCCACCGCTCAAGCGACTCCACAAAGAACAGAAGTTCCATTCGCAAAGTCCCCACACAGCAGCGCCAAGCTCGTCCATCGCCAACACGTCCGACCCTGGAAAACTGGGTGTAAAGGAAGGTCAAATTAATTGGAGGAACGGGAATTTCACAGATGATTATCCTTCCCTGCATTCGCCTAATGACCCGGGAAAGCACCCGAAAAAACCCCATGGTTGAGGAAGGTGGGCCGCGGAGTCGAATCCACGACCTCCCGAATGGGAACCTCACACGCTACCACGGAGCCATCTCACTCGGTTTATGTCTTCCATACGATGAGGGTAAACAGAGAACGAAGAAGAAGAAGAAAATGAAGGGGCTTTTCATTTGAGAGTTATTCTCTTCATATACATGCACATAAGGACTATTTTTTCTTCTAAAAATGTTTCTTTTTTGTTCAGGGAGCTCAAAATATGTATTTCCGATGAGATCTCGCCATCAATTTTTAGATGGAATACTTCCTCTTATCCCAAGAGCATAGTAGAGAAAGAAAATAGAAAAGAAGGTTTTGAAAAATGGGCACTGAAGTACAAAAGGAAGAGAACCGGAAAATGAAATTGCTGAATATTTAAAACCTGTACTAGTGTAATATTTCAAGGTGTTCTTAAAGATGCTAGTTCTGTAATTATGAACATTTTCATTCATAGTGATCTAAGATGTAACATGAACACGGGCTGAGAAAGATTGGCGTGTTCAAGATAATGATATGATATATCGCTGTCCCGGCCACTAAGAATCTGCCTGAAGCAGGGCCGGTTCAGTCGCAGTAATTAGATCTAATGGGCCGTGCCTAGTCGGCAATTAACTTCGGTAACCTGAAAACATTCCTTCCCTGCTCCTCTGCATTTGGATTTCCAGTTCGGAGTGAGTGTTGTAGGGTATTAAGCAAATACCAGCAAGAAGCTGGGGAAAATGCCCATGAATTTACTTTAACCCTCAAATACACAATGTAGCCATTTGGCAACAAACATGTTTGGTTAAAGTTTAAGAAATTGTAACAGTGTTTTTATATTATATATTTTATATTAAACTCACAACGTTCTACTTTGAATGACTGGCCAGTCCATTTCGTCTGACCTTTAACAATAATGTCTTTTCCAATTACTTCCTTTCAGGTGCCTGTGATGGGGATATCTAACCGAATTCAGGAATTAGAGGAACAGTGGCATATGTAGCAACATAATGCATTCAATAGAGGGGTAAGTAAATAAAACTTTGAAGCTCTTTCCTGAAAACTACGTTTTTATGGATGTTTACTCCTTTTTCCATTTTATAGGAAGAGTGCTTAACTACTGACAAAAATTATATGGCGCTTGAGTTTCGGGAATCTCCTTTTCAGGCATTAAACTGTTACTGCTGCGTGTATTTGAGATTTCAATAGTTCCCATAGACTCTTGTGTCTAAATGAAAACATACAAAACAATGGGAGAAGGCGTAGAGGTGCTCATGCAACATGCAGCGTTAACTGAGTTGTAAATGAAGCTGATTTAACTGATCCATTAAGTTGCATGTTTCGAGATTAAAACATACTAATTAGTTTTGGTACTGAAATCTTGATATAACACTCCATTTTTAAAAGTTAATATTATCTTTGCAAATGAATATAATTAAGTTGGCCAATGGCATATAAATTCCTGCGGTAATGTCTTCTTTCCTTATGCTTTGAAAAGGAACATAATCTTAAAGAAACATTGTTTAAATTATATAACATAGATGTACTTAATTTGAACAAAAATACAAACCAATAACAAATAAAAGAATTCGTTTGGAGAAAATTAAAGATTTTGGAGAAAACCTTTACATGGAAAATTTTTCGAAAATTTTGATTTTCTTGAAAATTGCTCTAACGATTTTTATTAAAATGCCATATGTTTAAGATATTTGTACGACAAATGAAATGCATATTTTGAATTTTCTAGCTACAGCCGATGTAGTCCTGTTTATTCTGGATGGCTTTTGAATAACCTGTAAACCGTAAGAGGGAGACAAAATCTTACTGTGCAAAAAATGTAGATCTCGCTAAAACACAATTTATGCCTGATACATTTTTTGGTAGAGTGAACCATTTCGGAGATATTCCTTGTTATTTGTATCAGTTTCGGAAAACGTAAAACTTTCGTGAAATGGAACATCGTTGTTCATTTTTTATATGTAAAGTGTGCAAAGAGAACGGAATATCAAAGCTTTAAAAGATTTAACTATCGCTCAAAACCTACTGATTCTAATATTCCCCTTGTACCTACAAGGAAATAAGCAATAAGATAATTTGTACAAATGTTTATCTTAACTAACATGAAGAAGATATAGGAATAAGAGTTTATGAGTGCAACACATAAGATTTTTTAACTAGCGCACGACAATTTTAATACCGTAATCTCTGAAGGTCTGCTGAAAATTTCAAGCTAATAAGTTGTAAACTAGGAGCATTTTGAATAGTGAAAAATGCTGAAAAAAGAAAGAAATTAAGAAAAATGAATTTTAAAGTTCAGCAATACCTTTTTGTACTTTACCTAAATCCAATCAACTTAAAATTCCCCAGCACCATATGTTGCTTTCTTCTTGGCCTCAATAGCAGTTTTTGAGAATTTTAAGTTTGCTTGGCTATTTCTTAATTGTTCACAAAATTTAGAAATGTATTCTTCTTAGCTAACCTCTACACCATGCATTTTTGCAAATTTATACACAAAATCCATAAAATATCTGCTTGTTTCGACTTTACTATAGACTAGCGAATAACTTAAAATCTATTTACTGCCTAAACAATGCCTAATATATAACTGGAATACTGAAATAATCCGGCAAGATTACAGAATTACAGAACACTAACTGCATTTCTCTGTTTGGAAGCTAAACATGCATCATATTCGCAGCATTTCAGTTCGATGTATCAAATTCATTTCAGCACAGCCAACTCAGAAACTCTCTGAAGTAAAATTCCCTGCAAGAGACCAAATCAAAGCCAGTGAAAACTAAAAATGCATTTCAACGTTGTAGCGACGAAATTTAGCGAGGAACGCTCACCGGCACTAGGACATTTAAATGCCCTCCCGGGGCTTTAAAAATGGCTGATATTGACAAAACTAAAGTGTGCCGTTACAGTAGAAAGCATAAGCATAAAAAATACAAAAAGTAAAAATTAAATTTTTGGCAATTTTTACCAAATGTCATTGATGCATTGCCTTAGTGTTTTCATTTGACTCCCCCTCGCATTGATACAGTTGTATTGCCATAGGCAAAGTAGGTACCAGTTTTCAGTAAAGAGGGTTATTGAACCGAAAGGATTTAACTTGGCAAACGTGCTAGATTACTTGGCCAGGATAAGAACATCTGACAGCGATATATAGAAACATTTGCCATTGCTCTCAACCAGAACTAATACCCTCTCTTCTTTTATTTCCATATGCTCTTGTATTTTTTCTTCTTTCAGGTTTCTTTTCCGTCATTCTGGTTTTCTCTTCATCTTTTCATTGTTCCTTTTCTTTCACATTGAAATAATTCTCTCTCCCTTTTTCACACCTTATTAAATATTTATTGTACCTTATAATTTCCATTCTCCAACAAATCTGCTTTAGTGAGGACAGAAGTGGAGTTACTAAAATCTGTATTTATCGAGGAAATATACTAAGATTTAAATAATCCGGTTGATTTACATGATGGAAAGCTATATTCTTTAAATCAGCGTTTCTCAACAGGTGGATCGCGACCCAAATGGGGGTCGCGGGCACTGTAATTGGGGATCACCTAGATGTTTTAAATGCTATGTTTATTTAATGGAAAGTAAACAAATTTAAGAATTTAATAAACCATTAATAAATAGCACACATAAAATATATGATAGCTTCATTTTATTTTGTAGCAACCATTAAAGAAGTTAGTATGAAATTTGACATTGATTTGTATAAACTATGAAGTTTTGTAGTCTGGTTCAAATCCTGCAACTCAAGTAAGCAATGTAAACTTCGTTAGCATGATATTTTAATAATTAATAATTCAGTTTAAAAATCTGATGTGTTACACTCACATGACTTTTTCTAATCTTGTGCTAACTATACCTACGAACTCCTATTCCTTGGTGTTAGTTGAGATAAACATTTGCAGAAATTATCATATTGCTTATTCCCTTATAGGTGCAAGGGGAATATGGAAATACAGTAGGCTTTGTACGATAGTCAAATCTTTTAAAGCTTTGAAATTGTGCTCTCTTTCCACAAGAGATAAAAAAGTGAATAATGATCTTCCATTTGAGAAAAGTAACTCACACACATAACAAGGAATATCTCAGAAATGGTTCACTCCACAAAAATGCATTCGGACTTTGTGTTTTAACGAGATATACATTTTTTGTATAGTAAGATTTGGTGTATCTCTTACGGTTTATATACGAGTTATTTAAAAATCATCAAGAGTAAACAGGACTTCATGGGCTATAGCCATAAAATTCAAATATACATTTGATTTGTCATAAAAATATCTTCAACATGTAATATTTTAATCAAAATCGTTGGGCTATTTTTAAGAAAATCAAAGTTTTCGAAAAAATATCAATGCAAAGGGTAGTTTAGGTTGGAGTAATTTTCTTAAAAAATCTTCGCGTCGCATCCTTGAAATATATTTAAATGAAATACCAACTTTGGTTTTTAACCGATCTTTCGTTTTTTATTTATACTGTTGTTAGACACATATACACGGATATTTTTTCTAAAAATGTTTCATTTGGATTCACGAGGCCTCAAAACATATATTTCTGTTAAAATCTCGATATTTAATTTTTGGTTCGAAAGCAATACGCAGTAGAGGAAGTAAAACAATACGAGTAGTTCATTGAACCAGCTTTCACCTTTACACTTTTTATAAAATGACAATCGATTATCGAGTATCGATGACTAAAAATCAGTATACGTAGGAAGTACCGAGAAATAGTGGTATCGTTCCATCACTAATTATTGTCAACGTGTATATAATTTAGATATTGTTATTTTAGTGAAAGTCTGAAGGCGACTTTTGATGCGCAAGATGATAGTTCGGCGACCTGTGATACGGCCACTGACCCATGCAATCCACGGTCATGGTGTACAGGATAATCTTGTTCTCCTTATTATATATTATAATGTTATATGGAGCGACTGAGTTTTATTTATCACCACGCATTACCTTCGTAAGACCTTGACACTGCAGAACCAAAATATGTCCATGGCACACCTGGATTAGCCACTGTGTCGTGAATTCCATAGAGTGTTTATGCAAGGTGAGGTATAAAACTAAGATATGTGTGAAGAGAGAATGGTATCCAACTGCAATGCACAAGCGCACGGTGGAAATCTGTAAGGTTTAAATGATAGTGATGTTCAATTTAGCTTTTTACAATTGAACTTGTTTCCATGTTAATTTGGGTGTTTCCCTCTTCCTATGCCCAATGGAGTCCATTGATGTATCTTCTTTGGCAATCTGTCCTCATCCAGTCCTTTTCACGTGTCCAAAGCATCTTAATTGTTCTGTTTTAATTTCTTCTACCAATGAATCTTATACTTCCAAGACTCCGCTAGTTCGGCTGTCAGTACCTTCTAAGAATCCCTCGTCTAGGGTTACAGACACTACTGCCTTGCAGTTAGGCGTTGGCTCGTCAAACGCTAAAGCAAGAAAACCTTGATTTCAAAAGTTACCTGGTCCTCCTGGTTGGGGGTTGATACAACGAGCCAGATTCCCGTTCATCAGGAAAACCGTAATTTGCCAAAAAGCGCATTAAGGAAATGCCGGGTAGTTCCAAAAAGTATCTGAACTTGTTATTATATGATTTTTTGTAGTGTTTAACGCCCGCTTTTACTCCACGAGGCACCACAGGAGGTGACACTGATGATATATGAAATGAAGATGGAGTATTGGTGGAATGAGACGGCGGGGGAAACCGGAGAACCCGGAGGAAACCCACCTCTGCACCGTTTCATCACATGACCTAAGAACGAACCCTGGTGACCTGGTTTATTATCTGAGTGCATTTCAAAATTCGGGTGTATTCAGTTTAACTTCCTTATTTTCTTTCCATTATATTTTAAGGAACCTTGGGATTGAAAAATGACCAAAAAGTCAATTTGACAAATGTTAGGTTTATACATCAAAATGTTCTCCAAATCTTCCGTCATCGGGTGGCAGTGCAATTCTTTAGACTCCACCATTTTTAAAGGTCTAGCACAGGTTTTAAATGCCACGTGCCCTACATTTAAACACCCCTTTTCAGCTTAAATTTACTGCAGTATTTGAACAAAATATGGACCATAAAGCGCTAAAAAACAACCAAATTCAGCGGAAAGAAGTGGTTAAGCTATGAATCTAGGGAGAGAGACCACTAGATAACAGAGGAAAGGTGCGACATATACGGCAGGGCAGTTTAGGCCAAACAGATAATCTGACTCATTATCATGATGCATTTATGTAGAAAAATTGGTTATTCTTGACTTTAAAATATTTGAATACATTATCTGATCCATGCGTATTAAATTTTGTGGTATGCTCCAAGAACTTTTTAGAGAAAAAGAGCAATAAGGGGAGAGCAAGAGAAGTTAAACATTAAACCTTAAGAAACTTTGGTAGAAGCTTTAATTTTTTGCTTAAAATAAATTCCTGAACTCATAATTAGAGCTAGAATTTTTAGGCGCTAAAAACTTGGGGAATATATATTTTTATGTCCTGAAAATGTCAAAAACATGCCAAAATATACCAAATAAAGCTATCCGGGTTTATTACCCGAGATGTACGAGATGTTTCAGATTAAATTGTTTGTACTCATTCTTTCAAATTATGTATTAATCTTTTGTTTTACAAATCTGGCTTAAGTAAATCTGCCACACATTTAAGTAATAGTGGTGAATTGTCAAACTAATTCTTTTATTTGTTATTGGTTTGTATTTTCGTTTAAAGTAAATACATCTACGTTATATAATTTAGACAATGTTTCTTTAAGATTATGCTCCTTTTCAATAATATTAACTTTTAAAATGGAGTGTAATATCAAGATTTCCTTGTCAAAACTAATTAGTATGCTTTAATCTCGAAACATGCAACTTAATGTATCAGCTAAATCATCTTCATTTACAATTCAGTTAACGCTGCTGCATGTTGCATGAGTACCTCTACACCTTGTCCCATTGTTTTGTATGTTTTCATTTAGACACAATAGTCTGGAATATTACCTCCATTCAGTCGCAGCAAACTCAGTCAGGGTCTATCAGTAACCTTCTAGGAGTGCATGCAAGACAATAAAGTGAAATCTCCTTATCCTAGAATAAAGTTTAACGCAATAGCTTTCAATAATGCAAAACTTAAACATTTTAAAATATCGAGAAAGTGTCGAGTGTTTATTTCGAAGTATTAGACATACTTCTATAGCTGCAGGGTATCGAGGTATCGACTGATCGCAACAGTTGTCGTGGCTTTTGTTTAAACGGTTTTCGAGGAGATGGTCGGAACGATTGTGGGCGTGCTGGCAATGTTTGACGTGTTGATGGTGGTAACGGTTTTGGTGATTGTGGTCGGAATGGTTGTCGTGGCGGTTGCTCAAACGGTTACCAAGGAGGTGGTCGTAACGTTTTGCGTGACGATGGTTGTAACGGTTGTCGTGACGCTGGTCGCAGAGTTTGTCGTATCCGTTTGTGCTAACGGTTGCGGTGAAGTGGTTGCAACGGCTGTCGTGGTGATGGTCGTAACGTTTACTGTGACGCTGATCGCAAAGGTTGTCGTGGATGTGCTCGTAACGGTTTCCCTGGCACTGGTCGAAATTTTTGTCATTACACGGTTCGAAACGGTTGCGTATCGGTTGACTTAAAACAGGCTGCAATGGCTGTGGTGGCGGTGGTGGTAATCCCTCGTCTCGTGTCGTCGTCTTGTCTCGTCACGCCGTCCCGTAGTCGTCTGGTCGTCATCTCGTCTCGTCTTGAAGTCGTCTAGTCGTCACGTCTCGTTGTCTCGTCTCCTCGTCGTCTCTTCTCGTCATCGTCTGGTCCCGTGTCGTCTCGTCTCATTGTCTCGTCTCATCGTCCTCTCGTCTCGCCACGTCTGGTCTCGTCGTCGTCTCGTCTCGCCACGTCTGGTCTCGTCGTCGTCTCGTCTCGTAGTCGTCTCGTCTCGTCGTCTCGTCATCTGGTCTCGTCGCCTCGTCGTCTCGCCTCGTCATTTGGTCTCGTCGTCTCGTCCTCATTCCGTCGTCTGGTCTCATCCTCTCGTCTGCTCTCGTCGTCGTCTCGTTTCGTCGTCTCGTAACGTCGTCGTGTCCACTCGTCTCGTCGTCTCGTCCTCTCGCCTCGTCGTCCCGCCTCGACGTAGTCGCGTCTCGTAGTCTCGTCTGCTCGTCTCGTCTGGTCGTCGTCTCGTCATAGTCTCGTCTGGTCGTCGTCTCGTCTTGTCTTTTCTCGTCTGATCGCCGTCGCGTGTCATCGTCGTCTCGTCTGGTCTTCGTCTCTTCTCATGGTATCATCACGTCGTCTTCTCGTCCCGTCGTCTCGTCAAGTGTTCTCCTCGCGGTCTCGTATGGTCGCGTCGTCGTCTCGTCTTGTCTCGTCGTTGTCTTGTCTCGTAGTTGTCGTCTCCTCGTCTCGTCGTTGTCTCGTCTCGTAGTTGTCGTCTCCTCGTCTCAACTTGTCTCACCTCGTCGTCGTTTCCGCGAGGTCTCGTCTCGTATCGTCGTCGTATAGGCTTTTCCCGTCTCGTCCTGGTCTCGTCTCGTTTCGTCGTCTTGTCTCGTCGTCTCGTCTCGCCTCGTCATCTGGTCTCGTCGCCTCGTCATCGTCTCGTCGTCTGGTCTCGTCTCGTCGTGTCCTCTCGTCGTGGTCTCGCCTCATCGTGGTCTCGTATCGTCATCATAACTCGTCGTCTCCTCTGGTCTCTTACCGTCGTCGTTTCGTCGTCTTCTCGTCTCGTTTCGTGGTCGTCTCATCGTCTTCTCCTCTCGTCGTCTCGCCTCGTCTCGTCTCGCCTCTTCCTCTCATACAGTCTCTTCGTCTCGTCACGTCGTCTTCTCGTCTGGTCCGGTCGTCGTCTTCTTGTCGTCTCGTCGTCTTTCCTCGTCTAGTCGTCCTCGCGTCATCGTCGTCTTCGTCTCTTCTCGACGTCTCCTCACGTCGTCGTCATGCCTCGTCATGGTCTCGTCATGTCGACTCGTCGTGGTCTCGTCTTGTCGATTTCTCGTCTCGTCCTGTCTCGTCGTTGTCTCGTCTCGTCATCGTCTCATCTTGTCGTCGTCTCATGTCTCCCCTCGTCGTCTGGTCCAGTCGTCGTCTCGTCGTCTGGTCCCGTCGTCGTCTCGTCGTCTGGTCTAGTCTCGTCTCGTTTCGTCTCGTCGTCGTATCTCCTCGTATCGTAGTCGTGTCCTCTTGCCTCATCGTCTCGTCTCGTCTGATCGTCTCGTCCTCGTCTCGTATCGTCGTCTCATCGTCTTCTCGACTCGTCTCATCGTCTTCTCGACTCGTCTCGTCGTCTTATCGTCTCGTCCTCGTCTCGTCGTCTCGCCTCGTCTCGTCTTCCTGTCACGTCGTCTTCTCGTCCTGCCGTCATCTAATCGTCGTCGCGTCTTTTCTCGTGTGGTCGTCCTCGCGTGTCATCGTCGCCTCGTCTTCGTCACGTCCTCTTCTCGTCTCGTCGTCCTCTCGTCATCGTCTCGTCCTCAAGTCGTCTCGTCGTGGTTTCGTCCGGTCGGGTCGTCGTCTCGTCTTGTCTCGTCTCGTTGTCTGGTATCGTCGTCTCATCGTCTTCTCGCCTCGTATCGTCATCTCGTCGTCCCGCCTCGTCTCGTATAATCTCTTCGTCTCGTATAGTGTGTTCGTCTTGTCGTCGTCCTGTCACGTCTTCTCGTTCGGCCGTCGTCTAATCGTCGTCGCGTCGTCTTTTCTCGCCTGGTCGTCCTCGCGTGCCATCGTTGCCTCGTCTTCGTCTCTTCTCGTCACGTCCTCTTCTCGTCTCGTCGTCCTCTCCTCGTCTCGTCGTCCTCTCGTCATCGTCTCGTCCTCAAGTCGTCTCGTCGTGGTCTCGTCCGGTCGGGTCGTCGTCTCGTCTTTTCTCGTTGTCTCGTCTCGTCCTCGTCGTCTCATCGTCTTCTCGCCTCGTATCGTCGTCTCGTCGCCCTCGTCTGGTCGTCCCGCCTCGTCTCGTATAATCTCTTCGTCTCGTAAGGTCTGTTCGTCTCGTCGTCGTCCTGTTACGTCGTCTTCTCGTTCGGCCGTCGTCTAATCGTCGTCGCGTCGTCTTTTCTCGTCTGATCGTCCTCGCGTGTCATCGTCGCCTCGTCTTCGTCTCTTCTCGTCACGTCCTCTTCTCGTCGTCCTCTCGTCATCGTCTCGTCCTCAAGTCGTCTCGTCGTGGTCTCGTCCGGTCGGGTCGTCGTCTCGTCTCGTCGTCTCCTCGAGATCTCTTCTCATATTGTATAGGCTCGTCTCGTCCCGGTCTTCTCTCGTCTCGTCGTCGTTTCGTCACGGCGTCGTCTCGTCTTGGCGTCTTTTCATCTCATCGTCGTCTCGTCCCGTCGTCGTCTCGATTCGTAATCTCCTTTTGCCGTCCCGTTTCGCCGTCTAGTCGTCGTCTCCTCGTCGTATCGTATTCGTCGTCTCGTGCCGTCATCGTCTTGTCCTCGAGTCGTCTCAACGTGGTCTCGTCTGGTCGCGTCGTCGGCCCGTCTCGTCTTGTCTCGTCGTTGTTTCGTCTCGTAGTCATCTCGTCATCGTCTCAGCTCGTCGTCTCTTCGAGGTCTCGTCTCGATTCGTCGTCGTATTGGCTCTTCTCGTCTCGTCCTGGTCTTGTCTCGTACTGGTATCGTCTCGTCGTTGTCTCGTACTCCTCTGGTCTCGTCTTCTCGTCTCGCCTCGTCCCACTTCGTCTCGTCGTGTCGCCTCGTCTAGTCGTCCCCGTCTCGTCCGCTCGTCTCGTCGTCGTGGTCTCGTCTCGTATAGTCTTGTCGTCTCGTCTCGTCGTTGTCACGACTCGTCCTTGTCACGACTCGTCCTTGTCTCTTCTTGTCTCGTCTTCGTTTCGACGTCGTCTAGTCTGGTCGTCTCGTTATCGTCTTGTCATTTCGTCCCGTCGTGGTCTCGTCTCGTCGTCTCGTCACGTAGTCAACGTCTCGTCTCGTCATCGTCTTGCCTCGTCGTCTTGTCTAATCTCGTAGTCGTCTCGTATAGTTGTCGGGTTGTCTAGTTGTATCGTCGTCTCGTCTCGTCATCGTCTCTTCTCCTGTCGTATTGTCTCTTGTCATCGTCTCGTCACCATCTGGTCCCGTAGTCGTTTCCTCGTCCTCCCTTCGTCGTGTCGTTTTGTAGTCGTCTCGTCGTCGCGTCGTCCCGTAGTCTGGTCGTCTCGTCTGTTCGTCACGTCTCGTCGACATCTTTTGTCTGTTCGTCGTGTCGTCTCATCTTCACTAGTAATCGTCTCGTCGTCATCTCGTCGTGTCTCGTCTCCTCTCTTCGTCTAGTCATCTCGTCTCGTCGTCGTCTCGTTTCCTCTCGTCGTCTCATGTAGTCTTGTTTCGTCGTCTACTCTCGTCTTCTCGTCCCGTGGTCTCGTCGTCTCTTCTCATCGTCGTTGCCTCCTGGTCGTCGTTCGTCTCGTCCCATCGTCTCGTCGTTGTCTCTTCGTCCTTTCGCATCGTCGAATGGTCCCGTCTGGTCGTCTCGTCGTCGTCCTCTCGCATCGTCGACTGGTCCCGTCTGGTCGTCTCCTTTCGTCGTCGTGTCGTCTCGTCATCGCCTCGTATCCTGTCGTATCGTCGTCGTCTCTTTTCGCCGTCTCGCCTCGTGTCGTCTCTTGTCGTCTCGTCTCGTCGTGGGTCTCGTCTCGTATAGCCTTGTCGTCTCGTATAGTCCTGTCGTCGTCTCGTTAAGTCTTGTCGTCTTGTCTCGTCGTTGTCACAGCTGGTCGTTGTCTGTTCTTGTCTCGTCTTCGTTTCTACGTTGTCTCGTCTTGTCTGGTCTTCTCGTCATCGTCTCGTCATCTCGTCCCGTCGTGGTCTCGTCTCATCGTCTTTGTCTCGCCTCGTCGTCGTCTCGTCTCGTCGTCTCCTAGTCGTTGTTCGTCTCGTCGTCTCATTGTCGTCTCGTGTCATCGTTGTCTGGCCTCGTCGTCTCGTCTCCTCGTCGATTCGCCTCGTCTTCTGGTCGTCGTTCGTCTCGTCGCCGTTTGTCTCGTAGTCGTCCCGTCGTCATCTCGTCTTGTCTGTTCGTCGTCTCGTCGTCATCTCTCGTCGTGGTCTCGTGTCTTGCCGTGTCGTCCTGTCTCGTCTCGTCGTCACGTCATCTCGTCTCGTCGTCTTGTCTCGTCTTCGCGGTTCGTCTCATCAGCATCTTGTCCCGTCGCCATCTTGTCTCCACGGCTCCTGCTCGTCTCACCTCGTCGTGGTCTCGTCTCCTGTCGTATTGTCTCGCCGTCTCTTGTCTCGTCTCGTCGTCGTCTCAACTCGACGTCTTGTTTTGTGGTCGTATCGTTTTGTCGTCTCGTAACGTCATCTCGTCCTCGTCTCGTCGTCGTCTTGACTCGTCTCGTTTTGTATTCGTCTGGTTTTGTCGTCTCGTCTAGTCCCGTCTCGTCGTCACGTCTCCTTGACATCTCTTGCCGTCTGTTCGTCTCGTCTTGTCTCGTAATCGTCTCGTCGTCATCTCGTCTTGTCTCGTAATCGTCTCGTCGTGGTCTCGTCTCTTGTCTCGTCAACTCGTTATGATTCGTCTGTGCGTCGTCTTGTCTCGTCGCCTCGTCGTGTCTCGTCTCCTCTCGTCGTGTCGTCTTCTGGTCTCGTCTCCTCATCTCGTCGTCTCGTTCCGTCAACTCGTCGTCTCGTCTCGTCGTTACGTCCTCGTCTCGTCTCGTTATCTCTTCTCGTCACGTCTCGTCTCCTGTCGTCTCGTCTCGTGGTCGTCTCGTCTCCTCTCATCTCGTCGTATCGTGGTCGTATCGTCGTGTCAACTTGTCTCGTTGTCTGGTCGTCTCCTGTCGTCTCGACTCGTCGTGTTGTTGTCGTCTCGTCTCGTCTCCGTGTTATGTCTCGTCGCCTCTCGTCTCGTATCTTCTCATCGTCTCGTCTCGTCCCAGCTCGTCGACGTCTCGTCTAGTCGTCTCGACTTGTCTCGTCTCGTGTCGTCTCCACTCGTCGTCGTCGTCTCTTGTCTCGTCTCGTCATCTGGTCCCCTCTCGTCTCGTCTGGACGTCGCGTCTCATCGTCGTCTCTTCTCATCGTGTCGTCTCGTCTCGGTCTCGTCTACTCGTCGTCTCATCTCTTCGTCGTCCCGGCTTGTCGTCTCGTCTTATCGTCGTCTCGTCTTATCGTCGTCTCGTAGTCGTCTCGCCGTTGTTTCGTCTCGTCTTATCGTCGTCTCGTCGTTGTATCGTCTCGTCGTCGTTTTGTCTCTTCGTTTTCTCACTTGGTCTTCGTCTCGTCTCTTCGTCGTTTGGTCATCTCGTTTCTTTGTCGTCTCGTCGTCGTCCTCTCGCATCGTCGACTGGTCCCGTCTGGTCGTTTCCTCTCGTCATCGTCTCGTCGTCGTCCTCTCGCATCGTCGACTGGTCCCGTCTGGTCGTTTCCTCGCGTCCTCTCGTCTCCTGTCGAAACGTCTCGACGTCGTCTCTTTCGCCCTCGTCTCGCCTCATGTCGTCTCATTCGTCGTCTCGTCTTCTCGTCTCGTCTCGTCCACGTCTCGCCTCGTTTTGTCGTGGTCTCGTCTCGTATAGTCTTGTTGTCGTCTCGTCTCGTTGTCACGACTCGTCCTTGTCTCTTCTTGTCCCGTCTTCGTTTCGACGTCGTCTAGTCTTGTCTCGTCATCTCGTCACGTAGTCGCCTCGTCATCGTCTCGCCCATTCGTCTTGTTTAATCTCGTATTCGTCGTCTCGTCATCGTCTCTTCCTTCTGTCGTATTGTCTCCTCGACTCTTGTCATCGTCTCGTCAGCGTCTCGTCCCGTCGTCTCAATTCGTCGTCTCGCTTTGTCGTCATCTCGTCTCGTTGTGTCGTCTCGTAGTCTGGTCGTCTCGTCGACATCTTGTCTGTTCGTCGTCTCACCTTGACTCGTAATCGTCTCATCTCGTCTCGGTCTCGTCTCTTGTCATCGTCTCGTCTCGTCGCGTGTCGTCTTGTCTCGTCTCCTCTCGTCGTCTAGTCATCTCGTCTCGTTGTCGTCTGGTCTCGTCTCCGTCTCGTCGTCTGGTCTCGTCCTTCCGTCGTTCTCATCTTGTCTTGTTTCGTTGTCGTCTGCTCTCGGCGTCTAGTCCCGTTGTCTCGTTGTCGTCTCGTCTCATCGTCGTCTCGCCTCGTCATCTCGTCTCCTCGTCGTTCGTCTCGTCGTCGTCTCGTCTAGTCGTATCGTCTAGTCATTGTCTCGTCTCGTGATCGTCTCGTCTCGTCGTCTTGTATAGTCTCGTTGTCACGTCTCGTCATCTTGTGTTGTCTTTTCGTAGTCTCGTCGTGTCCTATCGTCTCGCCTCGTCATCGTCTCGTCGTGGTCTCGCCTCATCGTGGTCTCGTCGTCTGATCTCGTCGTGTCCTATCGTCTCGTCGTCGTCCCCTCTCATCGTCGTCTTCTCGTCTCGTCGTATTCTCATGTCGTCTTCTCATCTCGTATGGTCGTCGTTTCTTCGTCTTCTCGTCTTTTCTCGTCTGGTCGTCCTCGCGTGTCATCGTCGTCTCGTCATCGTCTTGTCATGTCTCGTCGTATTCTCGTCTGGTCGCGTCCTCGTCTCGTCTGGCCATCTTCTCACCTCGTCGTCGTCTCCTCAAGGTCTCTCTCATATCGTCGTCGTATAGGCTCTTCTCTTCTCGTATCGTCTCGTCCTGGTCTCGTATCGTTTCGTCGTCTCGTCTTGTCTCGTTCTCGTCTTGTCTCGTTGTCTAGTCTCGCCCTTTCGTGGTCGTCTCATCTCGTCGCCTTGTTTCGTCGTCTGGTCTCGTCGTCTCGTCGTCTCGCCTTGTCCTCGTCTCGACTCATCGTTGTCTCGCCTCGTCCTCGTCTCGCCGTCGTTCGTCTCGTCTTGTCCCGTCGTCATCTCGTATTCGTCTCGCCTCGTCCGGTCGTGGTCTCGTCTCGTATAGTCTTGTCGTCTCGTCTCGTCGTAGTGACGGCTCGTCGTTGTCTCCTTGTCTCGTCTTTGTTTCGACATCGCCTCGTCTTGTCTTGTCTGGAAGCGTCGTCATCGTCTCGTCATCTCGTCCCGTCGTCTCGATGTCTCAGCTCATCGTCGTCTCGTCTGATCGTCGTCTCGCCTCGTCAACCCGCCTCGTAACCTCGTCGTCGTGTCTCGTCGTTGCCTCGTCTCGTTGTCTCGTCATCGTCTCGTAGTCGTCGTCTCGTCTCGTAATCGTCTCATTTGGTTTCGTCGTCGTCTCATCGTCTTCGCGGTTAGTCTCGTCGTCACCTCGTCTCGTCTAGTCATTACGTCGCCGTCTCATCTCTTCTCGTCATTACGTCGCCGTCTCATCTCTTCTCGTCACGTCTGGTCTCGTGGTCGTCTCGTATCGTCGTGTTCTCATCGTCGTCGTCTCCTAATCTCGTCGTCCCGTGGTCGGTCCGTCGTCTCGTCTTGTCTTCTCGTATCGTCTAGTCTCATCGTCGTCACTTGTCTCCTTGTGATGTCTCGTCTCGTCGTCATCTCGACGCCGCTCGTCTCGTCTGGACGTCTCGTCGTCGTCTCTTCTCATCATCGCCAAGTCTCGACCTCGTCTCGTCGCCGTCTCGTATCGTCGTCTTCTCGCCTCGTCCCGTCATCGTGTCGTCTCACCTCGTCTTATCGTTTCGTCGTCTCGTCTTCGTCTCGTTTTCATCTCGTCGTGGTCCCGGCTCGTCGACGTCTCGTCTCGTCTTATCGTCGTTTAGTAGTCGCCTCGTCTCTTCGTCATTTCCTCATCTCTTCTCCTCGTCGTCGTCCTCTGGCATCGTCGACTGGTCCCGTCTGGTCGTCTCGTCGTCGTCCACTCACATCGTCGACTGGTCCCGTCTGGTCGTCGTCTGTCTTCTCGTCTCGTCTGTTCGTCTCGGCTCGTCTCGCCTCGTCTGATGGTCTTCTCGTCTTGTTCTCGTCTCGTCTGTTCGTCTCGGCTCGCCTCGTTGCCTCGTCTGCTCGTCTCGTCGTCTCGCCTCGTGGTGGTCTCGCCTCGTCCTGTCGTGGTCTCGTCTCGGACAGTGTTGTCCTCGTCTCGTATAGTCTTGTTGTCGTCTCGTCTCGTCGTTGTCACGACTCGTCCTTGTCTCTTTTTGTCTCGGCTTCGTTTCGACGTCGTCTCGTCTTGTCTCGCCGTCATCTCCTCCCGTCGTGGTCTTGTCTCGTTGTCTCGTCATCTTCTCGCCTCGTCGTCTTGTTTAATCTCGTCATCTTCTCGCCTCGTCGTCTTGTTTAATCTCGTCGTCTTGTATAGTTCTGTTGTCTCGTCGTCGATTCGTCGTCTTCTCGTCGACGTCTCGTATCGTCGTCTTCTCGCCTCGTCCCGTCGTCTCGCCTCGTCTTGTAGTCTCATCTCGTCTCGTCGTCTCGTTATCGTCTCGTCCAGTCGTCGTCTCGTCGTCTCGACTCGTCATCGTCTCGTATAGTCTGGTCGTTTCGTCTCATCGTCAGGTCTCGTCGACATCTCCCGTCGTCGTCTCGTCGTCAGGTCTCGTCCACATCTCCTTGTCTTTTCGTCGTCTCATCATCGTCTCGTGGTCGCGTCTCTTGTGATCCTCTCGTCGCCTCGTCTTGTCTCGTCTCTCGATTCATCGTCATCGCGTTTTGTAGTCGTCTCGTTTTGTCGTCTCGTCGTCGTGTCTTCTCGTATAGTCTGGTCATCACGTCTCGTCGACATCTCCTCTTGTCTGTTCGTCGTGTCGTAGTCGTCTCGTCCTCGTAATCGTCTCGTCATCTCGTAATCGTCTCGTCGTGGTCTCATCTCTTGTCGTCTCGTCACCTCGTCGTGTCTCGTCCTTCTCGTCGCCGTCTCGTCTACACGTCGTCTCGTCTCTTCGTCGACTCGTCTCGTCCTGGTCTCGTCTCGTCGCCGACTCGTCTCATCGTCCTCTGCTCGTCGTCGTCTCCTCTCGTCTCATATTGTCTCGCCTCGTCTCCTCTCGTCTCCTAGTCAACACGCCTCGCCGTCGTCTCGTCTGGTCTCATCATGCTCTCGTCTTCTCATCTCGGCTGGTCGTGGTCTACTCTCGTCTCGGCGTCGTCTCGTCATCTGGTCTTCTCGTATCGTCGTCTCGTCTCGCCGTTGCGTCATGACGTCTAGTCTCGTGTAGTCTTCTCGTCTCGTGGTCTGGTCTCGTCGTCGCGTCTCGTCTCGTTGTCTCGGCGTCTTGTATCGTTGTCTTATCGTCTTGTCTCGTCCCCTCATCTCGTCACTCGTCTTGTAGCCTTGTCTCGTCTCGTGTCTCGTCGTCGTCTTGTCTCCTCTTTTTTTCGTCTCATCTCGTCGTCTCGCCTCGTCTTCTCGTCACCGTCGTCCTCTCCACGTCGTCTCGTCTCGTCGTTTCGTCTCGTCACGTCATCTAGCCTATTCTCTCGTCGTCTCGCCTCGTTGTCTCCTCTCGTCTCGTAGTCGACACGCCTCGCCGTGGTCTCGTCTCGTCGTCTACTCTCGTCTCGTCATATTTTCGTCTTCTCGCCTCGTCTCGTTCTCTTGTCACGTCTCCTCATCTCGTCGTCACGTCTCGTCATGGTCTCGTCTCGACCATGTCTGGTCTTTTCGTCTCGCCTCGTCGTCGTCGTCTCGTGTCGTCCCGTCGTCTAGGCTCGTCTCGTGGTCGTATCATCGTCTCGTCGTCTGGTCGTCTCGTCGTCTCTTCATGACGTCGTCTAGTCTCGTGTCGTCTTCTCGTCTCGTCGTCGTCGCATCGCGTCTCGCCATCTGGTCTCGTCGTCTCGTCATCGGTTTGTCTCGACTCGTCGTCCACTCATCACGTCGTCTAGTCTATTCCCGTCGTCTCTTATCGTTGTCTCGCCTCGTCTAGTCTCGTAGTCTCGCCTCGTCGTCACGTCGTCGTCCTTTCGTCATCCGGTCTCGTCACGTCGTCTAGTCTATTCTCGTCTCGTGGTTAAGTCTATTCTCGTCTCGTCATCACGTCTCGTCTCGCCTCGTCTCCTCTCGTCTCGTGGTCATCACGCCTCGCCGTCGTCTCATGCTCTCGTCTGGTCGTCGTCTACTCTCGTCTCGTCGTCATCTCGTCTCGTCCCCGTCTCGTCGTCTTCGTCTCGTCTCCTCTCGTCATCTTGTCGTCGCGTGGTGGTATCGTCGTTTCGTCTCGTCATATTTGGTTCTCGTCGTCTCTTCGCCTTCTCATCTCATCTCGTCGTCACGTATCTTCGACGTCTTCTCTCGTCATCACGTCGTCTAGGCTCGTCTCGTCGTCGTCTCGTCGTCGTCTCGTCGTCGTCTCCTCTCGTCGTCTCACCTCCTCTAGTCGTCTCACCTCGTCAAGTCGTCGTCTCGTCTCCTCTCGTCTTCGTCTCGTCTCCTCTCGTGGTCGTAATGTCGTCTCGTCTCTTCTTGACGTGGTCTTCTCGTCTCGTTACGTCATCTCCTCGCCTCGCCTCGTCGTCGTCTCTTCGTCTTCTCGTCTCGTCGTCACGTGTGTTCGTCGTCTCGTCTCTTCGTCGACTCGTTTCATCTCGTCTCCTCTTCGTCTCGGCTCGTCTCGTCGTCATCCCGTAGTCTGGTCGTGGTCGCTTCGTCATTGTCTCGTCTCGTCATGCTCTTCTTCTCGTCTCGTATAGTCTTGTCATGTCGCCTCGTCGTCTGGTCTACTCGTCGTCTCGTCTCATCGTCTTCTCCTCTCATCGTCGTCTCGTCGTCTCATCTTGTTGTCGCCTCCTCTCGTTCTCTCGTCTTGTTGTCGACGCCTCGACTAGTCCTTGTCTCGTTTCGTCGTCTCGTCGTCTGGCCTCGTCGTCTCGCCTCGTGGTCTTATTCTCCTGTCTCGTAGTCGTCTCCTCTCCTCGTCTCGTCGTCGCCTAATCCGTCGTCTCGTCTCATCCTCATCGCGTCGTCGTCTCGTCTGGTCGTAGTCTTCGTCTCGCCTCGTCTCGTCGTCAAGTCGTCGTTGTCTCATCTTCTCGTCTCCTCATCGTCTCGTCTTGTCTTGACTCGTCCTCACCTCCTCGTTGTCTCGTCTCGTCATCGTCGTCAAGACGTCGCCTCGTCTCATCGTCTCGTCGTCGTCGCCTCGACTCGTCGTCTCGTCTCGTCGTCTGGTATCGTGGTCTCGTTCTCGTCCTGTCGTCTCGTCTGGTCATATCGTCGTCTCGTCCCGCCGTCTTTTCGGCTCGTCTCTTCGTCATCCGATCTCGTCGTCCTTTCGTCGTTGTCTCATCTCCTATTTTTCGTCTCGTCGTCTGGTCTCGTCTCGCTGTCTTCTCGTCTAGCTCTATCTCGTCTCGTCTAGCATATCTCCTCAGTTTATACCTATTTACTGGTCCGGTGTAGTCTATGTGAGCCTATACTAGCGTATCTTCTCAGCCTATTCTTCCATACAGATCTGGTGTAGCATATGGGAGCCTATACTAGCCTATCTCCTCATCATATTGTTATATACACAACTTGTGTAACCTATGTCAACATATACTAGCCTCTCTCCTTAGTCTATACTTATGTACAGATCTACTGTAGCCTATGTGAACCTATTCTAGCCATCTGCTCAGCGAATACGTAAATAACGATCTGGTGGAGCCTATGTGAACCTATACTAGCCTACCTCAGCAGTCCATACTTAAATACAGATCTGGTGTAGCCTATGTGAGCCTATACTAGCCTATCTCCTCAGCCTATTCTTATATAAAGATCTGCTGTACCCTATGTGAACCTATACAAATCTATCTCCTCAGTCTATATCTATATACAGATCTGGTTAGCCTATGTGAGCCTATGCTAGCCTATCTCCAGAGTCCATACTCATATGCAGATCTGGTGTAGCCAATGCGAACTTATACTAGCCTATCTCCTCAGTCCATACTTATATACATAACTGGTGTAGCCTATGCAAACTTATACTAGCCTATCTGCTCAACCTATACTTAAATACACATGTCGTGTAGCCTATGTCAGCCTATACTAGACTATCTCCGCAGTCTATCCTTATATATAGATCTGTTGTAGCCTATGTGAGCCTATACGAATCTCTCTGCTCAATGTATACTAATATACAGATCTGGTGTTGCCTATGTGAGTATATACTAGCCTATCTTCTCTGTCTATACTTATTTACATATCTGTGTTCGCCTATCTCCTTAGTCTATAATTATATACAGATCTGATGCAGCCTACGTGAGCCTATACTAATCTCTCTGTCAGTGTATACTAATATACAGATTTGGTGCAGCCTGTGTGAGTTTATAGTAGCCTATTTACTTAGCCTATTCTTATATACAGATCTGGTGTATCCTATGTGAACATATACTAGCCTATCTCCTCAGCCTATACTTATATACATATCTGGTGTAACCTATATGAGCCTATACTAACCTACCTCCACAGTCTATACTTATATACAGATCTGGTGTAGCCTATGATAGCCTATACTAGCCTATCTTCTCGGTCTATACTTATATACAGATCTGGTGTAACTTATGGTAGCCTATGTGAGCCCATACTAGACTATCTCCCCAGCCTATACATATATACAGATCAAGTGTAGCCTATGTGAGCCTGTGTTTATATACAGATCTGGTGTAGCCTACGGTACCCTATGTGAGCCTATACTAGCCTATCTCCTTAGTATATACTTCTATACAGATCTAGTGTAGCCAATACTAGCCTTCCTCCTTAGCCTATACTTATATAAAGAAATGGGCTAACCTGTGTGAACCTATACTAGACTTTCCCCTCAGCCTATACTAGCCTATTTCCTCAGTCTATACTTATAAACAGATCTGGCGTAGCCTATGTGAGCCTATACAAATATCTCTCTTTTTTTTTAAGGTGGAGTGGAAAAATCTTGTTACGAGACACCATGATACTGTGGGAGTCACCATTCAAGATGGCCAAACCGACTAAAATCGCCATCCACCGGATTAGGAATGTTAAAGCCTGCTGCGGTACCGCCTGTAGCACTCGCGCATTCAGTGACAACAGCTAGAGCTGGTTCGCATGGCGGAGGTAAGGAGCTCCGAGACAAGCTTTGCCAATCTCTCCTCAGTCTACACATATATACAGACCTGCTGTAGCCTATGCGAGGTTATACTAGCCTATATCCTTAACCTATACTTATATACAGATCTGGTGTAGCCTATGTGAGTCTATAGTAGCCTACCTCCCCAGTCTATAGTTATATACAGACCTGCTGTAGCATGTGTGAGCCTATACTAACCTATCTCCTTAACCTATACTTATATACAGATTTAGTGTAGCCTATGTGAGTCTATACTAGCCTATCTCCATAGCCTATACTTATATACAGATCTGGAGTAACCTGTGTGAGCCTATACTAAGCACTCTCCTCAGTCTACATTTATATACAGATGTGGTGTAGCCTATGCGACATTATACTAGCCTATCTGCTCAGCCTATACATACATATATAGAGATATGGTGTAGCCTATGTTAGCCTATACTAGGCTATCTCCGCTGTCTATACTTATATATACATCTGCTGTAGCCTATGTGAGCCTATACTAATCTGTCTCCTCAGTGTATACTTGTATACAGATCTGGTGTAGCCTATGTGGGTCTATATCATCCTATCTCCCCAGCCTATACTTATATACAGACCTGATGTAGCCTATGTGAGCCTATACTAATCTCTCTCCTCAGTCCATACTTATATAGAGATCTGGTGTAGTTTATGCGAGGTTATACTAGCCTATCTGCTCAACCTATATGTCGGTCTGGGTGGCTCAGTTGGTTAGACGCTGGCTTACTGATCCCAAGGTCGCAGGTTCAAATCCGGCCCAGGCCGATGGTTTATAAGTGTGCTTAAAAACGACAGCTCCATGTCAGTAGATTTACTGGCATGTTAAAGAACTCCTGTGGGAGAAAATTTCCGGCACACTGGCGACGCTGATGTGATCCTGGCAATTGACAGCGTTGTTAAACAACAAAATAATTATTACTCAACCTATACTTATATACAGACCTGATGTAGCCTATGTGAGCCTATACTAACCTATCTCCTTAACCTATACTTATATACAGATTTGATGTAGCCTATGTGAGTCTATACTAGCCTACCTCCCCAGCCTATACTTATATACAGATCTGGAGTAACCTGTGTGAGCCTATACTAAACTCTCTCCTCAGTCTATACTTATATACAGATGTGGTGTGCAGCCTATGCGACATTATACTAGCCTATCTGCTCAGCTTATACATATATACAAATGTGGTGTAGCCTATGTTAACCTATACTAGGCTGTCTCCGCTGTCTATACTTATATATAGATCTGCTGTAGCCTATGTCAGCCTATACTAATCTCTCTCCTCAGTCTATACTTATATACAGATATGTTGTAGCACATGCAAGGTTATACTAGCCTATCTGCTCAGCCCATACATATATAGAGATCTGGTGTAGCCTATGCAAACTTGTACTAGCCTATCTGCATATCCCAAAATTATATACAGATGTGATGTAGCCTATGTGAGCCTATACTAATTTCTCTCAGCCTATACTTATATGCAGATGTGGTGTGGCCTATGTGAGCCTATCCCCTATGTCTATACTTATTTACATAACTGGGTTAACCTCTGTTAGCTGTTATTAGCCTATTTCCTTAGTCTACATTTATATACAAATCTGATGTAGCCTACGTGAGCCTATACTAGTCTCTCTCCTCAGCCTATACATATAGACAGCTCTGATGTAGCCTATGCGAGCCTATGCTAGCCTATCTCCCCCGCCTATTCTTATATAAAGATCTGGTGTATCTCTTGTGTACCTGTACTAATCTCTCTGTCAGTGTATACTAATATACAGATCTGGTGTAGCCTATGTGAACCTATACTAGCCTATCTCCTTAGCCTATGCTTATATACAAATCTGGTGTAGCCTATGTGAGCCTATACTAGCCTATCTTCTTAGCCTATACCTATATACAGAACTGGTGTAGCCTATGTGAGCCTATACTAGCCTATCACCTTATCCTATACATATATACAGAATTGGTGTAGCCTATGTGAGCCTATATTAATCTCTCTCCTCAGTCTATACTTATATACAGATCTCGTGTAGCCTATGTGGGCCTATCCTAATCTCTCTCCTCAGTCAATACTATATACAGATCTCGTGTAGCCTATGTCAACCTATACTAACCTATCTCCCCAGCCTTTGCTTATATAGAGATACGGTGTAGCCTATGTGAACCTATACTAGCCTATCTCCTTTGCTTATACATATATACAGATCTCGTGTAGCCTGCGTGAGCCTATCCTAGCCTATTTCCAGAGTCTATACTCATATGCAGATCTGGTGTAGCCAATGTCAGCCTATACTAGCCTATCTCCTCAGTCCATACTTATATACATAACTGGTGTAGCCTATGCGAGGTTATACTAGCCTATCTGCTCAGCCTGTACTTAAATACAAATGTGGTGTAGCCTATGTCAGACTATACTAGCCTTTCTCCGCAGTCTATACTTATATGTAGATCTGGTGTAGCCTATGTGAGCCTATACTAAGGCTCTATATAACCTATAGTCATATACAGATGCATTGTAGCCTATGTGAGCAAATACTAGCCTATCTCCGCGGTCAATGGTTATATATAGATCCAGTGTAGCCCATGTGAGCCTATACGAAACTCCTTGCTCAATGTATACTAATATACAGATCTGGTATAGCCTATGTGAGTATATACTAGCCTATCTCCTCTGTCTATACTTATTTACATATCTGGGTTAACCTGAGTTAGCCTATCTCCTTATTCTATACTTATATACAGATCTGATGTAGCCTACGTGAGCCTATACTAATCCCTCTGTCAGTGTATACTAATATACAGATTTGGTGCAACCTGTGTGAGTCTATACTAGCCTATCTCCTTAGCCTATTCTTATATATAGATCTGGCGTAGCCTATGTGACCCTATACTAGCCTATCTTCTTAGACTATACTTATATACAGATCTGGTGTATCCTACGTGAACCTATGCTAGCCAATTCCTCAGTGTATACCTACATAGAGATCTGGTGTAGCCTATACTAGCCTATGTGAACCTAACTAGCATATTGCTCAGTCTATACATATACACATATATGGTGTAGCCTATTCGAACTTCACTAGCCTATACCTATATACAGATCTGGTGTAGCCTATGCTAGCCTATGTGACATTATACTAATCTTTCTCCTCAGTCTTTTCTTATATACAGATCCAGTGTAGCCTGTGCTAGGCTATGTAAACCTAACTAACCTATCTCCTCAGTCTATACTTATATACATATCTGGTGTAGCCTATTTGAGCCTATACTAATCTCTCTCCCCAAGCTATACATATATAGATATCTGGTGCAACCTATTTGAGCCTATACTAATGTCTCTCCTCAGTCGTTACTTATATACAGATCTGGTGTAGCCTATTTGAGCCTATACTAATCTCTCCTCAGTCTTTACTTATATACAGATCTGGTGTTGCCTATTTGAGCCTATACTAATCTCTCCTCAGTCTTTACTTATATACAGATCCAGTGTAGCCTATACTAGGCTATGTAAACCTAACTAACCTGTCTCCTCAGTCTATACTTATATACAGATCTGGTGTAGCCTATTTGAGCCTATACTAATCTCTCCTCAGTCTTTACTTATATACAGATGCAGTGTAGCCTATACTAGGCTATGTAAACCTAACTAACCTATCTCCTCAGTCTATACTTATATACAGATCTGGTGTAGCCTATGTGAGCCTATACTAATGTCTCTCCTCAGTCTTTACTTATATACAGATCTGGTGTAGCCTATTTGAGCCTATACTAATCTCTCCTCAGTCTTTACTTATATACAGATCCAGTGTACCTATGCTAGGCTATGTAAACCTAACTAACCTATCTCCTCAGTCTATACTTATATACAGATCTGGTGTAGCCTATGTGAGCCTATACTAATGTCTCTCCTCAGTCTTTACTTATATACAGATCTGGTGTAGCCTATTTGAGCCTATACTAATCTCTCCTCAGTCTTTACTTATATACAGATCCAGTATAGCCTATGCTAGGCTATGTAAACCTAACTAACCTATCTCCTCAGTCTATACTTATATACAGATCTGGTGTAGCCTATTTGAGCCTATACTAATGTCTCTCCTCAGTCTTTACTTATATACAGATCTGGTGTAGCCTATGTGAGCCTATACTAATGTCTCTCCTCAGTCTTTACTTATATACAGATCTGGTGTAGCCTATGTGAGCCTATACTAATGTCTCTCCTCAGTCTATACTTATATACAGATATGGTGTAGCCTATTTGAGCCTATACTAATGTCTCTCCTCAGTCTTTACTTATATACAGATCTGGTGTAGCCTATTTGAGCCTATACTAATCTCTCCTCAGTCTTTACTTATATACAGATCCAGTGTACCTATGCTAGGCTATGTAAACCTAACTAACCTATCTCCTCAGTCTATACTTATATACAGATCTGGTGTAGCCTATGTGAGCCTATACTAATGTCTCTCCTCAGTCTTTACTTATATACAGATCTGGTGTAGCCTAGTTGAGCCTATACTAATCTCTCTTCAGTCTTTACTTATATATAGATCCAGTATAGCCTATGCTAGGCTATGTAAACCTAACTAACCTATCTCCTCAGTCTATACTTATATACAGATCTGGTGTAGCCTATTTGAGCCTATACTAATGTCTCTCCTCAGTCTTTACTTATATACAGATCTGGTGTAGCCTATGTGAGCCTATACTAATGTCTCTCCTCAGTCTTTACTTATATACAGATCTGGTGTAGCCTATGTGAGCCTATACTAATGTCTCTCCTCAGTCTATACTTATATACAGATCTGGTGTAGCCTATTTGAGCCTATACTAATGTCTCTCCTCAGTCTTTACTTATATACAGATCTGGTGTAGCCTATTAGACCCTATACTAGCCTATCTCTCCAGCCTACACTTGTATACAGATATGGTGCAGCCTATGTGAACCAATACTAGCCTATGTCCTTAGACTATACTTATATACAGATCTGGTTTAGCCCATGTGAGCCTATATTGGCGTATCTCCCCAGCCTATACTTACATACAGATCTTGTGTATCCTAAGTGAGCCTATACTTACATACAGATCTGGTGTATCCTATGTGAGCCAACACTAGCCTATCTCCTTAGCCAATACTTACATACAGATCTGGTGTAGCCTATGTGAGCCTATACTAGCCTATCTTCTCGGTCTATACTTATATACTGATCTGGTGTAGCCTATGGTAGCCTATGTCAGGCCATACTAGACTATCTCCCCAGCCTATACATATATACAGATCAAGTGTAGCCTATGTGAGCCTATACTAGCCTATCTCTTCAGGATATACTTACATATAGATTTTGTGTAGACTATGTGAACCTACCTAGCCCTTCTCCACAGCCCATACATATATACAGATCAAGTGTAACCTGTGTGAGCCTTGTGTTTATATAGAGATCTGGTGTAGCCTTCGGTACCCTATGTGAGCCTATACTAGCCTATCTCCTTAGTCTATACTTCTATACAGATCTAGTGTAGCCAATACTAGCCTTCCCCCTTACCTATACTTATATAAAGAAATGGGCTAACCTGTGTCAGCCTATACTAGCCTTTCCCCTCAGGCTATACTTATATACAGATCTGGGTATGTGAGCCTATACTAGCCTATCTCCTTAGTCTATACTTCTATACAGATCTAGTGTAGCCAATACCAGCCTTCCCCCTTACCTATACTTATATAAACAAATGGGCTAACATGTGTCAGCCTATACTAGCCTTTCCCCTCAGGCTATACTTATATACAGATCTGGGTAAACCTGTTTGAGCCTACACTAGCCTATTTCTCAGTCTATACTTATATACAGATCTGGTGTAGCCTATACTAATATCTGTCTCTTTTTTTTTAAGGTGGAGTGGAAAAATCTTGTTACGAGACACCATGGTACTGTGGGAGTCGCCATTCAAGACGGCCAAACCCGCTAAAATCCCCATCCACTGGATTAGGAATGTTAAAACCTGCTGCGGTACCGCCGGTAGCACTCGCGCATTCAGTGACGAAACCTAGAGATGGTTTGCATGGCAGAGGTAAGGAGCTCCAAGACAATCTTTGCCAATCTCTCCTCAGTCTACACATATATACAGACCTGCTGTAGCCTATGCAAGATTATACTAGCCTATATCCTTAACCTATACTTATATACAGATCTGGTGTGGCCTATGTGGGTCTATACTAGCCTACCTCCCCAGTCTATAGTTATATACAGACCTGCTGTAGCATGTGTGAGCCTATTCTAACCTATCTCCCTAACCTATACTTATATACAGATCTGGTGTAGCCTATGTGGGTCTATACTAGCCTACCTCCCCAGCCTATACTTATATACAGATCTGCTGTAGCATGTGTGAAGCTATACTAGCCTACCTCCCCACCCTATACTTATATACAGACCTGCTCTAGCATGTGTGAAGCTATACTAGCCTACCTCCCCAGTCTATACTTATATACAGACCTGCTGTAGCATGTGTGAGCCTATACTAACCTATCTCCTTAACCTATACATATATACAGATTTAGGGTAGCCTATGTGAGTCTATACTAGCCTATCTCCATAGCCCATACATATATACTGATCTGGAGTAAGATGTGTTGAGCCTATACTAAACTATCTCCTCAGTCTATATTTATATAGACATGTGGTGTAGCCTATGCGACATTATACTAGCCTATCTGCTCAGCCTATACATATATACAGATGTGGTGTAGCCTATGTCAGCCTATACTAATCTGTCTCCTCAGTGTATACTTATATACAGATCTGGTGTAGCCTATGTGGGTCTATATCATCCTATCTCCTCAGTCTATACTTATATATAGAGACCTGATGTAGACTATGTGAGCCTATACTAATCTCTCTCCTCAGCCTATACTTATATACAGATCTGGTGTAGTTTATGCGAGGTTATACTAGCCTATCGGCTCAACCTATGTCGGTCTGGGTGGCTCAGTTGGTTAGACGCTGGCTTACTGATCCCAAGGTCGCGGGTTCAAATTCGGCCCTGGCCGATGGTTTTTAAGTGTTCTTAAAAACGACAGCTCCATGTCAGTAGATTTACTGGCATGTTAAAGAACTCCTGCGGGACAAAATTTCCGGCACACCGGCAACGCTGATGTGATCCTGGCAATTGACAGCGTTGTTAAACAACAAAATAATTAAAATTAATTATTACTCAACCTATACTTATATACAGACCTGCTGTAGCCTATGCGAGGTTATACTAGCCTATCTGCTCAACCTATACTTATATACAATCCTGCTGTAGCCTGTGTGAGCCTATACTAACCTATCTCCTTAACCTATACTTATATATAGATTTGATGTAGCGTATGTGAGTCTATACTAGCCTACCTCCCCAGCCTATACTTATATACAGATCTGGAGTAACTTGTGTGAGCCTATACTAAACTCTCTCCTGAGTCTATACTTATATACAGATGTGGTGTGCAGCCTATGCGACGTTATACTAGCCTATCTGCTCAGCCTATACATATATACAAATGTGGTGTAGCCTATGTTAGCCTATACTAGGCTATCTCCGCTGTCTATACTTATATATAGATCTGCTGTAGCCTATGTGAGCCTATACTAATCTCTCTCCTCAGTCTATACTTATATACAGATATGTTGTAGCACATGCGAGGTTATACTATCCTATCTGCTCAGCCTATACATATATAGAGATCTGGTGTAGCCTATGCGAACTTGTACTAGCCTATCTGCATAACCCAAAATTATATACAGATCTGGTGTAGCCTATGTTAGCCTATACTAGGCTATCTCCGCTGTCTATACTTATATATAGATCTGCTGTAGCCTATGTGAGCCTATATTAATCTCTCTCCTCAGTCTATACTTATATACAGATATGTTGTAGCACATGCGAGGTTATACTAGCCTATCTGCTCAGCCTATACATATATAGATCTGGTGTAGCCTATGCAAACTTGTACTAGCCTATCTGATTAACCCAAAATTATATACAGATGTGATGTAGCCTATGTGAGCCTATACTAATTTCTCTCAGCCTATACTTATATACAGATGTGGTGTGGCCTATGTGAGCCTATCCCCTATGTCTATACTTATATACATAACTGGGTTAACCTCTGTTAGCCGTTATTAGCCTATTTCCTTAGTCTACACTTATATACAAATCTGATGTAGCCTACGTGAGCCTATACTAGTCTCTCTCCTCAGCCTATACATGTAGACAGCTCTGATGTAGCCTATGAGAGCCTATGCTAGCCTATCTCCCCTGCCTATTCTTATATAAAGATCTGGTGTATCTCTTGTGTACCTGTACTAATCTCTCTGTCAGTGTATACTAATATACAGATCTGGTGTAGCCTGTGTGAGTCTATACTAGCTTATCTCCCCAACCTATACTTATATAAAGATCTGGTGTAGCCTATGTGAACCTATACTAGCCTATCTCCTTAGCCTATGCTTATATACAAATCTGGTGTAGCCTATGTGAGCCTACACTAGCCTATCTTCTTAGCCTATACCTATATACAGAACTGGTGTAGCCTATGTGAGCCTATACTAGCCTATCACCTTATCCTATACATATATACAGAATTGGTGTAGCCTATGTGAGCCTATATTAATCTCTCTCCTCAGTCTATACTTACATACAGATCTCGTGTAGCCTATGTGGGCCTATCCTAATCTCTCTCCTCAGTCAATACTATATACAGATCTCGTGTAGCCTATGTCAACCTATACTAACCTATCTCCCCAGCCTTTGCTTATATAGAGATACGGCGTCGCCTATGTGAACCTATACTACCCTATCTCCTTTGCTTATACATATATACACATCTCGTGTAGCCTGCGTGAGCCTATCCTAGCCTATCTCCAGAGTCTATACTCATATGCAGATCTGGTGAAGGCAATGTCAGCCTATACTAGCCTATCTCCTCAGTCCATACTTATATACATAACTGGTGTAGCCTATGCGAGGTTATACTAGCCTATCTGCTCAGCCTGTACTTAAATACAAATGTGGTGTAGCCTATGTCAGCCTATACTAGCCTTTCTCCGCAGTCTATACTTATATGTAGATCTGGTGTAGCCTATGTGAGACTATACTAAGGCTCTATATAACCTATAGTTATATACAGATGCGTTGTAGCCTATGTGAGCAAATACTAGCCTATCTCCGCGGTCAATGGTTATATATAGATCCGGTGTAGCCTATGTGAGCCTATACGAAACTCCTTGCTCAATGTATACTAATATACAGATCTGGTGTAGCCTATGTGAGTATATACTAGCCTATCTCCTCTGTCTATACTTATTTACATATCTGGGTTAACCTGAGTTAGCCTATCTCCTTATTCTATACTTATATACAGATCTGATGTAGCCTACGTGAGCCTATACTAATCCCTCTGTCACTGTATACTAATATACAGATTTGGTGCAGCCTGTGTGAGTCTATACTAGCCTATCTCCTTAGCCTATTCTTATATACAGATCTGGCATAGCCTATGTGAGCCTATACTAGCCTATCTCCTTAGACTATACTTATATACAGATCTGGTGTATCCTACGTAAACCTATGCTAGCCAATTCCTCAGTGTATACTTACATAGAGATCTGGTGTAGCCTATACTAGCCTATGTGAACCTAACTAGCATATTGCTCGGTCTATACATATACACATATATGGTGTAGCCTATTCGAACTTCACTAGCCTATACCTATATACAGATCTGGTGTAGCCTATGCTAGCCTATGTGACATTATACTAATCTTTCTCGTCAGTCTTTTCTTATATACAGATCTAGTGTAGCCTGTGCTAGGCTATGTAAACCTAACTAACCTATCTCCTCATACTATACTTATATACATATCTGGTGCAACCTATTTGAGCCTACACTAATGCCTCACCTTAGTCTTTACTTATATACAGATCTGGTGTAGCCTATTTGAGCCTATACTAATGTCTCTCCTCAGTCTTTACTTATATGCAGATCTGGTGTAGCCTATTTGAGCCTATACTAATGTCTCTCCTCAGTCTATACTTATATACAGATCTGGTGTAGCCTATTTGAGCCTATACTAATCTCACCTCAGTCTTTACTTATATACAGATCTGGTGTTGCCTATTTGAGCCTATACTAATCTCTCCTCAGTCTTTACTTATATACAGATCCAGTGTAGCCTATACTAGGCTATGTAAACCTAACTAACCTGTCTCCTCAGTCTATACTTATATACAGATCTGGTGTAGCCTATTTGAGCCTATACTAATCTCTCCTCAGTCTTTACTTATATACAGATCTGGTGTAGCCTATTTGAGCCTATACTAATCTCTCCTCAGTCTTTACTTATATACAGAGCTGGTGTTGCCTATTTGAGCCTATACTAATCTCTCCTCAGTCTTTACTTATATACAGATCCAGTGTAGCCTATACTAGGCTATGTAAACCTAACTAACCTATCTCCTCAGTCTATACTTATATACAGATCTGGTGTAGCCTATGTGAGCCTATACTAATCTCTCCTCAGTCTTTACTTATATACAGATCTGGTGTAGCCTATGTGAGCCTATACTAATGTCTCTCCTCAGTCTTTACTTATATACAGATCTGGTGTAGCCTATTTGAGCCTATACTAATCTCTCCTCAGTCTTTACTTATATACAGATCTGGTGTAGCCTATTTGAGCCTATACTAATCTCTCCTCAGTCTTTACTTATATACAGATCCAGTGTAGCCTATACTAGGCTATGTAAACCTAACTAACCTATCTCCTCAGTCTATACTTATATACAGATCTGGTGTAGCCTATGTGAGCCTATACTAATCTCTCCTCAGTCTTTACTTATATACAGATCTGGTGTAGCCTATTAGACCCTATACTAGCCTATCTCTCCAGCCTACACTTGTATACAGATATGGTGCAGCCTATGTGAACCAATACTAGCCTATGTCCTTAGACTATACTTATATTTAGATCTGGTTTAGCCCATGTGAGCCTATATTGGCGTATCTCCCCAGCCTATACTTACATACAGATCTTGTGTATCCTAAGTGAGCCTATACTTCCATACAGATCTGGTGTATCCTATGTGAGCCAACACTAGCCTATCTCCTTAGCCAATACTTACATACAGATCTGGTGTAGCCTATATGAGCCTATACTAGCCTATCTTCTCGGTCTATACTTATATACAGATCTGATGTAGCCTATGGTAGCCTATGTGAGCCCATACTAGACTATCTCCCCAGCCTATACATATATACAGATCAAGTGTAGCCTATGTGAGCCTATACTAGCCTATCTCTTCAGGATATACTTACATATAGATTTTGTGTAGACTATGTGAACCTAACTAGCCCTTCTCCACAGCCCATACATATATACAGATCAAGTGTAACCTGTGTGAGCCTGTGTTTATATAGAGATCTGGTGTAGCCTACGGTACCCTATGTGAGCCTATACTAGCCTATCTCTTCAGGATATACTTACATATAGATTTTGTGTAGACTATGTGAACCTAACTAGCCCTTCTCCACAGCCCATACATATATACAGATCAAGTGTAACCTGTGTGAGCCTGTGTTTATATAGAGATCTGGTGTAGCCTACGGTACCCTATGTGAACCTATACTAGCCTATCTCCTTAGTCTACACTTCTATACAGATCTAGTGTAGCCAATACCAGCCTTCCCCCTTACCTATACTTATATAAAGAAATGGGCTAACCTGTGTCAGCCTATACTAGCCTTTCCCCTCAGGCTATACTTATATACAGATCTGGGTAAACCTGTTTGAGCCTATACTAGCCTATTTCTCAGTCTATACTTATATACAGATCTGGTGTAGCCTATACTAATATCTGTCTCTTTTTTTTTAAGGTGGAGTGGAAAAATCTTGTTACGAGACACCATGGTACTGTGGGAGTCGCCATTCAAGACGGCCAAACCCGCTAAAATCCCCATCCACCGGATTAGGAATGTTAAAGCCTGCTGCGGTACCGCCTGTAGCACTTGCGCATTCAGTGACGAAACCTAGCGATGGTTCGCATGGCAGAGGTAAGGAGCTCGAAGACAATCTTTGCCAATCTCTCCTCAGTCCACACATGTATACAGACCTGCTGTAGCCTATGCGAGATTATACCAGCCTATATCCTTAACCTATACTTACATGCAGATCTGGTGTGGCCTATGTGGGTCTATACTAGCCTACCTCCCCAGTCTATAGTTATATACAGACCTGCTGTAGCATGTGTGAGCCTATTCTAACCTATCTCCCTAACCTATACTTATATACAGATCTGGTGTAGCCTATGTGGGTCTATACTAGCCTACCTCCCCAGCCTATACTTATATACAGATCTGCTGTAGCATGTGTGAAGCTATACTAGCCTACCTCCCCAGCCTATACTTATATACAGACCTGCTGTAGCATGTGTGAAGCTATACTAGCCTACCTCCCCAGTCTATACTTATATACAGACCTGCTGTAGCATGTGTGAGCCTATACTAACCTATCTCCTTAACCTATACTTATATACAGATTTAGTGTAGCCTATGTGAGTCTATACTAGCCTATCTCCATAGCCCATACATATATACTGATCTAAAGTAAGATGTGTTGAGCCTATACTAAACTATCTCCTCAGTCTATATTTATATAGACATGTGGTGTAGCCTATGCGACATTATACTAGCCTATCTGCTCAGCCTATACATATATACAGATGTGGTGTAGCCTATGTTAGCCTATACTAATCTGTCTCCTCAGTGTATACTTATATACAGATCTGGTGTAGCCTATGTGGGTCTATATCATCCTATCTCCTCAGCCTATACTTATATATAGAGACCTGATGTAGACTATGTGAGCCTATACTAATCTCTCTCCTCAGTCTATACTTATATACAGATCTGGTGTAGTTTATACGAGGTTATCTGCTCAACCTATGTCGGTCTGGGTGGCTCAGTTGGTTAGACGCTGGCTTACTGATCCCAAGGTCGCGGGTTCAAATTCGGCCCTGGCCGATGGTTTTTAAGTGTTCTTAAAAACGACAGCTCCATGTCAGTAGATTTACTGGCATGTTAAAGAACTCCTGCGGGACAAAATTTCCGGCACACCGGCAACGCTGATGTGATCCTGGCAATTGACAGCGTTGTTAAACAACAAAATAATTAAAATTAATTATTGCTCAACCTATACTTATATACAGACCTGATGTAGCCTATGTGAGCCTATACTTATCTCTCTCATCAGTCTATACTTATACACAGAACTGGAGTAACCTGAGTGGGCCTATACTAGCGTATCTCCCCAGCCTATACTTACATACAGATCTGGTGTATCCTAAGTGAGCCTATACCAGCCTATCTCCTTAGCCTATACTTACATACAGATCTGGTGTAGCCTATGTGAGCCTATACTAGGGTATCGCCCCAGCACATAGTTATACACAGATCTTGTGTAGCCTTTGTGAGCCTATACTTATATACAGATCTGGTGTAGCCTACGTGAGCCTATACTAGCCTATCTCCTCAGCCTACACTTATATACAGATATGGTGTAGGCTATGTGAGCCTGTATTAGCCTATCTCCTCAGCCTATACTTATATACAGATCTGGTGTAGGCTATGTGAACCTACACTAGCCTATCTCCTCAGCCTATACCTATATACAGATCTGGTGTAGCCTATACTTATATACAGATCGTGGTGTATACTATGTGAGCCTATACTAGCCTATCTCTTCAGCGTAAACTTATAGACAGATTTGGTGTAGGCTATGTGGGCCTGTACTAGCACTATCTCCTTAGCCTATACTTACATACAGATCTGGTGTAGCCTATGTGAGCCTATACTAGCCTATCTCCTCAGCCTATACTTATATATAGATCTGGTGTAGCCTATGTGAGCCTGTACTAGCCTATCTCCACATACAGATCTGGTGTAGCCTATGTGAGCCTATACTAGCCTATCTCCTCAGCCTACACTTATATACAGATATGGTGTAGGCTATGTGAGCCTGTATTAGCCTATCTCCTCAGCCTATACTTATATACAGATCTGGTGTAGGCTATGTGAACCTACACTAGCCTATCTCCTCAGCCTATACCTATATACAGATCTGGTGTAGCCTATACTTATATACAGATCGTGGTGTATACTATGTGAGCCTATACTAGCCTATCTCCTCAGCGTAAACTTATAGACAGATTTGGTGCAGGCTATGTGGGCCTGTACTAGCACTATCTCCTTAGCCTATACTTACATACAGATCTGGTGTAGCCTATGTGAGCCTATACTAGCCTATCTCCTCAGCCTATACTAGCCTATCTCCTCAGCCTATACTTATATACAGATATGGTGTAGGCTATGTGAGCCTGTACTAGCCTATCTCCACAGCCTATACTTATATACAGATCTGGTGTAGGCTATGTGAGCCTGTACTAGCCTATCTCCACAGCCTATACTTATATACAGATCTGGTGTAGGCTATAAGAGCCTATACTAGCCTATCTCCTCAGCCTATACTTATATACAGATCCGGTGTAGCCTATGTGAGCCTATACTAGCCTATCTCCTCAGCCTAAACTGATATACAGATCTGGTGTAGGCTATGTGAGCCTACACTAGCCTATCTCCTCAGCCAATACTTACATACAGATCTGGTGTATCCCATGTGAGCCTACACGGGCCTATCTCCTTAGCCTATACTTACATACAGATCTGGTGTAGCCTATGTGAGCCTATACTAGCCTATCTCCATAGCCTATACTTACATACAGATCCGGTGTAGCCTATGTGAGCCTATACTAGCCTATCTCCTTAGCCTATACTTACATACAGATCTGGTGTAGCCTATGTGAGCCTATACTTATATACAGATCGTGGTGTATCCTATGTGCGCCTATACTAGCCTATCTCCTCAGCCTAAACTTATATACAGATCTGGTGTAGGCTATGTGAGCCTATACTAGCCTATCTCCTTAGCCTATACTTACATACAGATCTGGTGTAGCCTATGTGAGCCTATACTTATATACAGATCGTGGTGTATCCTATGTGAGCCTATACTAGCCTATCTCCTCAGCCTAAACTTATATACAGATATGGTGTAGGCTATGTGAGCCTACACTAGCCTATCTCCTCAGCCTATACTTACATACAGATCTGGTGTAGCCTATGTGAGCCTATACTCGCCTATCTCCTCAGCCTATACTTAAACGTAGATCTGGTGTAGCCTATGTGAGCCTATACTAGCCTATCTCCTCAGCCTATACTTATAGACAGAGATGGTGTAGGCTATGTGAGCCTACACTAGCCTATCTCCTGAGCCTATACTTACATACAGATCTGGTGTATCCCATGTGAGCCTACACGGGCCTATCTCCTTAGCCTATACTTACATACAGATTTGGTGTAGCCTATGTGAGCCTATACTAGCTTATCTCCTCAGCCTATACTTACATACAGATCTGGTGTAGCCTATGTGAGCCTATACCAGCCTATCTCCTCAGCCTATACTTATATACAGATCTGGTGTAGGCTATGTGAGCCTATACTAGCCTATCTCCTCAGCCTATACTTATATACAGATCTGGTGTAGGCTATGTGAGCCTACACTAGCCTATCTCCTCAGCCTATACTTATATACAGATCTGGTGTAGGCTATGTGAGCCTATACCAGCCTATCTCCTCAGCCTATACTTAAACGTAGATCTGGTGTAGCCTATGTGAGCTTATACTAGCCTATCTCCACAGCCTATACTTATATACAGATCTGGTGTAGGCTATGTGAGCCTATACTAGCCTATCTCCTCAGCCTATACTTATATACAGATCTGGTGTAGCCTATGTGAGCCTATACTAGCCTATCTCCTCAGCCTAAACTTATATACAGATCTGGTGTAGGCTATGTGAGCCTACACTAGCCTATCTCCTCAGCCTATACTTACATACAGATCTGGTGTATCCCATGTGAGCCTACACGGGCCTATCTCCTTAGCCTATACTTATATACAGATCTGGTGTAGCCTATGTGAGCCTATACTAGCCTATCTCCTCAGCCTAAACTTATATACAGATCTGGTGAAGGCTATGTGAGCCTACACTAGCCTATCTCCTCAGCCTATACTTACATACAGATCTGGTGTATCCCATGTGAGCCTACACGGTCCTATCTCCTTAGCCTATACTTACATACAGATCTGGTGTAGCCTATACTAGCCTATCTCCATAGCCTATACTTACATACAGATCTGGTGTAGCCTATGTGAGCCTATACTTATATACAGATCGTGGTGTATCCTATGTGAGCCTATACTAGCCTATCTCCTCAGCCTAAACTTATATACAGATATGGTGTAGGCTATGTGAGCCTACACTAGCCTATCTCCTCAGCCTATACTTACATACAGATCTGGTGTATCCCATGTGAGCCTACACGGGCTTATCTCCTTAGCCTATACTTACATACAGATCTGGTGTAGCCTATGTGAGCCTATACTAGCTTATCTCCTCAGCCTATACCAGCCTATCTCCTCAGCCTATACTTATATACAGATCTGGTGTAGGCTATGTGAGCCTACACTAGCCTATCTCCTCAGCCTATACTTATATACAGATCTGGTGTAGGCTATGTGAGCCTATACTAGCCTATCTCCTCAGCCTATACTTATATACAGATCTGGTGTAGGCTATGTGGGCCTGTACTAGCCTATCTCCTCAGCCTATACTTATATACAGATTTGGTGTAGGCTATCTCCTCAGCCTATACTTACATACAGATCTGGTGTATCCCATGTGAGCCTACACGGGCTTATCTCGTTAGCCTATACTTACATACAGATCTGGTGTAGCCTATGTGAGCCTATACTAGCTTATCTCCTCAGCCTATACCAGCCTATCTCCTCAGCCTATACTTATATACAGATCTGGTGTAGGCTATGTGAGCCTATACTAGCCTATCTCCTCAGCCTATACTTATATACAGATCTGGTGTAGGCTATGTGAGCCTACACTAGCCTATCTCCTCAGCCTATACTCATATACAGATTTGGTGTAGGTTATGTGGGCCTGTACTAGCCTATCTCCTCAGCCTATACTTATGTACAGATCTGGTGTAGCCTATGTGAGCTTACACTAGCCTATCTCCTCAGCCTATACTTATATACAGATCTGGTGTAGGCTATGTGAGCCTATACTAGCCTATCTCCTCAGCCTATACTTATATACAGATCTGGTGTAGGCTATGTGAGCCTATACTAGCCTATCTCCTCAGCCTATACTTATATACAGATCTGGTGTAGGCTATGTGAGCCTACACTAGCCTATCTCCTCAGCCTATACTTATATACAGATCTGGTGTAGGCTATGTAAGCCTATACTAGCCTATCTCCTCAGCCTATACTTATATACAGATATGGTGTAGGCTATGTGAGCCTACACTAGCCTATCTCCTCAGCCTATACTTATATACAGATTTGGTGTAGGCTATCTCCTCAGCCTATACTTATATACAGATCTGGTGTAGGCTATGTGGGCCTGTACTAGCCTATCTCCTCAGCCTATACTTATATACAGATTTGGTGTAGGCTATGTGAGCCTACACTAGCCTATCTCCTCTGCCTATCTCCTCAGCTTATACTTATATACAAATCTGGTGTAGGCTATGTGAGCCTATACTAGCCTATCTCCTCAGCTAATACTTATATACAGATCTGGTGTAGGCTATGTGAGCCTATACTAGCCTATCTCCTTAGCCTATACTTACATACAGATCTGGTGTAGCCTATGTGAGCCTATACTTAAACGTAGATCTGGTGTAGCCTATGTGAGCCTATACTTACATACAGATCTGGTGTATCCCATGTGAGCCTACACGGGCCTATCTCCTTAGCCTATACTTACATACAGATCTGGTGTAGCCTATGTGAGCCTATACTAGCCTATCTCCTCAGCCTAAACTTATATACAGATCTGGTGTAGGCTATGTGAGCCTACACTAGCCTATCTCCTCAGCCTATACTTATATACAGATCTGGTGTAGGCTATGTGAGCCTATACTAGCCTATCTCCTCAGCCTAAACTTATATACAGATCTGGTGTAGGCTATGTGAGCCTACACTAGCCTATCTCCTCAGCCTATACTTACATACAGATCTGGTGGATCCCATGTGAGCCTACACGGGCCTATCTCCTTAGCCTATGTGAGCCTATACTAGCCTATCTCCATAGCCTATACTTACATACAGATCCGGTGTAGCCTATGTGAGCCTATACCTATATACAGATCGTGGTGTATCCTATGTGAGCCTATACTAGCCTATCTCCTCAGCCTAAACTTATATACAGAACTGGTGTAGGCTATGTGGGCCTACACTAGCCTATCTCCTCAGCCTATACTTATATACAGATCTGGTGTAGGCTATCTCCTCAGCCTATAATTATATACAGATATGGTGTAGGCTATGTTAGCCTACACTAGCCTATCTCCTCTGCCTATACTAGCCTATCTCCTCAGCTTATACTTATATACAAATCTGGTGTAGGCTATGTGAGCCTATACTAGCCTATCTCCTCAGCTAATACTTATATACAGATTTGGTATATCCTATGTGAGCCTATACTTACGTACAGATCTGGTGTAGCCTATGTGAGCCTATACTAGCCTATCTCCACAGCCTATACTTATATACACATTTGGTGTAGGCTATGTTGGCCTGTACTAGCCTATCTCCTCAGCCTATACTTATATACAGATCTGGTGTAGGCTATATGAGCCTATACTAGCCTATCTCCTCAGCCTATACTTATATACACATTTGGTGTAGGCTATGTGGTCCTGTACTAGCTTATCTACTCAGCCTATACTTGTATACAGATCTGGTGTAGGCTATGTGAGGCTATACTAGCCTATCTCCTCAGCCTATACTTACATACAGATCTGGTGTATCCCATGTGAGCCTACACGGGCCTATCTCCTCAGCCAATACTTATATACAGATTTGGTGTAGGTTATGTGGCCCTGTACTAGCCTATCTCCTCAGCCTATACTTATATACAGATCCGGTGTAGGCTACGTGAGCCTATACTAGCCTATCTCCTCAGCCTATACTTATATACAGATCTGGTGTAGGCTATGTGAGCCTATACTAGCCTATCTCCTCAGCCTATACTTATATACACATTTGGTGTAGGCTATGTGGTCCTGTACTAGCTTATCTACTCAGCCTATACTTACATACAGATCTGGTGTAGGCTATGTGAGCCTACACTAGCCTATCTCCTCAGCCTATACTTACATACAGATCTGGTGGATCCCATGTGAGCCTACACGGGCCTATCTCCTTAGCCTATGTGAGCCTATACTAGCCTATCTCCATAGCCTATACTTACATACAGATCCGGTGTAGCCTATGTGAGCCTATACTTATATACAGATCGTGGTGTATCCTATGTGAGCCTATACTAGCCTATCTCCTCAGCCTACACTAGCCTATCTCCTTAGCCTATACTTACATACAGATCTGGTGTATCCTATGTGAGCCTATACTAGCCTATCTCCTCAGCCTATACTTATATACAGATCTGGTGTAGGCTATGTGAACCTATACTAGCGTATCTCCTCAGCCTATACTAGCCTATCTCCTCAGCCTATACTTATATACAGATCTGGTGTAGGCTATGTGAGCCTATACTAGCCTATCTCCTCAGCCTATACTTATATACAGATCTGGTATAGGCTATGTGAGCCTATACTAGCCTATCTCCTCAGCCTATACTTATATACAGATTTGGTATATCCTATGTGAGCCTATACTTACATACAGATCTGGTGTAGCCTATGTGAGCCTATACTAGCCTATCTCCTCAGCCTATACTTACATACAGATCTGGTGTAGCCTATGTGAGCCTATACCAGCCTATCTCCTCAGCCTATACTTATATACAGATCTGGTGTAGGCTATGTGAGCCTATACTAGCCTATCTCCTCAGCCTATACTTATATACAGATCTGGTGTAGGCTATGTGGGCCTGTACTAGCCTATCTCCTCAGGCTATACTTATATACAGATTTGGTGTAGGCTATCTCCTCAGCCTATAATTATATACAGATATGGTGTAGGCTATGTTAGCCTACACTAGCCTATCTCCTCTGCCTATACTTATATACAAATCTGGTGTAGGCTATGTGAGCCTATACTAGCCTATCTCCTCAGCTAATACTTATATACAGATCTGGTGTAGGCTATGTGAGCCTATACTAGCCTATCTCCTTAGCCTATACTTACATACAGATCTGGTGTAGGCTATGTGAGCCTATACTAGCCTATCTCCTTAGCTTATACTTACATACAGATCTGGTGTAGCCTATGTGAGCCTATACTAGCCTATCTCCTCAGCCTATACTTAAACGTAGATCTGGTGTAGCCTATGTGAGCCTATACTTACATACAGATCTGGTGTATCCCATGTGAGCCTACACGGGCCTATCTCCTTAGCCTATACTTACATACAGATCTGGTGTAGCCTATGTGAGCCAATACTAGCCTATCTCCTCAGCCTATACTTATATACACATTTGGCGTAGGCTATGTGGGCCTGTACTAGCCTATCTCCTCAGCCTATACTTATATACAGATCTGGTGTAGGCTATATGAGCCTATACTAGCCTATCTCCTCAGCCTATACTTATATACACATTTGGTGTAGGCTATGTGGTCCTGTACTAGCTTATCTACTCAGCCTATACTTGTATACAGATCTGGTGTAGGCTATGTGAGGCTATACTAGCCTATCTCCTCAGCCTATACTTACATACAGATCTGGTGTATCCCATGTGAGCCTACACGGGCCTATCTCCTCAGCCAATACTTATATACAGATTTGGTGTAGGTTATGTGGACCTGTACTAGCCTATCTCCTCAGCCTATACTTATATACAGATCCGGTGTAGGCTACGTGAGCCTATACTAGCCTATCTCCTCAGCCTATACTTATATACAGATCTGGTGTAGGCTATGTGAGCCTATACTAGCCTATCTCCTCAGCCTATACTTATATACACATTTGGTGTAGGCTATGTGGTCCTGTACTAGCTTATCTACTCAGCCTATACTTGTATACAGATCTGGTGTAGGCTATGTGAGGCTATACTAGCCTATCTCCTCAGCCTATACTTACATACAGATCTGGTGTATCCCATGTGAGCCTACACGGGCCTATCTCCTCAGCCAATACTTATATACAGATTTGGTGTAGGTTATGTGGGCCTGTACTAGCCTATACTTATATACAGATCCGGTGTAGGCTACGTGAGCCTATACTAGCCTATCTCCTCAGCCTATACTTATATACAGATCTGGTGTAGGCTATGTGAGCCTATACTAGCCTATCTCCTCAGCCTATACTTATATACACATTTGGTGTAGGCTATGTGGTCATGTACTACCCTATCTCCTCAGCCAATACTTGTATACAGATCTGGTGTAGGCTATGTGACGCTATACTAGCCTATCTCCCCAGCCTATACATATATACAGATCTGGTGTATCCTATGTGAGCCTATACTAGCCTATCTCCTTAGCCTATACTTACATACAGATCTGGTGTATCCTATGTGAGCCTATACTAGCCTATCTCCTCAGCCTATACTTATATACAGATCTGGTGTAGGCTATGTGAACCTATACTAGCCTATCTCCTCAGCCTATACTTATATACAGATCTGGTGTAGGCTATGTGAGCCTATACTAGCCTATCTCCTCAGCCTAGACTTATATACAGATCTGGTATAGGCTATGTGAGCCTATACTAGCCTATCTCCTCAGCCTATACTTATATACAGATTTGGTATATCCTATGTGAGCCTATACTAGCCTATCTCCTCAGCCTATACTTATATACAGATCTGGTATAGGCTATGTGAGCCTATACTAGCCTATCTCCCCAGCCTATACATATATACAGATCTGATGTAGCCTATGTGAGTCTATACTAGCCTATCTCCTTAGCCTATACCTATATACAGATCTGCTATAGCCTATGTAGCCTGTGTAAATACTGATTTGTAATATGTCATTAACAATACTACTTAATTGTATTGTATTCTATAACTTATAACAAATTCAATTATAAATTATTGTGTCTGCTGTTAATAGTTCATTGTGCATATTCTGTAACTACTTTGGTTAATAGTGCTTTGTATATATTATTATTATTATTATTATTATTATTATTATTATTTTTATTATTATTGACTGGATTCAATTGTTTACTACACTGTATTGAAGTGCAATAAAACTGAAATACCTTTACAGTCTCTACTTATATACATATCTGGTGTAGGCTATGTGAGCCTACACTAGCCTATGTCCCCAGCCTATACTTATGTACAGATCTGGTATAGGCCATGTGAGCCTATACTAGCCTATCTCCTTAGCCTATACTAGCCTATCTCCTCAGCCTATACTTATATACAGTTCTGGTGTAGCCTATCTCCTCAGCCTATACATATATACAGATTTGGTGTAGGCTATGTGGGCCTATACTAGCCTATCTCCTCAGCCAATACTTGTATACAGATCTGGTGTATGCTATGTGAGGCTATACTAGCCTATCTCCCCAGCCTATACATATATACAGATCTGGTGTAGCCTATGTGAGCCTACACTAGCCTATCTCCCCAGCCTATACTTGTATACAGATCAAGTGTAGCCTATGTGAACCTATTGTGGCTTATGCAAATTGAACTATTGGGCACCACATCCAGAACAAATTTTAGTTACATATTTATTCTACAGAAAAGGGCAATTTCATACTTAGGCAAACTAAAATTTAATGAGTCGTGTAGAAATACCTTCAAGCAATTGAACATACTACCCCTACCAAGCTTATATATTTACAAAACCATTATACACTTTATGAAGTATAACTCTTTGTCACTAACCAACTCAGTTGTTCATAGATACAACACTAGAGATAGAAATGATTATGCAATTCCTTGCCACAGATTACAGTTGTACTGGAATGAAGTTTTATCTTGGACTACAGGAAGAAGTAAGGAAATGGCACAATAATAATTTTAAGAAATTTAAACAACTGTTAAAATTGTTCTTGATTAGTAAATGTTTTTATAGTACTGATGAATACCTGTGTAAATACTAACTGATTTGTAATATGTCATTAACAATACTACTTAATTTGTATTCTATAACTTATAACAAATTCAATTATAAATTGTTGTGCCTGCTGTTAATAGTTCATTGTGCATATTCTGAAACTACTTTGGTTAATAGTGCTTTGTATGTATTATCATAAGTATTATTATTATTATTATTGACTGGATTCAACTGTTTACTACACTGTATTGAATTGCAATAAAACTGAAATACCTTTACAGTCTCTACTTATATACATATCTGGTGTAGCCTAGGTGAACCTATACTAGCCTATCTCCTTAGCCTATACTTATATACAGATCTGGTGTAACCTATGTGAACCTATACTAGCCTATCTCCCCAGCCTATACTTATACACAGATTTGGTGTGTCCTACGTGAACCTATACAAGCCTATCTCCCCAGCCTATACTTATAGAAAGATCTGGTGTAGGCTATGTGAGCCTATCTCCCCAGCCTATACATATACACAGATCTGGTGTATCCTATGTGAACCTATACTAGCCTATACTTATACACAGATTTGGTGTAGGCTATGTGAGCCTATCTCCCCAGCCTATACTTATATACACAGATCTGGTGTATCCTATGTGAACCTATACTAGCCTATCTCCCAAGCCTATACTTATACACAGATTTGGTGTAGGCTATGTGAGCCTATCTCCCCAGCCTATACTTATATACAGATTTGGTGTAGGCTATGTGAGCCTATCTCGCCAGCCTATACTTATATACAGATTTGGTGTAGGCTATGTGAGCCTATCTCCCCAGCCTATACATATACACAGATCTGGTGTATCCTATGTGAACCTATACTAGCCTATCTCCCCAGCGTATACCTATACACAGATTTGGTGTATCCTACGTGAACCTATACAAGCCTATCTCCCCAGCTTATACTTATACACAGATTTGGTGTATCCTATGTGAACCTATACTAGCCTATCTCCCCAGCCTATACTTATACACAGATTTGGTGTATCCTATGTGAACCTATACTAACCTATCTCCCCAGCCTATACTTATACACAGATTTGGTATATCCTATGTGAACCTATACTAACCTATCTCCCCAGCCTATACTTATACACAGATTTGGTGTATCCTACATGAACCTATACTAGCCTATCTCCCCAGCCTATACTTATACACAGATTTGGTGTATCCTACGTGAACCTATACAAGCCTATCTCCCCAGCCTATACTTATACAGAGATTTGGTGTATCCTATGTGAACCTATACTAGCCTATCTCCCCAGCCTATACTTATACACAGATTTGGTGTATCCTACGTGAACCTATACAAGCCTACCTCCCCAGCCTATACTTATACACATCTGGTGTATCCTACGTGAACCTATACAAGCCTATCTCCCCAGCCTATACTTATATACAGATCTAGTGTGGCCTATGTTAAGCTATACTAGCCTATACTTATATAGAGATCATGTGAAGCTATAGTAGCCTACCTCCCCAGCCTATACTTATACACAGATCTGGTGTATCCTATGTGAGCCTATACTAGCCTATCTCCTCAGCCTATACTTATATACACATCTGGTGTATCCTACGTGAGCCTATACTTATATACAGATCTGGTGTATCCTATGTGAGCCTATACTAGCCTATCTCCTCAGCCTATACTTATATACAGATCTGGTGTATCCTATGTGAGCCTATACTAGCCTATCTCCTCAGCCTATACTTATATACAGATCTGGTGTATCCTATGTGAGCCTATACTAGCCTATCTCCTCAGCCTATACTTATATTCACATCTGGTGTAGCCTATGTGAGCCTATTATGGCTTAAGCAATTGAACTATGGGGCACCACATCCAGAACAAATTTTAGTTACATATTTATTCTACAGAAAGGGGCAATTTCATACTTAGGCAAACTAATATTTAATGAGTCGTGTCGAAATACCTTCAAGCAATTAAACATACTAACCCTATCAAGCTTATATTTTTACTAAGCCATTATACACTTTATGAAGTATAACTCTTTGTCACTAACCAACTCTGAGGTTACATTTGTATGAAAAGATGCCTAGTTTTACTGGAATAAAATTTTATCTTGGACTACAGGAAGAAGTAAGAAAATGGCACAATAATAATTTTAAGAAATTTAAACAACTGTTAAAATTGTTCTTGATTAGTAAATGTTTTTACAGTATTGATGAATACCTGTGTAAATACTAACTGATTTGTAATATGTCATTAACTATACTACTTAATTTGTATTCTATAACTTATAACAAATTCAATTATAAATTGTTGTGCCTGTTGTTAATAGTTCATTGTGCATATTCTGTAACTACTTTGGTTAATAGTGCTTTGTATATATTATATTTACATTATTATTATTATCATCATTATTATCATTATCATCATCACCATTATTATCATCATCATCATCATCATCATCATCATCATCATCATCATCATCATCATCATAAGTATTGTTATTGTTATTATTATTGACTGGATTCAATTGTGTACTACACTGTATTGAATTGCAATAAAATTGAAATACCTTTACAGTCTCTACTTATACACAGAGCTGGTGTAGCCTATGTGAGCCTATACTAGCCTATCTCCACAGTCTATACTTATATACATATCTGGTGTAGCCTATGTGAGCCTAAAGTAATCTCTCTCCTCAGTCTATACATTTATACAGATCTGGTGTAGACTAGTGAGCCTATCTCTTCAGCCTAGCTTATGATAATATAAAAAATGTAAATTCAGCAAGGTTTCTGCGTATAACTGTAAAAGCAGTTTAAAATGGGTAGACATATAGATTAGGTGTGTAATACAATTAGTAGATCTATTATGTTACCTTAAATCTTTAAATAACTTGAGCTAACTAATAAAAATTTATTATGGTGTAATCTATCCACATCTAAGTTATGACTCCAAAGTATGGGGTATTTCCTGCAAAACCTATATAAAATGACTCTTTATAATGCAAAATTGTGTAAGGCTAATGTACAACTTAAAAGCCATTGATATATGGTGATATATGGCTCAAAGTTCAATTTTATACAGTAAACTCCCAAATGTCATTAAACAAGTAACAGGATCCAAATTTAAAACAAATCTGAAAATGTTCCTTACCAATAGATGTTTATACAATCTAGGGGATTGTCTTCTACGTGATCTGGAAGAGGAAATGGACCAAGACCACCTTCAGATATGCCCAGCCACTTCTATGCCCCATCCTCAGTGAAAAATATTGGAGAACAAGAGGATTAATGACTTCATTGTCAGAAATTCAGCATTAACTAACAACAACAATCTAGAGGAACAATAAATAATTTTTCAATGTATTAATTTTATATAAATCCATCTGTAAACTTAAAACTGTAACATGGACACTGTCATAAATTTGTAAGCAAATCTAATAAATATTTATTATAGTTTCACGGGCGATCAGCCGTGTGAGGTTTGAAAATATTGAGCTTTCGGCCATTCTAAACTTCATGGCCTTCGTCAGAATGAAAATTTCCATTCCATTTTCATTCTGACGAAGGCCATGGAGTTTAGAATGGCCGAAAGCTCAATATTTTCAAACCTCACACAGCTGATCGCTCGTGAAACTATAATAAATAACGTGCGCTGTGAAAGCTTTAAATCTTACATAATAAATATTATTATACGAGGGGTGTTCAGGAAAGACTGGCACTAACATTCATACACAATGTATCGTAAAAAATCACTCATACAAACTGTTGCCCCCCTCAGAATATTTCTCCCTCATTACAATGTACTTGTCCCACCTCCTTTGCCATTCCTGGAAAACGTGCAGGAAGCCATTCTTTGAGAGCCTGTTCAGGGTCGCCTCTAAAGCTTTCACTGCTTTGGTCTCATTGTCGAACCGACATCCCATAAGTTCCTTTTTGGCTCTCGGGTTAAGAAAAAAGTCACATGGAGCTAGGTCAGGATTATAAAGTGGAAGAGGTACCGTGGACATATGATTTTGTGCCAGGAATTCAATAACCGCATCAGCAACATGTGGCGTGGCATTGATGTGATGAAGCTTGCACTGCTGAATGAGATTCTTTAGCTTTTTGGGGATGTGATCCTTTACGAATTGTTGCAGGATAGTGTTATAGTAATCTGCAGTGTCTGTAGAGTGTCTTGGAACTGTGAGAACGCAGACTGTCCTCTGGTAATCAAAAACAGTAATGACTACGCCCTTATTGGGTGACTTCTGTATTCGTGATGATATTTAAAGGCGATTATCAAATACGTTCACTCTCACAGGCTGTCAACAATCAACTGATAGAGCTATCACTGTGTGATTTTCAGTGATTAGCGACTAGAATACGTAGTTCAATGACACATGGACAGATGTCGCAATCAGACACTTAATGAAAGGAAAAAAAAATAAGTGCCAGTCTTTATTGAACATCCCTCGTATTACTAAGAGCTTATAATCTTACTCAGGCATGTCTGGATGGACCTTAATCATCCCTAGCTAATCGAGGGAAAACATTAGTGGAAGTACCATTAAATCAGAGAGCCCTAACAGAAACTCCGAAAGACCAAAAAAGAAACAAGGAGTGGCTGAGACCCCAAAATGGGAATCAGTCACCCAGACACTAAAGGTGGAGATGGTAACTGCTACTCCCAGAGACCAAGGGAGTGGAACTTGCCTCAAACAACTACTGAAGACATGGTAGCCAGGTCATCAGGAAATTACATGACAGCTTCTCCCACAAATGTGGAGAAATAGGCCTACGTGCCCAAAGGTGAAGAAGAAACTAACTCCAGTAAAAGCACTGCCTACATGGGGAACGGGTTTACTGGAAAAGATGGAAGGATGCTACAGAAACAGACAAAAATAATTTCATACAGATCAACCTGCAGCACAGCATTACTGCTTCAAAGATGTTATGTAGTAACATCACGAGGCAGGATACCGAAGTTGCTACAATACAGGAACCATGACTTAGGCAGGGCTGTATAATGAGACTAGATATTAAGTGTTATTTTACAAAATGTCTCAAAAAACACAAACAATGCTTGGTATGTTGTGGGGGATGGCAAACTGATTGGTTTTCAAAGAGAAACCTCTGTCTGGAAATGCACAGTTTGGGCAGTGGAGAGAATTGAGGTTTGAGAACAAGTGGCTGTGACAATTTGTTAACATTTGTTTAGGTATCTTAATACAGGGATATGCAACCCCTTAGTCATCTCTGTACTAGGATGAATGATCTGAGCATATAACATTCCTGCGCATGCACTAAATTCCTCCATAGAGCCCTTGGTGCGCACCCTACTGCATTACTTATGAAGTTTCCAGTACAGCAACGTTTTTTAACGTATAGGCTCTGCAGTGACATAGGAGGTACACAGTTCGAACCCATTTGTAGTGTAGACAGCTTGATGTGCTACTCATGTTGCGTTTACTGATGAAATGTGAGCACACGCTCATCTCACACTTTGATGCACTACAGCATCCAAACTGCGTGTTTCCAGACAGAGGTTCCTCTTTGAAAACCAATCAGTTTGCTATCCCGCACAACATACTAAGCATTGTTGGTGTTTTTTTAGGCATCTGTATATAGAATATTTCACACACATGAGCCCAGAGTATGTATCGTGATAAGGCACTATAATGCCTGGGCATTGCCAGATTTTCTTACAAGAGATTGGTGCCAGTCCTGGTAAGATATGAGAACGGAGAGCACCTACAGATAGTACAGATAGTCTGTTCTTCCTATTTCCTGTATGACTCCAAGGAAGTACCTCCTTCTCAGGAGTTAAAAGAACTTTAAGTATTGCAAGAAAAGCAGCCTCCACTTTTTGATTACCTGTAACTCTAACACACATCATTGCACATGTGATAGCACAGATATCAATGAAAGAGCAATGGCCTTACTTAAATATTTGAGCATAATAGATCTTGAATAAGGGAATGTTCTGACCATTGTTAACTTATAAGGGGAGGAAGCTCTAGACTTGATACTAGGGTCCTTTGGAATTCTAGAAAAGTTAAGAACTGGCGAGTCAATAAGGAACCTTCCTTATCCAACCACAGGGATATATATTTTGATCTTGCTGACAAAGAAAGTGATTAGCTGTACAAGAACCCTAGGAGAATCAGTTGGGACTCCTACAGAGGGATCTGGGAATGGTCTCAACAATAGACCCCAGATTAAAATAAAGAATACAGAAGACATTAAGTTGTCTGTGGAGCTTTCTACAAACACCTTGGTCATGGCATATGAAAAGAACTGTCCCCTTAAATATGTATGCAGACTCCCATGGCCATTGTCCATGTGAAGATCTCTGGCTTCTGGTAACACGCTATGGCACAACCCATATCAGAATTTAGAGATCTTCATACATACTGTACCCTTATATATAAGATGAAGGCAAGAGATACATTTAGATGGAATTCATATTTGAAATCCATCAGGAAAAGGACATGCAGTACTATAATGTGTATAAGGCCAATAAGTGTCTCGCAACATGACATAAGTATGAAGAACTCTAGGGACAGTTCAAGAAAGTGATCAAGAGCAATCTAGCACTGTTCATTTGTAGAAACTATTGCTCTCTGGGGGTAGGAGCAGACTGGTGACCCCAACAGTTCATGGATGCAATAAGAGGGGGAAACCTAGAGGCTGTTGCTTGAAACTCACTTCTCGGAGATGAGATTATGCATCAAAAACCTGTCTCAGTAGGGGCACGTAAGCCCTCATAAGATCGCTGGCGTGTTGCCTCTGAGGTTGTGGATTATAAAAATGTTCAAAGGGACCATTTTTTCTTTGGAGACTTTCAAAGGCACAGGTGGGACTTCCCAGATTTGGATTTCCCCAGTGCTTCTTCAGGAGGTCTGGGAGATTATCTCTCTACACCTAGTGAGAATATTCAGGGTTTGCCTAGTACTGCAGGCCTAGGGATTCTCACCCTTTCAGCCTGATATCTTTCGAGTTGAGGGCACTGGAAAGACTGGTAGACAGACTTTTGAAAGATGGGTTCATAGACCTATACACCCTCATCAATGTCTATAGGCCAGGTAAATCCACAGAATTCATCAGTTAGTTGTAAGATTTGTGTAGTAGTACGCAGAACTATACTTTATTCCACAAGAGTAGTGGTAACCACAGGACAAGATTTAATGAAGAAAGCGGTCACATTTTCTTTCTGGTGCTGCATGGATACTTCACTTTGGTTGGAAGAACTTCATCTGGAAAGATTCACACAGCCAACTGGCACTTAGTTTCTAGGTCATACTAATAAATCCATGGTACATCACCAATGAGAATATCAGAAACTTCCTGAGAATTCCATTGAATTCCCCACTATTTCTTCACACCATTCAACTTAAGTGCACTTTTGTGCATTAATTTGGGGTATCCAACTGGATGACATCTTCCTCACGAGAAAAAAGTCAGTTTCATTTTGGAAACTGCTGGCAATCTAATCTGCATACTTGCCTCAATTTCTTTAAATGTCATGTGATTGTTTTTGCAGGCCATTTTTTCCATAGTAGCTGTTTTTCTCAGTCACTGGTGTAGACAGACAGGTTCTCATGGTTGGCAGGGGAGAGGCTGTGGCAATTCAAAACAAAATGATATGAATGCAACACATGTTACACATTAAACATGAATAAACAAATATTAATGCTATTTACATATTTTTTTTTTTTTTGTTTTATCTTGATGTGACTTTCATATGAATTTCCTCATTTTTTTGTGCTAATTTTTATTTACAGTATTTTTCTGTAATTTATTGAGCAAAATGTTCATACATATGAAGTTTTTGTCACTTGTCTATCTGTCCTAAGCTTTGTATGGCAGTTCAACATTTGAATCCCTTCTGCTAAGTAGTTACACCAATATCCACGACAAAGGTTGCATAATAGCATAGAAACTAAATATATGTTTACGCTCTTGATGATATTGGCTAAAAAAGAGAGAGGTAGAGTTCAGTTTTTGTACAGGCCTCTTATCGTGATTGGTAGCCATACCTTACTAGCTCATGCAGGACACACCTTATGAAGGGGCTAAAAGCTAAGGAAAAAACTTGATGAGCGCACAGGTTAATGAAATGTATGCCTATTTGTGAGAAGATTTTCATGGGTGTAAATTAAAGCTTGCATGACATTCATTACCTACATAGCAAGGCAGTACTTTATAAGGAAAAGTAAACAGAACTGTATCCTCACAGTGATATCAATGTTTGTTGCTACAAACAAGCAAAAATAACTAAATAATACTAAATAAATAAGGAGCATGTTTTCCCTTTAATTCAAGCTATAACTGGTTAACTTACCTTTACTAACATACAGCTGATCATAGGAATATAACAGGATTATAAACAAAAATATAATACATCTTATTATCATAATATCAATGTCATATTCATGTAAAGCATATAAATATACATATTTATCCATAGTTTTTAAACATGATCACTCAATTGTAACAAAAACCTAATTTACTCAATCAGAGACCTTTATTCTCACAAATGTATCACATAAATCATAAATCACTATATACAAACCTATATAATATATTCCTCTAGTTCTACTTAATATTGTTGTTTCCATTTGGTTTCAATTAGAGGTCTTAACCCTTTGTGGTCGTATGTCGATATATGATCGACACAGCAGTAATGCTCTAACGATCGTATGTCGACATATGATCGACAGCAAAACGCTTCACGTTTTCTCTTCTTAGTTGCAAGAAGTAACGCTTCTGGCAGCATGTTACAGGCATCATAGTGTTCGTGGAAGCTTTACCCAGCCTATACTGCCATCTGTTAAGAAATTATTTTAACTATTTCAACATACAGAGGAAATGTTTCTGTCTGAAAAGCACAGTATTTTGCAATGGCTTCGAATGCATATAAACCAGGTCCTTCTGGGAATAGAAAACGAAAGTTTGATGTGTTGTGCGATGAAGATGTAGAAGAATTAAGGTTAATGATTCAATCTGAGCTGGATGCAGTGGGTGATGACAATGTGGATAATGAATTTGAAGAGGAGAAAGATGTGGACCTGTCCGGTGCTGAGGAGTCTGTAAGTGTGAGTGAAAGCAACATAAGTGCTGCGAATGTTCCGTGTGCCGATACATGGAAATTGATAGGGAAAACTGACCAGAAACCCAAAGGATATACCTTTTCCAAGAATGTAGGTCCAAAACTGAATCTTGCCTTTGATGCTGAGCCAATTGAATACTTTAGTTTATTTTTTACTGATGCGCTAATATCTCAAATTGCTAAGGAAACAGATATGCGAGAGAAAAACTTGCCGCATTACAATCGTCCCCACGCTCTATTTGGAAAACTTGGGCTGATATGTCTGTAGTAGAAATGAAAGGATTTTTGGGGATAATAAACTCATACATTTTGTACAGGTTCAAAATTCCCATGTAGTAGAAATGAAAGGATTTTTGGGGATAATAAACTTGTACATTTTGTACAGGTTCAAAATTCCCATGTAGTAGAAATGAAAGGATTTTTGGGGATAATAAACTCGTACATTTTGTACAGGTTCAAAATTCCCAGGCAAGCACCCATCCCTTGTCACATGTAAAATACAGAAGGCCACTTGTCAAGAGTCTGGTGAAAGGCATAAGCAACCCAAGGCCAAGGTCACACCCCTGTACGGCTTAGAGAGACTAAAGTTTCCCAGAAGCTATCAGGTTTGCTAAAAAAAACTCAAGTGCAAAGCCTTTGCAGCATTCATGACAGTATTCTGTTCGATTTATTTTCTTAGCTCCCTTCCTATGCCAAATTGCTCCTTAATGGAGGTACCTTCTCACATTGGTGTTTCCGGTACTCTAACTGCAAATCTTGCCCTAACACAGCCGCCAGTCAGAATAGTTTCCCTCTGTTTGCATTTAGTAGGCAAATATCGCCTGTAAATGTTTAATGGGGAATGCCTGCTTTTTGACACTATGGGATCATTTTCCCCACTTTCCTGAAATCTTTTTATCAAGTATTTTACTATAAAAACACTTATGATCTGCCACTGCAATTGCTGTAACAGTGGGACCAGCCTACCACATACCCACAATAAAATAATGAAAATAAAATAATTTATTTCTGTAGAGCATTTACTCTTCTGTTCTCTCTCAGCTCCTATCACTTCTTGTACAAATCACCCCAAACTAAGTTTAACAAATGTCACATTTTTTCTTTAGTGGAAGGGGGTGGAGTAACTCCTTCTGGGTCTGCCTAAAGTTGCATATAAGCAAGCACACCTGCCATCAACCTGGGCCAAAACTGACCTGCAGATTTGAAAGCTTGCACTCAACTGGACCACACAGGCAAACGAAAGGAATGGTGATTGCACAGCGTAGTAGAAGACATTTGTAATTAGTACACCAGAGGTTCCCTAAAACACATTTTTATGCAATAATCCCTACTTTAAAGAGCTGTCATACACAGTTGATTATAACAAGCTTTAAAAGCTTACATACAAAATTAGTTTTGTATAGAGATATTTTACAATTGCTATCTCAACAATTTATTTAATCACTATCACTTCCTGAGTATGATCCAAGTAGTGATAAACCAGATGATCCATTTACAACACCATTGGTATTTGATTTGTTACTGGTCACTTCAGGTTTTGTATCTTTTTCTTCTAGTGATTTTGCACTCTCTGTGGGGGATGATTTTTTCACACGAACCAGTCCTGAGAGTGCATTCTTCTTGTTTAGTGTCCCTACGCTTCGGCCCCAAGATGCATCCATTGCTGGCTTTACTTTTGAGCTTTGCGCCAGCAGCTCCTGAAATGTCAACAGTTTAAACACAATAGTATATTAAATAGTGGTATCTTTCATATAAATAATTATCCTGCCTTTATAATTAAAGCTAAACCTAAAAGGTGACTTTTTGCAACACATAGCTCTTTTCTTTGCATGTGAAGTAAATAAATATCCAAGTAAGTATTTATGAGATGATTTCTCTCATAATACTTTTATGGCCCAGTAGTTGCTACTGAATTAGTTATTAAAAACAAATGTACAGTTTTGGACATAAATATTGTAACTGAGTGATTGTAGCAGAGGATGATGGTGTACATCTGTAAATAACAAGCTGAGGAAATTGAACTTCTAATATCTTTATTTACAATGCTACATAATGCTTATTATTGTGTGTGTGTGTGTGTGTGTGTGTGTGCGCGTGTGCGCGTGTGCGCGTGTGCACGTGTGTGTGTGTGTCTAATGCTCAGAATTTGATAATAAAATCATTCTTCTTCTTGCCTCCCAATATTTAGAGACTAGATCTTCCTGATTTTGGAGAATTTCACATACAATTAGGTTATCAATGTACATTAAGTCATTTTTTCCACATATACAGCACTGTGGGGATGTCATTAATCTTATCTCACTCAGACATTCAGACATTCATGGCTTGGGATTAATCTAAACATTGCAACTGATTATTTTCTTGGTAGATCTGGAATTGTTTTAAGTTTATTTTGGAGATTCTTCAATTAAGTTTTTCAGAAGAAGCAAGATATTCATCATATTTGTTTGTGAAGGTATTTTTGATTAACCTTTTAACTGCTTCATAAGGGATATTTTGTTTTTTGGTTGAGCAATTTTGGAACTCTTCTTGGCCAACATGTCTGATCATTTCCAGAAATTCCACAGTGGGATAGGATCCATTGGAAAACAATACATTTATTTAAATTTTGGAGATGTTTAATCATACTATGAATTTCCTTTACTTTACCCATTTTAGGGTAGTCAGTTGAAATAACAGCTTGAATAGCCGCTTTGGAATCCGATAAGAAAACTATGTTGAAAAACATTTGTCCAGGTGAACAGATTTTGTAAGGATATACAATTGCATCAATTTCTCCATCAAAACTTGTAAGTAAATTCCAACATGCTTATAGAAAGAAAAAAAAATTTACAGGTAGCTCCTGCTCCATCTTCTTGATTGTAAAGAGAGCCATCTGTATAGATGTGAGTCCATTCATCAGCTGGGTATCTTACATTTATGGTTTCAAGGGCATATGTTTTAGCTTCTATAGATGAATTTTCTTTCTTTTTAAAATCTGCAATTAAATCAAGGTAATGTTCTAATTCAATGATGTTCACTGGGTTGTTACCAGAGGTTCTATTTCAGATGGGTAATCTAGTTTATTTCTTAGTTGAACTTTCTGTATGAAGCCTGATTGAGTTTTCAAGTCGAAGGTAGATGTGTGTTGTTTTACCCATTTATTATTCTCTGGAAGTCTTAAAAGTTTTTCATATGTTAAAAGTGCTTGCATTTCTAAATCTGTCATTATGGGTCTATTACATGTAAATGCTTGTAAGGTCATTATAGTAGTAGTTTTAATAGCACCAATAATTAATCTAAGAGCTTGATTTTGTGTGTGCTCAAGTACAGAGAAAGTTGAAGGTGATGTTATCAGTACGTCTCCACAATATTTGAGAACTGGCTTTATGTATTATATGTAGCATTTAATGTAGATCTTGAACAACCCCATTTAGTTCCTGCAAGTCTTTTTAATATCTTAAAACTATTGGTTTATTTGTCTTTAATTTTTTCAATATGTTTTTCCAGGTTAACCCTTTGTCAAACAGTGCACAGTGTAAGACCCAGGCCAAAGGACTGACGTTCACGAGCATACCGCAGACAATTAGTAAGGACATGTGCAACGGAGAGTGGGACATTGCACGTCGAAAATAGAGGCCAGTGTGTGTTGGTTTGTGGTACACTGCATGCCCCAGAGTACTGTTGTTTCTGGACATCAGAATGTCCAAAAATAGCAGAGTTCCGTCCTTCTCCACTTCCATGGTGAACTGAATTTGTGGTCAGAGGTTGTTGAGGTGTGTGAGGAAGCTCGGCCAAGTATCTAGTCCATGTGGCCATATAACAAATGTGTCATCAACGTACCAGTAGAAATGAGATGGCTTGAGTGGGGCTGTGGCCAGCATTTCGTGTTCCAGGTGTTCCATGTAGAAATATGCTATTGCTGGTGACAATGGAGAGACCATTGCCACACCATCTACCTGTTCATAGAATCTGCCACCAAACAGGAAGAAAGTGGACGTCAGAGTGTGCCAGAAGAGCTCGATGATGTCGGCCGGAAAGTGTTCCATCAGAAGCTGGATGGTTTCTTGTAGCGGTACCCTTGTAAAAAGAGATACCACGTCAAAGCTGACGAGAACATCAGAAGGGCCAGTAGTGATGTTGTCCAAGGACTGTATGAACTGTGTGGAGTTCATCACGTGGTGTGGGCAATCCCCTACCAGAGTTTACAATAGATCTGCAAGGTGGCTGCCCGTGGCTTCAACAGTGGGGCGTAATGGGACGTCCATTTTGTGGATCTTGGGGAGCCCATACATTCTAGGAGCCCTGGATCCCAAAGGTGATATAAACTGCTTGGTTTCTGGAGAAAGGCTGGATCTTCTAATTAATTGAGTGGTACGTCGCTCAATGGAAGTGGTAGGATCCTTCCCGAGGATTCTGTAGGCTGGATCGTCTAAGAGCTGCTCCATTTTCTCTATGTACTGGGCTGTGAGGAGGACCACAGTTGTATTCCCCTTATCTGCCGGTAAGACGACCAAGTTCTCGTCATTCCGCAGTCTCTTAAGCGCAAAGCTTTCCTCTCGGTTGATATTCGGCTTAGGAAGTGAGGTTCGTGTGATGGCAGCAGCCACCACCGTGCATATTTCTTCTGCACTATCTACCATGAGCTCCTGTATAGAGGATTCCACCCCACTGACGATATCAGCTACTGGAAGAATTCTTGGTGTTGGCACAAAGTTTAGGTCTTTGGACAGCACGGAGGTAGTGGCTTCATCTAAATCAAAGTTCATGAGACTGACTATGATCCAGTTGGACGGTAGAGGAGGCACAGCCTTCTTGGAATGCACCAATGAGTCGAACTTCCTTGTCTGTTTCTTGGTGCTCCGGAGAAGCATGGCGTGGCCTTGTGCAAAAGTAGAGATGTCCACACTATCCCAATCCGTTGGCGAGAGTCTCGAAGATAACTGCCAGAAGGAATCCAGTAGTCGGTGGTCAATTGAGTTGAGAGAGTAATGTGTGTGGTGAACGCGCTCTCTAACAGTGCAGAGCTGGTGTGTTTCAGGATCGTATGGGTAGACGCGTTCTTGAAGCTTTCCTGGCGACGAACATATTCAATATGTTTTCAGGCTTCTTGAATATGTTCGTCACCAGGAAAGTTTCAAATCATATTTTACGTTCCTTTACGGGAAGGAGACCTACCAGGAAATCAAGATTTTTCAAGATCTTCAAGAGAAGAAAGACAAACTGATCAGCTCCCTGGCATTTCTCCAAAGATGCAGAATGAACAGGCCACGCCTAGATTTGCTAGACTATGCTATCCAATATGCTGATATAAAACTGACGCTATGATATAAAACTATGCTGATATAAAACTAGTTAATACAAATAACAGTCAACATCACACGAATCTGTATTGGAGCTTCAAAAAAGCAGATTGGAACAAATATAAAACTGAACTGAAACATAAATTTAAAGAACAAACAAACTCACAGCTACATGACTAACCAGATCATATGAACAAAAATTTCTGTAAAGTCATCCTAGAAACCGTAAAAAAAACATATTCCTCGTGGAAGAATGAAAAATTTCAAACCCTTTTGGAACCCCCAGTTAGAAGAACTGTAAAAGCAAAGGGATATAGCTAGAAATACAGCTGAGCAAACAAAAAACATATTGGATGCACAAATATGGCGGAAGAAATGTGCCTCACTAAAAAAAGACATTAATGCAGCTAAAAAGAATCACTTTAATAATTTGTTAGAAAAAATGGATTATAGGACAGATGTTAAAGCCATAAAGTTCATAAAAAAATGTCAAGGACAGAAAAGAAAACTACAGCACACCTATCATACACAACAATAAAATATTAGTAAATGATGCAGTCATAGCCGAAACATTCAATAAATATTATGCTAATTCACATAAAGTAACAAGAAATAATAAAAAGGAATGTAAAGAATTTAAGAAAGATTTGAAACAAGTGAGACGGAATATTGACTAATAGAAAGTTGTTCATGTAAATATTTTTGTAAGAGTGTGTAAATTTTTAATTCTTTTAATTTGGGTGTATCAGGGACTTATTTTTTTTTAATAATACTCAAAATAGACAATGTCTTCTCGTCACTTTGAGTTCAACCAATGAGAACTGTTGCGCGGATGAATACACAAGAATGGCGGTGTTGCGTCATAGGACGCTAGGTACTATATTCATTAGCGTCTGTGAGCTCAAAGTAGGAGGTCGTATAATTGCTGATGGTGTGTGAACATGTAAATTACACCCAAACTTTTAACCAGCGTAGACGCTGTCGAAATTTAAAAGTCGTTAATTAATTGAAATTGTTATAAGAAGTGTAAATAACTAATAAATGTGTTTGTGATAAAAGAACGTTGGCTTTTGCATTCCATTCTTAGACCGCCAACCCTGCAGATAAGAGTGGCGTCTGCTATAACAAACTTTCCACCTTTTAGTAAAAACAATACTCCATTTGCTGCTATATTCACGCTGATATATGACCATCTTTTATAATAAAACCCCGCCACAAATGGCTTGCCCAACGTGGAGCGCGAATTTAGAATGGAATGCAAAATTACGAAGTGTTAACATCAAAAGGACGCTATCTCATCGTGCAGGAAAAAGACGCCATTGAACATCGTTTGATATCAACGATCCGTCAAAACATCGATACACGGAGAATCAACGTGGGAAAAACACCGGAGACCATCCAGCGAAGCCAACTACCCAGGAGACGTAAATAACTGGATGAAGAATCAGCAGGAAAGAAAGTAGGATCAAAACTTTTTGTTTTTTTTTATATACATTTTATTTCCATTTATTAATGCTACTTAGAAGTGGCAAAGTAACAGGACTTTCAACATTAAGTGAATTAGATAAAGGAATTAAAATGTCGCGAAAAGAGATAGAAACAGGAGTGGGGGAAGGGGCAGATAGGCCTAGTTATCAGGAAGGATTAGAAGGTGAGGAACAGGCGGAAATAAGCAAAGACCAAAGGTTAATGATGATGATGTTTGAAAGACTGGAACAAAGTTTAAGTCAGAGTATAGGTCAGAAAATAGAGGGAGTGAGAGAGGACTTGGAAAATAATAAAAAAGAATTAGGTCAGAAACTGGAACAGAGTAAGGAAGAGATAGGTCAGAAGATGGAGGAAGTGAGAAAAGACTTAGAACAGAAAATGGAAATAGGTAGACAGAACTTAGAACAGAAAATGGAATTAGGTAGACAGAACTTAGAACAGAAAATGGAATTAGGTAGACAGAACTTAGAACAGCAAATGGAATTAGGTAGACAGAACCTAGAACAGAAAATAGAATTAGGAAGACAGGAGTGTAAAGAAAATATGAAAGTAATGGAAACTAATTTAAAATTAGTTCACAAAAACTTAAATGAAACAAAGGAAGCCTTAGAAGCTAGGATAGAAATTGTAGGAGATAGGATGGGAAAGATAGAATCAGAGATGAAAGAGAATAAAATAGTGTTGGAAGGAGAAATTGCTAGATGTAGGGATGAAATAACAGAATGTAATACAAGTGTAGACTGTAAGATAACAAATGTAAAAGCAGAAATAACTGAGGGATTAAGGAAAGAGATTGAGGTAGTAAAGAAAGACATTATTAATGAAACTGTAGAACAAATTGTAATTCCTAAAATTAAGACAATGAATGATGTGATGCTTTCACAACAGGATGCTATAAATGATATGAAACAAAGCCACTTAGAAATAAAGAATGATTTAAAATCAATTTGTGAAGAAATGAAAAGAGGGAAAGAAAATTTGGCTAATGTAAATGATGTTGTGAAGGCATTACAAAGACAAGATGATTTAGATGTAAGTAATGTACAAGATGAGAGTTATTTGAGTAATGTACAAAATGTTGACTCACCATACAGAGAAAGAGGTTCACAACCAAACAATGACACAACACATAACACATGTTACACCAACAGCATATTACATGAAATCACACCACCTACATTTGACGAGGAGAAGGGAGACGATCCAAAACTCTTTGTTAAAGAGATGGAAGAATACTTTAAAGTGAAAAGGATACCAAACGAGCTTAGGATGATGATAGTTAAGAAAAGCTTAAAAAACAAGGCATTGGAATGGCTCAGGTTAACACTAGCTGGTCATGAGTCTTATAGCTCATTCAGAAATTTATTCCTATCAAGGTATTGGGGCCCAGCTAAACAAAACCAAACTAGGGTAGAGCTAGCGACAGGTAGATACGATCCAACCAAAGGGTTGTCGCTAGTCGATTATTTTATGAAAGTAGCCAACAAAGGAAAGCTATTAGACCCCAACTTGTCGGAGGCAGAACTGATTGCCAGCATAACAAGACATTTCCCAGACACAGTGAGAACAGGATTAATTGTTGCGAGGCCAGTAGATTTTGCAGATATGATAGAACTGCTGACAGCCTTCGAAACGCCAAATGGTCGGCCTAATGAGCATAGACATAGGAACGGTCACCCAAACTCACCCATCCTAAACCGGAACACGACTACGAACAACCAGAGTGAGGGAGAACATAGAAATACTAGGAGTACCCATGAAAGGGGGAGAGGGGCACACCATTTCCCACAACCACATAATCATGGCGAGAGGATGGAGAACACAAGACAGCGGTACCACGACACAATACCGAGGGATGAATCGAGACATCAAACATATACATATGATCGTGGAAGACCAGGAGACCATACCCATCAAGTGAATCACATACGATTCAGTAGGGAACACTTGAACAACCACAGACCGTCATACGACAGAGGTTCACGCCAAAGGGGCAGAGACCAATGGTACACTAACAACACAAGACAGCAGGAAGTAGAAGAAGATGTGCCAAATAGGGCAGATACTGCACAAAATACAGGAACGACAACCACCACCAACACTCAGGGAAATTATAACAACTAAGTTCGTCCCAACCGAGTGGATGACAAACAACAAAATCTCAGCAACTTACAATTGACATCGACACCAGGATGGCTACACGAAGAGAAAGATGGAACCACTGGTCATAACGAAACAGCTGGGTGACCACACGTATGAGCTACAGAATACAAATGGCAAGTTGGTAGGAAGATACCACAAAAATAAATTGAAGCCATACAAAGAAAGAACCAAATAGCCTTTGTCAACAAATGTGTAAGGCAGGAGTAGTGGAGATGAAAGAAAGATAACAATTTTTAATGGGTTACTTATAGAAAATCATGTTCAGATTAGGGATTACAACAAGGAAGAAAATCAACATAGTCATTGGCTATATCGACCACAAAGAGCATTGTCAACAAAGACAGATGAGGACACTGATTGTCATTAAATAAATGAATCATAGCGACAGAAGATAATATGTTTTTGACATAAGGATGTCAGGGACAAAAATAAAAATGAATTAATTATGATGAAAAAGATATAATATTTCGACACAAAGATGTCGAGGGTAAATGGAGAAGAAAAATAATACAATTACAGAATAATTGTAAGTATAGAAGTTTTCTCTTATAAAAATAAGAGACAAAGAAATGACAATTAGTGAAGTGAGGAAAACCATAACCAGAAAAACAATGCCCATGAATTAACATGAATATAGCCAATGCTAAGCTCGAAGAAATGTTGAACTAAAACAACAATGAGTAATAACCCAATCAAAAAAAATTAGTACCATTAGTAACATCAGAGTTTAAGAACCGACTCAACAACCTGCCTATACATAACAAGCTTATAAGACAAAGAAGGCAAAGAACTGAATAAAGTATTGCCATAAATATGATCATAATCATTAGCTCAAAATTTGTATCCTGTTTTTCTCTCCCCATAGCAATGAATACAAGTCAAAAACCACATGAAACACTTAAATTGTATTTGTGTCAATGTCAAATGTACAATAACTGAGTATGTGTTGTATAATAACTGAATATGTATTGTATGATAACTGGATATATTGTATAATAACTGAATATGTTGAGTAATAACTAAATATGTTATGCAAAAACTGAATATGTATTGTGTAATAACTGAATATATATTGCATAATAACAGAACATATGTGATGTGATAGCAGGATATATTGTGCAATAACTGAATATATATTGTGTAATAATTGGACATGTTGTGTAGTAATCAAATGTGTTGTACAATAACTGAATATGTATTGTATAATGACTGAAGGTGTATTGTATAATAACAACATATGTGATATGATAACTGGGTATATTGTACAAGGACTGAATATGTATTGCATAATAATTGGACATATTGTGTAATAACTAAATGTGTTGTACAATAACTGGATATGTATTGTATAATAACTGAATGCATTGTGTAGTAACCGAATATGTGAAACTTATAAAGACATGTTGTATTATGTCAAAACAAAGGACAAAGACAAACAGTGAAGAAGACTGTAAAGAAAAAAAAAAAAAAAAAAAATATTGTACAAAGTGATTGAATCATAGGAGTAGGGAGAAGTATTGTATTGTGTTTCAAGATTGTAAATAAGGTGACAACTTGAAAAACAAAACAAGGGGCATATGAGACGGAATATTGACTAATAGAAAGTTGTTCATGTAAATATTTTTGTAAGAGTGTGTAAATTTTTAATTCTTTTAATTTGGGTGTATCAGGGACTTATTTTTTTTTAATAATACTCAAAATAGACAATGTCTTCTCGTCACTTTGAGTTCAACCAATGAGAACTGTTGCGCGGATGAATACACAAGAATGGCGGTGTTGCGTCATAGGACGCTAGGTACTATATTCATTAGCGTCTGTGAACTCAAAGTGGGAGGTCGTATAATTGCTGATGGTGTGTGAACATGTAAATTACACCCAAACTTTTAACCAGCGTAGACGCTGTCGAAATTTAAAAGTCGTTAATTAATTGAAATTGTTATAAGAAGTGTAAATAACTAATAAATGTGTTTGTGATAAAAGAACGTTGGCTTTTGCATTCCATTCTTAGACCGCCAACCCTGCAGATAAGAGTGGCGTCTGCTATAACAAACTTTCCACCTTTTAGTAAAAACAATACTCCATTTGCTGCTATATTCACGCTGATATATGACCATCTTTTATAATAAAACCCCGCCACACAAGAAAGAGAATGTGATCCTAACACTCAATGGAATATCTTTTTTTTAAATTGTAATATGCAAGAACTGAACATTGCAATACATAATCTAAAAAACAAAAAGCCTCCTGGACCAGATCACATACATCCAGAGTTCATAAAAAACCTTGGAAAAACAGCAAAACAACAACCACTAAAACTCTACAATCTATCCTGGAACACCACTGTACCTGCTGAATGGCGAAAAGCAATAACTGTCCCACTCTTTAAGAAAGATAAAACAGCATCAGAAATAAAAAAAGTATAGAACAATAGCTCTTACTAGCATAATAGCAAAAGCGATGGACAGAATGGTGTCAAACAGGTTAAATTGGTTTCTAGAATATAAAAATTTAATATCCCCATGTCAAACTGGATTCAGAGAGTTCGACTCTACAAATGAACAAGTCTTACTTCTCAGTCAAGAAATCAGACTCCTTCAATAGAAAAGAAGATAATTTCAGTTTTTTATTGATTTCCAAAGTGCATATGATTCTATATGCAGAACGACACCACTAAAGAAAGTAAAAAAAAATAGGGATACAAGGTCCAATGTTTTCATGGCTATGTCATTTCCTAACACAACGCTTTATTGCTACCAGATATGGAAGAAATATATCTAAATACAAACAAGTACACCATGGCTTACCACAAGGTACAGTGGTCAGCACTACACTTTTTAGTATATTAACGGTCTGCCACAACAAATACAAGAATCAGGTGTGAACTGTGCACTATTTGCTGATGACTTAGTAATGTGGACTTCAAAACCAAAAAGCAAAAGTACAGAACTAGAAAAAACCATGCAACAATCCTTAACCAACCTACAAAAGTGGACCAAAGAAAATTTAATGACTTAATACAACAAAATCAAACTACCAAATCTTTTCACTAAGAAAAAACCACTAAAAATAAAACTAAATTTTGAGGGTCAACAATTACCAGAAACAAAGGAAGCAAAGTATTTAGGAGTTACATTTGATACCAAACTTATATGGACCAATCAAATAGAAAATGTAATACAAAGAGCAGAAAGGCGCCTTTCACAGTTAAAACGTCAGGAATGAAGTGGGGATGTTCCAGAGTAACTCTTAACACAACATACAATGTATATACAGAGCCATTATTTACTTACTGCAGTGAAGTTCTTGTAACAGCAAATACAAAAAAAAAAAAAAAATCCAAATCTTTCAAAACCAAAGTCTCAGATTAATTACAGGTGCTATCAAAACCACACCAATACCAGCTATCGAAATACTAACCGACCAATACCCCATTTAATATGAAATAGAAAAACCAGCTCTTACTCAACACGAAAAATTGATCAGCTGCCCCTTCAATAAATGGAACAAGAGAAATTTTACACACACACTAAAAACTCAGGAGAGCTTCCTTTCCAAAATTCAAGACATCAAGAAGAATATATACCTTCCTAATTCAAAGGAAAATTTCATATCTAAAGTCAATCCGACACAAACATTAGACGTCACATATTATTTACACCTGACAGAAGAAGTTAACAAAAGTGATACTCCAACTAGTGTTCTAAAATTATTGGCATTAGAGACAATCCATGCTAGATTTCCAGAACACGAATGGCTCCATATTTATATTGATGGATCATTGATATCAAACCGAGATGGAGCAGGGGCTGGAGTCACGTGTCACCTCTTTTTCTATTACAAATCTAAGTTATGGAACTACTAACTTTGATGGAGAAATTGAAGCAATTTGAATGGCCCTGCAAAATCTTTTGTACAGAATTTCACATTTTCAGCAAGCAGTTATTCTTATAGATTCCGGGGCAGCAATTATAGCAATTACTTCCAAGTTGTCACCAAAAAACCAAACAATTATAGAATGTTGGAAAATCCTTACCCATCTAACTACACTTCAAAAACACCTAGTCTTCCAATGGATACCACCTCACTGTGGACTGAGTGGTAATGAGAAAGCTGATTTTCTTGCAAAAAAGGGTACCAGCAGTGTACAAAAATCTATAGTTAATCTACTATTTTAAGCAGCAAAAAGATTAGTCAACTCTCAATTCAAAAAAATTAATGCAAAATATTACTATGAAAAATCAAAGAATAAAAGATTTCCTGAGTATCCTCGAAAAACAGCAGTTGCAGCCTTCAGGTTGATTACACGACATGATTGTCTGGCAAAACATTTAAACAGAATTGGGATATATTTTTCACCACTCTGTCCTCAACGTCATCTGCAAGAAGAAATGGACTGAGACCACCTTCAGATATACCTGGCCACTTCTAATGCCCCATCCATCAGTGAAAAATATTGGAGAACAAGAGGATTAATGACTTCATTGTCAGAAATCCAGCACTAGCTAACAACATATTTTGTTATGTATTTTTTCTTGCAATAACTGCAGGTAGTATTTTTGGCATCAAGTGGACATACTTTTTTGTTAATTTTGAGTTTATTTTCCCAATTCTTGCACGAGAACTTTGTTTAGATATACTTTGGATCTTATATGGTATTCTCTCAATCTTTCAAGTTCTTTCCAAATATGTTCCATTAGTTGCAGTTTGGGGACTGTGGTAGTTTTTAAGGTATGGGGTGTATCGTACACTATCCATAACCGAACAAGTTCTGATTTTCCACTTAATGCATACAAAGTGATGTAGACAGTGAGACTTCAAATATTTTAGAAGTATATGAGTTGACCTATAGACACTTATAGTTTCACTTACACTTATTTTTATCTGGACACGTTTCAAAGACCAGCATCTTCATTGTCAACAATTTCTCAACTGGCGGTTGAAGAGGAAACATCTACTGTGGTAGTGACTGTGGTGCTATCTGGGTTGCTGGATATAAACTTCAGTATGTCATCTACTTGTACATTCTTCACTATATGTATTTTCTCCCAAAGACAAGAAAATAAATATGAATGATCACATAGCCATGAATTTTGATATACCACAGGCAGACTACATATTGAAGTTTATATCCAGCAACCCAGATAGCAGCACAGTCACTACCACAATAGACGTTTCCTCTTCAACCGCCAGTCGAGAAACTGTTGACAATGAAGACACTGGTGTTCAAAATGCATCCGGATAAAATATCCTTCTAGATAATTGTAGGGTAGAAAAGGGAGAATACAATTCAAATCTGAAGCAACCAATACCTCTGAATCCACAGTCAATATAAGCATTATTCTTTTCATGCATGCCTGTGTTCCAATACTTTTATCTGTAACTGTATATAAATGTTCTTTGTTGGCCAAGATCATCAGAACCATGCAAATTTTGTCACACGGGAGTTTTTTCATAAGCTAGTTAACTTACTGACAAGGGCAGTCACTTTTAAGCATGCTTAAAAACCAATCAGTCTGGGCTAGGTTTGAACCCATGACCTTGGAATTGGTAGGCCAGCATGTAGGCAACTGAGCTAACCAGACCAATGCATACCTTTATTTCCTCCGCTTTCTTAACTCATTTGATTATGGTGGAAATGATAATTTATATGTTGCAATGGAGAAGGGTGATTGTAGATATGAAGAAACATTCATTTTTCTTCACATGTATAATGGAATATGAAAGTGGAGTGGAAAATGAGACATGTTATTTACCTTAAGAGAAATTAGAAGGGATAGAGGTAAGAGAGAGAATATATCTAAAAATGGCATATTCTGTATGGTTACTTATTTCGAATTCAACTTCTTTATTATTGTCGATGATACATGCAGCAATTTTAAAACCCTTCTTTAACCCTTTTCACTCTTAACTCCATAGAACATTTTGGGAACAACATTTTATAATCAGAGTATTACAAAACCAAACTTTGCATAAAACCTTCCTCGATTGTTTATACTCTATTCAATCTTTCTGATAATAAACATAACAGATAATGAAAAACTGAAGCTATTAACAGTGAAGCAAACAAATCTAATACAATCTCCCAAAAACAATTCCATGTACTACTCCAAATGAACTGCCATGGCAAATAGCTCGTCCACAAGTAGATACGGCCCTGATGGATAACCAAAAAAGAGAAACTAACACATATGTATACAAAACTCTCTTTATTATTTATTTATGCCAACAAACTTACTGTTGGTGTTTTTAAACACACAAGCCGTGTGTGGGCAAAGTTTAAGAGGTAGAACTGGAACTTAAAAATTCAATGCCACAACTGGGATTTGAACCACAGACCTTCCGCTTGCCGGGCGGACGCTCTAACCACTGAGCTATTGTGACAAACTGCTTGAGAATTTAATGCCATTCTGGCAGTTTGTCACAATAGCTCAGTGGTTAGAGCATCCGCCCGGCAAGCGGAAGGTCTGTGGTTCAAATCCCAGTTGTGGCATTGAATTTTTAAGTTCCAGTTCTACCTCTAAAACTCTCTTTATCGAAACATTGGATGGATTCAAAGACTTCAACAAATTTTACACTGATGGGTCTCATTTGGCAAGTGTTTCAGGATGTGTAGTCGTATACAATGACAACGTAATCAAATACAGGCTAAATGGTATCTGCTCAATCTTCTTTTGTGAGGCTTTCGCAATCAGAAAGGCTTTAGAAATAATCAAAAATTCCAAATTTACACAGACTTAAAGGTGTAATTGGAAGCAAAGCCATACAAAGAACCAATAATTGAAGAAATTAAGCAGCTCTATGATGAAATTCAAGTCAACAAACAACATATCATTACATGGATATCATCACATATTGGAATTGCTGGTAATGAACAAGCTGATAAAGCAGCCAAGGAAGCAACAACACTCATGGATCAATAGGAAAAATCAGCCGCTCATACGGATCTTAAACCACATCTCAGCAGTTTAAACAAGAATTTGTGGAACACTGAATGCTTAAAAACCTGCCCCAATAAGCTTTTGGAAATTAGGATTTCAATTTTCAACAATAACCAAATCCACCTGAAGAACAAAAAGGACCAGATAGTTTATACACAATTAAGAATTGGCCATTCAAAATTAACACAAGAGCACCTCATAACCAAAAGTCAAGCTACTATGTGTAACTACTGCAAAGTAACATTTACAACAAAACATATATTTAAATGCGAATGTTTAGAACCTAACAGGCAAAAATACAAGGTTCCTTCACAACAACAGGGAGCACTGAACGACTCTACAGCTGTTTTTAACACTATCAAATTTATACATGCCACTCAATTACCACTGTCATTGTGAGTCTTGTAATAAAAAACTGTAATCTTTTCTGTACTAACAGGGTCGCTCATGGCCTAAGATGTTCATGCAACCTAAAATAAATAAATCTAAAAAAAAAAAACAAAAAAAAACAATTTGTTAACAGAATCAATAAGATTTAATGGTTTGGGAAAAGATATGCATTTTGGAAAATAAGAACCATGTAATGAATTCTGAAATACTGCCAATTGATTCTGTTAAATGTTTTGTTTTCATGTTGGTAACACAGAAATATTAAGTGATTTAGCATTCATAATGATAGCGACCAGTATCAACAAGAGTAATACCAATGACATGATAAATATATCGTGAAACTGGAACTTGTGTTTAATTTCAAGAACTTGCAGCATATACTAACATAAATGAAGCTTACAGCCTCTAAAATATTTGTTATATTTGTATTAACAGAATAGATATACTTCCAGACTATGCACATGTTTCAGTTGTACCTAATATGAATTTTCAGTTCTAATTTCCAAATAAATGTGCACACAGTCAGATACCTTTAAACCTGACAGTTATGATAGAGAAGCCTTCGTAGTCCTAATAAAATCTTAAATCCTACCTCCTTCACTGGTGCGCTCCGAGACGGAACTGAAGATGATATATCTGGCTCTTTTTCTGTCAATGGTTTTCTCATTTTCTTTGGTGGCTGGTAGACATGCTCATGCTCTTCAACCCTATTCTTTTTGGAAGAGGAAGGTTCTTTATCTTCAACTGTTTCTACTATTTCTTCCACCACCACCTTTTTTGTTCCAAACACTGACCTAAAAGAAAACATGTAATGCATATAAATTACTTGTTCAGTAAAATATATTTCTAATGCAAACAGAGATGACGTTAAACCTCAGATGCCCATATTAGGCAGCAAAAGTATTATATTCCACCCAAAACTCTCATCAAGATTTTGATACCAAAATAATATTTCACATATCGTGAACCCCCCAAAAAATAATTTTTTTAGTGAAGTTCCCTGTGTGTAGGGTGTGTGTGTATATGTGTGTGAGAGAGGGAGAGAGAGAAACTTAACTCAAAAACAAAAATGTTATATAACTATCAACCGTGACACTTAATTTCAGACTATCAAACATAATATTTAATTTCATCATCTTCCATGGAAAGTGGTTCATTATTTGTCTCACAAATGGATGAAATGATTATGATCAAATTATCATATATTTAAGCCATTTGCATGTCTTCTAAATTTTCTATGAACAGCCTGTGAAGTTCTCTTAATTTTACATAATTTTGTATTACTGATAAACAATAAAAGAAATGTAGATTGCATTAATACATGTTACTTATGTAAAAAGATTTATAGCGTTAACCATTTCTGAGATATTTCTTGCTAATGCTTTGAATGATCCCATAGTTTACCAGACATTTTTAAGTGCTAAGTTACCACTCTTTTGTTTCTGATATCATGCGAAGATTAAGGAATTTCAAAACGCACATGGCAATCCCTTTCCTTTAATGAAGTATACTATTTCACCCAAAAATTCAATACTAAAAGTTCACCATGGATACACAATTTGAGGCTAGTTGAATCCAAAAAATAATAATAATTTTAAAAAAAAGCTGTTTAGAAAAAGCTCACAATGCTTGTGTGCATAATCCCAAAATGAAGTTGGTTAAATACCAAACTTGTAATGTAATTCAGCATCTTCCAAGAATACTGTGCAACGATTTTCGAGATAATACCTACAACTCAAACTATCCTTACAGGAAAAATGTTCCTTAATTTTCGTTTTCTCTAAAATGGCTCAAAGGTTTTTGATTAAAATACCACACTTTTTTAGATATTTGCATAAAAATGTATACGAGGTTTGTAAAAAAATAATGGGAATTTGTTTTTCTTGAAGAGTCTTTATTTATTGAGCCCGGGGTCCATATTTAAGTAACCCGCCCAACATTCATCTTTCAGGATAAGATAAAACTCTGGAAAAAAAAAAAAGCCTTATGCTTGTAACTCAACCTGAGATTCAAACTCGGGACCTTTGGAATATGAGGTAGGCACACTACCCCCACATCACAGAGGTGGGCATGGAGGAATATTGATACAAGATTTAAAGAACAGATGAGAAGTGTAACACAAACAAAATGAAAAATCAGCTGCAAAGCATTTTTGGTCCACAAAAATCATCAGCTAAAATAAAAACCGAACTTTAAAAAGGCCCTTAAAAACTTGTATGCTTAGAAAACCAGCATACTCTCCATCTGGGGAAAATTATTCATACATAAAAATAAACACAATTTATTAAACTTGAATGTCCCATATTAAAAGGATTTCATTGTGCAGAACAGCCAGCCAAAATGCCAACTACAAGTCACAGGAGAAAGTGATCAAGGCTGATGTAAGTTCTGGTGTAGAAATTAAAGTTAAAGTAATAAAAAACTAAATATTACATACAACCAAACCAGTGGCGGCTGGTGCCTAAAATAACAGGGGGTTCACTACTTTTAGTGCATTATGTAGTTTACCTTCCTAAATAGTTTGATTTTCTAAATTGCATGAAGTATTTCAGAAGCTCTGAAATTACCTTAAACCAGCCTGATGACATTGATGGGGTTGAATCTCCTGTAAAGGTATATTTGTAAACTCCATCCTCCTTTCTGTCGAATCTGTCTATGACTCTCGTTGAAATAGGAAAGACTGGATCATTTCCTTGTCAATAAACAGCATGGCAAGAGAGACAGCCATCTTCATCTATGGTACTTCTATGAAATGTTTTGATCCAGACAAAGTGGAGAAACATCTCTGCTTCACACGTTGTCATTGGAATAGTAGCTACTAATTTCAACAATTTCATAACATCACCAAAGAATTCTTGCAGGTTATTTTCAATTAAAAACTTTAGAAGGGCTATTGCACTTTTCATTTCTTCAAAACCATTTCGAGAATAAATGATCTGTAGTTCTGTTTTAACTTAGATTTACTTAAAAATAGATAGGACTGCAGGTCAGAAAGGATTTTTTCAGGAAATTTATTTTTCAACGAAGGAAAGAAGTGCTGGTCAAGTAAATTAATGGCCAATAAGTGACTGAAGAATTCAAACCTCTATTGGCTCTGATGTATTATGTGATATACTTCCTTTGCTGCTACATTCCTCCATTGGCAGTTTGCTATACTGCCCCTTTCATTGATACAAATGCGAGTGGTGATACGAGACATAGCCTGCTTGCATGTCCGACATATGGAACAGAGACTATTAACAAACTCAGACTGTATCTTGGAAATATTGACTTGTGTAAGCCGTGCTGCAGCACGACGTGGGATTTAGAAATATTCTGCTCTCCTAAAACCCTCAATCATTTTTTCCATGGCTGTACCTTTAAAGACTGTAGCATTATTAATGCGCTCTTTTACAACTGCATCCAAAGCTGAAGTGAAATTTACTATCACACTGAATATTCCAGGATTGTTAGATTCTGCAGCTTTATCATGTCCACGTAACTCAAGTTCAAACTCACCACAGAAGTTAATACAATCAATTATTTTGGAAAGATTTTAGCGATTTTTCCTTACGTTGTCATTGTGTCTTTCTATATTCTGTCTGAAAGCTGAGCTAAGCTGTTGCATAATTTCTGTTTTTCCAAGGACTGATAAATCTAAATAAGCATTCTTATGTGAAATATTCTTTGCACTTCTTAACCTTCTGTTTTAGGTGACTTAGATTTGACACGCCAGAGCATGTCCAGCTTGTATATTTACCCTTAGCAAACAGCAAATACGGAAAACAAAATAGCTTATTTGTGGAAATAAACCGGAAATCCAACTATTTCTTTTATTTATATTTACATCAAAAGATCTGCAACATACCTTACCTCAGCTTGTTTGCGCATGCATTAATTTTAGAGGAGGTATCGGCATATCAAGCTTTTTTATTTCACACTTCTCTTTCAAGCTTAAAGCTGAGGAATCTGTTCCTAAAAGATATTGAAAGCTATTCATTATTCTTGGAAAATAGCTCTAAGATCAGATGAATAGCAAACACTAAAACACAAGTACATAACTGAATACACTGTAATACAGTTAAACGATTGTAGGCAATCACTCCATTATTACAGTGAAAACACACGTGCTAATTGTTCTAGTTAGGTTGCTTTTAGTTCGGGTCGATTTGTGCGTTTCCGCCAGTCTGACTTGCAGTTGGAGCTGGTTTCCTGACCAGCACATATGCACGAATACTTAGCGACCTCCCCTCTCCCTGCTGAAAGAGCACCCATAAGCTTACACTCAGAGGTTCACAAAAGGAATTGAACTTCGAGAATATCTGGGCAAACTTTGGGGCATATGCGTGCTATCTGAATGACTTAAAAGTTTTTCATGTGATAAAATACTTGAAAATGCACATAAAATTACCTAAGACAAGAAAGAACCAAAAATTATTGTTTAAATATAACTTGCACAACCTCTTTCCGGGGGTTCACTGAACCACTGAACACATAGGACGTGCTGCCCCAGATCCAAACATGTCTAAATTTTACTAAATCCTGTAAAGGCTGCAATACTTTAGTATACATAGACTAAAGAGAATGGCCACAAAAGTAGAGGTCAGGCCTTGTTTTAGATGGCACTGGTTATACAGTCTACAAAAGAACAGGCAAGTATGATCTCTCTCAAACTAGAATGATCCTGTTGTAAATATGCTAGGAAAAAAAGAAAGGAAGAGAGACTTTTAAATGGAATGTTCTTAGGTCAGAATTGATTGTGGAGGTAAGTTCATGAGTGTTTTTTATTTGTACTATAACTACCTCTAACAAGTACAGCACACAAAGCAATTATCTAATCATTTCTTTGCAAGAATTCATCTGGGGGGGGGGGGGGGGAGAAAAGTCTACAAATGCCTAGATTCATTTCTCTGTATTTTGCACTTACAACTCAGATACATATGTTCCAGGCTTTTTTTTTAATTAATGCCCTTCAACATTGTGTCATATCGGACGAATGAATGAAATGAAACGGGTGAAATTATGCTCAAATGAGCCCGAGGTCCATGGAGCTTTAAGTTACCCGACATTCGTCTTCTCAGGGTAGGGAAAACCTCGGAAAAAAACCTTACCCGGATAACTTACCCTAAGCAAGATTCGAACTCGCAACCTCTTGAACGTGAGGCAGACACGCTAACCATCACGCTACCGAGGCGGGCTGTTCCAGGCTTGTGAACTACAACAATGAGATATAATTAAACAGAAGAGAGGCATAAATAATAATTACCATCTGAAGGTTATTTAATCCTGGGACATAAAGTACTTGCAATAGTAAGTCACCATTGAACCAGGAGAAATACGAACTGGTTTGAGAATTCAATGTCATTCTGGCAGGTTGTCACAGTAGCTTAATGGTTAGAGCACCCGCCTGATAAGCGGAAGGTCTGTGGTTCAAATCCCAGCTGTGGCATTGAATTTTTAAGTTCCAGTTCTACCTCTCTTATACACTATTAACTTATTATAGTTAAATAATATACAGCCTAATTTGTATTACTAATGAAACAGGTTATGATTACCTCTGTAGTGCAGTGTAATACACCTGCCTCTAGCACAAAGGACCCGGTTTGATCCCTGGTACAGGCATGGGAACTTTTCCCCTGCTGGGAGGTCTGGCACAGAGTGCACTCAGCCTCATTAAGTCCCTGAGGGGTCAATTGAGGAGCTACTTAATGAAGTAGCGACCTCAGGTCACGAAGGCTGCATAATTGGCCAGGAGAGATCAGGACACTGACCAGGTCCCACCCTCCAGTTCTACACCCCACTTATGACACCTGCAGTGGGCAGAAGTGGGGAACACAGTGGTCGGGTGTTGAACCTTACCCGCAAAGGGCTGTGGAACTAGGGTTTTTTAATGAAACAGCACATAAGTAGTATTCCTATACCGTACAGCTTTCTCTGCACAAAGTAGGTCTCAAGCTGAATGCGTGAGTGAGAGAGTGAGTGAGTGAGTGAGTGAGTGAGTGAGTGAGTGGGGTTTAAGGGCCCGTCGACAGCTAGGTCATTAGGGCTCCAAGTCAAAAAGGTAAAAAAGAGGGAAAAACCCACTGCCACTTAACACTCAAGATTAAATATTACAATGGGAAAGTTAAAACAGTTAAAATGTAAAACTGGTCTAAAAAGATAAGCTAAAAACACATCTTAAAAGGTAAGCAGATAAAAATGTGAAAGTTCAAAATAAAACCATGAAATAAAATATAAGTTAAACCTGCTTACTGAACACCAGGTCGTCAATGGTTGTAAAAACATTGCCAGTCAAGTGAACGAGGGAACGGAATTTCCCCCAGTCTGCCTTGGAAATAATCCAGTGAGGATATTGTGTTGGCACAGAATGGTGGCCGGATAGGTGAATGTTAACGGGGTAATGATCACTGCCAAATAAGTCGGAAAGTACCGACCAATAAAGGAGAGGTACTAGTGACGGGCTATTAAAAGAAATGTGTAGTGCAGAGTGTGTACCATAGGCAGATGATAGGAAGGTAGGCACGCCAGTGTTTAATAGGATTAAGCCAGACATATCGTGAACATCTGCTACAAGGCACCCACGAGCATCGTTAGTGTTGGAGCCCCAGTGAGTATGCTTGGAATTCAGATCGCCGAGAAAGATGAGAGGTGATGGAATCTGAGCCAAGAGAGCCAGAAGTTCATTCTTGTGTACAACACTGACCGGTGGCAGTGTTTGTTAAGGGTATACTGGTTGCAGAGATGTTATGCACCACCAGCGTGGCAACACCACCGCATGCTCTCCTACCAGCGGCAGAGTTGTGGCGGAATGCTGAAAAACCACGAAGATGGAGTGAGTGATTAGGCTGCAGTGGGTTTCCTGTAGGCAAACGATTGATGGAGAACGTTGAAAGACTGAGTGCTGTATGTCCGGAGCACGTGTCCAGTACCCATTAACATTCCACTGGACTATTTCCATGGTAAAGAGATTAGTGTTTGGTCTTCATCTTTCTCATTCTTACCTTGACCAACTTGGGACCTGGAATGTTCAATTCACTGTCCTCTGGTGACTTGCCGATGTGCGGGAGTCAGAAGATCCCTGGCAGCTCACTGAGTGGGAGCTTGACTTCTTTGATGAACGACTACTCGCACGGTGTTTAGGTCACGAACAATTGACTTTGACGGATAGAACGGTATAGCCCCCTACTTGTGGATGGCTGGTGAGCTTGTGGCGGAAGATGTAGTTGCTGGTGCTGGTGCAGGTGCATTACAGAATGGTGGACAGATGCTCATTGCTAAGTCCATCTGTGCTGCAGCATCAGCGACCGGAACATGTTGAACGGCCACAGTGTGGGCAGGAGTGCGGCGGACTGCTGATGTGAAACCTAGGGTGGTCGCAGGTTTCAGTTGCTCAAAGCGGTGACACACTTCCAAAAATGTGAGCATTCTTTGATGCACAACTCCTGTATTGCCTTTTCACCCATAAATGTGGAACACTGATGCGAGCTGGATGGATGACTCTCTCCACAGTTCACACAAACAGGATTCCTTGTACATGCCGTGTCTCGTGGGCTGGTAAACCACAATGCTCACAAATGGCGGGATTATTCCAGGTGGTCTTGGTATGACCAAACCGCTGGCATCTAAAGTAGCGCATGGGGTTCAGCACATATATTCAGGCAACTGAGTGCCTTTGAATGTCAAAAACCCTGTACGAAGAGCTTGCTCCTTGCCATCTGGCTTCCAAGTAAGATGGTAGGCTTGACAAACACGTTGGTCAGAGAGGCAGGTAACTATCTCCTCGTTCAACAGATTGTCCACACTAGTGGTGGTTACAATTCCCCTACATGTGTTCAGTGATTTGTGTGGGGCTATCCAAATTGGGTAGGATCCCAACAAACCCGCTTTCATAAGTTTCTGGGACTGGTCTGCTGTGTTGTCTCAATTAACAGTGTACCATCTCGTAGTCTCGTTGCGTTTTTCACCGGGCCATATATTCTATCTTGCGTTTGATATAAAATGGGCTGATATCCTTAATCATCTTCCCTTCACAAGTCAATGTCACAAGAAAAAAGTCAAAGAGGTTTTGCACAGATACATGATTGATTGGACCCTCTTCCGGAACCGTCAGCATCAGCATCAGCCTGCCATCCAGGGGTCAAAGAAAACAAAGACACCAAATCTCTACAGTCTGTGCTGCCATTGAGACCCCTCCATGACTGATCTCAAAGCATATGTCAGAAGGACTACCCTCTGACCTCCACTGCTTGTCCACATGGGTAAACGTTCACCAAGCACACCCCGGCTTTATGCCCTTACCACAGGAATAACAGCATGTGGCTCCCCACTTTAGGTCATGCTGCCTCAACGGAGTAAGGGTGGATTCAGGGGACTTGTGGTTGATTACACCAGGGTTCCGTCAGCAGTAACACGTCCGGCCAGTGATACTAACCCAATGGCACATGGCCATCTGGGAATTAACACAAACCAGGCCCTCAGAGAGCTATGTGGGTGTACATGACGGTGTGGAAGGGCTCCGCATCTAAGGCTACACACAGAGGCAGTGTGAAGGGTCTGGCCAACCTTTGCGCCTGAGGTCTCCAAAGAGCACACAAGTTGGGGACCATGCTGAAACTGTAGGACAGGACCATGGAGACAGGAATGATCCCTGCTGGTGAGACATGAGTTACAAACCTAAGTCCTTACAAACTAATAATCAGAATAATCCTAGAAGAGGATGATGAATAATAGCAACATAAGCAGCTATTACGTGGCAACAGTTGATGGATATGAAGGGGGTGAAATGATGGTAAGTGACTCAGGACCCCAGGTGCACCTAACCCGTACCTACCGAAGTAGGCCCCTGGGGGAAGCTGAACGCTGATTCAGGTGTTACTGTTAATCGTGCAGAATAGATCTGACATTACTTAACACTGTACTTCCTCTTATCTCATGTATCTCAGTACCTCAAAAACGCAGAACACCTATACACAGTTTAAAAGCAGTCAGTTTAACATAGTGAGGCAGGCCTAATTCTACTGAAATAAAACACAATTGAAGAAAACCTTAAAACATGGTGAGAGACAAGCAACCATGTACTTATTATTTATGTATGTCAACAAACTTACTGTTGGTGTTTTTAAACACACAAGCTATGTGTGGGCAATGTTTGTGGTTTACCGGGAAAAATACGAACTGGTTTGAGAATTCAATGTCATTCTGGCAGGTTGTCACAGTAGCTTAATGGTTAGAACACCAGCCTAGTAAGCGGAGGGTCTGTGGTTCAAATTCCACCTGTGTCATTGAATTTGTAAGTTCCAGTTCTACGAGGGTAATTCAAATATAAGCAGTAATTGTTGCATATCACGGAGGAAGCAGTTCAGAGAGGGGCAGTGGAGTGCGGGGGTTGAAGGTTGGTATATTAGGGAGGGGGAACTAGCTTTGTTAGCTGCTTTGCTAGGTTCTGGCATCAGTACAGCCATGAGTGAGCAAGAGGTTCCTTCGTCTGTTGCGCAATGCATTATTATCAAGTTTTTAAACAATGAAGGGCTTAAACCTTCGGAGATTTTAACTCGTTTAAGAGCACAGTTTGGGGACACTACACTGTCACAGAATCGAGAGTTTACTTGGGCCAGACAATTTAAAGGTGGCCGAGAATTTGTGGAAAACGAAAGTCATGCTCGACACCCAAGGTCAAATCTCACAGATGACAACATCCGTGCCGTTCGAGAGCTTATTGAAGGTGATCACCGCTCCACTGTTGAAGAAATCGCATCAGAAGTTGGTTGATTTTGTTAATGATCGATGTACAGTGACTGCAGCTTACTATTGCCAATTGTTAAGGTCTGTAAAAGCTGCCTACTGAAGCAAAAGACGTGGTATGCCCATCAGAGATGCCATCCTTCTCCAAAACAATGCAGCGCCTCACACCGCCAATTTGACAATGGACACAATGGTGGCCATGCACTGGGAAACCCTTGAACATCCTCCCTAAAGTCCAGACTTGTCCCCCCCACACTATTTTTTGTTTGCACCCATGAAAGAATCGCTTGGAGGGAAACATTTTGAAAGCGACGACGACGTTGATGAGCATGTGCGCAATTGGTTGGCAACGCACTCTCAAACTTTTTTTGAAGGAGGAATGTTCAAGCTTCCAAAACGTTGGCAAAAATGTGTACAGTGTGAAGGAAGCTATATAGAGAAATGCTGATGTAGTCACTTGAGTATATATTTAATCAATAAATATTTTTAACAAAATTACCATTTATATTTGAATCACCCTCGTACCTCTCACACACTATTTTGCGATACTTAAGAAAGAAACCCTGAAGCGCAACCATTATGCTACTACACATTAATTCCGCAATACATAGATTTATCTGCTTCCTGGCAATGTGTTACTCGATTTGTTTTCAAGAAGCTACCATGCTACAGCTGACGTTGCAAAACTTATATCACAAATGTACACTAATACACATTGCAGGTTAAGTCTGCTCCACCTTGTGTACAATGGATCATTCTTGACTTGAGTAACTCATGGAATAGTTGCATATTTTCCTCTGACCAAAAGCAGCCTGATAAAACTTCACAATCTATATTCCACCTGTATTTGCACATCAATAATCACAAAGAAAAATAATGCAAGCAAAATTAAAAACAAGAATAATTACCATCTAAAGGATATTTAATCCCTGGATATAAAGTACTTGCAATAGTAAGTCACCATTGGGGTAATTGTCTCTGATGTGAGACTGCCCTTGTGGTTTACCAGGAGAAAAATACTAATCGGTTGGAGAATTCAATGTCATTCTGGCAGGTTCTTACAGTAGCTTAATAGTTAAGAGCACCTGCCTGGTAAGCAGAGGGTCTGTGGTTCAGATCCCAGCTGTGGCATTGAATTTTTCAGTTCCGGTTCTACCTCTTAATAATATGCAGTTTGAGAAAATACTAACTTAATAAGCTTCTCATCTTCTTCCTCTTGCTTTTCTCGTAGCTTCTTTTTCAGCTCTTCACTGTCAAATTGAGAGAGCATTGTATCATAGTCAACTGACAGTTGCCTCCTGTTTAAATCTCTTAGCTCTTCCAAGGATTCTAAAAGTTCTAGTTCTTGCTTTGACTGCTTTGTGCGATTCTCCAGTAACTGAAAAGAAAATTTTAAAAAATCAGTAAATGTTCCTAACATATAATACTTTTGTAAATGGAACTGGTTTATAGGAGTAATGTATGGCCACAGATTTGCTAATAGCAGAAGGCTTTTGCTTTGTTAAAACATGTTGAACAACGGTACTGATTAGTAGTTACAGATGTATGCAAATGAAAATATGAGAGAGAATGTTTTATATTATAACTAACAGCGATAGGCAAGACAATGGAACATGTTAAGTACCAAGTAAGGCTGGTAATAGAGATTAAAAGCTGGAAGTTTGATTTTGTTGCTTTGGTAATACCAAGATTAACAGCTACTCTAATCACTGGCAGTGACTTGCTTAATCTTTGGAGATCGGTGATTGATTATGACCTACATGAGTTCATTATCAAGGAGGGGAACCTCAGAGTGCATCACGAAGTTCCTGGAGGAGAAAACATGCCAGGAGGAACCAGACCAAACAGGGATCCATCTGGACGAGCAGTTTTTTGTGGAGAACATCAATATCCACGAAAATTGGTTGGTAGACCTGAGCATAGGTGAGAAGAAAACAGGTTGGATGAGCGAGGAAAATACAAATGTTTGCAGCCATTGGATCTGCACAGAAGACGACGAATATGCCACCTCGAACACCTACCAACCTTAAGTACTATCAACAGATGAAGAGGAACTGACGTCACGGCTGATTGATGAGAAAGTCCGAGGAGCGCATGACATCACCGAAGTGGAAAGGAACCAACTTAGAAGGATATTAATTAAAAACAAAAAAGTTTTTAATAAAAAGCCAGGTACATGTAACAAGTACATGCATGCCTTTAAGGTTTAAGATATCACCCCCTATTCGCATATATCCAGGCCCATCCCCAACACCATCAGGGAGGAAGCCGACCAAGTAATACAGGAAATGTTGACGGACAAAATCATAGAACCGTCGGACTCCTGTTATGTGAATCCGGTGGTATGGGTCCACAAAAAAGAAGGCAAATTAAGGATGACCATTGACGCGAAGAAAATAAATGCACATACCTTGCCAGATCATTACAGGCCTGAAGAGTGGTACTTCTAGGAATTCAGAAAGGAAGGGAAACCATGTATGTAGTATTATGTAAAAGATGTATAGGTATATAGTAATTTGTAAATGAACTGGATACATACCATGGTTTCATTGGGCCTGCAATGTATTGTTTCATTGTTTCTTTTCTCTGACTATTCTGCGGCCTCACTTTCGCCACTATCATCACTATTTTCATTTCTATCTAGCTCAGATAACACCTTCATTTTCACTACTCCACAACATGTCAAAACCATTAATGGCACAAGAAATACCAGTTTTTTTTTAAAAGTCTTCATAACAATATGACGACTTGTAACAAACTGACTTCGAAACATGTCTGCAACTTCACATTTCAATTTTACGATACGTTGTGACAATGGCAATACAAGTATTTTTGTGGCAAGCACTGCGTCCATTGTTGTCCATGACAGGCACTGCTACGTCGATTGTTGTCCATTATCAAGTCATTTGAAGGCAGCTCCAATAAGAATGAACCAGAAGATGGAATTATGCAATGTTTAATACGTAAATAATTTTTAGTGACGAAAAACCATAGGGGAGGGAAATATGCGAGGGGGGGCCTTATGAGATAAAATATGGTTAATTTCACTCAAAAATAAAAATACTAGCAACAAGAAAAATATACACAAAAAGTAAAAAAACCATGGCAATAGCCAGATATGAAACAAGGTGATAAATATGTCAAAAAGCATAAAGAGATAACTAAAATTTTAAATCATCAAATTGATATTGCACTCCGCTAAAAACTTAAAATCTCTATCAACCGCTGTTTTGCCATCCGCTAAGACCCCTGCAAGTCTGGCAGGCAGCTGCAGAGAATCCCGGAGGTGCGCTAGAAAGCAACAGTCTAGCAGCACATGGCAAACTGAAAAGGTTGTCACACAGCGGACATAAAGGGGCAGGGTCCCTTTTAAATAGGTAACCATGCAAAAAATTGCAGTGCCCTATTCTTAATCGAGCCAAACTAATCTCCTCGCAGCAAGATATGCAACAGGAAGTTGTTATTAGCTAATGCTGGATTTCTGACAATGAAGTGCTTAATCCTCTTGCTCTCCAATGTTTTTCACTGATGAATGGGGCACTAGAAGTGGCCGGGCATATTTGAAGGTGGTCTCGATCCATTTCCTCTTGCAGATCACGTAGAGGACAAAGTGGTGAAGAATATATCTCAAATCAGTTCAAATCTTTTGCCAGATAATTATGTCCTGTAATCAACCTGAAGGTTGCAACTGCTGTTTTTCGAGGATACTCAGGAATTACTGTTTGAATGTTTTGTAGTTCCCATCTTTTATTCTTTGATTTTTCATAGTAATATTTTGCAATAATTTTTTTGAATTCAGAGTTGACTAATCTTTTAGCTGCATAAAATTACTAGATTAACAATAGATTTTTGTACACCACTGGTACCCTTTTTTGCAAGAAAATCAGCTTTCTCATTACCACTCAGTCCACAGTGAGCTGGTATCCATTGGAAGACTATGTGTTTTTGAAGTGCTGTTAGATGGGTAAGGATTTTCCAACATTCTATAATTGTTTGGTTTTTTGGTGACAACTTGGAAGTAATTGCTATAATTGCTGCCCTGGAATCTGAGAGAATAACTGCTTGCTGAAAATGTGAAATTCTGTACAAAAGATTTTGTAAGGCCATTCGAATTGCTTCAATTTCTCCATCAAAGTTAGTAGTTCCATAAGTTAAAGATTTGTAATAGGAAAAGAGGTGAAATGTGGCTCCAGCACCTGCTCCATCTTGGTTTGATATCAATGATCCATCAGTATAAATATGCAGCCATTCGTGTTCTAGAAATCTAGTGTGGATTGTCTAATGCCAATAATTTTAGAACACTAATTGGACTATCACTTTTCTTAACTTCTTCTGTCAGGTGTAAATAATATGTGATGTCTAGTGTTTGTGTGGGATTGACTTTAGATATGAAGTTTTCCTTTGAATTAGGAAGGTATACATTCTTCTTAAAATCTGATGATTAAGAAATGGGGATATAAAAATCTTCTAGAGGTGAAGAGGAAAGAATGGCAGGAAAATATGGGGAAAATTATTAAGGAGGCTATAGAGGGAAAAGACAGTAAAAAAGTTTGGGAGGTAGTAAGAAGGACCAGTAAGAAGGGGGAGCTCAAAAATGAGATTACACCAAATGAATGGCGGAGATATTTTAGAGATTTGATTGGGGAAAGAAAAAATACAAAACTAGAAATAACCGAAATAGGAAAAATAGATACAACAAATGACAAATTAGATGATAAATTTACAGTGCAAGAGGTCTACCAGCAAATAAAAGGTATAAAAAAAGAAAAGGCAGTAGGGTATGATGGAATACCAGGGGAATTTTGGAAAACATATGGAGAAACAGAAAAAGGTTTAGAAATAATGACAAAGGTATTAAACAAAATAAAAGAAAGTGAGGATATTCCGGAAAGTTGGAAAATAAGTATAATAGTACCTATATATAAAGGGAAGGGGGGACCAAACAAGCCAGAAAACTACAGAGGAATAAGTCTGCTATCTATTTTAGGGAAAATTTACACCGGGATACTGGCAGAAAGATTAAAAAACTGGGCAGAACAGGAAAGGAAGCTGACAGAATTTCAAGCAGGCTTTAGAAAAGGGAGGCAAACAGTAGATAATGTGTTTATAATAAAAACAATAATAGATAAATACCTTAGTAAAAAGAGAGGAAGAGTATACATGTTTTTTGCAGATTTTGAGAAGGCATTTGATACAATAAACAGGAGAGCTCTTTCATGGAAATTAAGAAGAAAGGGGGTGAGCGAAAATTTTATAAAGGAAGTAGAAAAAATATATAATGGGATAAAGTTTTGTATAAGATGGGGAAAGAATGAAATCGCAGAAATGACGGAACAAGCAATTGGTTTGAGGCAAGGATGTAAACTTAGTCCAATATTATTTAATTTATTCATAGACGATATAATAGATAAAATCCAAAAAGCGAACAAACACTGTCCTGTAATAGCGAATAAGGAAATCCCAGGATTGCTATATGCTGATGATTTAATGGTAGGATCTATAACAATTGTAGGATTACAAAGGGCAATAAATGAGGTGCAAAAATTTTGTGAGGAATGGGGAATAAAGATAAATATAAGCAAGTCCAAGGTCATGGTTTTCAAAAAGGGATTTAAATTGAGAAAAGAGGAGAGGTGGGTATTAAATGGGAAAAGATTAGAAGTGGTCAAAGATTTTGAATACTTGGGAGTGAGGCTAAATAACAGAGGAGAGTGGGAGGCACATGGAAGAAAGATAGAAGCAAAAGGGAGAGCTGCAATGTCAGGAGTCAGAATTTGCAAATACAAGTTAGAGATGACAACCAAGTGGCTGGAAAGGATGTATGAGGCAGTAGTGGAATCAAAAATGCTTTATGCAGTAGAGATCTGGGGGGCCACAGATATAAACAAGAAGGTAGATCATATGTATAGAATGTTCTGCAAAGAATTATTGGGACTACCGAGATCGGCGCCAAGAGAAGTGGCCTTGGTAGAGCTTGGGAAAACAAGAAGGAAAGGAATAATAATGGAGAGAATAATAAAATTTTGGTATAAATGTTTGGTTAAAGAAGATGGAGAAATTTTAAAATTGTGTATGAAGCAACAAAAAAATCTAGAGAATGAAAACAGTTGGTGGGCAGGGGTTGGAAAAATTATGGAGAAAATAGGAATGGGAGATATATGGAAACTTGAAGAAAGAAATGAAAGTAATGTAGATAAACTAGTAAAGTGTAGGGTAGAAGACATAGAAAGGCAAGAGATATGGGGAAGTTTAGAAAACAAGAAATCATTACAATTCTACAAGCAAATAAAAAGAGGATGGGGGTGAGAACCATATGTGGATTATTGTAACAGACAGGAAAAAGAAGGACTAGCGTGGATGAGAACAGGAGCAATATTTTTAAGAGGGACAAGAAGCGGTAAAATAGGAATATGTGAAATGTGCGGTGAGAAAGAAAGTATAGAACATTATTTGACAGAATGTAAGGAATTAGCATTATGGAGGAAAAAGGTTTGGGAGAAAAAATGGGAAAAAATAGAGGGGAAAATGGTAGCCATAAAAATGTTAACAGTGAAAGAGGAAAGGATGGTTAGAAGTATAGGTGAGTTTTTGAAGAAAGTAAGAGAAAAATGGGCAAGAAAAGTAAAGAGTGTAAATGAAGAAGGCAGAGTGGGGGAGAGGGACAATTAATTAATATAAGATGGAATAGATTGATCAGAGCTACATGGGAGGCAAATGGCCTGGGTGCCATGCAAACCAAGGTAGCAATAAGGTTATGTAAAATTTGTATGTAGTTTAGGTTAGAGTAGGATAATTGTTAAAGTTATGTAAAAGAATTGGTACAAATAAATTCATTCATTCATACATTCTTCTTGATGTCTTGAATTTTGGAAAGAAAGCTCTCCTGAGTCTTTAGTGTATGTGTAAAATTTCTCTTGTGCCATGTATTGAATGGGAGTCTGATCAACTTTTCATGTTGAATAAGAGCAGCTTTTTGTATTTCATATTCAATGGGGTATTGGTTGGTTAGTTAAAATTATTATTATTATTGGTGTGGTTTTGATAGAACCTGTAATTAGTCTCACACTTTGGTTTTGAAAGATCTGAATTTTTTTTTGTGTTTGCTGCTACAAGAACTTCGCTGCAGTAAGTAAATAATGGCTTTATATATACACTGTATGTTAAGAGTTGCTCTGGAACATCCCCACTTCATTCCTGTTAGACGTTTTAACAGTGAAAGGCACCTCTCTGCTCTTTGCATTACATTTTCTATTTGTTTGGTCCATGTAAGTTTGGTATCAAATGTAACTTCTAAATACTTTGCTTCCTTTGTTTCTGGTAATTGTTGACCCTCAAAATTTAGTTTTATTTTTAGTGGTTTTTTTCTTAGTGAAAAGATTTGGTAGTTTGATTTTGTTGTATTAACAGTCATTAAATTTTCTTTGGTCCACCTTTGTAGGTTGGTTAAGGATTGTTGCATGGTTTTTTTCTAGTTCTGTACTTTTGCTTTTTGGTTTTGAAGTCCACATTGCTAAGTCATCAGCAAATAGTGCACACTTCATACCTGATTCTTGTATTTGTTGTGGCAGATCGTTAATAAATATATTAAAAAGTGTAGTGCTGAGCACTGCGCCTTGTGGTAACCCACAGTGTACTTGTTTGTATTTAGATATATTTCTTCCATATCTCGTTGCAATAAAGCGTTGTGTTAGGAAATGACATAGCCATGAAAACATTGGACCTTGTATCCCTATTTTTTTTTTACTTTCTTTAGTAGTTTTGTTCTGCATATAAAATCATATGCACTTTGGAAATCAATAAAAACTGATAAATTATCTTCTTTTCTATTGAAGGAGTCTTTGATTTCTTGACTGAGAAGTAAGATTTGTTCATTTGTAGAGTGGAACTCTCTGAATCCAGCTTGACATGGGGATATTAAATTTTGTGATTCTAGAAACCAATTTAACCTGTTTGACACCATTTTTTCCATCACTTTTGCTATTATGCTAGTAAGAGCTATTGGTCTACAATTTTTTATTTCTGATGCTGTTTTGTCTTTCTTCAAGAGTGGGACAATTATTGTTTTTTGCCATTCAGCAGGTACAGTGGTTTTCCAGGATAGATTGTAGAGTTTCAGTAGTTGTCGTTTTGCTGTTTTTCCAAGGCTTTTTATGAACTCTGGATGTATGTGATCTGGTCCAGGAGAGCTTTTGTTTTTTAGATCATTTATTGCAATGTTCAGTTCTTGCATATTAAAATTTTGAAAAAAGATATTGCATTGAGTGTTAGCATCACATTCTCTTTCTTGTTTCAAATCTTTCTTAAATTCTTTACGTTCCTTTTTATTATTTCTCTTGTTACTTTATGTGAATTAGCATAATATTTGTTAAATGTTTCGGCTATGACTGCATCATTTACTAATAGTTTATTGTTGTGTATGATAGATGTGCTGTTGTTTTCTTTCCTGTCCTTGACATTTTTTATGAACTTATGGGCTTTGGTACCATCTGTCCTATAATCCATTTTTTATTAGAAATTATTAAAGTGATTCTTTTTAGCAGTATTAATGTCTTTTTTTAGTGAGGCACATTTCTTCTGCCATATTTGTGTATCCAATATGTCTTTTGTTTGTTCAGCTGTATTTCTAGCTATATCCCTTTGCTTTTACAGTTCTTCTAACTGGGGGTTCCAAAAGGGTTTGAAATTTTTAATTCTTACACGAGGAATATGTTTTTTTGCGGTTTCTAGGATGACTTTACAGAAATTTTTGTTCATATGATCTGGTTGGTCATGCAGCTGTGAGTTTGTTCTTTAAATTCATGTTCCAGTTCAGCTTTATATTTGTTCCAATCTGCTTTTTTGAAGTTTCAATACAGATTCGTGAGACCTTGACTTATTTGTATTCTCTAGTTTTATATCAGCAATTACTGCTCTGTGACCAGAACTTGGATCTCCTATAACTAGTTTTTTAATTTTTGAAACAATATCTGTTGTAGCTAACAACAGGTCTGGGTTACTGCCTGCTGCAGAGTAATGTATGAAGGTTGTGGGATCCTCTTTATTATAAATCAGTTCAAAAGTTGTATTCAAAAATTCTTCCACTATCTTCCCTGTAGAATCCACTTTTTCATAACCCCATCTTTTGGAATGGGCATTGAAATCCCCAATTACGATTGTTATGCGGCAGGAAGTTACCCAGTTTATCGGAAGTTCTTTCACTTCTCTAAGCTTTTACCGCGGAGAGCTGACCACTCTTCGTGCCAGGACGACAGCACCGCTCTCCGCATTTCAAGCCTAAAGTCTTCCGAAGTAACATGTGAGATGGTAATACTGGGTTCTCTAGTTGTCATCTTTGCTGCCAAATCTGCCATTTCGTTCCCCGGCAAACCTACATGACCAGGAATCCATGCACACACCACGTCAATGCCAGAAGCGTGTAAAACATGGAGGACATCCTGGATACGTTGTACAATAGGGTGGGGAGTATACAGCAAGGATCCCAAGTCACACTTGCGTCACATAGATTATGTGTTATCCAAGTTTCAGGAAAGCAACATAACTCTGAACTTGGAGAAATGTGAATTATTTGTTAGAGAGGCTGAATTTCTGGGCCACATCATTACATCTGATGGCATACAACCTAATCCAGAGAGAGTGAAGGCCATAGAATGTATACCACCTCCATGAAACTTGAAACAGCTAAGAAGGTTTCTGGGCATTCTACAGTACTAATCAAAGTTTGTAATTAACTATGCTAAGGAATTAGTACCCCTTAGGGAATTATTGAGAAAGGACACTAAGTGGGAATGGAACGCCAAATACCAGGTAGCCTTTGAGAAAATTGAAGAACTTTTTAAACACAGTATTCTCCTGGAACGACCAGATCCAAATTCACCTTTTCTAATTTATACCGACTCTAGTGTGCACTCATATGGAGCAATATTGGCACAAGAAGATGTAGATGGCAACAAGCATGTGATTACCACAGCTTCTAGATTTCTAACCAAGATAGAACCCAATGCCTGCATAACAGAATTAGAAATAGGTGCAATCCATTTTACATTGCAAAAGTTCAGGCAACATATCTACCACTACAAAATAATCATTTTTACTGACCATGTAAGCCTGTCCATCCAGAAATGCAAGTTAACAAACTCTAAGATCTCGAGGTACACACATGAAATAATGTCACATGACGTAGAGGTCAGGCATATTTCAGGCAAGGAAAACATCTTTAGTAACTTATTGTCCAGGCTAACATCGGAAAGTCACATACCCGAAATAATATCTAACCCACACCATGAAATTAAAATTACGCAAATAAATAGCAAGGAAATCCAACAGAAAGGACGATGAGGGATATCTCTGTATATTTCCACCTACTTTGCCACAGAGACCACACTTCCTGGACCAAAAAATACAACTAAATAGAGGAGGTGATCAACAATTCAGTGAACGCCACAATTAAGTTCGCTCCAATTGAATTGATGACCAACACAAAACTTAAGCGATTGACAATTGGCATTTACACCATGATGGCTGCCCAAAGGGAATTAACAGAAAAGGAAAAATGTCAATTGGCATTCAGAAGATTGCCGCAGAAAGCAGAAAAAGGGAGAAATAAAGTGAAAGGTACGTCAGGAAATGGTCCCCACAAATCAGAGAAAAGGTGCTCCTAAAAAGACACAAAGCATCCAAGGCATCTGAAAAAAGATCTGGGAAAATGGAACTACTGTACACTGGACCGCTGGTCATAACAAAACAGCTAGGCGACCATACATATGAGCTACAGAATTTAAATAGCAAGTTGATAGGAAGATACCATAAAAACAAATTAAAACCATATAAAGAAAGGACCAAATAGTCTTTGCCAACAAATATGTGAGGTAGGAACAGTAGAAGTGAGGAAAAACAATAAGACTGAATAGGTTTCTTATACAAAATTATGTACAGGTTGGAAGCTATAACAGGAAAGGAAATCAACATAGTCATTGGCTATAATGACCACCAGGAGCATTGCCAACAAAGGCAGATGAGAATACTGATTGTCATAAAAGAAATTAATTATAGTGACCAAGAAAATGTGTTTTTGACATAAGGATGTCAGGGACAAAAATAAGAAGGAATCAATTGTGGTGACAAACAGAAAATATTTTTGACACAAGGGTGTCGAGGGTGAATTAAAAAGAAAAATAATATAGTTGCAGAATAATTATAAATATAGAAGTTTTCTCTTATAGAGATAAGAGACAAAGAGATGGCAATTAGTAAAGAGAGAAAAACCATGCCCACAGATTATGATGAATATGGCCAATGTTGAGCTTCAAGAAATGTTGACGAACTAAACAACAGTGAATAAGAACCCAATGTCATAAAGTATCATTAGTAACATCAGAGTTAAAGAACTGAATACACATAATAAGCTTGCAAGACAAAGAACTGAATAAAATTGCCATTCGTATGATCATAATCATTAGCTCAAGATTTGTATCCTGTTTCTCTCTCATAACAAGAACATAAGTCAAAGGGCACATAATAAATAAATAAGAAATCATGATACACTTAAATAATATTTGTGTCAATGTCAAATGTAAAAATTTAGGAATATTCTTGGTATTGTGTTGTGTAATAACTAAGTATGTTAAAATTATAAAGGCCTGCTGTGTCATGCCAAAACAAAAGACAAAACATACAGCAAAGAAGACTGTAAAGAGAAAAGGTTATTGTACAAAGTAAAAGATTGTATCAAAGGAATAGGGAGAAGTGTTGTATTGTGTTTCAAGATTGTGAATATATGTGACAACTTGAGAAACAAAACGAGGGGCATGTGAGAATATATACGGTTAGACCCGAAAAGGAAAGCATTTATGTAAATATTTGTTGTAAATATTGTCTATTTTTCATGTTGGTAAGGATTTGTTGAGTACTGAAAATGTATTGCTATTTTAGCAATTGTTTAAAAATGTCATAAATGTGTTACGGGGTTTTATTATAAATTAAATGATGGACAACACATATCAGCGTGAATATAGCAGCAGGAGTAATGTTTTTACTAAAAGGTGGAAAGTTTGTTATAGCAGACGCTACTCTTATCTGGAGGGTCGACGGTCTAAGAATGGAATGCATAAACCAACGTTCTTTTATTACAAACACATTTATTCGTTATTTACACTTTTTATCACAATTTCAACTAGTTAACTTTTAAAATTCGATAGCGTCCATGCTGGTTAAAAGATTGGGTGCAATTCACATGTTCACACGCCATCAGCAATTATACGTCCTTCCCCTTTGAGTTCACCGACGCTAATGATAAAAGAGTCCGAGCGTGGGTATGACGCAACACCGCCATTCTTATGTATTCATCCGCGCGACAGTTCTCATTGGTTGAACTCAAAGTGACGAGAAGACATTGGATCTTGAGTACCAAAAAGAAATAGGTCCCTGATACACCCAAATTAAAAGAATTAAAAATTTACACACTCTTACAAAAATATTTACATGAACAATTTTCTATTAGTCAATATTCCGTCTCATATGCCCCTTGTTTTGTTTTTCAAGTTGTCACCTTATTTACAATCTTGAAACACAATACAATACTTCTCCCTACTTCTATGATTCAATCACTTTGTACAATATATATATATATTTTTTTTTTTTTTTTTCAGTCTTCTTCACTGTTTGTCTTTGTCCTTTGTTTTGACATAATACAACATATCTTTATAAGTTTCACATATTCGGTTACTACACAATGCATTCAGTTATTATACAATACATATCCAGTTATTGTACAACACATTTAGTTATTACACAATATGTCCAATTATTACACAATACATATTCAGTTATTGTACAATATACCCAGTTATTATATCATATATGTTGTTATTATACAACACACCTTCAGTCATTATACAATACATATTCAGTCATTGTACAATATACCCAGTTATCATATCATATATGTTATTATACAATACACCTTCAGTCATTATACAATACATATTCAGTTATTGTACAACACATTTGATTGCTATACAACATGTCCAATCATTACACAATACATATTCAGTTATTGTACAATATATCCTGCTATCACATCACATATGTTCTGTTATTATACAATACATATTCAGTTATTACACAATACACATTCAGTTTTGGCATAAAGCATTTAGTTATTACTCAACATATTCAGTTATTATACAATATATCCAGTTATCATACAATACATATTCAGTTATTGTACAACACATATTCAGTTCTTATACAACACATACTCAGTTATTGTACATTTGACATTGACACAAATATAATTTAAGTGTTTCATGTGGTTTTTGACTTGTATTCATTGCTATGAGGAGAGAAAAACAGGATACAAATTTTGAGCTAATGATTATAATCATGTTTATGGCAATGTTTTATTCAGTTCTTTGCCTTCTTTGTCTTATGAGCTTATGTATAGACAGGTTATTGAGTTGGTTCTTAAACTCTGATGTCACTAATGGTACTAATTTTCTTGATTGGGTTATTATTCATTGTTGTTTGGTTCAACATTTCTTCGAGCTTAGCATTGGCTATATTCATCTCAATTCATGGGCATTGTTTTTCTGGTTATGGTTTTCCTCATTTCACTAATTGTCATTTCTTTATCTCTTATTTCTATAAGAGAAAACTTCTATAGTTACAATTATTCTGTAATTGTATTATCTTTCTTCTCCATTTACCCTCGACATCTTTGTGTCGAAATATTATATCTTTTTCATCATAATTGATTCATTTTTATTTTTGTCCCTGACATCCTTATGTCAAAAACATATCTTCCGACGCTATGATTCATTTATTTAATGACAATCAGTGTCCTCGTCTGTTTTTTGTTAACAATGCTCTTTGTGGTCAGTATAGCCAATGACTATGTTGATCTTCTTCCTTGTTGTAATCCTATTCTGAACATAATTTCCTATAAGTAACCCATCAAAAATTGTTATCTTCTTTCATCTCTACTACTCCTGCCTTACACATTTGTTGACAAAGACTATTTGGTCCTTTCTTTGTATGGCTTCAATTTATTTTTATGGTATCTTCCTACCAACTTGTCATTTGTATTCTGTAGCTCATACGTGTGGTCACCCAGCTGTTTCGTTATGACCAGTGGTTCCATCTTTCTCTCTGTGTAGCCATCATGGTGTCGATGTCAATTGTGAGTTGCTGAGATTTTGTTGTTTGTCGTCCACTCGGTTGAGACGAACTTAGTTGTTGTAATTTCCCTGAGTGTTGGTGGTGGTGGTTGTTTCTGTATTTTGTGCAGCATCTGCACTATTTGGCACATCATCTACTTCCTGCTGTCTTATGTTGCCAGTGTACCATTGGTCTCTGCCCCTTTGGCGTGAACCTCTGTCATATGACGGTCTGTGGTTGTTCAAGTGTTCCCTACTGGATCTCATGTGATTCACTTGATGGGTATGGTCTCCTGGTCTTCCACGATCATATGTATATGTTCTATATCTCGATTCACCATTCGGTATTGTGTCGTGGTACCGCCGTCTTGTGTTCTCCATCCTCTCGCCATGATTATGCGGTTGTGGGAAATGGTGTGCCCCTCTCCCCCTTTCATGGGTACTCCTAGTATTTCTATGTTCTCCCTCACTCTGGTTGTTCGTAGTCATGTTTCGGTTTAGGATGGGTGAGTTTGGGTGACCGTTCCTATGTCTATGCTCATTAGGCCGACCATTTTGTGTTTCGAAGGCTGTCAGCAGTTCTATCATATCTGCAAAATCTACTGGCCTCGCAACAATTAATCCTGTTCTCACTGTGTCTGGGAAATGTCTTGTTATGCTGGCAATTAGTTCTGCCTCCGACAAGTTGGGGTCTAATAGCTTTCCTTTGTTGGCTACTTTCATAAAATAATCTACTAGCGACAACCCTTTGGTTGGATCGTACCTACCTGTCGCTAGCTCTACCCTAGTTTGGTTTTGTTTAGCTGGGCCCCAATACCTTGATAGGAATAAATTTCTGAATGAGCTATAAGACTCATGACCAGCTAGTGTTAACCTGAGCCATTCTAATGCCTTGTTTTTTAAGCTTTTCTTAACTATCATCATCCTAAGCTCGTTTGGTATCCTTTTCACTTTAAAGTATTCTTCCATCTCTTTAACAAAGAGTTTTGGATCGTCTCCCTTCTCCTCGTCAAATGTAGGTGGTGTGATTTCATGTAATATGCTGTTGGTGTAACATGTGTTATGTGTTGTGTCATTGTTTGGTTGTGAACCTCTTTCTCTGTATGGTGAGTCAACATTTTGTACATTACTCAAGTAACTCTCATCTTGTACATTACTTACATCTAAATCATCTTGTCTTTGTAATGCCTTCACAACATCATTTACATTAGCCAAATTTTCTTTCCCTTTTTTCATTTCTTCACAAATTGATTTTAAATCATTCTTTATTTCTAAGTGGCTTTGTTTCATATCATTTATAGCATCCTGTTGTGAAAGCATCACATCATTCATTGTCTTAATTTTAGGAATTACAATTTGTCCTACAGTTTCATTAATAATGTCTTTCTTTACTACCTCAATCTCTTTCCTTAATTCCTCAGTTATTTCTGCTTTTACATTTGTAATCTTACAGTCTACACTTGTATTACTTTCTGTTATTTCATCCCTACATCTAGCAATTTCTTCTTCTAACACAATTTTATTCTCCCTCATCTCTGATTCTATCTTTCCCATCCTATCTCCTACAATTTCTATCCTAGCTTCTAAGGCTTCCTTTGTTTCATTTAAGTTTTTATGTACTAATTTTAAATTAGTTTCCATTACTTTCATATTTTCTTTACACTCCTGTCTTCCTAATTCTATTTTCTGTTCTAGGTTCTGTCTACCTAATTCCATTTGCTGTTCTAAGTTCTGTCTACCTAATTCCATTTGCTGTTCTAAGTTCTGTCTACCTAATTCCATTTGCTGTTCTAAGTTCTGTCTACCTAATTCCATTTTCTGTTCTAAGTCTTTTCTCACTTCCTCCATTTTCTGACCTATCTCTTCCTTATTCTGTTCCAGTTTCTGTTCTAGTCTTTCAAACATCATCATCATTAACCTTTGATCTTTGCTTATTTCCGCCTGTTCACCTTCTAATCCTTCCTGATAACTAGGCCTATCTGCCCCTTCCCCCACTCCTGTTTCTATCTCTTTTCGCGACATTTTAATTCCTTTATCTAATTCATTTAATGTTGAAAGCCCTGCTACTTTGCCACTTCTAAGTAGCATTAATAAATGGAAATAAAATAAAGACAACAATTTTGGATCCTACTTTTTTTTCTGCTGGTTCTTCGTCCAGTTATTTACGTCTCCTGGGTAGTTGACTTCGCCAGATGATCTCCGGTGTTTTTCCCACGTTGATTCTCCGTGTATCGATGTTTTGACGGATCGTTGATATCAAACGATGTTCAATGGCGTCTTTTTCCTGCACGATGAGATGGCGTCCTTTTGATGTTAACACTTCGTAATTTTGCATTCCATTCTAAATTCGCGCTCCACGTTGGGCAAGCCATTTGTTACGGGGTTTTATTATAAATTAAATGATGGACAACACATATCAGCGTGAATATAGCAGCAGGAGTAATGTTTTTACTAAAAGGTGGAAAGTTTGTTATAGCAGACGCTACTCTTATCTGGAGGGTCGACGGTCTAAGAATGGAATGCATAAACCAACGTTCTTTTATTACAAACACATTTATTCGTTATTTACACTTTTTATCACAATTTCAACTAGTTAACTTTTAAAATTCGATAGCGTCCATGCTGGTTAAAAGATTGGGTGCAATTCACATGTTCACACGCCATCAGCAATTATACGTCCTTCCCCTTTGAGTTCACCGACGCTAATGATAAAAGAGTCCGAGCGTGGGTATGACGCAACACCGCCATTCTTATGTATTCATCCGCGCGACAGTTCTCATTGGTTGAACTCAAAGTGACGAGAAGACATTGGATCTTGAGTACCAAAAAGAAATAGGTCCCTGATACACCCAAATTAAAAGAATTAAAAATTTACACACTCTTACAAAAATATTTACATGAACAATTTTCTATTAGTCAATATTCCGTCTCAAATGTTAAGTTACATGTTTAAATTTAATATATATAAATATAAGAACCATATATATTTAATGTTAAAAGTGTAGGGAGGACAGATAAAGATCGCTTCCCTAACATTATAGGAACTATTTAACATAGGGGGGTTTCAAAGTGTACTTTCCGGCATAATGAGTGCATACGTGCATGAATACAAAAGCATTATGTAAAGAGGCACCAACTTTTTCATTATTAGCATCTCAGAACTTGGAAAGTGAAGACACGTTTTTGTATCGTGCATAGAAGTGGATCTAAAATATCTAATAAAGTGACAAGACTATCAAGAAAGTATATATAAGTGCAATGAAAGTTAATCTAATTGTAACAAGTGTAATATTCGAAGAAAAGGGTGCAAATAAGTGATATAGTGAAGTTACATCCTGTGTTCGTTCATTTCACCCTGTACCACGACCTGGGATAGAAAAAAGAATCTCATAGCTCAACTCAAAAGTGTAATTGTTAAAAACTCAGCACCATATGTTAACAACCTACTGCAATCTCCCTCACAGTTACGAAAGGGCTGATCAGTATTGGCCTTCAATATTCAGGATGTCCCAAAAAAACACAGACAATGCTTACTATGTTGTATGGGATGGCAAACTGATCGGTTTCCAAATAGGAACCCCTCTCCGGAAATGCACACTGTAGCGCATCAAAGTATGAGATAGGTATACATACACGTTTTATCAATAAACCCAACATTGAGCTGTCTACATTACAAAGAGGCTTCGAACTGTGTACCTCCTACGTCATTGCAGAGCCGGAAGTGATGAATCTCATGCACATGACCCAATACGTGTGGTTGTCTTTGAAGATTTTCAAACGCTCCGTGGGCTCAAGCCACAAGGTGCTCCCCTGACTTTACAGGAGTGTCATACACCATATTCTTCATACAGCTGCACAGAAAATAGTCGAGAGGTGTCAGATCTGGTGACCATGCTGGTCATGGAACCGCTCCATCTCTACCAATCCATCAATTTGGATATGTGATGTTGAGGTGATTCTGCACATTTACATCAAAGTGTGCTGGAGCTCAAATCGGCCATTTCAGCACCTGTGTAGTAGTACGTGTTGCACTGCTGTTAAAGCATTACTGCACTGGAAACTATACAAGTAACGCAGGAGGACATGCACCAAGGACTTTATGGAGGAATTTAGCATATGTACAAGAATGTTATTCTGCTCAGGTTGTTCATCACAGTGCACAGATGCCTAAAGGGTTGCATATCTTCTGTATTAAAATACCAAAACGAATGTTAACAAATTGTCACAACTGTTCATTCTCAAACTTCAACGCTCTCCAGCATCCAAACTGTGAATTTCCGGACAGGGGTTCCTATTTGAAAACCAATAAGTTTGCCATCCCACACTCCTGTCTTTCATGGTTACTGTTATTCCTTGTTTCCATGCTAATTTTGGTCTTCCCCTCTTCCTACATCCCACTGGAGTCCATTCATGCATCTTCTTTGTCAGTTTGTCCTCATCCATCCGTTTCATGTGCCCAAACCACCTTAATTGTTCTGTTTTAATTTCTTCTACCAAATGAACCTTTTACTTTAATTTTTAATGCTTTTCCTAAATAATCACAAGGAACCTATCAATATGCTCACATCGCAAACACCTCGAAAGTTTTACTGTGTCATCTTTGTGCTATAAGAGGTTCCTGTTCCAAAAATGAGCTAATGTTTTCAACTCTGAGTACCCAAAAATGAGTTGTGAGTATCTTAGAACATATAGGAAACATAACATAACATTGTAGAGAAGGGACTGGCCAACCCTGATGGGCAGCACTCTTGTCTCCTGCATGTGCACAACAGGTAAGAAGATAGCACAGGCTTTGCTTGTGCACTCGGCTTGCTGTAGATATATGTATGCATGTGATATTACCGTGGGTTCAGTTGCCTTGTGTTTCTTTAAAGATTGAAACTTGAATCCTGTTAATGTCCTAGAGTTATGAAACCGAAATTATGTCAATATATATTTGATAATGGAAAGAAACAAAAGGAGATTCTAGTCAATAGTTAAGGGGAAAACGTAATAAAGCTGAATATGTTAAAGTCTCAAGAATGGAAGCCTAGGCAGATTTAAATGAGTGATAAGGTTACAATTGTTGTTTGTACTAAGCCAAGTGATTCAGCTGGCTGATTCCTATCTTACCATGACGTGCTCTAAAGTTAGCCAATGGAAATCCCTTTCTTCGTGTTGCTCGCGCAAAAATAAATGCAACGCAACACACACTCGTCTTGAATCGAGTCGAGATAACGCATGTGCAACTTGGGAGTTGTACGTAAGCTAGCACGTATACATAATTCGGCGGTTGCTTAAGGGTGACAAAGTTAAAGTGTTATAACGTTGTAGTTGAAGTTACAAAGTTACATTCTATTTAAATATCATCGGCAGTTCTCTACAAATCTGGAAATTTATAAATAAAGTGATATGTTGGTTGATTCTTCGTTTGGTTCCATTCCTACCATAACTCACGCACACCCTGCAGATTAGGACCTCTTGCTAGAGCTAGTCCAGACACCAAACACGAGATCTTATAGGTCTTAAAGGCGACATCTTCGAAGGAGAGGAGCGTTTGCGTCAGTTCACATTGCATCATTTTCAAGAATGTGGTTTTTCTTTGGGAGTAATAAGTTCCAACGAAATTACAATTAGCCGACATGTTATTAATTTGTTAGAAACAAATCCTACAGGTTTTGGCATTATTCTGGAAACAACTCTAGGTGTAAATGTAGTACGAGAAAAAGAAGATAGTAACAATGTGACAATTCATCATGATTATTTGTTGTGCATGTTGCCAAACGAACTTGTGTCTTAATCATTGCAGCAACACCAGTCACTTCTGCCTTGCTTTCCTTCCTGCAAGATATTAGCCGGGATGGTTGTCTCTGAGCTTAAGCAATGCCGAACTGCAGGTAAGCAATGTCCAACTTCTGATGTTCCACTGTTTTGACTTGACATACTCTAGGTTCAATCTCAGGTGCTTTAAGTGAAAACAGCAGCTCATTTTTGGAACATGAGCCTCTTATAGCACAAAGATGACACAGTAAAACTTTTGAGGTGTTTGCGATGTGGGCATATTGATAGGTCCCAGTATGGTCTCATTTCCATGTATTCATCACTGCCAACTGCCACTGCAGCCATCATTAAAGTACAGTACGCCCTCGTTTAACTGAACTTCAAGGGACCAAAAAGTAGACATTTTGGCTTCATGAGGTTTTATAGAAGTATATATGTACATCCTTAGTATCTGAAATGGCAAAATTAGACTGTTGAGTTCACTTTTCTTCTTGTTAAGGGCACTCACGAATGAGGGTGCTTTATGACCTCTAAGAAAAAATAAAAATAACTTCTGTATATACAAGAATATGTACTTTGCTGTGAATGCATGTGTTGGAATCATTCAAACTGCAAATTTTAGACTTCATGTTTGGCTAGCCTAATGTGCTTGAAATTGTTACTAAATGAACAGCTTGCCAGACTTGCCTCTATTTTGTCTTTGATTTATAATAATCAATGCGAAAGTAGACTTTTGGCAGAAAGAAGTAGTCAACAAGGCCCTGGTTCTCACTTGACTGTAGTGCTGGAAATGAGAGTAGACTTTGGGATCTGAAAGTGTTCTGAATCTGTGTTTTAGTCTTCTCTCCTCTGTTGGGCATGCGTAGAATTTGCTGCTTTTGCTTCAGCATGAGAGTATTATGAGCACGTTTCTGTTTCGACTGCAAATTGCATGTGATGGAGCGAAAGGAGAAAACCTTTAGTGTTCACAGAGCTCTCCAGGTTTTTTGAGTCATATGCCATGTGCTAAACAACTCCTCTTTTCCCCCACCCTTATGTCTCACACTGTGGAAGTGACACAGTAGCAGCAAGCAATCAACAGGGCCATTCTTAGGAAATTACAGTACACTACATATGTATTGAGAAAAATTATATGAAATGTGTAACGGAAAACTGCAGTGCTCTGTACAACATACATTACACAAACAGAGAAATCCAGTTTTATAGGTAGCGTGTTAGTTCTTGACGAATGTCCTTCAACAGAAATTCAGTAAGCTAGCCTAACACACAGGTCAGCAAATAGTTTATGTTACGTAACAAACAGCTATGCCTCCTTATGTTATGTTCCGAAGAAAACAGAACAGTTCACCGCAAAGTTTTGCGCAGTATGGGTTCATATCATTGCCAGTGTTTTAACAAGAAATAATAAAACTGACAAGGGAGAAATATCAGGAATAGAAAAAATACAAGTAAATTAAGTATAAACAGTTACAGATATTGGTAGAGTAATACACATAGCTGACATCACTGGAAGTGTTATAATTTGCTTTGTAGTTACCGTACTTCTTGAGGACAGAAACATGAGAGAAAAGTATAAAGCATCTGATTGTTGTTTCTGCTTCAGTGTGCCAGTGTTCCCGTAAAGATGAGTGACCCACATCCAACATCTCATTTAAAACTGTCATTCGTCAAGAACTAACGCACGACCTAGATCAGTGACTTTTTAGGATTTTTTTTATGTCAATTAATAAATCCACAGCAAAAGAGACTATGTACCTTCATTGGATTTGTGGCTTCATCTTCTTTTCTTTCATCCTCTTCTCGTTGGGCCTGCTCTTCAGCAAGTTTTAGTGCCATGAAGTTCCTAGTTGCTCCAGCTTCAATTTCATAATCTGTGTTCCTTGGGTCGGTTTTGAAGGAAATTTCTTGAAGGCATCGTGTACACTTAAATAAATGAATCAACAATATAAGTTATAGTATTTAGAAGAATATTACTTGCTATGCTCTAATCAGGAATTTGTGCCCTCTTTATTTGGCTTACCTTAATATAAAATCTGTAAATACGGATTCCCAGATAGTCTTCACCTTCTACATCTTCTTTACGAGCATTGAACTTTTTTCCTTTGTAGATATATTCTCCACATGTAGCACATCTGAAATATTTATTGAGCTTATTAAAGTAAAAGTTGAGTACCAATGCAAGAATTCATCAGTGTTACTATTGAATATCCACCTGACAACTTATCAGATTTTTAAGTGATTGCAGATTGTAATACTACTTGCCCTTTACAAGCGCAACACTGAACATTTTTAGAAAATCAAACAAGGATTAGTTTTAAAAAATTAAATAATGTTATTGTTTCTCAAAATATTCCCCATTAATCTCAGTACATTTTTGCACTTAATGAAACCAGTCCTTAAAATAACTGTAGCAGAATGTGCAAGGTCACAACAACATTGTGATTTAAGAAGTTCCTTATTTCTAATAGTTAATAATAGTTGTTTGAATTTGATTATCTCAACATCAGAAAGTACAAGAGGATTGGCTAAGTAAGCGAGAATGACTAATATTTGTATTATATTATTAATAGAAAAAAATATTTATATTAATTTGTTGCCGTCATATTTATTTTGTAGATGCCTGAAACTATAACCTAAGTTTAGTGGAATATTAGAGTATAATTTTTATAACTAAAAGTTAGGACACACATGGCCTACATTAATATGACTTCATATGTCAGAGAAGCACAGTAAAAAATGCTTGTCGCCATCTAAATCATATCTATGTATAGAGAAAGTTAATAGTCCAGAAAAGTTCTTAGTACCAGTTTTGTGCATGAGAAGACATATCACCTCCGTACATATTCAGAATTAAATAGTTATAGACAATCTTCTCCATTCAAATTATAACCAAGGCAGTGAGTTCTTTGTTAAAATCTATTATCATGAATAAAATATAGTGTGTTAAAAGTGAATACTAATTTTAAAAAAATCCTTGCCCTTTTGAACAAAACATGATACTCTGCAGATCGTGCAGAGTAAAAAGGAACTGCTGCACAATGATGCCACTCTTTCTGAAGCACTTCAGAAACCAGCTTTTTATACTGTTCTACTGCTTCATCTGATGATGACAAAGTGATTTCACGCATTTTATCCTTAATTTTTGGAAACAAAAAGGGCTAAGCTAAAGGGTGATCTTAAAGACTGTGAACCGGCTGCACTGTTTTGTTTGTATAGTCCTCTGTGCTCGTTGCCGACTGCCGCTGTCATAGAACAGTGCGGATAAAACCATGCAGCATTTTTGAAACTACTTTTAAAGGCTTTACTTACCAATATAATTATAGCAGATGCTGAAACTGGCCACCGTTGTTGTCCATACATTTTTGACACCTCTTTAGGAAATTATCCATCACTCAGTGTAGTTCACGTTCAGAAATACTGTAAATTTCCTGAGAGATATTTTGTTTTAATTCTTAAAGGGTGTGTGGGTTTATCTTCTACACTTTATGCTTTAAGTTACCCGAGATAGAAATCGCAGAGGGTTAGGTTGGGGGACCGAGGGGCCACAAATTTCTGCTAATAATTCTGTCCTGAAACACACTTTCAACTGTTCTCATCGAAAGATTGGCTGTATGAGTTGTTCCAGAATCTTGTTGAAAAAAGGCAAAATCATGCTCCTTGTCGGTTAATTCTCTAAAAAAAAGGGCACAAAATTGTATTCACATATGTACAGGTCACAACTGTTGACTCAAAAAAAATCATAATAAATATACGCTGTGCAGTAGAAACCAAATGCTGAGACATAACACACTTTGTGACTAAGTACAGGACTAAATAAAGCACACTGATAATAATGCAGCTGCACGATATCACATCAACTCAATACTGATTGTGAGCAGAGCAGAGAAAAACAAGTGATCTCATGACCTTGTGTATAGCAGCTGCTGTTATCGTATTTCTACATTCGCAGTGGAAAAACACTGCGTAGTGGTTCACATGTTTTTGGATCTCTGTGTTATACCTGTATTAATATGTAAAAAGAAAGAAAGTGTTGAGATACGGTGTTATAAATATCTGGTTATTGATGGCAGGAATAGATTTGCCTCTCTGTTAACTCAGAACACTATCATTCCATTCATATACACACACTAACCTAACATGGGCTAAATTTCTATAACACAGGACCCTGTCATCCCGTTCATAGACACACACTAACCTAGGCATTCCAACCTAACATGGTCTAAATTTCTATAACACAGGACCCTGTCATCCCATTCATAGACACACACTAACCTAGGCATTCCAACCTAACATGGGCTAAATTTCTATAACACAGGACCCTTTCATCCCATTCATAGACACACACTAACCTAGGCATTGCAACCTAACATGGGCTAAATTTCTATAACACAGGACCCTGTCATCCCATTCACACACACACACACTAACCAAGGCATCGCAACCTAACATGGGCTAAATTTCTATAACACAGGACCCTTTCATCCTATTCATACACACACAGATCATCTTGTACCAGATATGGACAAATAAAAAAATCTCAAAAAATACTAAAATGCGGGTTTTTAATACCAACATAAAATCTGCCCTTATATATCCTTGGGAAAACTCCTAAAGTAAATATGAATAGATGTTTGCAACATATTTTAAACATGAGATGCCCAGAAATAATATCAAACAATGTACTTCATGGCAAAGTACAAAGCAAGGACCTATTCAGATTCAAATTAGAAAGAGAAAATGAAGATAAATAAGCCATACACTAAGAAAACCAAATGGAGCAATAGAAAGAGAAGTACTTGACTGGAACCCTCAAAGTATAAAGAGTAAAGGAAGACCTAAGAAAATCTGGAAAAGAACCACAGAAGAAGAGATATCATCTAAGGGAAAGCCATGGAGTGAAGTAAAAAGATTAGCAACATAGAGGACAAAATGGCGGAACTTCACAGGAGCCCTATGTTTGCTAGGGAACTTAAGGAATTAAGTAAATCAACCTAAGTATTGCAAACTAACATGGGCTAAATTTTCATAACACAGGACCCCATTCATACACATTTTAACCTAGCTTTAGAAGAAAAAAAAAAAAACTAGCAACCATCTTCTTACCAGCACTGCGAATTCATCCGACTTTTGTAGCCTTAGTACTGTTCAATATACCCCTTAAGCTAATTTACTTTTTTTTTCATGATCATAACAATAAATCCAAGGTTCATCGCCGGTAATGATATTCCAAACCAAATTTGAAATGATGCCTCAGAATTTTTTTTGTTTTTCTGCACCAATCAATGCATTGCTGTTTTTGATTGGGAGTCAGTTTATGTGGAATTCATTGTCAACAAAGTTTTCTCATGTCTAACTGTTGATATAAAATGTTTAAGGTTTCATACCTATGTGCAATGTCATCCAAATAAATTCATAAGATGTCTGTTGATTTTCCAGTACTGCTCAGTGGCAGTTTTCATCAATAACAGCAGTTCTTGGGCATCCTTTGCAAAATATCACTAAGAAACAACCAATATCTTTTGAATTCACTGTACCAAATAAAAATTGTTCCTTTAGATGGGGCTTCTTTGCCAAATGTACTTCTAAGCCAACCTTGCTATTGTTTAGGCGTTAATGTCAATTTAAAATTGTAAAAATAAAAAAAAATCATATGCCAGCAATGTTCTCTATTCAAATACATTTACAAATCTTTAAATGCTAATTGTTTACAAAATTGGCCACTTGAGAAAACGAAATATAGTGCAATAGATGCAGTTTTTATTGCTGATTACAATTTTGAAAGTTTTATTTCGCAGACAAACTTCGTTTTTTTATTTGTGTAGCAAATTTTGTATGTATGATGCAGCGGTTTTATTTCGCTCATGCGGCAGATATTTAGCAAATGTTTATAAACCAGTATAATATATGTTATACTGATTGATTAACGTATTTACGTTGAAACTGTTATTGCTAATTACGATTCTGAACGTTTTATTTGGAGGTCAAGCTTCGTTTTCGTTTTGCCTGTGTTAGGTTAGGTTAGTGTATGTATAAGAGTGTGGTGACAGGGTCTTGTGTTATCGAAATTTTGCCCGTGTTATGTTACGTTAGGTTAGTGTATGTATACGAGTGTGGTGCCTGTGTTAGCTTGTTTTAGGTTAGTGTATGTATATGAGTGGGGTGTCAGGGTCCTGTGTTATCGAAATATTTACAACTTGGGCAGTGTTTATGGAACAATTTCATCGTAAATACATTAATCAATAATTCTAGCATATATTATACTCATTTATAAACATTTACTAAATATCCGCCACATATGCGAAATAAATCCGCTGCATCGCATTATCCAACTTTTAAGCCGGTACACAGACTTGTGAGTTTTGCCCCCCTTTCTATCCGAAAAGAAAGATGATTAAATGGGAAAAACCATACCCAATTACTGCTTTTTAGGAAAAATGTAGGTTAGGTGTAGGTTTGATATGACACATACCTCATATTAAAAGGGGCCATGAGACGAACTGTGTACTGCCGATTTCTGGGCAGTTTCATCCGAGGTATTTTTGATGGATCGAAATCCGGAGGGTAGTATTTCTGCAAACATGAAAATTAGTTAAAATGAGACACAAAATACGAAAGACATACTTCAATACTTTCAATTAATGTTTCTAATTTATACTTACATTTAGTACTTTTCGTTCAGACATGTTTAATTAAACGTTCCAACACTTTTTTATTAACTACCAGCTGCTGACACTACTTTCGGACAGAAAAAACCTCCAGTACAATAATTGCATAAAAAATCTGTTGCAATGACGGCGCTGTTTGCTTTTCAGATGTTCAACTTGAGCAGTAGTTAATGTCAACACCAGGATCGCTGTGTGCAAAGTCTCACCTGGAAATGAGCATAAAATAAAAATGTGGTAATTACACTTAAGGTGCAAATTGGGATTTTATAGGAAGTCAAATATTAACAGATTTTTTAAAAAAGTTAGAAACCAATGTAGCTTAACACAAAGGCGTGTATATTAATAGTCTACAATCGCAATAGCCCTCTGCTGTGGACGGTGTGCGCGTGGCCTCAGTAATTGTAGCCAACCTTGCAACTCCAAAACCCGCAATAAACAGGAGTTTTCGCCAATCCAAATACAAATGTAAAATTAATTGATGTACATACTACAAATATACAACCTGTGCCACTAATCATCACCATTATGATCTAATGACTTTTGAGTTATTATATTTCTTCTTTCTGTGCTTTATTCAAAGCAAGAAAGATTAAATGAGGGAATTTTAGGGAACACCATGAAGAATAGCAATAAAACAAGTATTTATTTCCCGTCGTGTCAAAATAATGCGAGTAAACGTAACTATCTTGACTCTTATGATAATTTTGGAATTCTTCGTAGAGGGAAAAATTAAGAATGCAACACGCATACGTATGTACAGGAAATTTAATATGCACTGCGAGATTTCAGAAATTGCCCAAGGCTCGTTATACAATTTATAACATTTTATCACCAGATGTACAAAAGAAAAAGAGGAACTCCTAATGAACGTTTTTCATTATTGTAACTGTTTGAAAGAAGTACCTTAAGCAAATTTTAGTGATCTATAATACATTTTTAAGAGAAAAGGGCAAGTAGACAACTTGGAAGTATTTCGGAAACTGCTAATGGGACAAAATGGGGGGAGGGGGCCACAGTCTCAAATTGTGCATTTTAGCGCATCTCTTGTAGTTTCCTGATTAGTCAAAAGTATACAAAATTCATGCAGGATAAAGGGGACTTCACAGGTTATTCGCAGAAATTTCAAAATATGCCTACATTTTATTTGCCATTTAGTAAATTTCTCAAACGTATAATAATCAATGGCATTAAAGCCGCCTTTACAAAAAGACAACAATAAATTTATCTGAGAAGAGGGTGATTAGGAGTGACAATTTGTAATAGAATTTCATGAAATTCTTAGTGTGGTATCCTTGCAAGAGGCCAGTTTTAAATAATAAGTTTGGTAACTATCTCGTTTTTCATTTTTATAACGTTTGTAACAGAAACACACGCGCGCACGCGCGAACTCCCCCCCTCTCTCTCTCTCTCTCTCTCTCTCTCTCTCTCTCTCTCTCTCTCTCTCTCTCTCTCTCTTTCTCTCTCAAAAGCTAATACACTCTCTCTCACATTCACTTTCTCATACTCACAGTTACACACACGCGTTTGCACTCACACCCAATCCCTCAGACACATACATCTCGTACATACTCATATAGCCTGTTTAGTCAACGCGTGTGCAGTTCGGCCACATCCTTTGAGGAACCCTAATAATAGTTTTACAACACGGTCCCTTTCTCTTGAGTCCTTTCAGGCAGAGTTGCAACATCTTAACATGAACCTTTAACTAATGAAAAAGAAGTGAAATTCAGAATTTTGGCAACTGAGACTCCACGCAGGGTCAACATGTAACTGCCGCTCCCTTAAAATCAGGGTTGCTATTGGTCTTTAGGGGCAGGGATAGAGGCTTGAAGCGTGGAAATGGATTTGTGACAGTCATTAGTTGTGGGTAACGCACATTCCTTTGAACAGCAACTGCACACACGTTGAGTAAACAGACTGTATACTCACACACTCTCTTACTCTCACTCACACACATTAATACTGATACACACTCACACATTCCGTCACACAAACCCCCACTCACACAAAAACTCTCCCACATGTTCACACTAATACCTCATCACCCCTACACCACGCTCATATACTCTCATTTTCTACAACTATATAAAAACGTTACGAGTTTCCGAGAATACTCAATGCAACTCGAGTTGCCCCGGGTTGCTCTATAGACATCTAAGCGGTATTCAACCTCCCGCCAAGTGACCTGTAGCATTTGTGAAGTCACTAGCGCTGTTGCGTTTCTGATTAGTTGCTTCAGTTCCTCTAAAATGACAGATCTATCCTTGACAAAAGCATCTTTCAGAAAGTCCTAGAAAAAAGTCAAGCGGGTAGATCGGGTGACCTGAGCGAATGGTCAAGGGATCTTCCTCTTCCGATCCATCCACCGGGGAAGTGTTCATCCAAGAATCCACGTACCGGCTGAAGATAGGGATGGGCATCATCCTCCTGGAAACTTGGTTCTAGGAGAAGCTGGCCAGTAAAAAAGTTCTACAACATGTCCAGATACACATTTCCTAAGACTGTATCTCTATAAAGAAGAATGGCCCGATGACAAGAGTTCCTTATCAATCCATACAAACATTCACTTTAGGTGTGTGTCCCATGATCACGAAAAGGTGGATTTTCTGAACCCCACATCGGACAGTTGTGCCAGTTGATTGTTCCATTTAAGTGAAAAGTTACTTCGTCAGAGAACAAAAAACAATGTTGTCAAGACACCTATGCATGTTCCTGTGATTGTTGATCTAGGGATTCAAAGTTCGGCACTAGCTCTTCGTATGGACTTCTATGGACTCTTTGTGTATGCCGTACTCACATGGTCAACTATCTCCTCACTTAAACTCCGTTTCGCATGTTTATCATCTGCGGTAGCAAAGACCCTGTTTCTCGCAGTATTCTGTCCCACCCGAGATGCTCAGGAGGATTAATATTCTCGCACCCTTGTACTCGTGTAACGGGGTCCTAATGACCTAGTTGTCGAGGGGCCCACACCACACTCACTCACTCACACATTCACACATTCACACATTCACTCACTCAGTGTACTCGTGTAACAGATTTTTCTTCTGCTAAGCATAACACGCACTGGACTTTCTATTGAAGTGTCCATATATTTAACTATGTTCTCCTACAGAAGACGCCAGGCTAGAACAAACAAACGAAATTTAAGCATGTGCATGTATACGTACATAGCTGTTTCAAAGTATTGTTGCATAAACTTGGATTAGTTTTTGCAGTTTCTCAAATGAAAATGACAACGTCTTCATCTAATATTAAATGGCGAGTATTTATTTCTCAATCCCTCTAAGAGGTACAGCCTGTATTATTGCGAAGAGTTTCGAAGATGGAGGAAGGCTGGGATGCTAAGGTCATAGAAGATCTCAAAGGAGAATTTCTGCGGTGACTTGAGGAACTTCAGAGTTCGCAGATGGTTGGGTACAACTCGTAAAACCAGTTTGACCTTTTGATACGCAAACTTAAGGTCTATGCAGTTATTGCGGATCTCAGAATTTATACAGAGAATAATGTATTAAGTGTTCTAGGCTCTAGCATCAAAATATCGTGTACCTCTGCTAAAAAACATTATCAGCCTTGCTTGTAGTTGTTTTTAGCTTAGATCGGAGTATGCTTGACTAACTCTGGAGTAAAATGTCTACAATGGAATACTAAAGAAGTGTGCTTCTGGAGTGATTCTTCCACAGTCCTTCCCTGGCATTTTAGATCAGAAATGGTCTATAATTTTAAGAAACGGATTCAGGAAATAAGACTACTCACTCGTGAAAGTAGGGTAGTTGGGGGAAGACTGGCGCAGTTTTTTATGGGCAAGATGGCCGCCATGCGTAATCTAAGCATTACTAGGTAAGGTGGTAGAGAGGCGTAGGATGTAGGCGTTTGAGACTGACTCTAGGGATAACTTAAGGTCTATAGCAGTGTATGTATGTTTATGAGCGTTCATGGTAGTTGAGTATGCCGTTCACTATATCGATGTGTACCACCTAACGCAACAGATTTCTATCTTGATTAAAAATATTACCTGAACATAAAGACACCTCGCTCCACATAGTGGCGCTAACCTAACCTAAGCCCCATACTTCTACTCGTCTAACTTAACCTTCATCCTTATTGCTCAACCTAAACCCTACTCATTTTTCTCTAGTCTTTTCAAATTTAACCTAACCTAAGCCCCATACTTCTACTCGTATAACCTAACCTTCACCCATACTCTTCAACCTAAACCCTACTCATTTTTCTATGGTCTTTCAAATTTAACCTAACCTAAGCCCCATACTTCTACTCGTCTAACCTAACCTAACACCTCATCTAATGATTTATTCTTCACCCCTATTGCTCATCTAATCCCTACTCCTTTTACTCGGTCTTTCAAATTTAACCTAACCTAAGCCCCATAATTCTACTCGCCTAACCTAACCTAACACCTCATCTAATGATTTATTCTTCATCCCTATTGCGCATCTAATCCCTACTCCTTTTACTCGGTCTTTCAAATTTAACTTAATCTAAGCCCCATACTTCTACTCGTCTAACCTAACCTAACGTTACTTAACCTAAGTGAGCATAAACCTTCCTATTTATTAAGATATTTTAACTTAACTTAACCTGTTTCACTCCTAGTTTGGTTCAGCGTTCTATTCTTCTATAACCTATTCTAACCTTCACACCATACCGTTTCAGGCTTAGACATTTAGCATTCGTTTGCAGATGTTTTTCAGCAACTTTACATACTTTGAAGCTATTAGATCCCTAACGTATGAACCCTAAGCATTTTCTAAACATTTCTCGGTATTTAGGAGTTTGGTAGGCATTCTAGCCACTTTTGCAGTATTCTGGAGAGTTTTGCGAATTTTTTAAGCTTTGTCATGATTTTTCGGTGTTTTCACGTCTTTAGCATCTATTGATACTTTTGATGAGCATGTAGACCCTTTTGACAATTTGTTATGCTTTCACGATCCAATTTCTCCTTTTGTAAAAAAGTGTGATGTTCACACCTAAAGCATTGCTTACGGTCTTTCTAAGACTAACCTAACTGAACCACAAACCTCTTTAGAGATATTTCCTCATACTTATTTGACATTATTCATGCTTCTTCTACCCTCCCCCTCTCTCTTTCTTAAACTAACATTAGAAGACGCTTCAACCTTGTTATTCAACTAGCTATTGTCAATGTCTTTGTACACTGTTCCAGTATGCTGTGTATCTTAACCTCATTTAGCGATTCTTTTGCATAGTTCTGTATGTTCCAATGGTAAAAGGTCAAACGCTGCTTTCTTTCCTTCTAAGACTATCCTAACCTAACCTAACCAACCACCTCCAACACCAGCACCGCCATAACCTACACGACCACAACCATCGTAGCATCACTGCCACCACCACCACCACCACCACCACCACCACCACCACCATATTCTGCAGCTATTGTATATAGTATGTCCGACATTTTTTCATATCCAACCTTACCTATTATTTACAGCTTTAGTCTGCTTTTGATTTCCCCCCCCCGCCTTTATAGGGCTTTAAACTCCCACTAGAAGATGTCCCAAACATTGATGTTGAAGTTCTTACTACAGCTATTTTGCCCTCTGTTGCAGAACTTTATACAGTTGTATGACTCCTTTGCTTGGTTCTATATGTTCTGGCGGTAACATTTCGAACACGACATGCAGTTTTCTAAGGCTAACCCCGCCTATTATGATCTAACCTGCTTTTTAAGTGTTCTTTACAGCTTTATTCATTATTGTTTTTTCTGATCCTTTATAGAGCTTAACCTGTCACTAAACGATGTTCTATCTGCTGATGTTGAAGTACTTATAGCTCAGTATTTTAAGATATATTCAGCAATATTTTTGATAGTATTTTAACACAATCTTATGTTTATATAAAGTTAATGAGGGTATACTTACTTTAAGGTAGCAGGGTATACGCCTCTCCTCTTTTATCTGGGCTGGAGACCAGCACTAGAGTTAAAGTCTAGTGGCAGAGTTAACGCCTCCCTTTATAATTTCTATTTTTCTTCTTTCTTCGACAAGTATCATGGGAAGCACGGAGAAGCCAGGTGAGTAATTTTTTTTACTTTTTCTTCTGTTTTCGTCAGACATCATTGGAGGCGTGGAGGAGTCAGTTGATTAAACTTTCATTTTCTACAGGAAACGTAACGGAGAAAATAATTATCTTGAGATCTAAGTTACATACTCTTATGCACGGCTTGCAACGTTGTAATGCCCATACGCATACGTTGATATTCCATCCTCTGCAATTACTCTCTTGTCATCATGAGGCGACAGAGCTATTTTATTAGATTCAACTGTAGAAACATTATGACGTTGGGATAGGATTAAATTCATAGGGGTTCTTACGATTTTTAAAGTTTTAAGGCACTCCATATAGCTGTTGAAGCTGATGTATTGCTTAATGGCGCTATGTTTTATGCCTTTGATCTTTTTTATCACAGAGCCATCAATATCGAGAGCATACATTTTAGCTCTGAGACCAACGAAACGGCGAATGATTTTACCACTTGCTTCATCTTTAAACTTTCCCAACACTTTCTTGTTTTGTGTAGAATAGCATATATGGTTAGCAGGGTAATCCGATGTATCCAGATGTTCAAGCATGTATAATTTATCCTGGTATATATCAGCTGTAGTCACTCGATGGATGAAGGAATCTGTATCTGTATATAACAGTTTAAGATTCTGAGCTCCATAATATGGAAGTAACACATCATATTGATATGAATACATTAGCGTCTTGGAAATGTCTAGTACGCTCATACCAATGTATATAGGCTTGTTGAACACTATTTTACGAGAAGCCATATGAACAGCCGCAAGATTAGGACCATATATAGTTCGATCGATAAATGTAGGCTTGGCTATCAGTTTTTCTAACGTTTTGCTGTTTGCCACAAGACGTATATCCATACGATTACGAATATTTTCCATAGTTTTCCCAAACATCGCATTATTGAAAAGTTTGTACAAATCCTTTTCAAAATCGTTTCTTGCTTGCTGTCGTAGGCGGTTATTAAATTCGACATAAGGTTTTAACCAACAAGATTGACGGAATTGTAGTACTCGGTGAATCTTTGACAGTCGTAGACCATGACTAAGAGCCTGTTTCAAGGCCATGTAATGTACCACATACTTCTTTCGAGATCCAAGATGGGCAATTAGTTTCTTTGAAGACGATTCCCCCGGTTTCATACTCTCAGGCAGAAAGGGTAAATCATTATGAAGTTCATGCAGCTCTGCAGGATATTCCACATCAACCTCCAAGATATATCCAAAGGAATCATCCCCATTCAACGAACCGAGATGTATATCCTCAGGAGAAGCCCACGTAAATCCACCATAAGGAAGGGCGTGACACATAGCCCAACCGTACTGGTTATTGGCGTCTTCATACGTAATAAAATGAGAGGGTTTACTAGGATCATACTGCTCCATATAGATGTTATTAGCCTCAGCATACCGGTGAGAAACCTGGCATAACCCTCCTCTTATACCAGATTCAACCATGAGTAGCTGATCGTAATCAAGAAGCAATTCCAACTCAATTCCAGTATACAGCAGCATAGCATCCCATGTAAGTCCTGGAGAAGTAAAATAATGTGCAGGATCCACTTTATGAGTTTTCAGGGTTTGGTCTCTAAATGTCTCGAAGACATCCGCTAGGAGAAGAACATCTGAAATTAAGTACAAATCACTGTACTCGCCAAGGTTTCGGACGTTAAAGTGCTTCCACACGTTCAGAGCATGATCATAGTCCTCACTGTTGATTTCTTCGCTGTTTAACCTGTTGTAGAAGGCATCCCTAGGAGGCAAACATGTATCGTTCAGGGCATCCCACGATGTTACGTAATCATAGGGAAAGACCCCCTTACGAGTCATCAAGCCAATATTCTCTGCTCCAAAGTACTTCGCTGTTTCAGCATGCGTTTCAAGGTTCTTTGCAAGCTTCTCCAAGCTCGTACTGAGGAAGCGGAAAGTATCCACAAACCTGAGTTTAATATCCCCCACATACTTGGAGAATGATATATAACTTTCCTCTGAATTTGGTATAACCTCAACTCTTTCGCTAGTACACCCCAGCTCCTTAACAATGAAATGAGAGTCATACCCACTCAGGTTATGCATGAAGACAGGTATATAATTAGGTGTTTTGCAAGCCAGGTTACATTTATTGTGTAAAGATCCTCTATACACCCCGGATACATGATCGTGATCGCGAACCTTCCAATTACCTTCTGTAAATTCATGTTCACACAGGTAGCATATTGTAGAAGCATCAAACGATTCTTGTTCTTCAGCTGTAAGATTCAGAGGCTTAGCACATTTGTATAAGTCACTAATTTTATTTGCCAGATCCATCAAGCATTCCATAAACTTCTGTGCAGCGTCAGGTCCTCGGTAAACATACGGTTCAGTAGGAAGAGTTGTTTCTAGTTGTTCAACACTGGACGACGGTTTCACATAAACACAAAAGCTCATGGGAGAATGACTTTGATAGGGAGTTGTGTAGGAAGTTTCGGGGTTAGAGGAGCAGGTATGAAGAGGGGTGAGAATGCATTCAAAATCGGCATAGATAACATAGGGCAGTTTCAACATCCTCTCAACATTCTTGAATTTAACGATGGAGTTATCCTTTGTAGGCATAACGCATCTAGCAACGGCATGTTGTCTACATATTTCGCTGTGCTCTTCCAATTTTTCCATTCCACCTCGTCCATGTCGGTCATCAAAATGACTGAAACATCTTTTACATGTATATATTTGCCCATGATGTCTAGTTTTCTGACGACGAATAAGCTTCTCAAAATCCTTTATATACACATAGTGATGTCTGTCAGTAGCATCACTCAACAGAAGGAGATCGCGATGATCGTCTAATTCTTCATCAATCACCTTTATTGGAAACACTTCATGTTTATCATCCACTCCAAACACATTTATGGATATAGTATTGAGTTTTTCAAATTTAGCGATTTCACCCAAGCTCGTAGGAAATGAGACGCACGAGAAATCGTATTTTTCTTGGAGATCCTTGTACTTGCTAACACGCTGAGGATCCTTTCGAATGAACTTTGCTAGAATAGCGTACATAAAGCATTTCTCATCGGTGTAGTTCTGAGGGTTTATACAGGCTTTCTTCGCATCCAAAGATGACGGTAGAGGAATATAGCTGCTCCCTCGAAGAAGATTATACTTGTTAATACGCAGTCGAACACCATCAACCGCCAGCAGAGCCCAATTACTACCTTTGAGCTTACTTTCCTCCATTTCAACGCGCAGTTTGTCGAATTTTTTTTCCAAGATGGCATCCAAGTCACTATCTAAAAACACGGCATGATTACGCGTTTTGAAGGCTTTGTTAGTGGTGTCCCCAACAGCATTCACAAACTTACATTCAGCCATAATGTTGATTTTCAAACTTTTATGAGTCCGCAACTCCTTCTGAACAGCATTAATTATACGCTGCTTAGCCTGCTGCAGGTATGAATTTAAATCCTGACTTGCTGGGCATTGGATGAAATACGATTTCAGCCGATCCTGAAAAGCCGTTTCATATTCTACAACATCATCCTCATCAGGAGACATTAACAATAATTTATGCTTAGTAGGTTCGAATTTGACTTTCTTAGCATCTATAGCCCTTTCGCAGCGTCCTTCATGTACATCTCTTCGATTTTCAGTACCGTAAACATCACCACAATGTCTACACTCGAAAAACTCACCACATATCATCTCATGCCTCTTCTTATGGTAGTCGCGTAGAAAACTCTTTTCACATTTGCTGCATCTATAATCTGGTATAGCACTCAGAACCGATTCCATTACTCCACCATTCCACATCTTTATAATATGTAGTGCAACACTTGTAAATTATATAAGTCAATAAATGCTTATAGCACTTTCCACTGACTCGCCTTGATAACTTATCAAAGCTATTGAACAGTAATTTCACTAAGAGAGCTGATGTGCTCGACTCGAAGGATAATTACTGAATACCTATCTAAGATCGAGCAATCTATATTTATTCTGAAAGCATGCACCTCTCAGGAAACTATGACTCAAAATCGCGCTTGTGGCGCCTTATAGCGGCTTGAATCAGTATTAAAGCGCATATTCTGCTTATATGGGGTAAATTATATATTAGTCATCAACTATCCGTATTTTTATTATTTTTTACCGTTTTTTACGTACTTTGAGACAAATCCAGCATCGAATTAAGACGCGAAACGACGGCTACGTATCTTTAAGTAACAAACACATTACTCTTAACGATATCGAATGACAGCAATAGAAGCACTTGAACATTATTTAAACGCTTAAAAAACCAATTTTTTCGCTATATTTCATCAATTTAAGCATTAGAGTCCTATGACGTCACACTCAAGCATCGACGGAATGTCTGTTACCTCCAAACATGTTCCTACAAGTCTAATGACGTCACGCAAGCACCATACAGAAGGCATAATTCAACGACAAAGACATTAAGCTATATATTCTCACAATGAAATAAACGTATTTGAAAGCGTCTTAACACGTAAACTTCAATGCATGTATATATAAACCTCTAATATAACAATAAAAAGAAAGAAAAAGAAATAAAGAAGAAATAAAATAAAGGGGAAATAAATTATTAGCACAATACACCCTTAGAAACGAGGTTATTCCATATCTTTCATCATTCAGTCAACTAACATAGCTAAATGACGTCACACAGTAGCGGCGACGTTCTGTCTACACTCCTTCAAAACAAGTTCAGACAGGAAAGTCTCCCCACCCTCGGATCCACGTAGCAACATTATGAGAAGGCCGGCAGTAACCTCCAAGCCACTAGAGTGAGTATATGGAACGTAAACACCCGACAGCACTTTTCACCGTTTAAGCTTATTTGCATCATATTTTTCCAGGTACTCATCAATCATTGTACTACACACATCATATAGATTACAATACTTAGCGTTGTATGCTATAATTTGTAATGTTCACGATTTTATACTCATTTAATGATTTAAATTCAACATTTCTAGCGTTCACCCTCTTCCTCCTCCTCTTCTTCTGCTTCTTCTTCTTCTTCTTCTTCTTCTTCTTCTTCTTCTTCTCATATCACACCTTTACCTTAGTCCTGTTCTCCTCCTTTGTGCTGTCAAGAAATATACGCGAATTGGACGTTATTAGCTTAAATATTAAAGAAAATAACAGCATTCTCCGTCAATTATATCTAAACGGCTTTTTTCCAAGTTATACGTATTTTAAGGTTCTAGATTCAAGGTAAGCAACGCTTCCCTCAATAAGAACGTTTAATACTTGATTTTTAAATAATATCACTAATTCAAGCCTTATTTCAAGCCTCTAAGTCCGCTAGTTTGCAAGGTATTTAAATGGACCCTTAGAGATTCGCACTAGACCCGCAGTATAAAAATTACCAATTTATCCATAAATCAGGACTACAGTATTTAACTGCAGCGTTTAACTTTCTATTTCATAGCGCTATCTTTATTGATTCGCGAATAAATCGACTTCGAAGTAATTGCCCCCTCCCGGTAATCGAACTATGAGTCGTAGGGATAACATTTTCTAATATATAACTTTATGCGTCAAGTTACCCTAATTTGTCTTTACATTACTATTCCAAGTGCAACAAATCGCGATATAGGTCAAAATTCAATAATTGTCCGCAACGTAGGAATCGAACCCACGATACCTCAACTCTAGAATGTTGGAAAATAATTGTCCTTAATGAGTTTTACCATATAAAGTTTATTTCAGTCTTCTAGCTTAAGCGATTCTCGAATAATTAAATTCATCAAATCAGGATTGGAACCCAAGACTCCAGGATCCCGAGCATACCACAGAGGAAAGTCCATAACAATACCAATTTAATAAAATTTATTCGAAGTTTTTATCACTAATAGTTTAGGAATTATTCCAATAACAAAAGTATCGATTGCCCGGGAATCGATCCCTAGACCCACGACGACCTTCAAAATCAGATTAAAAGATGCGCCATTTTAATAGAACATAATCACCGTTTACCGCATTTCGATATCTCATTTAGTTTACGAGTAATCAGCGATTAAACGTAGTAGGGTACTTTTGCCGGTTTGAACACACTTTGCATATCAAAGGGTTGCCGCTAATTGATTACACGTGTTTAACACGTGTTTTTCACACCCCCTTCCCTTTGTCGGTGAAAAGCCGACAAAGGGGCAACCCTCATTATCTGTCAGATTACCATCGACAAGGGTTGACAAGGGTTGACGAGGGTTGACAGGTTAATTACCCATGTTAACATGTGTTTAACATGTGTTCAATTATCGGGCGGCATTGACCTCAAAGGGTTACCTCAAAGGGTTAAGACGGCTAAAGTACCCTACTACGTTTAATCGCTGATTACTCGTAAACTAAATGAGATATCGAAATGCGGTAAACGGTGATTATGTTCTATTAAAATGGCGCATCTTTTAATCTGATTTTGAAGGTCGTCGTGGGTCTAGGGATCGATTCCCGGGCAATCGATACTTTTGTTATTGGAATAATTCCTAAACTATTAGTGATAAAAACTTCGAATAAATTTTATTAAATTGGTATTGTTATGGACTTTCCTCTGTGGTATGCTCGGGATCCTGGAGTCTTGGGTTCCAATCCTGATTTGATGAATTTAATTATTCGAGAATCGCTTAAGCTAGAAGACTGAAATAAACTTTATATGGTAAAACTCATTAAGGACAATTATTTTCCAACATTCTAGAGTTGAGGTATCGTGGGTTCGATTCCTACGTTGCGGACAATTATTGAATTTTGACCTATATCGCGATTTGTTGCACTTGGAATAGTAATGTAAAGACAAATTAGGGTAACTTGACGCATAAAGTTATATATTAGAAAATGTTATCCCTACGACTCATAGTTCGATTACCGGGAGGGGGCAATTACTTCGAAGTCGATTTATTCGCGAATCAATAAAGATAGCGCTATGAAATAGAAAGTTAAACGCTGCAGTTAAATACTGTAGTCCTGATTTATGGATAAATTGGTAATTTTTATACTGCGGGTCTAGTGCGAATCTCTAAGGGTCCATTTAAATACCTTGCAAACTAGCGGACTTAGAGGCTTGAAATAAGGCTTGAATTAGTGATATTATTTAAAAATCAAGTATTAAACGTTCTTATTGAGGGAAGCGTTGCTTACCTTGAATCTAGAACCTTAAAATACGTATAACTTGGAAAAAAGCCGTTTAGATATAATTGACGGAGAATGCTGTTATTTTCTTTAATATTTAAGCTAATAACGTCCAATTCGCGTATATTTCTTGACAGCACAAAGGAGGAGAACAGGACTAAGGTAAAGGTGTGATATGAGAAGAAGAAGAAGAAGAAGAAGAAGAAGAAGAAGAAGAAGAAGCAGAAGAAGAGGAGGAGGAAGAGGGTGAACGCTAGAAATGTTGAATTTAAATCATTAAATGAGTATAAAATCGTGAACATTACAAATTATAGCATACAACGCTAAGTATTGTAATCTATATGATGTGTGTAGTACAATGATTGATGAGTACCTGGAAAAATATGATGCAAATAAGCTTAAACGGTGAAAAGTGCTGTCGGGTGTTTACGTTCCATATACTCACTCTAGTGGCTTGGAGGTTACTGCCGGCCTTCTCATAATGTTGCTACGTGGATCCGAGGGTGGGGAGACTTTCCTGTCTGAACTTGTTTTGAAGGAGTGTAGACAGAACGTCGCCGCTACTGTGTGACGTCATTTAGCTATGTTAGTTGACTGAATGATGAAAGATATGGAATAACCTCGTTTCTAAGGGTGTATTGTGCTAATAATTTATTTCCCCTTTATTTTATTTCTTCTTTATTTCTTTTTCTTTCTTTTTATTGTTATATTAGAGGTTTATATATACATGCATTGAAGTTTACGTGTTAAGACGCTTTCAAATACGTTTATTTCATTGTGAGAATATATAGCTTAATGTCTTTGTCGTTGAATTATGCCTTCTGTATGGTGCTTGCGTGACGTCATTAGACTTGTAGGAACATGTTTGGAGGTAACAGACATTCCGTCGATGCTTGAGTGTGACGTCATAGGACTCTAATGCTTAAATTGATGAAATATAGCGAAAAAATTGGTTTTTTAAGCGTTTAAATAATGTTCAAGTGCTTCTATTGCTGTCATTCGATATCGTTAAGAGTAATGTGTTTGTTACTTAAAGATACGTAGCCGTCGTTTCGCGTCTTAATTCGATGCTGGATTTGTCTCAAAGTACGTAAAAAACGGTAAAAAATAATAAAAATACGGATAGTTGATGACTAATATATAATTTACCCCATATAAGCAGAATATGCGCTTTAATACTGATTCAAGCCGCTATAAGGCGCCACAAGCGCGATTTTGAGTCATAGTTTCCTGAGAGGTGCATGCTTTCAGAATAAATATAGATTGCTCGATCTTAGATAGGTATTCAGTAATTATCCTTCGAGTCGAGCACATCAGCTCTCTTAGTGAAATTACTGTTCAATAGCTTTGATAAGTTATCAAGGCGAGTCAGTGGAAAGTGCTATAAGCATTTATTGACTTATATAATTTACAAGTGTTGCACTACATATTATAAAGATGTGGAATGGTGGAGTAATGGAATCGGTTCTGAGTGCTATACCAGATTATAGATGCAGCAAATGTGAAAAGAGTTTTCTACGCGACTACCATAAGAAGAGGCATGAGATGATATGTGGTGAGTTTTTCGAGTGTAGACATTGTGGTGATGTTTACGGTACTGAAAATCGAAGAGATGTACATGAAGGACGCTGCGAAAGGGCTATAGATGCTAAGAAAGTCAAATTCGAACCTACTAAGCATAAATTATTGTTAATGTCTCCTGATGAGGATGATGTTGTAGAATATGAAACGGCTTTTCAGGATCGGCTGAAATCGTATTTCATCCAATGCCCAGCAAGTCAGGATTTAAATTCATACCTGCAGCAGGCTAAGCAGCGTATAATTAATGCTGTTCAGAAGGAGTTGCGGACTCATAAAAGTTTGAAAATCAACATTATGGCTGAATGTAAGTTTGTGAATGCTGTTGGGGACACCACTAACAAAGCCTTCAAAACGCGTAATCATGCCGTGTTTTTAGATAGTGACTTGGATGCCATCTTGGAAAAAAAATTCGACAAACTGCGCGTTGAAATGGAGGAAAGTAAGCTCAAAGGTAGTAATTGGGCTCTGCTGGCGGTTGATGGTGTTCGACTGCGTATTAACAAGTATAATCTTCTTCGAGGGAGCAGCTATATTCCTCTACCGTCATCTTTGGATGCGAAGAAAGCCTGTATAAACCCTCAGAACTACACCGATGAGAAATGCTTTATGTACGCTATTCTAGCAAAGTTCATTCGAAAGGATCCTCAGCGTGTTAGCAAGTACAAGGATCTCCAAGAAAAATACGATTTCTCGTGCGTCTCATTTCCTACGAGCTTGGGTGAAATCGCTAAATTTGAAAAACTCAATACTATATCCATAAATGTGTTTGGAGTGGATGATAAACATGAAGTGTTTCCAATAAAGGTGATTGATGAAGAATTAGACGATCATCGCGATCTCCTTCTGTTGAGTGATGCTACTGACAGACATCACTATGTGTATATAAAGGATTTTGAGAAGCTTATTCGTCGTCAGAAAACTAGACATCATGGGCAAATATATACATGTAAAAGATGTTTCAGTCATTTTGATGACCGACATGGACGAGGTGGAATGGAAAAATTGGAAGAGCACAGCGAAATATGTAGACAACATGCCGTTGCTAGATGCGTTATGCCTACAAAGGATAACTCCATCGTTAAATTCAAGAATGTTGAGAGGATGTTGAAACTGCCCTATGTTATCTATGCCGATTTTGAATGCATTCTCACCCCTCTTCATACCTGCTCCTCTAACCCCGAAACTTCCTACACAACTCCCTATCAAAGTCATTCTCCCATGAGCTTTTGTGTTTATGTGAAACCGTCGTCCAGTGTTGAACAACTAGAAACAACTCTTCCTACTGAACCGTATGTTTACCGAGGACCTGACGCTGCACAGAAGTTTATGGAATGCTTGATGGATCTGGCAAATAAAATTAGTGACTTATACAAATGTGCTAAGCCTCTGAATCTTACAGCTGAAGAACAAGAATCGTTTGATGCTTCTACAATATGCTACCTGTGTGAACATGAATTTACAGAAGGTAATTGGAAGGTTCGCGATCACGATCATGTATCCGGGGTGTATAGAGGATCTTTACACAATAAATGTAACCTGGCTTGCAAAACACCTAATTATATACCTGTCTTCATGCATAACCTGAGTGGGTATGACTCTCATTTCATTGTTAAGGAGCTGGGGTGTACTAGCGAAAGAGTTGAGGTTATACCAAATTCAGAGGAAAGTTATATATCATTCTCCAAGTATGTGGGGGATATTAAACTCAGGTTTGTGGATACTTTCCGCTTCCTCAGTACGAGCTTGGAGAAGCTTGCAAAGAACCTTGAAACGCATGCTGAAACAGCGAAGTACTTTGGAGCAGAGAATATTGGCTTGATGACTCGTAAGGGGGTCTTTCCCTATGATTACGTAACATCGTGGGATGCCCTGAACGATACATGTTTGCCTCCTAGGGATGCCTTCTACAACAGGTTAAACAGCGAAGAAATCAACAGTGAGGACTATGATCATGCTCTGAACGTGTGGAAGCACTTTAACGTCCGAAACCTTGGCGAGTACAGTGATTTGTACTTAATTTCAGATGTTCTTCTCCTAGCGGATGTCTTCGAGACATTTAGAGACCAAACCCTGAAAACTCATAAAGTGGATCCTGCACATTATTTTACTTCTCCAGGACTTACATGGGATGCTATGCTGCTGTATACTGGAATTGAGTTGGAATTGCTTCTTGATTACGATCAGCTACTCATGGTTGAATCTGGTATAAGAGGAGGGTTATGCCAGGTTTCTCACCGGTATGCTGAGGCTAATAACATCTATATGGAGCAGTATGATCCTAGTAAACCCTCTCATTTTATTACGTATGAAGACGCCAATAACCAGTACGGTTGGGCTATGTGTCACGCCCTTCCTTATGGTGGATTTACGTGGGCTTCTCCTGAGGATATACATCTCGGTTCGTTGAATGGGGATGATTCCTTTGGATATATCTTGGAGGTTGATGTGGAATATCCTGCAGAGCTGCATGAACTTCATAATGATTTACCCTTTCTGCCTGAGAGTATGAAACCGGGGGAATCGTCTTCAAAGAAACTAATTGCCCATCTTGGATCTCGAAAGAAGTATGTGGTACATTACATGGCCTTGAAACAGGCTCTTAGTCATGGTCTACGACTGTCAAAGATTCACCGAGTACTACAATTCCGTCAATCTTGTTGGTTAAAACCTTATGTCGAATTTAATAACCGCCTACGACAGCAAGCAAGAAACGATTTTGAAAAGGATTTGTACAAACTTTTCAATAATGCGATGTTTGGGAAAACTATGGAAAATATTCGTAATCGTATGGATATACGTCTTGTGGCAAACAGCAAAACGTTAGAAAAACTGATAGCCAAGCCTACATTTATCGATCGAACTATATATGGTCCTAATCTTGCGGCTGTTCATATGGCTTCTCGTAAAATAGTGTTCAACAAGCCTATATACATTGGTATGAGCGTACTAGACATTTCCAAGACGCTAATGTATTCATATCAATATGATGTGTTACTTCCATATTATGGAGCTCAGAATCTTAAACTGTTATATACAGATACAGATTCCTTCATCCATCGAGTGACTACAGCTGATATATACCAGGATAAATTATACATGCTTGAACATCTGGATACATCGGATTACCCTGCTAACCATATATGCTATTCTACACAAAACAAGAAAGTGTTGGGAAAGTTTAAAGATGAAGCAAGTGGTAAAATCATTCGCCGTTTCGTTGGTCTCAGAGCTAAAATGTATGCTCTCGATATTGATGGCTCTGTGATAAAAAAGATCAAAGGCATAAAACATAGCGCCATTAAGCAATACATCAGCTTCAACAGCTATATGGAGTGCCTTAAAACTTTAAAAATCGTAAGAACCCCTATGAATTTAATCCTATCCCAACGTCATAATGTTTCTACAGTTGAATCTAATAAAATAGCTCTGTCGCCTCATGATGACAAGAGAGTAATTGCAGAGGATGGAATATCAACGTATGCGTATGGGCATTACAACGTTGCAAGCCGTGCATAAGAGTATGTAACTTAGATCTCAAGATAATTATTTTCTCCGTTACGTTTCCTGTAGAAAATGAAAGTTTAATCAACTGACTCCTCCACGCCTCCAATGATGTCTGACGAAAACAGAAGAAAAAGTAAAAAAAATTACTCACCTGGCTTCTCCGTGCTTCCCATGATACTTGTCGAAGAAAGAAGAAAAATAGAAATTATAAAGGGAGGCGTTAACTCTGCCACTAGACTTTAACTCTAGTGCTGGTCTCCAGCCCAGATAAAAGAGGAGAGGCGTATACCCTGCTACCTTAAAGTAAGTATACCCTCATTAACTTTATATAAACATAAGATTGTGTTAAAATACTATCAAAAATATTGCTGAATATATCTTAAAATACTGAGCTATAAGTACTTCAACATCAGCAGATAGAACATCGTTTAGTGACAGGTTAAGCTCTATAAAGGATCAGAAAAAACAATAATGAATAAAGCTGTAAAGAACACTTAAAAAGCAGGTTAGATCATAATAGGCGGGGTTAGCCTTAGAAAACTGCATGTCGTGTTCGAAATGTTACCGCCAGAACATATAGAACCAAGCAAAGGAGTCATACAACTGTATAAAGTTCTGCAACAGAGGGCAAAATAGCTGTAGTAAGAACTTCAACATCAATGTTTGGGACATCTTCTAGTGGGAGTTTAAAGCCCTATAAAGGCGGGGGGGGAAATCAAAAGCAGACTAAAGCTGTAAATAATAGGTAAGGTTGGATATGAAAAAATGTCGGACATACTATATACAATAGCTGCAGAATATGGTGGTGGTGGTGGTGGTGGTGGTGGTGGTGGTGGTGGTGGTGGCAGTGATGCTACGATGGTTGTGGTCGTGTAGGTTATGGCGGTGCTGGTGTTGGAGGTGGTTGGTTAGGTTAGGTTAGGATAGTCTTAGAAGGAAAGAAAGCAGCGTTTGACCTTTTACCATTGGAACATACAGAACTATGCAAAAGAATCGCTAAATGAGGTTAAGATACACAGCATACTGGAACAGTGTACAAAGACATTGACAATAGCTAGTTGAATAACAAGGTTGAAGCGTCTTCTAATGTTAGTTTAAGAAAGAGAGAGGGGGAGGGTAGAAGAAGCATGAATAATGTCAAATAAGTATGAGGAAATATCTCTAAAGAGGTTTGTGGTTCAGTTAGGTTAGTCTTAGAAAGACCGTAAGCAATGCTTTAGGTGTGAACATCACACTTTTTTACAAAAGGAGAAATTGGATCGTGAAAGCATAACAAATTGTCAAAAGGGTCTACATGCTCATCAAAAGTATCAATAGATGCTAAAGACGTGAAAACACCGAAAAATCATGACAAAGCTTAAAAAATTCGCAAAACTCTCCAGAATACTGCAAAAGTGGCTAGAATGCCTACCAAACTCCTAAATACCGAGAAATGTTTAGAAAATGCTTAGGGTTCATACGTTAGGGATCTAATAGCTTCAAAGTATGTAAAGTTGCTGAAAAACATCTGCAAACGAATGCTAAATGTCTAAGCCTGAAACGGTATGGTGTGAAGGTTAGAATAGGTTATAGAAGAATAGAACGCTGAACCAAACTAGGAGTGAAACAGGTTAAGTTAAGTTAAAATATCTTAATAAATAGGAAGGTTTATGCTCACTTAGGTTAAGTAACGTTAGGTTAGGTTAGACGAGTAGAAGTATGGGGCTTAGATTAAGTTAAATTTGAAAGACCGAGTAAAAGGAGTAGGGATTAGATGCGCAATAGGGATGAAGAATAAATCATTAGATGAGGTGTTAGGTTAGGTTAGGCGAGTAGAATTATGGGGCTTAGGTTAGGTTAAATTTGAAAGACCGAGTAAAAGGAGTAGGGATTAGATGAGCAATAGGGGTGAAGAATAAATCATTAGATGAGGTGTTAGGTTAGGTTAGACGAGTAGAAGTATGGGGCTTAGGTTAGGTTAAATTTGAAAGACCATAGAAAAATGAGTAGGGTTTAGGTTGAAGAGTATGGGTGAAGGTTAGGTTATACGAGTAGAAGTATGGGGCTTAGGTTAGGTTAAATTTGAAAAGACTAGAGAAAAATGAGTAGGGTTTAGGTTGAGCAATAAGGATGAAGGTTAAGTTAGACGAGTAGAAGTATGGGGCTTAGGTTAGGTTAGCGCCACTATGTGGAGCGAGGTGTCTTTATGTTCAGGTAATATTTTTAATCAAGATAGAAATCTGTTGCGTTAGGTGGTACACATCGATATAGTGAACGGCATACTCAACTACCATGAACGCTCATAAACATACATACACTGCTATAGACCTTAAGTTATCCCTAGAGTCAGTCTCAAACGCCTACATCCTACGCCTCTCTACCACCTTACCTAGTAATGCTTAGATTACGCATGGCGGCCATCTTGCCCATAAAAAACTGCGCCAGTCTTCCCCCAACTACCCTACTCGTGAATCATCGTGGGTCGTGTTACAGGAGAGGAAAATTCAGCTGACTTGCTCTCAAGAGGATGTGCAGCGAAGCACTTTGTCACAGAGAAATGGTGCGAGGAACCGACTTGGACAAAAACGCCAATTAAAGCTTGGCCATGTTTTGCATTGTACAAGGACGCTAATTATGAAGTTGTGAAAAGAGAGAAGACGAAAAATACACTCTGTTGACACAAAATGGCAAAGCGAAGGATTACTTTTCAAAACTTCTCATCTTACAAGACTGTGAGATTTATGGTTTGTTAAAATTCAATCGGCATTGCTTTCGTCTGAAACGAGAGCGACAATACGGGGAAATTACATCTGAAGAATTCTATGGCACTGAACAAAAGATAATCCACATTCTAGAAGAATCATTCACATACAGAATGACGAGACATTGCGAACTCTGGGTACCTTTAAAGATTTGATGGCACATTAAAAGTTAAACAGAGATTGTGTGTCGAAAGGATAAGGAAGACTTTAGGAGTTCAATGATTTTATCTTCTAAACACGAAGTGATATAAGTAAAGAGACATTTTTGCATACCGTGCTTCACACTGTTATGCTGGTATTAGCACCTAATGGAACGCGCTATGAGAGAGTTACTGGATTCTCAATGGGAAAGCTATTAATGTCAGTGATATCCACATGAACAGTATGTAGAAAGCATAACTAAAAAGCTACAAACAGTTACAACAGCTGTTCCTGAGAACAGAACAAGGGATGCAGTTATTTTCAAGGTTATGAGGTTGGACATGATAGGCCCTCTATTTTTTAAGATATTGTACACAATAAATTCGAAAGCTGTACACAATAAAGTCGAAAACTGTAGAAAAATAAATACAAAATAAGCAAATAAAACTGTACAATTGTGTTTAAAAATCTGATGTATTGCACTCACATGACTTTCTTTACTCTTGTACTAACTATTCTTACAAGCTTTTATTCATCTATCTTCTTCATGTTAGTTGAGATAAACATTTGCAGAAATTATCTTATTGCTTATTTCGTTGTACGTGCAGGGAGAATATGGGAATACAATAGACTTTCAGCGATAGTCAAATTACTTAAAGCTAGTCGCTATATGAAGGATATGAAATTACGTTCTCTTTGCACGGCCAAGAGATAAAAAAGTGAATAACGACCTTTCATTTGAGAAAAGTATAAGTATTGCAAAACTCACACAAGTAACAAGGAATATCTCCGAAATTGTTTACTATACAAAAAAGTTTGTTTGGACGTAAATTGTACGTTTTAACGAGATCCATATTTTTGGCATAGTAAGATTTGGTCAATCTCTTACAGTTTACCTGTTATGCAAAAGTCATTAAGAATAAGCAGAACTACATGGGCTATAGCCAAGAAATTCAAAATATGTATTACATTTGCCATAAAAATATCTTAAACATATGGCATTTTAATCAAAATAGTCATTTTTTAGAGAGTTAAAATGTTTGGAAAAAATTCCATGTAAGGGGAGTTTAGGGCGGGGAAATTTTTTTGAAAATATTTGTGTCGCGTCCTTGAAGCGACATTGAAGGATATTAAACTTAAATACCAAATTTGGTTTTTAACAGAATTTTCGTTTTTTAGTTATGCTGTTCACAGTCAGAAAGTAAAAATTGTATAATCACACACAAAAAATAAATAAGGGTTCATTGTTTTATACTTCTCTAGTTTAATGAAAGTTCATGATGTTCGAAACTTCTATTGTGTGAAGTAAGCGAGACGTAATTCAATATACTATATTCAATATAGTATACGAGTACTAGCACTCTTAAACATTTCCGTAACATCAAGGCTGCATATTATTTACAATTGTGAAACTATGATATTTCCGTGATTTTTAAATCAATGTATATGGTCCTCGAGATCTGTTTATACCCTGATTTTAACTGCAATGATTATATTAGATACGAGGTCAGCTTCTGGCACTAATAATTGGTGGCAACTGTCTACTTTCGCCCTCAATATGGCGACAAGCGCTCCGTTTTAGTTCTGACATTTTCAGTTTTATTAGTTTTAATTACCGATTTGTGGTATTATTCACATACATTCAGAGCAGTTGTATCTCTTAAAGATTAGTAGCAGCTGTGCATGGGCTGTACTATGCGTTATATTAGCCGAAAAACATGCCATAGCATTAACCAACCGATTATGGTGAGCATGCAGCATGCTGATGTGCAAGGCAGTTGCCCTTCGGTTGCCTACAGATGCCAACCTAGATTTTGTTTCTTCAGACGTTCCAGAGATGGTGCGCGCGTATTAAGAGTGGTGCTGATGTTTGTACTGGTGAAAACAATAAAAACCCAAGGCTTTTCTTATCTCGCATGGATTTATACCGCATCGTAGTTTGCATCAAATAGCAGTGCTAAGATCCAGAATATGTGTAGGGCTTTCATTGGCATCAGAAACGGAAAAGTATTAATGCTTGATAAGTTTCAAACCATTTTTTAGTAAATCAAATCGTTAGAAGGAATGAATTTGCAGTGCCAGGTGACCTACTGTCTGTAGAAGGAGACTGTGGTTTAAACTTATCATTGTACTCTTTGAGGCTCAGATTTGTGGTTCAGACTCACTCACTATCAGATAGTTAAACTGATCGTAACATTTAGAAGTTGTGTGGTACTTTCTAAGGACAGAAATCTCAGAAGTTTTCGATGCTTTTTACACATCCATACTTTTATTTATTAACTCCTAAAATGCCAACTTCAATTCGCTTGTGGATATGATTTTTATGTTGATATACGAAAAGAGCATCCAGATTAAATGTATCCACGATATAAACATATTTATAGATAGTCCATAAAAATCATCAACATAGGTTTACTGTGCCATTAAATTCCTTGCAACATCCCAAAAGCTTTCTCGGAAAGCCTTTTAGAACAACAGCTGTCAATATTGTTCATAAACATAGCTCAGCGTAAAACGTTTGTCTTATGTGAGGTGACTGTACATTTAACCTAAATATATGCCTATTAACATTTCAACCAGCTAGACACTGTACGGTTTTATAACACAAATTAATTTTATATACTAGTGTACTTTACGTGCACACTTGGTTGACCCTGTCCAGGCAACAAACGCTGATCATTATTTTGCTGGTCTTCAAAACATGTTTTACGCTTTATAAAAATATATTAGGCATTGCTCCCTTAAAGTGATGAATAAATAAACTGAAATAGGTTTTCTAGATTTCAGGAAGTATATCCCAAGTTGCTTATTCGATTGCTTCTATATTTGCAAGTTAGTGGACGTCAAATTCTTCTCTCCTCATTTGGGCTTTTTGAAGCGAAAAAGCAATGCCTAAACTGGAGACTACAGCAGCAATATATTTTGTTGATTTTTCTTGTTACCAGCAAACTATTCCCCAATTACTTAAGTGTAAAGGATTCTGAGTCGAAAAAACTGAAATTTACGAAAATAAATGTCGTTAAATACACAAATCTCAGATACAATATTGTAACAAACCGTTACAAAATACCCTTAGTAAGTCCTATCCTTGATCTAATGGTTACACTAAGCATTGATTTTAACCTACAGAAATTCTTATTGCAATTTTTATAAATGTACGTATATTCCTGTCACTTCCGTATACAAGTATGTGTTAATCTTCCCCGTTCAATAATTCCAGTGTCAACTTTCTGTTAAAGGACAGAACACTATAGTAATGTAATAGAGTAAGGATTCACAGTAATAAAGCAGAACCTGCTCCTATCGCCTGATTTACTCTACGTGGGGAAGATATTCCAGTATACCTATCTGATTGGCTAAGTTAAATATGCATCGATTCCTACTGGACGGAAGCAACTCTACTCCAGCCAATGAAGGGTGTGTCGCTTTATGCAGATTGTATTTTTCACCACACTTCAAGGATACCACACGAAGATTTTAATGAAAACCCTTCCATTACAATCTTGCCTTTACATGGAACATTTTTCTAAATTTTTTATTTTCTCAAAAATGACTGACGATTTTTATCATTTTAATTTATTTTAATTTAATACTACTACATGTAGGTATTTTAAGATATTGCGACAAATGAAATTATCTTGACTTTTCTGCGAATAACTTCTAAAGTTCTGTTCATTCTGAATAATTTTTGTGTAAGTGGTAAACCGTAAGAGGTAGACGAAGTCTTACTGCACAAAAATGTGTATTTCATGTCAAAGTGTGTGTGTGTTTGTGTTTGTGTTTGTGTGTGTGTGTGTGTGTGTTGTTGTTGGTTTTGTTTTGTTTTTGTTTGCTTTTTTTAAGATAAGTTTCGGGATAACCTTGCTATTGATTTGAATTTTCAAATATTTGTACTTTTCTTAAATTGGAAGCCATTCATTCTTCTATATCCTAGCCATGCAAAGAGAACGGATTTTCAGAGCCATCACATAACAATCACTCTTAGAAGATTTTACAATTGCTTAAGCCTGTAGTATTTGTCTTTCCATTGCACATATAGGGAAGTGTATGATAAAATAGCTATTTATGCAACTAGCGTATAATCTGACTGTGACACGAGTGTATGTTTAGTGTGTGAGCGAAAGTGAACACACTAAGTTTTACGAGTGTTACAATGAAAAGATTATATACGTGTTACACACAACCTTCTATGCAATTTTAGCATTAAAATAGTAAAAATAATTAATAAACTCGCTAAAAGAAAAATTACAGTGTATCAGAAACCACAGATGTATGACGCAATATGGTTGCTAGGCGGATGTTTCGTTTGTTTCAACATTTATAGAGGAAAACGAACGATGATGAAACTACTGAAAAAAATCTGATGTGTTGCACTCACATGACTTTCTCTACTCTTGTACTAACCATTCTTACAAACTCTTATTCCTATATCGTCTTCGTGTTAGTTGAGATAAACATTTCCAGCAATTTGTTATTGCTTATTTCCTTTTAGGTGCAAGGAGAAGATTTAACTTTATTTAACGTGACAACGCAACGGGATGTAACGTGAAATAAGAAATTAGGTCGCACTTAATATAAAGAGAATGATTCTGATTGGTTATTCTTCTGCTCGGTAGATATGGCGGATATTCGACTTTCTAATCATGGGCGGGTTTTCTCTGGGTTATCCGGTTTCTCCTGCCACTTACTCCACCAATTGCTCCATCATCGCCTGTCCATTCATTTATTTCGCCTGCATTTCGTATCATCCTCTTCCTCACTCTCAGGCGTCTGACTCTAGGCTCTGGCTTGCAAGTCCTAGGGGGTGTAAGTCCTACATAAAGGGATGGTAATCAGGTGAAGAAGAAGAAGAAGAAGAAGAAGGTTATGTTTTCCAAAAATGAAAAGAAAGAGAATACGAAAATATGAAACAAAAACGAATAAAGTTCTATGGAAATGGCCATAACCTATTTTAGGAGCTAAACAAAAGAGTTTTGATGCAAATAGTTACACAGAGAAGCAGTTATTTCTACATGGCAATTGGTTCAAACAGTCATGTGACCTCCAAACTTGACGTAATGTGAAGGAAAAGTTTGGCACTGCCAAACACCTTACGCTAAATTAAGTCCCGTTAAGTGAACCTAAGCAGCTCCATTTAATATGTGTTAGAGCAGCCATGTCCAACGTTTGAGAAAGAGGGGAGTGAGGGTTTACCTCCTTCCACCACTTGGACTTTGCCTCTTTAACTCCAACAGTTGGGGTGGTTGCAGTGGCGGGTTGGCTAAATGTACGTTGCGTTTGATTTACGAAAGCACTTCAAATTTTATGCGATAAACGTCTGTTTATTAGTGACTTCTTTCGTACTGCTTACGTTTAACAAGTCAATCAATATTTGACATAGCTTTAGAAGATCCACCAAGTGATCGTCAGTAACACAATGCGATACAGACTTTTCATATGGTTCAGTTTGGAGAAACTCTGTTCGCAAATATACGTAGAGCTATACTCACTCTTATACATACGATTCCTGCAAATGTCTATTTATCTACTACAATTTAATTGACATAAGCATTTTCAGGGAATATATATTGGGAATTTTCTTGTAGGTGCAAGGAGAATACGCAATACAACAGGGTTTAAGCGATAGTGTAATGTTTTAAGAGCTTTTCGCATGCGATGCCTTTGAAATTCCGTTCTGTTTGTAAGGCCAAGGTATAAAAAAAGAACGAATAGCATATTCCTATTTGCAAAAGTATAAATATTGAAAAATTCAAACAAATAAGAAAGAATATCTCGGAAATGGTTCACTCAAAAAACGTGCTTGACATAAATTGTGAGTTTTAAAGAGAGCCACACTTTTATTTATTATGCTTTTGTCTGTCTGTCTGTTACTGTTTACCATTTATGCAAAAATCATCCAGAATGAAGAGGTGTTCTGAGGACATTCCCAGAAAATTGAAGACATGATTTAGAAACTTTCATGAAATCGCCTATTTGTGTCCGTCGCTGGATACTGATTGTCTGTCCCTGTGATTGAGGAGTGGAGTGGGGTAATGCCGCTCACTGCGTAAGGTTCTCCAAAGAGAGCAAGTTGGACATCCCTGTGTTAGACTTTCCGGTTACGCCCCGTCGCGTTTAAGTTCATCGTAATCCCAGCATTACTCGCTAGCCACGATTGTAACAATGATGACGTCATTGCTGTCTTGTTGCCATGGTAATTACGTCATTCATTTTCTGGCAATGGTGCCAGAAATAGGGTAATTTCACAATAAGCGAAATTTCATAATAAGCCCTTTTAATGCTAGGATTGCATAAAATCAATTTTATTAAGTTTATCTCCAGTGACGTAACGTAGATAGAGAAACAATAGCTTTAAAGAAAAGTTTGTCAAGAGTAACTTGAGAAACTATACCAGTGCACACAAGATTTTTTACTTTCTCTACTCCGTATGATAAGTAGAGGAAGTATTGTATTCCACCAGAAATATATTCTGAGGCCCCCCTGAATTCAAAAAGAAAGCATTTTCAGAAAAAGGTCCATGCGCGCGCGTCTCTCTCTCTCTCTCTTTCTGTGTGTGTGTGTGTGTGTGAGTGTGTGTGTGTGTGTGTGTGTGTGTGTGTGTGTGTGTGTGTGTGTGTGTGTGTGTGTGTCAGCCTGTGGGCAGCATAACTCAAAAACGAAAAACCGGTTAACAAAAAAAAAATGGTATTTAAGTTAAATGTCTTTCAAGGATACAACACGAAAGATTTTGAAGAAAATTGCTGAACCCTTAACTACCCTTTACATAGACAATTTTTCGAAAATTTTTATTTTCTCGAATATGGTTCTAACGATTTTGATTAAAACGCCATATGTCTAAGATATTTATATGACAAATGAAATGTATATTTTGAATTTTCTGGCTATAGCCTATGTAGTCCTGTTTACTCTGGATGACTTTTGTATAACTAGTAAACCGTACGAGATAGACAAAATCTTACCCTACAAAAACTTATATCTTGCTAAAACACACAGTTTATGTTTGAATAAACTTTTGTAGTGTGAACCATTTTGTAGATATTCCTTGTTATTTGCGTGAGTTTTGGAAAACAAATTTTGGTGAAATGCAACATCGTTGTTCAGTTTTTTATATGTTAAGCGTGCAAAGAGAACGGGATCTCAAAGCTTTAAAACACCTGACTATCGCTAAAAGCCTAATATTCCCCTTGAAAATAAGATAATTTGTGTAAATGTTTATCTCAACTAACACGAAGAATATATAGGAATAACAGTTTGTGAGAATGGTTAGTACAAGAGTAGAGAAAGTAATGCGAGTGCAATACATCAGATTTGTTTTCACTTATGCATGTTTCAATTATACTATGATTTATTTTGTTTCTTTTATTGAGGAAGTATTCGTGTGCATAGTAAGCGAATATCATTTAATTTCTTGTGACCTTATCGACTTCTTCCGTAAGTAGTTGGCTGTTGTGCGCAGGCAATACCAGTTTTCTGCTAATGGGTATAAAACTTGTATGAAAGCGGACTTTATAAGGGACACTGTGTTTTAAATTGTGTTATTTAACAGCAGACACTGTGGGTGACAAAGAAGTTGTGGACAAAGTATTTTGTAGAGTAGGTCTGAAAGAGCAGTGAAGTTGAAACGGAAATGGGGAGGTTTGTCTGCGTGGGCTTGTGTGTAGGAGACCTTTCCCACTGACTTCTCCCTTGAAAAGGTCTTGATGAAGTGGCCCACGTGATATATTGCATCGAGTTTTGGTAAGGAAGCCCGGTTAATGAGGACAAGGCGCTTTTAATAGCGATGATTATTACCTGCAATGTAATGCAGCAGCCTGTTATATAAACTTTAGTCATACTTTTTGAAATTATTAATGAGTACTTCTCGTAAATTGTATAAATGAAACAAATTATTTGTGAAACAGTAGTATTAGGCTACCAGTACAGAAGTGCACAATAATAGAGAAATTAGAAACATCTGATGTGTTGCGCTCACATGACTTTCTCTACTCTTACTCAAACAAGTCTAACGAACACTTATTCTTCTATCTACTTCAATTTAATCCAGATAAACATTTGCAGAAATTATCTGGTTAATCTTCTTGTTGGTGCAAGGGGAACAGTGGGCTTTAAGCGATAGTCACATGTTTTACGAGTGGTCGCCATATGATAACTTTGAAATTCCGTTTTCTTTGCATGACCAAGAGATAAAAAATGAATAACGACTTCCCATTTGAGAACGGTCTGTAAGTATTGCAAAATTCTAACAAATAACAAGGAATATCTCCGAGATGGTTCACTCTACAAAAACATTTTTGGCAGACATAAATTCAATGTTTTAGCAAGATCTACATTTTTTTTTCAGTAAGATTTGTTCTATCTCTTACGGTTTACCAGTTATGTAAAAGTTTTCAAGAGTAAACAGGACTACGTGGGCTATAGCCAGAAAATTCAAAATATACATTTCATTTGCCATTAAAATATCTTAAACGTATGCCATTTTAATCAAAATCGTTATTCATTTTTGAGAAAATTGACATTTTCAAAACATTTTCCATGTAAACGGTAGTTTAAGGTGGGACAATTTTCTTCAAAATCTTCATGTCGCATCCTTGAAAGATATTAAACTTAAGTACCAATTATGGTTTTTAACTGTCTTTTAGTTTTTGAGTTATCCTGTTCACAGACAGATGCACACGTGCGCGAACCTTTTTCTAAAGATGCCTTTTTTTATTCAGAAGGCCTCAAAACATATTTCGGCGAAATCTTGATATCGAAATTTTGGGTTGAATATAATACTTCCCCTGCTTATTACTCGTAGGAGAGAAAGTAAAAAACGAATCTGTGTTACAATTACATGACTTTCTCTGTCCACTCTTCTGAAGCCTGTTCTTACAAAACTTTATTCTTCTATATCCTTCATGTTGGTGGAGATAAACATTTACAAAATTATGTTACGACTAATTTGCTTTTAAATACAAGGGGAATAAAATTAATAGACTTTAAGGGTACCCAGTATGCAATATACTGAAAATGTTAAAACTATGAAATTAAGGTATTTTCTCTGTATTTGCATAATATTTCATAATGAAGCTTTAACATCACTTAAAATATACCTTCCCAGACACTTTATCATGGTTAGTTTAAATAGTTATAAAGTCGGGCTCTTGCTGTTTTAAAAAATGTACAATCGTTCCACTCTTAAGTCCCAACTTGATGTAAACATAAGCCGTCAACAACTAACCCGCGATACGCCGAAACCAAAGCACACCACAAAATATAGTACGTTAAATGTTAGCGATTTTCACAGAAAATTGCTAATATTTTTCAAGATGTACGATAACCCTGGTAAAGACTAATTGAATGTAACGCGATAGTAGCACTATTCCTGAAACTCCGGAGTAAATATCGTTCTATTGCCTCATAAACACAAACAATGAGTCCACTTGGCATTTGTGTTAGTTGTAGATGATACGATCATCAGGTTGTCGCGGAGGGATACAAGGTCTGGGTCTAAGGCTGGATGGAGTATAGTGAATCAGCATATAACATTTTATTCATATTAAATATTTTAAAAATACCACACTAAAATGCATATCTAATACTAAAAGGTTATTGGTATAAATTTTAACCTTCTAAGTTTGACAGAGAAAATTATACTTTTATGTAAAAATGTAAATTTTAGAAAACGAACTTCAAAAGTAAAATAACCTAACAAAAGGCTGTGTGGACTTGTGTTTATTATCACCTAAAATGTATAAATTGCCTAAAAACGTGACCTATAAATGAAATTAATCACAAAAGCAGGGAGAATTTTTTTACGATAGAAAAACCCAAAGAGATTAAATTTCAAGAATTTTTATCTACCGGGTCACCTTAAACGAGGTCCAATATTTGTAGAGGTGGTCTCTATGTGATGGCTTTTAAATTCCGGTCTTTTTGCATGGCCAAGAAATAAACGCAAATAAAAAGTTTAAAAAAAGGGATATCCTACGCCCTTTAGGAAAGTACAACTACTTTAAAATTCATATAAATAACAAGGAATATTGTGGAAATGTTTTGCTCCAGAAAAACAATTGTCATAAATTGTGTACCTTATCGAGATCTACATTTTTGAGAAGAAAGATTGTGTCTATCTCTTACGATTATCAGTTATGCAAAAGTCAACCATAATGAAAAGAAGTATTCCATGAAAATTCAAGATATTCACTTAATTTGTTATGAAAGTTTCTTAAATATATGCTAGTTTTATCAAAATTGTTAGAGCCATTCTTGAGAAAATCGATTTTTTTAAAATGTTCAATTTAAAGAGTAGTTTGGGGGAGGATAGCTTGGGGTGGGGGTTTTCAAGAAAGTCTTTGCGACTGCGCCATAGCCGAGTGGTTAGACTTTTCGCTTCTCACCAAAGCGTCCCGGGTTCGATCAAAGGCAACCGCATGTGGGGTTTGTGATGTCTGTTAATTGTCTAAAAATAGGGGGGACACAGACGCAGACAGGCAAATCACCGCGCAGCGCGTTTGGAAATGATTTGCTCTCCCGTTATAATGAATGCTTAGGGAATATTCTTGGATGCAATCGATTAGAAATGTAAGTGAAGTTTAAAGGGGAAGCCTAATTCCTGAAACAAGAGACAGTGCAACAGAGCTGAATTTGCAGCTTGCCAGTACAGAAAATAGCAAGTGTGCCCCAAAGTATGGGTGGTATTTCCGTGAAGTGAGATGCTGCTATGATCTGCTAGCCACACTGAAGATCATGCACTTGAGACTACTTTGTGTGGCTTCGTATCGGTGTGGCGATGAGATTGGGGGTGGCCGGTCGGTCGGTCGGTCGGCCGGACCACTTCCTGCACATGTGGCTAGCAGTTGCTCGCTCATTCACAAAACCGGGGACAGACCGGACAGAGTGGGTGCGGTAGGTAGGTATTTGTTTGTTACAGCTACATGCTTCCTTTGTACACTGCCATGAAAAGGATTTCAACATACAATTATTCCTTCCTGCTGCTCTACACTTTCCAGGGAATCCCCAAGTTCAAATGTAATCTCCAACATCTTCTTGAAATTTATTTACTGCATTTATTTTGCTTTAAGGGCACATTGTTTATAGATCAAACAAATCTACACTTTCTATACTATATATCTATACTATACATTGCGTGTTTTAGCAAGACCTGCATTTTTTGTATAGTAAGATTTTGTCTATCTCTTACGGTTTTCGAGTTATTCAAAAGACATCCAGAGTGAACAGGACTACATAGGCTATAGCTAGAAAATTCAAAATATACATTTTATTTGTCATAAAAATATCTCAAACATGTGGCATTTTAATCAAAATCGTTAGAGCCATTTTCAAAAAAAAAAAAAAAAATCAAAATTTTCGAAAAATGTTCCATGTAAAGGGTAATTTAGGGGGGGGGGGCTATTTTCATCAAAATCTTCGTGTTGCATCCTCGAAAGACATTAAACTTAAATACCACCTTTGGTTTTTAATCGACTTTTCCTTTTTGAGTTATGCTATCTACAGACTGACACACACACACACACACAGACCTTTCTCTAAAAATATTTTTTGTTTGGATTCAGGGGGTCTCAAGACATATATTTCCGGTGAAATCTCAACATCGAATTTTTGGGTGGAATACAATACTTCCTTCTACTTACCAGTAGAGAAAGAAAAACGAAAAGTCTGTTTGATTAAAATGGCATATGTTTAAGATATTTTTATAGGAAATGAAATCTATACTTTGAATTTTCTCGGTACAGTCCATGTACTCTTGAGGACTTTTGCGTAAATGGTAAACCATAAGAGATATACCAAATCTTACTATACAAAAATGTATATCTCTTTAAAACACACGGGTTACCTAAATGCACTTTTTGTGGAGTGAACCATTTCGGACAAATCCCTTGCTAATTTGCGTGAATCTTGCAATACTTTACTTTTCTCAAATGGAAGCTCGTTATTCGCTTTTTTATCCCTTGGCAGTGCAAAGAGAACAGAATCTCAAAGCTTTAAAAGATTTCACTATCACTCAAACCTACTGAATTGCCATCCCCTTGCACCTACAAGAAAATTAACAATAAGACAATTTCTGCAATTTTATCTGGATAGAGGAATAAGAGTTTGTAGGAATAATTAGTACAAGAGTAGAGAAAGTCATATGAGTGCAACACTTCAGAGTTTAGTTGTTGTACATTAAGTTTTCTGAGCTCCTAAAACAATAAACTTTAAAATGCATGCCACATTTTACATAAAATTTAGAACTATAATATGTTCTACAAAAAGTGTGCTAATTTTTTAAAATTTAAATATAAATTGAAATGTTCATATACAATTAGAAATTTGAGAAACTAATGCAATCATTTTGTCAAGAATACTGTTTTCTGGGTTAACTATAAGCTTAAATTCATTAGAACAGAGGGTTCTTCAAATAACTGCACGTAAGTGAACATCAGCATGCCAACATTATTTTTTTCTGTGTATTAATTTACGTGGATGCCACTTAACAAACCTAATCATCACACTTATTCTACTAAGTACTACACGCATTACAATACTGGCATATTTTTTATGTGTACATCAGCGTGTTTAACTAAGGTGTGCCCTTAAAAACTCTGGTGTTAAAGCTCATCCTTGCTTTATCATTACAAACTCATACGCTTCTTATACATGGCGTTTAGTTTGAAACGTTTCAGTCTAAATAAATCAACAAATAATTTTAATGCAATTTAAGGGGAGACTAAAATCCCTAACCCGCCAGCATTAAATCTCCTAAATTAATAACCCATGTGCTCAGAAAATATTTAAGATAACAGACTGAGTTTTAAAGGATGCTTAGGATCCACTTAGTGCAGTTAAAATGTAGATCTCGATAAATTACACAATTTATGTTAAATACATATTTTTTGAGATGAACTGTTTCCGAGATATTCATTGTTATTTGTTCGAGATACTTTTCTCAAATGGTAAGTCGTTATTCTTTTTACGTCCTGTACATACAAAGAGAATGGAATGTCAAAGACATCACCTAGCGACCGGCTCTTGAAAGATTTGACTATCGATTGATCTTTCTGTTAACCCCTCATGTGATAAAACCAAATATCTACAAATGTCTACCTCGTTAATATGAAGCAGATGCAAGAGAACTGTTTTTAAGAATAGTTAGTACAAGAGTAAGTAGAGAGAGTCATGTGAGTGCACACATCAGCTTTTTCTTTTAGAATCCGTATCAGGTTTAACAGGGTCTTGATTTTTGAGGTTTTAAACTATTACATACATAGCGCATGCTGAATTTACACCCTCTTCAGTGGACATTAACACGGTGTTAGTCCTTTGTTTCGAGGTCCATTTCCGAAGCGAATCTGTGAAAAGAAAGGTGACTCTCTCATTTAGTAACGGTACTTGTACCTGCCAATAGAGGTCCCCCTGTTTACGAGACCAAATTCCCTTTCTTCTGAAAACAGTTATGGCTCATCTCGGAGAAACATCTGCAAGCCTACTTGCCATTTCCAGCAACATTAAGGCAGTTTAAGGAGCATACAAATCACTTATATCTAATAATTAATTCCTGTGTGTGGATTAACCACACAAAATTGCTATTGAAGTCATAAAACATAACACTTTTTAGACACTTGACAGTAAAAGTCGGACTTTTAGCAGTTCACGACAGTGCTCAAAAGCTTTCAAGACTGGTTTCTTACAGAACGTGACCATGACACCATTTAAGTAGACCACGAATCTCAGTTATACAATGGTTATATAAAATAACGAGTCATTTGAATGTGAATATGGACTGTGCTGAACCTATTGAAGTTTTACAAGCAGCGGAGAGACTGAAATTACAATTGTTATCCAAAAAATCAAGAAACCAATACGACATTGTATACAACACATTCTGGACTGGTGCAAAAGCCACATTTTTTTCACTGCCTTCTTTGCGTAGAATGTTATGGTTTTGTAAAAGTCATCAGTTCTTAACACTCTTGCTAAGAGAGGCAACAACTGAACAGCGCAGCTCAGTGACTATCATAACCATGAAAAAAGTAAAATAATAATGTATATTTACATATAACATATAATATACCTGTAAATATTCAGCATTGTCTAAAAAATAGTCTATAACGCACGCGCTAACACCTACTCACAAAATAAAATGTTCCTTTTTAACCCTCGTATCATAAATATTATCTTTCCATATACTGTTTATGGCATTAGTTTAATACTCTTATTATTGTCATGTTTTAGTCCCCGCCAGATTATTTCCAGCGCACGAGTTTATTATGACTGACACAAAATTTAATGGCGGGTGGCAAGAGGAGTCGGTCTACACGTCTTTTGACCTTTTTATGAATCTGGACCAAGATAGAAGGCATGCTAGAGGAAAGTAGAATATGGGGAGTACCAATAGGTAGTTCTTATCTATGCTGCCTCTATTTAGATTATTCGGTGAAGGATATTTTCCAAATTAAAGAAGACTGGCATACTTAACGAGCAAGAAGAATAAGAACCAATGATTTACTGATAACGCTTTACTGTGGCAGAACAGGGATTTTAGCACCTTATAAACGCATTCTAAATAACAACGCCGAGGAACGCATGATAAAGATAGATTGTTAAAAAAGCTAACACTACAGGAGAAAAACACTGTTCTTTAAATTAGACATTATATGAAATACTTAGGATGTAAGTACCATAGGTATGGTGTTAGAAATCCACTTTCTATAACCATACCTGATGCCCATTATGTATTGTGATGTATAAAAAGTGATTCTTTTGTCCGTGTTACGTTTTTCACAGCGTATTTTGACCCGGGTCCGCACCGTAGTAGCGCGTCTACCTCTGGCGCGGGAGATCCGGGTTCGATCTTCGGTACTGGCGTGGGGATTTTTCCTCCGCTGGGATGTGTGATCTTGAGATGTCAACTGATAGCTATCTGATTATAAGGTAGCGTCCCTAAAAGGTCAAGTAGTTGTCCTACGATCGGAAGAGTCGGCACGTTGATTCCCGCCACCTCCATCTTGCACTCCTTCGTGGCCTTCGCTGTGACTGGAAGACGCAGCAGTCGGGCGATAAGAGTATCCCCTTTTTAGCAGAGCCGCCCTGGGGATACTTATTTTTACCCAGTAACAAACTCTTGTGATGGAAGGAAAAAGGAAAAATCACAAACGTTCAAACATGTCCGTCAGAAGTTCTAGGCGAGACACTAACATACAACATAAAATATTTTGAAAATGGCTAGCGCTACATAAAGAATAGTTATGCGGTTTTAATAATTTTGCTTCTCTTCTGTGATTTGCCAGTTATATATATTAGTACACAATCCAGTCGTATGAGATACATATTTTATTTTTTCACATTAATGTCTCGAATAGCCACATTTTATTTTAACCACAATCATTGGAATCTTTACAAAATAAAAAATAGCCATTTTTTCACCTAAAGGAGTTTTCTTGAACTTATCACCTAACATATAGTGAAATTTGGTGTTTTAGGTTATGCTGAGAAAGCTTATCTTTTCTGTTGCATATCATACATGCAACGTGTGAGTTAATAGCTTGTAGTGTTAAAAAATAATTAATTTCCATTCACATGACCTTCTCTACTTACTCATCTTTGTACCTCATGCCTAATCGAGTTAAATGTTTGCAGTGATGGTTTCGTTTGAGACATAAATCTAATGCAGAGTGTACAGAACTAAAATAATTCAATAAAATATTTAATAATTAAGACACTGGAAGAGTGGGCTACGTTCAAGAGGTATAGCACTGGAAAGTAGGCTACTTGATATCGGCGAAATGGTAGGTGGCGCTTGAAAATCCTCAGAGAATGTTAACAAGAGGCAGAGCACCGACATCTAACAATGCCCTAGCCTTCTACCTACCTCTCTGAATGTCATTGTTTGGAAGCAGGAAAATATTCCTCAGTTATGGAATCGCCTTACTCGTAGGAAGGAGGTGGTCTTATCCATAACTTCATCACTCACCTGTCTAGTACCACCAGGGATTTTCGCCGCCGAAAAGGGAAGCCTTGTTTTGACAAGAATGGATCAAGTAAACGCCTTGTCTAGCTTTTAGTCGCGTTCATACTCCAGTCTAATATGTACCTACTCGCAGCTCAGGACTTTTCTCATCTTTCTTAGCTAGCGTTGCGAACCATTAACATTTTAAGATTACATTCGAAGTCGAGATAATCTTAAAACACATGTTTTGAGGGGCATTAGCCATCCCTGCCATTTACCTCTACTAGATGAGAGTAACCATTGTATTTTACACAAAAATTCAATATTGAGATTTCGCTGAAAATACCCGTTTTGAAATCCACTGAATCCCCTAAAAGATTTTAATTTCTCTACACCTGTAAGGTAAGAGCAACTGTTGTATTTTACCCACAAATACAATTCATTTTGACAGGTCAAAAGATCTTAATAAAGAAACTTCTAGCCCTAACCAACAACTTCGCACTCAAATTTCTCTAAAACATATAACATAGAAGACCTCTAAGGTCTCAAACATTCCCTAATACACTACTCCTACTCCTCTTACTCCTAATCGCCCACCCTCACCACTAAGACCAATAATAATAATAATAATAATAATAATAATAATAATAATAATAATAATAATAATAATAATAATAATAATAATAATAATAATAATAATAATAATAATAATAATAATAATAATAATAATAATAATAATAATAATAATAATAATAATAATAATAATAATAATAATAATAATAATAATAATAATAATAATAATAATAATAATAATAATAATAAATAACCTAATCTTAAAAAGCTGTTTCTGAAAAATTTTCGTGCGCGCATGTGTACAACATAACTCAAAAATAAAATGTTGGTTTTAAGTTCAGCGAAATGTGAAATTAAGTTTTTCAAAACTCATTCTAACTCATGGTACCCTTTACATATAAAAAATCAGCAATAATTTTATTTTTTCAAAAACTATTCTTACCAAGTTTGTTAAGAGCGTCACATACGTTGACATCAGATATAAAATGTATATCTTTAATTTTCTGTGAACTTCACTTATTTTATTGAATTTTGTATACGTTTGTATAACAAGAAATTCTTAACAAGTAGAATGAAACTTGCTGTAGCAAAACTGTAGGGCTAACTTTAAACACAACATTTTACCGAAAATGTTCGAAGTGTTGGTTCTATTCGAAATATTTCATGTTGCAAGTTTTAGCGTTTCCCAAACGTCGTCTAACAGACATGCTTGAAAGTTTGCTATTTTTTATTTTCTTCATGCTTTTTTTCTTTACATCGTAAGAACTTGTTAGCAAATAAACAAGTATTTGAATGCTGTTTCCTCATGTTGAAACCTTCTTCTCTAATTTGAAGCAATTCCCAAACATACAATGAGTAACAAACGGGATAGAAAAGTAAGGCTTTTATAAATAGCGTAATAATATACAGGTGATCACTATTTATTAGAATTTGTCATTGGGTTAAGTGCATCATCCGAGGTTTGAAAAAAAAAGTATCTGCGTTTATGCATGGCAGAGATGGGCAATCATCCAGTCCCAGTAGATACGGGAAATGTGGTCCTTCTCCCAGAAGGAATATTAGTTTTCGTGGCATACAGACCGCAGCCTATCGTAAATGGACACCACTTCTTCCTACATTAGGCCAACAAATCCACATGGGTGGCCTCGAACCCACGCGAATTCCATGGCTGGGAACCGGAGCACCATGCTAGAGTTGGCGCAATGAAAACTTACCTATCTGCAAGATGTGCAGAAAACTATTTTCGTAAGCGTACCGTTACAGCTGTTGCAGGGCGACAATATCCCATTACCGGTTCCAGTATCTAACAACGTCTCGAGGTGTGCACATCTTAGTGAATGAACAGAGGAGGGTAGACAGTGGGAACGGGCGGCGCAGTGCGGGGGGTGGAGGGTGGCATCTGACCCTTAATCGAACGAGGTAACAGGAGTTTATCCGAGTAGTACCGTAGTTTCGCGCAGATCTCGTTGGCAAGCTTTAATTGCGTTACCTCTACAACCAATTACGCCACCGGACAGGCGGTGTATCTGTTTTGAAAATAAATAAACTAATCTGAGAAATAAAACGTAAATCTTGAACTTTCTGCGAATAGCCTTCTTTTTATTGCTTTTGTATAATTTTGTGGCCAACGTACGTAATTGGAAAACTATAACAGATAGACAAGAACTTACCACAGGAAAAATATTCTGTGAAATTTACTCCTAGTAATCAGGGGTGTAGCGTCAATGGATGTGAGGGATGTATTACATACCCTGTAATTTTCCTCAAACTGATTGCCAAATTCATTTTCATTATACTTTTGTTATACATAACCGTTTTGCTGTCATTAAAATTCAAGCTTTCGTAAATATGATTTGAATTCGCGACACTCTGCAGCATTAGATATGTTAGAAAATAAAACTGGGGTCAACGGCATCTGTCGTCAGCTGCAGGAAACTAGCGCTGTGCGCCTGAGCCAAGGTATAGGGTATGTAAGGCCACATCTCATGTTAAGTTTTACGCTCACATTGCATTTATAGTCATGAATAGAACGTAATTCGCGATCTGTTTTGCTTCTTGTGTTTGTGCTTTTCAACTGTCGACATTTGGGAATGCTTTGGATACTTGGTTACTTACTATTAAATAAAAATGTAGGTTAAGGTTCGCACGGACTACGAATCATTCGAATTCTATTTCAATATATAAACTTAAAGAAAATTCTTCTCAAACTTAAGTTACAGTCCAACAAAATAAAAATTTCTTTAAACAGCATAAATTTGCATTTAGTAAAACGCCTGATTTAAAAGGATTATCGTGATAGGATAAATTATGCAATTATTATTACTTTTACTATCATGGGACGTAGGTATGTGACACAAGCAATCATATCCCAGAAGTCACGAAATGCATCAGTGCTAGAGCATAAACAAAACTACATTTCTGTGCTGTTGTTGCAACGAAAATCAAAAACTGTTGTGTGATTGACAAACTGAACGTAAGAAGCTTACAAACATTAACGTTTCACTAAAAAGCAATATATAATTAAAGCAGACCCTCAGTATTACGACAAACACTAAAAAATGAATAACGCATTTGAACATCAAAGTTTATGAAAGTGAGTCCTGGCTGTGTCGTACTACTTAAAACAAGTATTTTGTTTATTTATTTTTTCCCCAATGAAAATGACTTTAGAATTCTAGTGGCAATGAAGATTTAAATAACATTTATAAGACAATCACAAAACATGTGATTGTTTGGGATAAATCCAGGAATAGAATTGTCATTGAGTACCTAATCAGTAGAAGCTCTCAGTAACAATGAAGCCAAAAAGAACAGAGCTTTACCGTCTCACTTTGTACAGGCTGTATGTTTTCAAGGCAAATAGGCCCTTGCTTTTCATGGTCATACTGAGAATGAAAGATCTTCAAATAGAGTTAATTATGTTGAATATTTAAATGAATTAGCAATATATGACGTCTCTCTGAAAGTTAACTTGGGAAAAATCGACTGTCTTTAGTGGAAATTCACCTGATATTCAGAACGACTTAATTTCAAGTGCGAGTGCCGTCGTGACACATGAAATTAAGAAAAACATTTCTGATGCCTTTTTTGTTTCATTGATATTAGATAAAATTCCTGACACTGATAGTGAAGAACAATTCTGTACTGTTCATTACTTAAATGTTGACGGAAATGTCGAAGAGAGCTTTATTTGATTTACAGAAGTAAGTTATGATTAGGGAGCGGGGTTTTAGTAAGAAATCCATCAAGTTAACCTACAACGGGAAGTAGAAGCGCCGGCCGGCGATCTTGCAGCGCTCTTGTAAACAAGTAGACTGGAGAACTACCTGCTTCAAAAGTAGGAATACAAGGGTTAAGGGGCGTTACTAGGCAGCAAATAATGAATCGCGCAATTAACTTCATTTTTATTAAGGTTTTAATGTCTAGAATTTTAGCTAGAGACATCATCGTAAGCGGTTATTGTAATGTGCAATAATGTATTTCCTAAATTTATGGACAGTAAGTCACATCCGCTTTGCTCGCAGAAGGTTTTTGTATTTTGAAAAACTACGTTCCAGACGTAACACGAGCGTACAAAAACATAACTCTGTGTCTCTGAAACTAGTTCTATTGTCTTAATAGTCTCGAGCATTTTTGATGCACATGACTTAATATGTTATTGCGGTTACTATATTACTGAAATTCTTCTCAATGTATGAAAGACCTTCAAACAAGGCTGGTGTAATTATTTGCTTCAGTGCACGTATTGCAACATTTTTCTGCACTTTTATTATGTTTACAGTTCTGGGGTAATATTGCGTATAATACAATGCAGCCTGTAGCCATGTCCCCCACCGAGTTACATTTGGTTGTGGAGGCAAGGGAATTCCAGGTGTCAACTGTTTAAGTACCTTGATTTTGGAGGGTGTTTTGCGAAATATCTTTTCCGTGTTGGCTATAAGAGTATTTACATCCGGAAAAGAGGATATAATTTCTTCCGCAACTCGGTGGAGACTATGTGCTAGACAAGTTTAGTTTTGGAAATACTTACTGTATTGCTGTGGCAGCTTTCTTCATTTAGGAACTCCCGTCCGTAACAAGTATAAACCATTTTGTGTTATTGGACAGACACAATAGAGAGAAAAAATAAAGAAAACAACCAAATATAACATATGACAGTCCCAAGAAACAGGCTGTTGTGTAGGGGTGCGCGTGTCGTTTCCTCAACCCTCACGCTAGCTGCCGGCTCTATACTCCGTGCTGTTAATATCATTCCTATGTTTACTAAAACCCCGCTCCCTGGTTATGACAGAAAAATAGCTTCTCTTTTGAATCATGCTCTCAGGATTATCAAATATTTATTTCAGAAAAGGATAAAACAATTTTATAATTTGAAGGGCAATTCTGTTTAAACTGGGTCATATTTTAACGAATTTTACAATACTCGTTAGGTTTCATACTCAAGTGATGCTACGCCACTGCTAGTAATATTCTATGTGTGAGGAGGCGGTGCATAATAAACTTTTTAGCGACGACAAAGAAGCGTAACAAATAATTGTTTGCTGCAACACGCTATTTGATTAAGCTTTCCGCGATAAAAACGCACTTTTATCTGTCACTGTTATTAGTCGCAAAGGGATCTTTATTATAAGGTCTATAATTACTGATTAACATGTTCTCACGACGAGGTAGACTTTTTTGTAAATCGGCTGTCATTTGTTCCCCTCCTCCTCTTTGTCGATTCCTTGGCACGGCCACCTATAATCTCGCCACAGAGATAATAATCAAGCAGGGAACCCTCCCCTGAATTTGTTCTTATATGTAAATAAGCCAGGCAGCAAGAAACCTCTTGTGTGTTCGGTACTGCAGATGATATTGCTTGTGATACTAAATAGTTCACAAATATAAAAGAGGAACTCATATCAAGGCATTATAATAATATTCCCTTTTTAAATGCGGAACTGCAGTGGTTAAGATAAGGAGCCTTCTAAAGGCTTTGAAACTGCTAATTGAAAGAGATTTGTCGTTGGAATATATACACAATTGATGTAAGGCGGCGGGATGAAATAAATGCACTGTTTTTTGTTCTTCTTTGTGTGTTTGCGGTTACAACCATTATGGAATCTGGGGCGGTGGTCAAAACCTTGATATGTTTACATAACCCCTACTATTAAAACAGATCCTCATCTTAGGGCGGTAGTAGTACTGCTGCTCACTAAGCGCGAGACCCGAATTCGATTCCCGATACGGCGTGGGCATTTCCTTGGAGACCTAGTCCGGGGTTCACTCAGTCTCACCTCGCACATTTATGGCCACTGCTTTATCGTTAACTTCTGTAATAAGCATGGCGAGGTAGAGCTTCAAAATATGAGTTATTCGTGTCTTTTGCATTTGTTGAGTCGTTGAGTCACAAAATGACATTAAATAACTAGATTCCAGCGTGTCTATTGGAATAAATTTGTGGACATACGCTTGACAAAAAGCCCGCGATATTGACAGTGTGTTTAGAGCGAGGAGTCAGGAAAGTTTGAAAAGCTTGGAAAAAAATACCTCTCTTGTCGTTACTTGCAATAGCTGATAATCAGAGCACGGAACCGCGTGCAGTCGTATGCGATACGGGTTAGTTGGACACGTTAGTAAACCTTGATGTTATTTTATTTGATGCCATCAAAAAGAAGTCACTTGTAAGAAAACGCACTGAAGTTAATTTAACTCATCTGGTGCGTTTTAAAAATTATACATGAAACCATTCAAGGGAAATAGTTCGAAATTGTGGGAAAATCCGCAAGGATGTGGCACATTACGGTAATAAATGTTATTACAAAATATACCAAGAAAATCTCAGGAAAATTCCTAATGTGTTTAGCTAGAAGCAAACTATGACAGCCAAATGAGGCCCTTGTTTTATTGTAAAATTCTTGGAGGTAACACGCATCCTTCTCCCTGGGGTGAGTTAAACTCACCCTTAAATATTTCTGTTTCTTGTCACGAAGGGTAAAGTTAAAAAGCATATTGAAAGTTCTCACCAGACATCCTCCCTCTCTAAAAGCCAAAAGCCTATCTTTTTCCGAAGCTACAGAACATTATGTTGAGTTGAATGGTTTATTGTTGATTATAATAACAAGTAAATAAAACTTTTGCAATGTATATTTTGCAGTCCTCTAATCTTAATTTAATTTTTCTGAGTTCTATTTCCCTCCGTTCTTAAAATTAGAGTGGCCTGCTGTAATGTTTTTATGGAACACATCCATCTCAACATCTTGGTCTTCTGCTGAAAGTCTACATAAGCCAAAATATTAATTTTTACTTTCTCTACTGGTAAGTAGGGAAGTATTGTATTCCACCCAAAAATTCGATGTCATGATTTCACCAGAAATATATGTTTTGAGGCCCCCTGAATAAAAAAAAAAAAAAAACATTTTTAGAAAAAGGTCCGTGGTGTGTCTGCGTATATGTACCTATGTCTGTGGATAGCATAACTCAAAAACGAAAAGTCGGGTAAAACCAAAGTTGGTATTTAAGTTTAATGTCTTTCAAGGGTGCGACACAAAGATCTTGAAGAACATTGCTTCATCCTAAACTATCCTTTACATGGTAATTTTTTCGAAAATTTTGATTTTCTTGAAAATGGCTCTAACGATTTTGCTTAAAATGCCATATGTTTGAGATATTTTTATGACAAATGAAATGTACATCTAGAATTTTCTGTCTAAGGTTCATGTAGTCGTATTTACTCTGGATGACTTTTGCATAACTGTTATAGCGTAAGAGATAGACCAAATCTTAATATAGAAAAAATAGTGCCTTGCATCTGGCAATGAAGCCATTAGCATTATATAGAAAAATGTAGATCTTGCTAAAATACATAATTTATGCCCAAATATTTTTTTTTTTTTTTTTTTTTTTTTTGAGTGAACTTTTCAGAGATATTCCTTGTTATTTGTGCGAGTTTTAGAGAATATATTTCTGTCAAATATAACATCTTGTCACGAGGGGTAAGGTTAAGAAGCATATTGAAAGTTCTCACCAGACATCCTCCCTCTCTAAAAGCCAAAAGGTTTGGAGCTTATCTTTTTCCGAAGCTACAGAACATTATGTTGAGTTGAATTGTTTATTTTTGATTATAATAACAAGTAAATAAAATTTTTGCAATGCATATTTTTCAGTTCTCTAATCTTAATTTAATTGTTCTAAACCTTAACATTCACAATTAAAAAACTGAAAGACATACGAGTGTAATACATCAGATTTTTTATTGTATATACCAGGCATGTCAAACATCACTCCGAGGGTGTGAAGAGAGGGGTCTACCCCTCCTTAACTGCAGTAGCACGCGCTAGTAGAACCGGTTTTCGCTTTGTTTTTCCCGTTTTCCGATTTGATCATCACGGAGGGAGAGAAAATAGGGGAAAATTTTTCACGCCTGGTGGGTGCTGTTTGACACCCCTGGTATATACAGTAACCTGCACAAAAAGTTTCATTTAAATCCCTTCAATACTTTTCTCATTAAATTTCCTCCTCTTCTACAGATCATTCTTAAAAATATATTTCTCTCAATGGTTTATGTTAATTGTGATAAACGTTTGAAGAAATAGTTTCATTGCATATCTTGTCACAGCTACAATAGGTATATATACAGTATATGTAGCGACAGTAAACTTTTTGAAAAGCAGGCCGCTGTGTGCTGAGTGAAAATTCCATTATTCTAACCCTCCTTTACCACACTGCTTACAGAGGCAACAGTTCAGAAAGACGTGTAATATGTTCAAATTAAATACTTCATTTACATCATTTTCAGAAGACTGTCTTATTAAATCATTGTGATCCTCTTCTATATTTTTAATTTTTTGTGTGAACGGCTGATCTTACAATTTTGAATGTTTTTATTTAGGCCTGTGTGTGAATTTTTTAGATCTTCAGCAAATACAACGCTTACACATTTTGGTTTTCTCACATTTTTCTCTTTCTGAAAATTGTATAACAGACTCTTCCCATTTTAAATAAATTAGTACTAATAATAGAAATACTGATCACACACCAGTATCTAGAAAAATACCAATATTTTACAATTAATTATCTTCACAGCACGTATTTCAAAACAATCAAAACAACAGACAGAAACAGCAAATGAAGTTAGTAAAGACATCTGCAGGCAGACTGGCAATCAGGTTAGCCACAACACAAAATGTCCTATGCATGTGCATGTTAATACGGGAAACGTTTATGAATATCTGAATTCAGATAGCCACGCTTACGTAATGTTTTGTTTAAACGATTATTAAGTCTATTTAGAATGCTAAAACAAACATGTACCATATACCATTCAAAATAGGAGATTTCAAAGAATAAAAATTCACAAAGAACAAAATATGTAATTTTGTAATGTAATGTAAAAGCCTTAAAGGATTTATTTTTGACCCGTTAATGATACTATTTTAGCACAAAATTTGGTTCACTGTAGATTTATTCTGTTTCTGTATAGGAGCGTGGTTTATAAACTTGCTCTGAAAGAGTCAGACGCGTATTGAAAGCCGGTGAAAGCAGGACTCGTATGAAAGGAGGCACAAACAGGGAGACCTGGACAAGAGATATCCTTGAGGACTGTTCGTTCGTTTTGGGAACGGCAATAGCATTAGGTTGTAAAACTAAGGTTGCTATTAGTTTTGTGAGTATGTCAGGGTAACAAAAAGGCAAGAGCCGCGAGAGTGCCCTTGCCTTTCATTCAGAAGAAGGCCGGGGTAGGCCATTAAGAGGAACCTGCTCCACCTTTGTGCACTTGTTTGCTCTCCTGGGTCAGATACCGTTTCTCTTTTATGGAAGCCAGAGGGACATGGTTTCAACCCTCGTCGAGGTCACTGACTTTCCTGCTATTGTGGGGTTAGACTTCCATGGCTGCCTATAGGTTTAATTAAAATTTAAGCATAATTTGTGTATCTTGAAGGGAGAAGTGTTAATGCATGGAATAAAATATAGAAAATAATTTATCTACCACTATAATAATCACCGATCTCTAGTTCGTGGTTACTTGTGGTTACTTTATATTATAACAAAACACGATATCAAAACATAAAATATAGGTTTAACAAATAGTATATTATGTAACGAGAGCATAATGACAACTAAGATACGAGTTTCATAATATTTATACGAACATCTTAATTGCTATTATAGGTGCTCAAGTTTCATACACTATTTATGCTCGAACATTAGTCAAGTTTTGTAACATGTATTTAATATTCAAAGCTGTATGTTATTGTCACTGGTGTACGACTTTGTAATTATTATTTGTTATTCGAATCTACAGAGAAAATCGATAGTTGCGGTTTCAACTTCTATTGTTGTGTTGACCTTGACACAATGATACACAAATATTTGCTATAGCCTTTAAAAAAGTAGACTTTCAAACACGAGAAGACAAACTGAATTTATTAGAATGTTATTTACCATATATAGCATTTACAATTTATACAAAAACCGTGCAGAATGAAGAGGTTGTCTGTGACATTCCCAGAAAATTCTAGGTATGACTTAGAAACTGCCATGGAATCGCCTGTTTGTGTCCGTCACTGGATACTGACTGACTGGTTGTGAGCTGATTCACCCTCCGACTAAAGGAGCAGCTAATTACGTAAGCGTCTCCAAAGAGACAAGGTTGGACATCGACATAGGTATTTTCAAGAAAATAAAGTATCGACAGCTTTTCATAGCAAAGGTAGTGCGATGTGCGCCATTTTGTTGAAAACCTTAATGTCGTATCTGCAGAAGATGTCAAGTTTGCTATTTATCGAACATTTTCGTTTCAGAGTTAAGTTCTTCACAGATAGACACACAATGGGACGTTTTTATATAAAAATTATATTGGATTCTGATTTTTAAAACTGTAGGGTGAAATTTCGACATCGACTTTTTTGGTTTAATACTTCTTCTTTACCACTAAAGGGGCAAAGAAAATTGTAATATAAGTTTGAGCAAATAATAATATTCATAACTCTTATATTTTCTAACTTAGAAAACTGAAATTTGGTGTGGTAATTACTAATGCTTGGGTGCGTACTATGCAATGTTTTTAGAACTTTTTGATATCTTTGATTTGTATTATGCTTTTTGCTACCTAAAAAACAATAAGGTGCATTTTTCTCAAAAACTGCTTGAGATATTTCACTGAACATTTTTATGAGTTATCTTGAATATACTACAAATAATCCTGTGGAACAGAATTTTTATATCTACTACTATTTTTGAGATAAAAATATGATGTTACTTTGGCATAATTGTTGAAGATCCTTCTTGTTCTTCTGCAAGTGATACCCTTCAACACTCGGGACTTAGGTATTTACGAATGTGTGGCCATTGGAGTATGCGATCTCGAATTTGAGATTCCCTTGTGGTCTACCAGGAAAATGCGAGTCAGTGGAGAACTGAATGTCACACCGGCGTGTTGCTATGGTAGCTTAGTAGTTAGAGCAGCCACGCGTAGAGCGAAAGATTCGTAGTTGGATTTTTCAGTTCTGATTCTACCTTTCAAAATTTGTCTACACACGATTTGTGTTAGAACAATCAGTTATCATTGGTGGGCCTTAGAAACGAAAAGTTTAAGTCCATGCTGTTTAATTAAGCATGTCTATGCACATATTTATCACAAATATAATTAGTGTAGTGTGCAAGGGATACATGTGGATTTGTAATGGGTACAGACAGACTATAACGTTCCAATGCTTCTCGTCTTTAAAGTAAACATATTTTATTTGAATGGTGAACAATATTGAGAAGAAGTTCCATCTGAGGGAGGCTGTAAAATCAAGATAAAGGAAGTCTGTGACAGGATCAGAACTCGTGGTCTGCCAATAACAACACAGCTGACTGAGTGCTTGTGCACTTGTCGCAGTTCCAGCTCACTGGAGCCCAACCCAACCCAAATACTTGGGCTTCCTCCCCTTCACAAGAGGGCTAATGGAACCGGCAGGGGTTGGAGATGCACCATAATAGAAAAGATTACCACCAAGGGCGATCCTCACCCTCGTTGTTACGCCCTTCCTGCGGATCATCCTCTGCCGGTCGGAATTGTAGCTACCATTTCCTGTCCATTATTGTTGTCGCACTGTCATGTCACTTCATTATAAATATTATTATTACAAGCTTTCAATTGTTAGTATAAGGTTTATCTGCAGTTTGTTTGTTACGCTTTCCTGAGGGTTTGGCTCCTTAATCTGCAATAATATACTTTGTAATACTCGTGTTTGTCTTTAGTTCCATAGGCACATGTGAGTGAGAGAAGAAGAAGAAGAAGAAGAAGAAGAAGATAACCTTAGAAGGACCAATCAGTGAAAATTGTACAAAAAGGTAAAACGTTCAATTTTGATTTTAAATATTAAGTCAACTCTGATTTTATAGTTATTTCCCTATAATTAATATCTAAAGCTTTAAGGTCATTTCGGTGTCTTTTTTTAAACAACTACTCGTCAGCGGCGATGTTCATTCGTTTACTATATTTATATCCTGCCTTTAACTGCAGAGGCCATATCGGCGGTCTTGCCTATTGACAAATGGTGTTACACGTTTACGTTGGGTTTTTCTATCTTTGGAGGTTTTATACTTTGAATTCACACACACATTCACACTTTCATTCATACTTCCAGACTCAGGGAAGGATGAGGAATAATCCTGGATGGAGAAAAATTCCTACCCCCCTGCCATGAATCGAACCCGGGACCCCTAGCACCAGCAGGCAGGTGCTCTACCAATTACGCCACAGGGCAGCCAACTTTAGGTTTTGTTTACGTTGAATTTTCTTTATAAGCATAAGTACACACACACACACACACACACACACACACACACACACACACACACACACACACACACACACACACACACACATTTTTCACAAATGGTAAAATGAGAAGTCGCTGTGTTTGAGGATTACTTCTAGATACATGAAAAAGTGAAATTAATTTGCAGTTGTGTTCTTCAAATTGAAGGAAAATTCTTTGATCCAATAATTGGTAAAATATAAAAGTAAAAACTATTAATAAGGCAAAAACTTAATTATCTTCAAATTAAAATCCTCAGCGACTTCCCACCATACGGCTTCTTTCTGAGAAAGAATCAGTCCTGATTGCATCTCCTAACCTCCCCTTTTGCAAACGTTGGACATCGCTGTTCTATGATCTTGGATTAGTTTTATACAATACGATGCTACTCTAGATCTCAGTTCATGTTCTGACCTTAGATTAACTCTGATCCCCAGTTAGCGACATTTTCCGGGCCTAAATGGTACGAAAACTTTCTAATGCTCCATAATGTTTTATCAGAACATCTCTTAACAGGCTGAAGTGAAGTAAAGGTAATTTCTTGCTGTTAAAAACGCCGATGTTTATGATCATCCGTGGCCGATTCAAAATGAGATCTGTACGTATTATGGAAACGGTACATGTTCGATTGCCTACACAGTGAACGTGATACTCGCAAGAAGAGGAAGGAGATGATGACTATGATTATGATTATTTCCAGAGCTGGAGCCCCCATCTGCCGGTCTTTGTGAGGAAGGCGCAAGTAATTTTGTGCTTCATTACATTTCACTTTCTGTTCCGTTTCCCCGTCTCACATTACACATTACACCACACGCGTGATTCAAGGAAACGTGTACCAGAGTACCCAGAAATTTAGGTAAACACACTGGACGCTTCAGTCACGATCATCCCAAATATGCGAATAAAAACCACAGATACGCAAAACGCGTAACATTTTACTTTTACTTTTTCTCCTGCATTTGATTCAAGGCGTTTACATTGACAACTTGCCACCGCCTGTTTCATAATATTCATGCGACCATCGCAATTGCCTTTATACTTAAGTTTCATACAAATATTTATGCTTGACCATGAGTCAAGTTTTAAATATTTATATAATGTTTTTAATATTCTACACTGTATATTGTGGTCACTAGTATCCGACATTTTGACTATTTGTTATTCGATTACATATAGAAAATCGATAGTAGTGCCTTCAACTTTTATTGTTATGTTGGTCTTGACACAATGACACAGAGAGTATATATTCCTTTAAATGAGTAGGCTTTCATAGCCGACACGACAAATTGAAGTTATTATAGTATTATTTACAATATTAACACCCATTATTCAATAAACAGAATAGCTTTGTCCTGTCTACGCTGTGTGGAAATGTGCGCAGACGCCAAAGTATTGATCGCTAGGTGCGGATATCTTGATTGGCGGCTAGCAGTGTCGTTATGAACTTGTGCATCTCTGATTGATGGATAGCAGTGTCGTTATGAACTTGTGCATCTCTGATTGGTGGATAGCAGTGTCATTATGAAGAGGTGGATATAATGATGTCCATTACAGTGGCATATAAGGGCTGCATAATGACATAATAATTATTTATGTAGGTAGTGTGTAATCTGACCGATTGTGACACGGAAATAAATAGGTTCGCTTTCGCTCACTGCTAATTTTTACGAGTGTCACAATGCTCAGCCAAGCACCAGGTATGAGAGTGAGGAGAGGATGATATGAAACGCAGGCAAAATGGATGAATAGAAAGGTGATGATGGAGCAGTTGCTGGAATGAGTGCGGGGGAAACCGGCGAGAACCCGTTCAGACGCCTCATCGTTGAAACGATAGTCAAATCCTTAAAAAATTGTGTCCTTATATGCTGGCCTTGAAATTCCACTCTTTGCAGAACACGCGAAACAAACAACAGCGAAATGATACTTCAGGAAAAGGTACAAAACATTCCTAGAAAATTCAATATATGCATTTTATTAGTCAAGCAAAACGTTAAATCTACCGCATTTTAATAAAAATCATCAGAGCCATTTTTGAGAAAGTAGTCTATAAAGAATGCTCCATGTAATGGGTAGTTTGGAGTAGAGATACTTTCTTGAGGATCTTCATCCCGTATATTCAGAAGAAGCTGGTCTTAAATACCATACTGGTAATTAACCCACTTCCAGCCACACTGATTGCCTAAAGTCGCCACCGACAAAACCTTACTTTCTGACAGTTTTTGTTTAGATTTTTTCTAATCTTCATAAGTGCAAAATGTAGGGAAAGTACCATAAACTTAGACCTGGAGTTTCCGTTTGAAATTTCTTTTTCCAAATATAATTCCAGATCACACTATTAGCAGGGCCTGATTTTAATAACCTAGTTTTAATAACAATTAAATGACTCTAAAATTAAAAAACGAACACATAATTACAACAAATTACTTAAACTTGAGATATGTTTAGTTTATGAAATTAGCGTATTAAAATTTATAAAGTAAGTTATACACGCCTATAATTACTGCAGAAGTAGAGAAAGCAGGTATAAGGATAATGATGAGATAATTTAGAACATTAATTGAACATATCAGGTGACCTTACCGTTCCATCTTTCAGATATCCCTTCGTGCGTTAAAACAGTTGCAGAATGCAGCGGCGCAGTTCCCATCAAACGCATGCCAACGGCGTGAGCGAACTTCGCTCTACTCCTCTTGCTTATCAGCGAAGACGAGCGATGAGGGGTAGTTCCCAGGCTTGAACTAGCTTGTGTAACACGTGGTAACAGTCCGTGATGCTGTATTTGCTCCATGTCCTTGTTTGAACAATCTGAAAAGAAAATCAAAACAATTGTTTTAACTGTAGCATTAACTCTCTTGATTAAACAAAATTCACAGCGAATAAAGATACGCTCATAGACCATTACATGACAAGGATAAGAACAACAGCAACCTGACTGCATACACTCATTAACGTAAAACAGGGGAAACTGACCTGTCTCATTCCTTGAGATACCGTAAAGGCACCAGCTATCCTGAAAATAGTCAATGTAGTGCGCTTGCGCGGTAACAATAGCATCTCTTGGATTTGTCGATCATGGTCCGTCAACTCGCCACATTCCTATATACAAATTTTGCCCTTCTCCCCACGACTCTTCGCCATAAAGCTTCCTGCACCAGTCGCAAAATGTGGTCTATGCGTCTCGACCGAATGCGGTGGCGTTTGGTGAAGAAGCGGCGGTAAGATTAAACGATTAAGTTTATATAATAGTAAGTTCGAAATTCGACCTTCTAGTTTGTACGTCTATAGACTTAGACATAAATACACTGTCACATAAATTAGTGCCTGTGCATTTGCAAGTATGCAATCACCCAAGAAGTACCACTGCTTTCAGATATATTTTAATACTCGTGTAATAAACTTTGGTCTGAAATTTGCTGTACAATGAAAGCAAAAGATACAAAATTGTTTTTTCTATTTGCAATTTTTAGTTAAAAAATAATATAATTTTACCATCTACTGACAATTGCATGCTCAACAAACCATATATCAACAAAATCCAGACGAAATTATAAAATAAAGGTACTAAGAAGCGTATATTCTAAGTTCTATAACAATCTGACCAATTGTAAGAGACTTTTTATGTCAAGAATAATGTAGTTTCGGAAAAGGAAGAAAGTAAAATTTAATTAGTATTTAAATGCTTTGTAGTCTCGTGTTTAAATGCCCGCCAAGACATTAACTTTAAGCTAACCTTTGATCTTCTAAACGTTGAGCATTTTCCCCGACCCTACAACAATTTTCGTATCTTAAAATTCCCTCTAAATTCCTTAAATGAGAGGAACTTTCACACATTTCACAGAGAAAGTTGTTCATCTATTTGTGACTGTAGGTTCGATTTGATTTACTTTATCATCAGACTTTATGTCTGCCTGTGTTTTTTCTGGAATTTTCTCCTTATCCTGAGAAGACAACGTTAGTAGTTTTAAGCTCTATGAACCCCGGGCTCATTTGAGCATCATTTCATTCATACATCCTCCGATATGACATTACGTTGGAGGACGTTAATTAAACTGATGTTTTGTCATATTCATAACACAACAATAATACATTTTGTTGAACAATGGTCAGTTTTACCAAGAAACTATTAACATGTTAACAGTGGTTCAAAACTTATGTATACAGTGTCGTATAAACAATGCAGCATTATGTATAACAGTAATTTCGACATATATTGAATATTCAGTGAGAACTAATCCCATTGTTTCACTACAAAGTATTGTATTTAGAAACATTTACTCCGGTTTAAAGTTTATGTGCTGTGTAGATTATCCTATAAGCATAGTGTTTAAAGAGTTGGGACAAGGGAAAGCTACTTTACTCAGCAAATTCAAGGTTCCAAATCGAGCGGCCCGGATTGTAACACCACTTCACGATGTAGTGAATAAAGAATAAGTGTATTTGTATCAGTTTTGGTTGAGGAGGGCCCGGCCGTGTGGAAGGGTCAGTGTGAGAAGCACGGAGCATACCCAAGCTTCAGGGTTTCCTCTGAGATTTTGGCCCACCCAAAAATTGTTCGGTGGTAACTTGAGGAGAGAGGAACCGACCGGCGTGCTGGTAGAGGAGAGGAGGAGGAGACCCTGTTAAAACTAAGAGGCGCTTAGTTCCTCTGTATGATACAGTCAGTCCAGAAGAGTTGTAGCCATCTCACATACCTACATACCTTTTATCAAATTAACATCATTCCAAGTCTTACTTACAATAAACATTTTACAGTTCCGGGTCGAGTAATAGGGCTTTTGCTTCTTAACCAGAGGTTCCGGTTCGATACCCGGGTAGTTTGGAAGTATGCATATCAGTGTTTCAAGTTATAAATAAAACATTTGCTGTGTTGCATTCACATGACTTACATAAGAGTGACTAGTCTTATATAATCTATTCTTATAGAGACTTATACCCCTACTGGCTTCTTGTTAATCCAGATAGACTTTTAAATATGTATTGCTACGTATAGGCTTTAAAATGCCGTGCCCTATGCATGACTACGGGAAACCATTCTTACAAACTCTTATTCCCATATCTTCATATTAGTTGAGATAAACATTCGAAGAAACTAAATTATTGGTATCTCCTTATAGGTGCTCTGGGAATATGGGAATACACTAGGCTTTGAGCGATAGTCAAATCTTTTAAAGCTTTAAATTTCGTTCGCTTTGTACGATTAACACGTAAAAAAATGAATATCGATGTTCCATTTGACAGAAGTATAAGTTCTCCAAAGCTCACGCAAATAACAAGGCATATCTCCGAAATGGTTCACTGTAAGTGTGTGTGTGTGTGTGTGTGTGTGTGTGTGTGTGTGTGTGTGTGTGTGTGTGTGTGTGTGTGTGTGTGTGTGTGTCAGCTGTGGACAGCATAACTCAAAAACGAAAAGTCGATTAAAAACCAAAGTTGGTATTTAAGTTTAATGTCTTTCAAGGATGCGACATGAAGATTTTGAAAAAATATACCCACTCAAAACTATCCTTTACATGGAAAATATTTCGAAAATTCTGATTTTCTTGAAAATGGCTCTAACCACTTTAATTAAATGTTTGAGAAATTTTTATGAAAAATCAAATGTATATCCTGAATTTTCTGGCTATAGCCCCTCTAGTCGTATTTATTCTGCACGACTTTTTGCATAAGTGGTAAACTGTTACAGATAGACCAAATCAGACTATACATAAATGTAGATCTTGCTAAAATACACAATTTATGTCTAAATAATTTATTTTTGTAGAGTGAACCATTTTGGAGACATTCCTTGCTATTTGTGTCAGTTTCGGAAAACTTTCTTAAAATGGAACATCGTTGTTTATTTTTTATATGTTAAGTGTTTAAAGGGAACGGGATCTCAAAGCTTTAAAAGATTTGACTATCGCACAAAGCCTAGTGTATTCTAATATTCCTCTTACACCTACAAGGAAATAAGCAATAAGATAATTTGTACAAATATTTATCTCAACTAACACGAAGAAGATATAGGAATAAGAGTTTGTAATAATGGTTAGTACAAGAGTAGAGAAAGTCATGTGAGTGCAACACATCAGATTTTTCATATAGGGTGTAGCACCAGTCAAAAGTAATAAAACACTTTCATATTGTACACCATTTGGTCACAATATCTTGGCGGGTCTGTAGAAAAGGTGACTTTGGAATTACAGAATCATTCTTCAATAGTACTACAACGACGTTTCCAATTTTCCAGAAGATATAAATGTTTTATGTGCAATAAAACTTGAAACATTTGGTCCGGTGTAAATATCCAGAGCAGGAAACTCACTTTCAAGTTCATACAAACAAAATATTATTCACCCACAAATCCGAGCCCTATTGATTATTTTTAGTAGTGTCAATAGAGAAGGACGAGCCATTGGTTTAATAGTCTTAATTGCATACACTGCTATTATCTCTTGCTATACTTAACAAAAATACTTCTGTATGGGCTGGAAAGAAATGCAACTTAAACATTTTACCGCCTTGGGGTAAATGTTAATTAAATAAGACACAGAGAAAACAAAGGAATCAAGGTGAGATAATTTCAAAACAAAAGAATGAAGCTGATAAACTATGGATAAATGTTTATGTTTGGTTGAAATTCGATATTTCGTAGGTGCAAAGTAGGATGGTATCATATAAATGAAATATTATATTGCAATCAAGTAGCTCGTTGAGTGATCGAAAGGCACAAATATGTCATTGTGGTAATAATAACATGTTTTAAAGCACAAGAATGCTTCTCTTGCCGTCACGGTGTGAAGCTTAGCGAAAAGATGGTCAAAAATGACATGGGGATTATTTATGACAGCTGCCGCTGTGAGATAATTCATTAGTTGGGTGAACTTAACGCCTCTTTATTTCACAAGGGGTAACTCATTAGAGAGTTTGTTAGAAGTTGATAACTCGTGACAGTAGAGATGTACTGACACCAGCTGTTGTCACTGAACCTGGCCCCATTGCTCATTCCACACATGATGCAGGAAGTGAAACTCTTCATAATCGCTTGCTTTTTGCATACATAGGTCCCCTTTAAAACTAGTAAAATTCTATTTTAATGTGAAATGTGCGAACATGTCTTTGAAATGCCTGATGAAAACAATTTGTTTTAAAACTGAACATATTTATCAGTGAGTGAACTATACTAACACATTTCTGTTTGCAAATATGGGCTGGTAGCACATTCCATCCTAGAGTATCTGTTTTTATTTACGTTTTACACTCTCATGACTTTCTCTACTCTTATAAAAATATTATTTCAAACTCTTATACCTCTATCTACTTCATGTTAAGAGGACAGCAATATTACATCAATATTTTTTGTTTAATTTACTAACTTATAATTTTAATTATTAAGAGTAGTATGTTTTCAGGTTGGTTAGTAGCTCTAAGTAGGTGTGTCACAGATGTGATGTGTGCACAGTAGACCGGTTTTACGATATCCAATTGTTTAAAGCAATGTACTTATGAAAATTAAAAAAATCTACAATTTTCTTCTGATTGCTTCAAATATTTTTTCAGACACTCAAAACATTAAACATATAGCATACACAACATTTCCAATATCCTAAATCAAGCCGTTTTTAATAATTAATATATTTGTTAATAATAAATCTCTTTTAGATATGCTAATATGAAATGACCCTTGGACCCTACAGTTTATTGCATCTCTCCTAAATTTGTAATTTCAGCTCAGTATACAGATATAAAGAAATTGTTGTACAGCCATTGCTTGGATTTAATTAGTTTAAGAGAAAAACTGTTTTGTATTCAATTTATTGATATCTTCAATTTTTTCAATATGAGTTATGAAAAATGTTTAATTTCAGCTCAATTTTGTAATATTTTTAACTGGTGCATAACACATTTTAATACCTCAATCTCTGAAGCTCTTCAGAAAATTTCAAGTTAATAAGTCCAAGGAGCATTTTGAGTAGTGAAAAATACTGGTAAATAACAATTGATAAAAATGGATCTTAAAGTTTGAAAATATTTTTTCTATTTCACCTAAATCTAATCAATTTAAAATTCCGCAGCACCATATGCAGTACTGCTGCTTTATTCTTCACCTCAAGAGCAATTTTTGATAATTTTAAGTTTGCTTGTTTGTTTTTTAATATGAGAACATTCTCTTCGCCTTCCCATTGTTTAGAAAATTTAGATATGTATTGTTCTTAGTTAACCTTTACACAATGTACTTTTGCTAATTTATACACGAAACTCAAAATATCTGCTTATTACTGTTTTACTATAAATTAACGAATAATTTAAAACCTATTAAATACCTAAGCAATGCCTAATGTATAACTGGAATGCTGAAATAACCTGGCAAGATTACAGAATTATAGAATACTGACTGCACTTCTCTGTTTACAATAAAAACACGTGTCAGATTCATTTCAGCTCAATATAACGAATTAATTTCAACACAGCTAACTCACAACCTCTCTGAAGCAAAGTTATCTGTAAGAAACTAAATTACATTATTGAAAGCTGTAGTGACGAAGTATAGCGAGAACCCCCCTCCTCCCGCACTGAGACATTTAAATTCACTCTTGGAGCTTTAAAATGACCGATATTGGGTAAACGAGAGTATGCCATTAAAGGACAATGTATAACCATAAAAAATGCAAAAATTAAAAATCAAAATTTTCGGCAATTTTCGTCAAATTTCATCGATAGATTGTCTTAATGTAACTGAGTTTCAATGCTTCTGCAAGGTCAATAACCTCTCACTACCTAGACCAGTACGTCACGCATTGAGGTGTGAAGCAGAGTGGGTAGTATATACGCCAGGCGTTCTTAGTTTCGCGCACAGTTACGACCATGCAAAGTACATTCGATAATACACTATTGAATTGGTTTGCGAGAAAACTAGACAAGAGAAACAACTAACACACCGAGTGCATACTTACTAGTCCAGGACTCTAGATAAAACATGTCAATAACTTTTGAAAGACGATGTTGTTAGAGAGGAAATTATTGTCTAAGATTACAAAAGTTGCAGACAGTTTCATTTGGTTACAAATATGTAGCAAAGCGTCTAAATAGTAGGCATTTTCTCTTCAAACGATACTTGAGATTGACAATGTCATTCACGACCTCTTTTGGAGGAGATAAATAATGTAATGAGCTGAGGCAATGTTTCCTGTAAGTGATACCAATGTACGTGTTGTGAATGTCACCTAAGCTGGGTAACACCTCCAGTACTTCAACAGCCGGGACAGGCTGAACTAGACTGACTATGCAATTATATGTCGGACTCCTGGGAGGAAGGGATGAGTTGGGAACACCCTACGGGCGTGCCGGAACCTAGGTTAGGGACGAGTCAGCGAGCGGGACCCTAACGTGAGCTGAAGATTCTTCATCTCGGTACCAGGTTTCATCATTCAGCCACCAGACGCACGGAACTGGACATCGCTCTCTCGGCAGAGCAGACCACTACAACGCCGCCACTACGCCAAGAATAGCAGTTACAGGGCGCAAAGTCCCCACACAGCAGCGCCATACTCGCTCTTCGCCGACACTCCGACTCTGAAAAGACCGTATTGAATTCGTAAAGTGAAATGAAGGAACAGGAAATCGCGGAAAGAAAAGTACCCAACCCAGCATTCGCCTACTGATCAAGGAAAACCACGATAAAAAGCCTTTAGACAGATTTGGGAATCGAACTCACGATCTTCCGAATGCAAGAAGATCGCGTTTCAGCCTGGACCACCAGAGGGATAAACAGTGACTGGGTTCGTTACTTTAATAACTGTTATTGGGTAGCTAGTAACTCTCTATTCCTTACTTTGGTCACTATTATTGGGAAACTAGTTACATTGGTCTCCATTATTACAGTTACTATACATTCCATGGGGGGCTCGGAAACCAGTGGCTAGCCTGAGATTTCCAGAGTGCACTTGTTCCCCCTGCCGTACTGCTCACCGACGCTTCCAACCTTGAAAGAAACATCACGGGATACTGGGTGAAATGAAATTATTAACGTAAGGAAATGGAGGTACAGGTAATTAGGAAGATAAGGAAATCCTTCCCAGAATTCGCCTGGCGACCCAGGGAAACCTACGAAAAAAAAAACCATGGGTCAGGAGGATCCGACACGGGGATTGAACCCACGATTTCCCGAATGCGTGGCACAGAGTTGCCGCCTGAGCCATCCAGCTAGGTTTAGTATAAGTATAATGTAGTTTGTAATTATAACAAAGTTTGACATTTGAGAGACTTTTTCTTAATACCTCCCTATTATCCGACGTTTTGCCGATCTATGTGCGTATGTCGGATAAACAAGACACTGTTGTATTAAACGTTCTTTAGGGATTGTTTACGTTGGAAGTACAGAGAAGTGTATCTTCACGGCTCCAGAGCTCTATTTTGAGTGTAACTGTCTCTACACTACACCAGGGAAGCTACCCCCTCCCCGGGCTTGTCCTCGTATATAATTTGAGCCCTCTTCAATCTGGCTGGAATGCTGGTTGGGCCGGGAGGGTGGGAAAATACCTTTAGAAGCCTCTTGGTTGGACTGTACATCGTTCCCTGTGTGGAGGAATGACAGTTTGTAGTGTTATGAATGAATTTCGCGATCTATTAGTGCGGAAACCAAAAGCTGGCCGACTTTTATTCCCTAGATGTTCAGAACCCAGACAAACGTCTTATGGCTTTTAGCACACTTTTCACAATACGCGTATAACATTATGTTCAAAAGTAGCATTGTAACCTATGTTTACTAGTGGGAGACAAAGCTCTAGCGGTCTGCTCTAGGTCTAGTTAAATAAATAAATATAGTAATAACAATAATAATGGGCGTATGACTCGATAATTATCTTCCTTTTTAACCAGATAGGTAATACCAGTACTTGCAATGATATTCAAATGAGCCCGGAGTTATCGTCTTCTCAGGATAAGGAAAACCCTCGGGAAAACCCCTTATTAAAAATTCACCCTAAGCAGGATACGAAATCGGAGCCCCTTGAATGTGAGGCAAGCCGCTACCCGGCTCCACAGAGATAGTCTAGGATATTATGACTTGCGTGCAAATGTTTGTAATTATCATTAGTGGTATTTGTGTCATCCACAAATAAAATGCCTCACGTTCAAAAGGTCGCGAGTTCGAATCTCGCTTAGGGTAAGTTATCCGGGTAAGGTTTTTTTCCGAGGTTTTCCCTACCCTGAGAAGACGAATGTTAAGTAACTTAAAGCTCCGTGGACCTCGGGCTCATTTGAGCATCATTTCACCCGTTTCATTTCATTCATTCGTCCGAGATGACACAATGTTGGAGGACGTTAATTAAAAAAAAACACACACAAATAAAATAATAAGCGATAATGAAACTGAAGATATTTCATCTGATTGTAAAGCAGTTTGTATAGTTTTAAAAATTCTAATCTGCTGCAACGCAAGCATACACACGGACGAAAGTTCTACTCATTTTTACTTTCTCTACTAGTAAGTAGAGGAAGTATTGTATTCCGCCCAAAAATTTGATGTAGAGATTTCACCGGAAATATATAAGAAAGAAAGGGGGAAAAAAAAAAAAAAAACATTTTTAGAAAAAGGTGTGTGTGTGTATGTGTCTGTGTCTGTCAGTGTGTGGACAGCATAACTCAAAAACGAAAAGTCGGTTAAAAACCAAAGTTGATATTTAAGTTTAATGTCTTTCAGGGATGCGACACGAAGATTTTGAAGAAAATAGTCCCACCCTAACCTAACCTTTACATAGAGAATTTTTCGAAAATTTTGATTTTCTTGAGAATGACTAAAGATTTTGATTAAAATGTCATATGTTTAAGATATTTGTATGACAAATGAAATGTACATTTTGAATTTTCTAACTATAGCCTATGTAGTCCTGTTTACTCTAGAGGACTTTTGAATAACTCGTAAACCGTACAAAAATGTAGATCTTGCTAAAACACAATTTATGTTTGAATAATTGTTTCTTGTAGAGTGAACCACTTCGGAGATATTCGTTGTTATTTGTGTCAGTTTCGAAAAACTTAAAACTTCGTGAAATGGAACATCGTTGTTAATTTTTTTATGTTAATCGTGCAAAGAGAACGGAATCTCAAAGCTTTAAAAGATTTGACTATCGCACAAAGTTTACTGTATTCTAATATTCCCCTTGCACCTACAAGGAAATAAGCAATAAGATAATTTGTACAAATGTTTACCTTAACTAACACGAAGAAGATATGGGAATAAGGGTTTGTAAGAATGGTTAGTTCAAGAGTAGAGAAAATCATGTGAGTGCAACACATCAGATTTTTTTTTGTCATTCAGTTCCTTACAACATGTATTTCCGGCGAAGTATACGATTTTTGTACGGAACAAAGTACAAGTTATCTACTTAAAGTAGGCGCTAGAGATTCTATTACTTTCTCTACTATGTACTTATAGTAAGTAGAGGAAGTATGGTATTCAAACCAAAAACTCGATACCAAGATTTCACCGAAAATACAGTTTTTGAAATTCCCTGAAAAAAAAAAAAAAAAACGTTTAGAAAGGGATCTCTGTGTTGCTAGGTCTGCTTGCCTGCCTATGGATAGCATTACTCAAAAACGAAAACTCAAATAAGCTTGGTATTTAAGTTCAGCCTATTCCCAGGAGGGACACGAAATGTTTAAAAAAAATCCCCCCTCCCATTCTAAACTATCCTTTACCTGGAAAATCTTTCGAAAGTGTTAGCTTTCTCAAGAATTTTGAGATTAATTCTTTTTATTAAAAAAGTAGTATATTATCATTATTTATGCCAGTAAACTGTTGTTTTTAAACACACAAACCGTGCGTGGGCAATGTTTCAGAGGTAGTATCGGAAGTGGAAAATTCAATGCGACAACCAGGATTTGAACCACAGACCCTCCGCTTACTAGGTTCTGGCGGATTGTCAGAGTAGCTTAAAGGTATAAAGTTTATGCAATATATTCCTACTCGCTTGCGAATTAGGAAACTATAGTAAAGTAGAACAAAAAGAAGGCTAGGTGCGATGGAGGATTTCAGTAGGAAGTAAGTGGGAGCCATATTCTACGTAGTGAACTTCCGGGAGGAAGGAGTAAAGCGAAGGGCATAGAGCATAGCGCATAGTGAGCATTATACTAACGTTGCAAGAACCTTTAGGCGACTAATCACCCGGAATGGCTCAGGTTGTTTGTCATGTGCAATCCAGGGTAGGTAACATTTGACGCGCTCGCATGCAATGCATGCCAGCTTCTCATCTTTCGTAGACTAGCTGAGGTGCTACGTGGGATCCAGCAAACTAATGCATAGGAAACAATAACACACTGATAAGTAGAGGGGGTTTTACTGGATATGGACACCAGAAGGTGAGTCTCACACGCTTAGCTGGGCTGGGGTAAGTGCGGAAAGTGCGTGTTTCCCCTTCACAAGGGGAAGCAGGCTTGGACACAGGTGGGGCCCCTAACATCTCCAGGAGCGAGATCCTGCCGCCAGCGGGTCTATCATAAAAACCTTCCTAGTCAAGGAGAGGTTTCAACAGGGACACAGGGAGAGACATTTACTCAAAACAAATTCAACCGCCACATGCCTTACCACACCGTTCGCCCGCCTGATCCTACCACCCTTAAATTTGCGGCACTGCAGAAACCAACCCAACAATCCCATTATCAATGTTGTAAAATGGCAAAAAATCCCACGTGCAGCATGGTCAGTCCAACGGGAATCAAACTCAGAATCTCCCAAACGCGTTCGCATGTTACCGCTGAGTATTTCGTTCGGTTACAAAACAGTAAGATGCTGGCGTTTTCGAATATTTCGGCTGCAGAATTTGGTCGTGTTCCCTAATGCCTTCAGCCAATAACAGCTTTGTGTTAACACAAGGGGGCATCATTTCGAATACATTTTTGTACCAAATAGTAAGCTTTACATATTCATACTGTTTCACATCACTCCCCAGTCGTTACTGCACAAACGGATTCGTATGACAGTGCCGTGGGAGCGATGAGTTCCCAGACGTTTCATTCAGTATAATTATTCTTCCAATGTACTTCTCCCATGTTTTTAGTATTCGTCATTCTTTTCATGTTGTATAAGGTTGTTTCATACGTTCGTTCGTTTTGCTTGCAAGTTCCATTTATAACTCCTGAAAACCTTGAACCCCCTGTACACTTAAGTTATCATTGTTGCCTATCCATCCCTACGACAACAATCAGACTCGCTATTGGATATGTGCGAGGTGTTCTTAGTGATTGAACCGTAACGAGAAGCTAACGAAATCATGAGAAAACCACTTGATACCTTAGTTATTTGTGACACCATAACATTTCAGTTAACAGCACCTTACATCTAATTTCCTCTGTCAAACACAATTTCTTATAGAATAGTTAAATTACTTAAGACTCGAATAGAAATGTACGAGCTAACTGGGAGATCATATACACATACAAGGTAATAGCGAGAGAGATCTAAAAAACCGCCTTCGGGAGGTGGCGGGTCCGAACCCGTGGTGGACCTTCGTGGCCCATAGGTTTTTCAGAGTTTTCCCGGATCACCAGGCGAATGGTGGGAAGAATTTCCATACCCTCAAAATTTCCTACCCCTCCATTTCGTTACATAAATTATTTCATTTCACCTTCATCCGGATAGGTTTCTTTCAGGGTTGGAAGCGTCGGCGAGAATTGCGGCAGAAGCATGCCAATGAGGAACAAATGGAAATATCATCGCCGGATTGGAAGGCGAACCTAATATGCTTTCTAGACCCCCAATCGGATGGTGCAAGCCCGAGTGGGAGAGGGAAGCTAAGCCAACCTCCACCGGAGTGCTTCAGATTGGGAAAATGCAGGGACCCTGTCACCTTAGGATCCATTCGCCTCATTCATCCTTCCCGGGAGGTGCCCTGTTAGAGGCAGAAAAGACTGCCTTTCGGCCGAGGTGCTAAGTCCCATTCCGCAAGTTGTCAATGACTAATTCGCTTTCCTGTTGTCCGGCCAGCTCCAAATGTTTTCCGATAGACGAGAGGGTGTAGGGGCAAGAGACGAAGTTTCTCATAAATTGCTTGCGCCTGGTGTGCCTGGCCCGGGACGGCTTTCGATTGGTAGGCGGGGAGTAAACAAGAAGGTAAATGCTCAATTTTATTATATTCAAACGAAAGAAGTCAGCACATTTATATTTATATTTATACAATATTACTTTTTGTGGTAGCGTTAATGGCGTTTAAAGAACATATTTAAACAAAGGTAGTTCATATAATGTATGTCTCGTTAGTAATAATAATAATAATAATAATAATAATAATAATAATAATAATAATAATAATAATAATAATAATAATAATAATAATAATAATAATAATAATAATAATAATAATAATAAGAAGAAGAAGAAGAAGAAGAAGAAGAAGAAGAAGAAGAAGAAGAAGAAGAAGAAGAAGAAGAAGTCAAGAAGAAGAAGAAGAAGAAGAAGAAGAAGAAGAAGAAGAAGAATATTAAGAATAATAAACGCGACTTATTGGTAAGTTATTAATATAATATGATAGCACTTGGTAACTGGTTAAGTCCAGAGTATGTAATGCAGTGTTGTATTGGTTACACTTTACGGTTATTTTGAATGTTATTTGTACTTTCTTAGGTTGCTTACAATTGTGTTTCTTTCATTATATATTTTAGTTATTCTGTATTTAACTATTCATGTATTTATGGTTTGTATATGCTATTACATATTTTGCTTTTTTCATTTTTATATCGCTATTTGGAATGTATGTACATTTTAATATATAAATTGCATACGTTGTTATAATAGGGGCAATGCCCAGTAACATCAAATTGAAATAAATAAATAAACACTACTATAAGATTTAAAGAGGAACAGGAGAAAGGAGGAAGAATGAAAGTATTATTGAAGTTGTTTCATTAAAAACATTGTTATAATAATTATATGTAATTATATTATTATATACTATTATTATATATTATGATTATTACTGTTATTACTACTATTATCATTATTATTATTATTGTTATTATTATTATTAACAATGAGGGATGTAAATCGCCGACCTGTCCGCTAGACTGTAAGAAATAGTGTTTCCGCCGTTATCTTGATCATGTGTACAGTGCAGCAAGTGGTCCAGTCCTTAGAGCTGTGTCAGTCTGCTTCATGTTATATATCTTTATGAATGAAGCTTACGGTACCATCCTTGTGAATTACTGCGGCGACAGACCCACCCTCCCACCCCCTTGCAATTTGGTTCTGGTGTGGGAATGTTGTGGCTTAGCGATACACAATCCACCTGTTTTCTAGGGGTAGGTGGGTACTTGGAATGTTAGGGGGTGACAGGATGGCAGGGTTGGGAATGGAAGTGTTCAACAAGACCCACTGCAGGAGTTCGTTATGGGGAAGTTGTCCATTCTGATAATGAACTTTAGACCATAATTCACCCACACTACGAAGTGTGTGCTACTGCAAAACCTAACTGTATAGTTCTTGATAGTGATTTACTTATAGCAGGCATTCTATTTACTTATCGTTGCTTTAAATGTCTATACACATTCCGACAATTGTTCTATGGGTTGATGAGTCTGAGTTGATAATGCGCAGTAAGATTAACAGCCTCGTATTAAATAGCACCCCTAACTCGTAATACGAATTTTCCCTGCCAGGAATAAATAATTATGTCTTCAGTTGAATGACAAATCAATCAGAAAGTGCAGCATTTGAATGTAAAGATAGCAATTCTGGTGGACTTCTATTTGTATCTGTAAAACGAGGTTAGAGGAGAGGATTCTACACTGAGCGTAAAGAGGCTATTGTATGTCAGGCCTCTGGGAGGAAGGGATGATATGAGAGTGCTCTACGGGCGTGAGGGAACCAGGTCGAGCAGCGAGCCGACGTGAGGATCCCTAACGTGTGCTGGAGATTCATCTCGACATCAGCCGCATGGTTTCCCAGCGATCCCCTGCGGCAGGCCTGGCAACTACAAGGTCACCTATCCATCGAGAACAGCAGTTACAAGGCGCAAATCCCCCACATGACTAACTCTTCCATCGGCAACACTTCCGACCTGAAAGCCCGGATTGAAATGAAGGTGAAATGAAACGGAGAGATAAGAAATTCGGAGGATGTAATTATTGGTGTGAACTCTGGAGAAAAGTGCATCCGGATCACTTTTGCGAAACACTCAGAGTACAGTAAGGGTATAAGTAAAGGTACATACTACGGGTAGGGGGCCACGTACTGTAAGACCCAGAATACTTTTCCAGCTCTCAATCGATCTCCAAAAATGTCATGTGGATGAGTGCACCCCGAGGGAGAGTGCGATAGTTCTATAGTATATTTGGTTTAACTTATCTCATCTCTAAATAAAGAGAAAGAGACACGGTGAAACGTGATGCAGGTACTCACTGTTGTTATTGGGAAGGTGGGAGAAAGTGCGATCCCTTATGACCAATCAATACTGGACTCAAGAGTACTGGACTTTGGCGTTTCTGTCCGCAAAACATACTTCCTACTCAGGCCCTTAACTTGCGTGGTGGAAGCGACTTTTCACTTTTATGGCCCTCGAGACAAGCTGAATCACCGCAACTACAAGCAATACTAAAGTTAGGCATAGTCTCGGATATACTTAGTCGTGAGCTCTTGGGCACAATGTACAGCATTGATTCTGAAGTTGCAGGAGTATAGGCATTTGTATTTTTTGTTCTGCTAAACTAGAGTAAGGCGCAATAATCTAATAAGAAGCGTGGACTAGGCAAGCAAGTGTTTAAGTGGCATAACTCAAATGGATCTCGAAGAACTACGCAACCCTAGAAAATTATTCATTTCACACTCCTCTCCTCTCCTCTCCTTTCATTTTGCATCAAGTGGATATAATGTGTGACCACTTTGTGACAAATCAAGTTGCAGTATAGTAGTGTGTGACTTACTATATCTGACCATCCTTTAACGGGAGGCCGTTGAGATATGGGAGATACTATTAACTGTAAATTGCTACTGCAATGTTCTGAGCGGGCCAATGAAGAGAAAATTCAACAAGAAGTGACCAAATTTTATCAGGATAGAATGAATTTCTTTACCAGAACCACTACCCTCTGAGTCTCTGATATTAGAGACATTATCAAGCTGGCAACTGGTACTCTCTGAGCGCAGGCCTCTCACAGCCTTTCCTGATAACTATGTTTGGCAGATGCAAAAATGACGGTCGATCAAGCTATGCTACTAGCTGTCCAGATCTGTTCAGGCCTCCCAACACACCATCTACCAATTGGTGTGTAAAATAAAGGTTGCTGTGGAAGTGGTCTAAGGAATATTCTATTTATTTGTTAGTATTTTGTAATCACTTTTATTAGGCTGGTTGCTTCTTGAACAGCAAATACTGAACTTTATGTAAGGACTCGAGAATTTGTCAGACACAGCAAGCATGCACAAGAACTCTTATAATCCTGCTAGTGTGATCTATGTTATAATTCTGCAACTTTCGACTAATGCATGTTTGAAGTACCTCAGACTTGTACTTTGTACTTGTACTTGTACTTTGTTCTATTAATAAATTCACATTTCATTACTGAAAATATTACCGTAATATAATCCCAAATCATTTACGCAATCTCGGTGTGCTGCGTTATTCAGTGCATGTTTCTTTCTCTTTAATAATTTCCTTTATTTAATAACTTATTTCTGACATCTTAGTATTTGTTGGTAAGTTCGATCGTCTTCAGCATTATTGTTTTTAATTTTAACCTTATTTTACATCGTCTTCATTATTTCATTGCAGCACAAGTAAAACGGTAAATGTGATATCTCAATTTTTTCTCTTCTTTTTAAACACCTTCTCTGGTTTCCTTAGCATTTGTAGTATTTTTATTGTTACTATACATAGGTGTTAAATTGTTAACTTATTAAATACGAATTATCACCTGGTCATTCCTTTGTTTAATCAGTGTCGCCAACAGTGTCTCATAAATTGCTGATAAACAACTTATTGCAAATCACAATCGATTAGCAGTCAAAGCAACCTCCATTTCAATTTGACAATTATGTTTTTAACAATTGTGCTTTTAATAATTGCGTATTTTTGCAGAAGAAAGGATATTTTTTAATGTTAAAAATATAGTGAGATTTATTTGAGATTATGAACTGGTTTTATGTTATAACAAGAGAAGGTCGAAATAGTGAAATTCTTGGGTTTCCTTTCCCTCAGTTGGCAGTGCTGAAAAAGTGGAACTACACTAATCGAAATGAATATATTTGAGGTTATTCTTTTATATAATTTAACATTTTCTGGTCAAACCTCCGAGATATAGTATTTGAATTCATATTTTATTTATGAAATAGTCCAGATAAATATCATTCGACGGTCTGACCTTCCCAGATACTCACTCGCTCCGCTTGAGAATTAGTCGGTTAGGTCAGATGTCTTATGATATTACTTGTGGTTATAAAATCGCTCAGTTGAGTTCACAAATTAACGAATATCATACAAATGGAATCTGCGGCGATTTTATCGCGTTCTCTGTGTACATGTTTCCAAAGCGAAAGATGTTCAACATAAGAGTGTGGTAACAGCGTTCAGAACCCAATTTTTTCTTATTTTTTCTCGTGAAAATTTTCAAGGGGAAAATTTTCCCACAATCACTAATCTCATCATAGCACAAATTTACAGCCAATTTCCAGCTCAAACTTGTTACGACCACATGCCCAAATTTGGCTCGGTGGGCGTCAATGCCGTTTGAACATGATGGCAGTGAATCATGAGAGGTTTAAGGTGGAATTTTGGTCACGGGACCTAATTAACTAAAGGTCAACAATATATTCATTTGGGAACTGAAGCTTGCACATGAAGCACATGGAAAATATGAGGGAATTCTAAGAATATGGCGGTGTATTCTCGTTATAAAACTTGTATTTCAAGTAGAATGCTTGTCTAAAGCAGTAGTATTCAGAGGTTACTAGCAGGAAGCTTTTCAAAAGTTACCTGAAATTGAAACCTTGTACAGGCGTAATACTGAGAGAAAACTAAAGAAGAAACACGTTCGTTTTTAGTTGTTTCGCTTTGCAGTTACCTAACTGCTCTTGGTTAGTATTAACTTCTGTAATAATAAAATATTTAAACAACTTAATATTTCTACAGGAGTTATTTAAAATGGATGTGATAAGTCTTAACAATAAACACGGTAGGTCCAATGCTGAAGTGAAGGACTTAACGAAGCTTAAGATACAAATCCTGCAAAAGACTTTTCTGAAATGTTTTCACAACCACATACTGGCAACCTGAACTCCATCTTCTATTGCAACTCTAAACTACAATAAGACTTGACTTTTGAGTAGTATGCCTGTACTTTAAAATTTGGTTTTTCACGCCATTTTAAAGAAATTCCTAATACTTATTGTATATTGTAGCAAACTTTCAGTTTTCTCACTGATCTCAACCCGTTAGTCAACCAAGAGACACAGTAGTGGCGGTGGCGATGGCGGTGGCAGTGGCGGTGGCGGTGGCGGTGGTAGTAATAGTATAACATTGTTTCGAGTTTCCATGTGGAAGCATTCCAAATTGAATGCTTCTTGGATGACGTCACGTTGCCAAGGAGGCAGAGAGAGTAACTTTAAAAAGTATGCAATATAATTAATTGGTAATTGAGAATTTAATGCGAAAGAGAGCTTTAAGCGTATTTGAGTCAATTTATGTTGAGTGAGGCCACAGTTAATTGTAAACTTAAAAGAAAAGAAAACTACTAAGTGAAAGTAAATACAGCTAGTAAGAGTAACGCCTCTGCCCAATTACTGTGCTTTGGGATTGAGCGTGGTTTCAATAACAGCTGGCGTATGATTGGTTGGAGAGAAATAGAGAGGTAGAGGGTGCTCTCAGCTTTTGGACTTTCCGGAACTCTTATCGGGACGAGGGTAGAATTTTCTAGAACTTCCCTCCCATTTAGTGAGTTCTGTATTATGATATGTACTAATTAACCATGACTTATAAAGCTGTAGATTCAATGAATTTGAATACATTAAGTAGGTATTTAAGTGGCTATAAAAACCTGGTTTAAAACTTCGAAATACTCTCTGTAAGCCCAAATTAGTAACTTGCTTTCAATAACCTTATACACCTCTATGAGACCGCGCATAGCGAAAGGATAGTATCTCCCACTGGAGCAGTTGAGGTGTCCATAATTCACTATAATGTAAACTGATTGGTAGCTAAAGTTGTACACATGATTGCATATCACTGAAGGGAAAGATAGTTCTATAACAGAGGAAGACAGTTTCAAACGGTGTGGTATATTAGAATGCAGATCAAGCCCGCCACTTTGTGTGACGTCAGGCGAGAGCCGGGTAATGCCATGTTGTCTAGATAAAAGGCGCTGTGAGTAAGGGGCTCAGTCTCGATGACAATAACATGACCAGCACAGATGAAACGGAGCAGCCAGTGTTTCTGTCTGGTTATGTTATGAAATTAGCTTAGTCCAAATCCCCAAGCACATTGTCAGATCACAACTTAACATGCAAACTTCGATTACACATTTCCCAAATATTATAATATGTGATCGATTGTGTAATTATACAAGTCAGTATTAATATTACAATATCCAAGACCTAGTTGTGTTATGAACACCATATGTGTCCTGCCTTTCCTACATTGCTGCATTCCTAGCTGCTGTGGCAGCAGTACAGAGCGCGCTGACGTCACACACTGATCGCGTCTTCAGTGCGAGCATGTGACCTAACGTCACAGCAGCACTACCTGTCCTTCGCTGTTCTATAACACGTGAGTGCAGACTTGCCTGCTGTTTGTTATATGACATATACTTACTATTGTATTCCCTCGTGGCATATTGAGTGCTTCGGCTCCCTGCCGCGGAATGTGCATGGGTTCGAGCCCAACGAGAGGGATTTCTCCGGCCATATCGGTGCCCACACAGAAATTATTGGGGATTACCATTCATGGACATATCAAACATCCGATTGTTTTAACATTTTATCACATCCTAGGAAGATTTCAACAGTATGGCATACGCATTTTCACTTGCTGCTGTAAATAGCTTAGAATCTGCTACTGATTATATTACTATGCTTAAATTACTTAATTTTTTAAAATTGTTTTCTTGTGAGCAGTTTAAAGTATTACTAAGGGACTCAAAATTGTCGTTCACAAAAGTTTTCAGTTAATTGTAGTACTGTTTCAAAATCACGCACATAAGTAAGGAAGTGGCTATTTAGATCTTTTACAAGTAAGCTTTCTCAGAAATTAGTGAAAAATGCCGTCACGTGGAGCGTTTTATAGATTAAAAACGAGGAACATGTTTCCCATAGAAGTAATTTATATATAGCTATTACTGAAGTTGGTTTTAGCTTAAAATCTTCTTCAGTGGCATAATTGTAATCATGAAAAATGGGATATAAAATATATGTAATATTATTAAAGTATACAAAATATTGGTCTTTTGACCAAAATCTTTGGGTTCAACCAATATTCCTGCCGGGGGAAGCGTGATGCTGACTACATCATCTACAAGTGTGTGCCGTGCGTATATGCCTATGAGGTCGGCCGTCCGGTTGGTAGGGCAAGGCCCAAAAGAGCTGTTGAGCAGTTCCCTATGAAAATCGCTAACCCTTAAAATATTTCTCGTCAACCTCTCAATTGTTGTGTAGTGTGGACCAGTTCAAAGCTTAATCCTAAAGCTACTTTTAGAAGAGATATGTAGACTAAGCTGGTTTAATGGGGTGCATATTTATTGGAGACTCAACCTTCTACAAGCGTATAACCCCCTAGATCAGAGATTCTTAGCCTTTTTCACTGAGGTACCATTGCATTCCAGGCAATTAGATTTATCAATAAGCAACCACCTGATTTCGTGATTCAAGGGTCAAAGTAAGATATAGAGTTAAAATATTTACGGAGCGGATATCACATTGGAACAACCATGGAGGCTATTGTATGTCAGACCCCGGGAGGAAGGGATGAAATGAGAGCGCTCTACGGGTGTGTTGAAATCAGGGCGAGTAACGCGAACCAACAAATTTCACCAAGCACCCACCGGTCAGGCGACTACAACGCCACCCATCCGCATACAACAGGAGCTACAGTTCGCAAAGTTCCCACACAGCAGCACCAAACTCGCCCATCGTCGACACTTCCGATCCTAAGAGACCGGGTTGAAATGAAGGTGCAATGAAATTGAACGAGAATTTCGGGGGGTGTAACATTTCCCAGCATTTGCATGCTGACCCGGGGAAAGCTCCGAAAAAGCCCATGGGTCAGGAAGGTAGGGCGCAGTAATCGAACCCACGACCTCCGAAATGCAAGCCTCACACGTTACCGCGGAGCCATCTCGCTCGGTTGGGTCAAAGTAAACAATACTAGTGATTTATTTACCACTTGTTCTGATTTATCTCTTCTGAATCTGGCACAATGCGAGTGGGTGATTCAATGCACAGCCTATTTGTGTGTCCAACAGACGAAATGGAATAGAAACTATCAATGAACTCAGTTGCATGTTGGAAATATCGACTTGTGTAAAACGCGCTGCAAACAAGAAAATACTTTCCTAATGGGGTCACTAACTTTTTCCATGGTTGTATAGTGCTACACAAAAATGCGTATGGTAATGTAAATCTATTATTCCCTTTTATTACACAATAGTAGAACATAATAGTATAGTACAATGTTCGATTTAACTCCGATGGTCATATTGGCAGCCTCTGCTGTGGAACGTATTGCTTATCGACAAAAAGTGTTACTCGTTTAAAAGTGCGTTTTGAATCTTAGGATTTTTATACATTAAATTCACACACAAATTCACTCTTCCAAGCTCTGGGATGAATAAGGAATAAACTAGACTAGAGAAATATTCCTACCTCGCAGCCGGGAATCGATCCGAAACCCCTTGCATAGTAAGCAGGCGCTTTACCGACTGAGCTACGGGGTCTGCAAATATGTGTTGTTTTTATCCCAGGGCTTGACAAGTAGTGCTCAGAGAGCGCAGATTGCTCATGCCTTGACTGATGTTTAGTAGGTTAAAAAAACGAAGGCCGCTCTAGGTAGCTCGCTAGTCGCCCAGGCCTGATTTATCCTGTTTCGACAGTAGCACAATGGTACAGTCATGGAAAATATATTTAGCTTATTAGGAGACCAGAATATTTGTACCAATAAGTCAGACTTCGTGTTACAGCGCGGTTTACACAAGTAGATATTTCCAACTGTCTTCAATCATCACTCGCATTTGTATTTATTCCTGATAAAGAAAGGGGCGGTATAGCAAACATTTGTGTCCGACAGACGATAACATAATGGAACAGAGACTCGATAAAACTCAGGTGCATGTTAGAAATACCAACTTGTGTAAACCGCGCTGCAACATGACTTGGGACATAGAAATATTTTGCTCTCCAAAGGGGTTCAATCATTTTTTACATGGCTGTACGCGTCCCATAGGTTGAGAAGGGCTGCCCCAGATATAATAGCGAAACAAAACCTTCTATAGTCGACCGAAAATATTCTCAAAAATTGGGGTGAAAATCTTCATTCATTTGAACCATAATCTATAGCGGATGAATGCCAGTTTCGGAGTATATGGAGGTTGTAACAACTTAAGTCCGGAAAAAACAAATCTCAGAGATATGTTTATCCATGTTATTGCAATGTGTTTTCGATCCAGCAATCTGAAGAAGCGATGGAGAAGTGGTCCAGAGGCTGCAGATCAGAGTTCTGCATGCGGGCGGTTGGTAACAAAGGCTGTACCCTCTGTGAGAGAGATGAATGATTCTTCTCTGTCTGGAGTTGCCGAGGTGTCGTGTGCTGGCGCCAGTACAGACAGTCCTCGTCTAAACTAGTCCTCCAGGTCCCCACTTCCTTCTCTTACTTGGGTATGTCGCCCACGAACAATAACAGACAATTTGCGCTCGCTAACAAAAATTGCAGGAGTACTGATCAATTAAAATCAGTAGTAACAGATATCTCGGAAAGGCTTAATGCCACCAACAAATTTGACCAAAATGTGTACTTCAATCAGGATTTGTGCTAGAAAATAAATTTCGCAAAAATGTTCTATCTTCTTAATGTTAGTCGAGATAAACATTTGCAGAAATGATCTCATTTTCATGCAGGTGCAAGGGTAATATAGGAAAACAGTAGGTTTGAGCGATAGTCAATTTTTTTTAAACCTGGTCGGTATATGGAGGCTTTCAGATTCTGTTCTCTTTGCACGGCGAACAGATAAAAAATAAATAACGACCTTCCATTTGAGAAAAGTGTAAGTACTGCAAAACTCATACAAATAACAAGGAATATCCCAGATATGGTTCACTTCGCAAAAACTGCATTTGGAGATAAATTGTGTCTTTTAACAAGATCTACATTTGGTTGTATAGTAAGACTTGGTCCCTGGCGGAGTGGTGACTGAGCTTGAGACCGTTCGACTACCACCTAGGCGGCTCGGGTTCGATCCCAGGGACCCGCATGTGGTATTTGTGGTAGACGAAGTGGCGTCTGGGTGGGTTTTCTTCGGGTACTCCAATTTCCCCCGCCAATCATTCCACCAATCGCTCCATAATCACCTTTTCATTCATCTATTTCGCCTGCATTTCATATCATCCTCTTTCTCACTCTCATAGCTGGTGCTTGACTGACCACCCGCTTCCAGGTCTTCACTCTGTCCGGTCCATAGGTTCCTGTGCTCCCCGACAGGCGTCTGACCCTAGGCACTGGCTTGTAAGTCCTAGGGGGTTTAAGTCCTACATAAGGGGAGAGTAGTCAGGCACAGAAGAGGAAGAAGAAGATTTTCTGCATCTCTTACGGTTTACCAGTTATGCAAACGTGATCAAGGGTAAACCATAAAAGTATCTTCAACTTAGGGCATTTTAATCAAAATTGTTACTCATTTTCGAGAAAATCAAAATTTTCTTTAAAATCTTCCTGTCACATCCTTGAAAGATATTAAATTTAAATACGAATTTTGGTATTTTAAACGACTTTTCGTTTTACAGTAATGTTCTCTCACACACACAGAAACACACACACACACACACAAACACACGCACACGCGCGCGCGCGCTCCCTCTCTCACACACACACCTTTTTCTAAAAATGCTTCTTTTGGATTCAGGGGGCCTCAAAACATATTTCCCCTGAAATCTCGACGTTGAATTGCTGGGTGGTATACAATACTTCCCCTACTTACCAGTAGAGAAAGTAAAAAATGTTATACACTATACTATCGCATAAGGGATCTTGGGATTGAATTTTGAATTTTCTATATTTTTATAGGTACGAAATCATTACTTTGCACATTTAGGAGTGTTTATATTATAAACTACCACACACAGTTCCAGCACAACCTGTGTTATAGTTTAGAGGGAATTAATTATTAAATTTACTATCATGCGAAAATACCTTATGTTCAAAATATTCTATGCGGTTCAGAAGCTAAAATACCACAAGTTTTATTATTTTATAAGCTCTAATTGCCCAACAAATACCATCATTCTTTCGCAGGAAGAAGAAATAATTACTTTTAAAGTAATTAATTTCTTTGCTTTGATGGACATTGAAAATATTTTTGAAGCTTTGTTTGTGTACTTTGACTTTTTTTATAGCTAAACAAATTCTTAGATTTTGAAACCAAACACTGAAGTCACTGAAATGGAGCACATGCTGGAAAAATTCTAGGAGCATAGCACAAATTTTAATGTGCAGGAACAGGTAGTGTATTAAAAATTTTCTATGCCTACATTATGTCCGTCAGATTACGTGTTTGGCCTAAAACTGCCCTGCTGCATTTGTCACATCTTCCCTCTTTTGTCCAGAAGTCTATCTCCTCAGATTCATAGCTTAATCCCCTTTTCCACTGAATTTGCTTGTTTCTAAGCTCTTTCAGGTCCAAATTTTGTGTAAATACTACTCAAAATTTAAGCAGTAAAGGAGCAATTAAATATAGCGCACATGACATTTAAAGCCTACGCTAGACCTTTAAAAATTTGGGAATCTAAAAAGTTTCCTTGCCAACCGATGCATTAACCCAAAAATCGTCAATTTTATAATTTTTCGGCCAGTTTTCAGTCCGGAGGTCTGTTAATAAGGGATATTAAGATGAAATATGCGTATGTTGAACTGAAGCCCACAGTAATCTGGTCAATGAAATTATCTTACTTTTTACTTTCTCTACTGGTAAGTATTTAAAATGAATTCCGAATGAATAGGACTTCAGAGGTTATTTACACAAAAAACGTGTATTTTATTGATTATGCAAGTGCGAGTATCTTAAACTTTTTGTATTTTAGTAAACATCGATATGGAATATTTTAGAAAATCAAATAATCTTTAAAACCTTAATGACGCACCTTTGGAAGATGCTTCGAACCATTTAAGGTTCTTCAGTACCATCGAATCTTGTCCTAAAAAAACTAAAATGTTTCTCTTTGCAGTCTCAAAACAGACATTCCCGATGAAAATTCGAGATAAAATTTTTGGACAACCTTTTGTTCAGTAAATGTATCCTCACATTTAAATATACCTTTTGGAGGGGGGATATTCTTTGAGCAGTACACCATACAAAACTCAGTTAATCTTTGACAATTATTTTTGAGATTACCCAAACTACAAAAATTATTATAGGTGATATAGTGTTTCGATTGCCCTTAAAGCATAACAGCCAATATTAATTTAATAGCTTTTGTTGATGTGTAATAGCTTTTACTATACCATAATGGAGCACTTATAGACCACTGTAAGGCATCCCATTATATCAGCCCCTTCATAATGACGCTGTTATGCACCAATCAAAGGTGCGCCCGTTCAGAACGACAGTGCTCACCACCAATCAACAGATCCGCATATAACAATCAATACTTTGCCCTCTGCGCAGTTGAAAGCGAAACTATCGATTCCCTTATGTAAAATAAAGATACTATATTTAATAATCAATGTTAATATTGTAAATAACATTCTAATAAAATCAAGTTTTCTTCTCGTTTTTTGAAAGTCTACTTTTTTAACGACACGGGGTAGTGACTGGATAAAAATGTATTTTTTTTTTCTTCTAAATATGAATCTACATAACATAACATGCCCATATCAGGCTTTTGTGTGTTTGCAACAATTAGGTACATTTAAATGGACTTTTAAGTGTGGCGCCCAACGCCCTTTTACACTGCACATTATATTTATTTGCCATTTACCGTAACTTGCATTTTTAAACTTTAGGTACACTTTTTAAAAAACCTTACACTTTCATGAAATTCATCAACAAATGTTTTCATACCTAAAAAATTAAAGAATAAACCGTACACAGTTATTTACTTTTTAAATTGCTATTATTGATTAAAATGTCTTAAACGTTCACCAGCTATGTTGGATAACATGCTTATAAAGGGACTACAAAGTTTTACACATGTCACTTTAACTGTTTGGAAAAAAGTGCACCTAAAGGAGACAATGTACAAAATATCTTGAAAAGTTTTTGTTTATTGGAATATCTATAGAGTAAAAAGAACTAACTTCAACTACGATTTGATTATGGTTTCCGAATCAGCAAAACCTGTTTTATAATAGGCAGAAGTTGCATTATAATATATTGTAAGGTTTTTAAAAAACACTAATATACATTGCATGGAGATTCCGCATGGAAATTGTCGCATATACAATGTGGTTCTCCTGTTCCTTATAGGCAACACTTCATACTCTGAAAGCAAGGTCGGAATTACCGTGCTTGTTGACCATTTGGTAGCCATGTAAATCTAGCCTACTCTTCATGGGAAAATGGACCTTAGAACTTAGTATAAGTACATTGGAAAAGCATGCGCAGAGTATGAAGTGTTGCTAGGTCTAAGATAGATAGATAATATCCAGGTAATTTATTCAGCATCTTCCAAGGATGCGACAGAAACATTTTCAAGAAAATCGCTCCATTTTAGCCAACGCTTTATATGGAACATTTTTAGAAAATTCTGGATTTTAAAAAAATGGCTCTATTTTTTTTATTAAAATACATGTTAAACATATTTTCATGGTAAATGGTATCTTTAGTTTTCTGGGAATTTTCTTCGAAGTTCTCTTCGTTCTGTGTGACTTTTGCATAACTCATAACTAAAATATACGAGATATTTTAGTTATCAGATATTCCTTGTTATTTATCTGAATTTTCCAATACTTATACTGTTCTCAAATGAAGGTCGTCATGCATTTTTTATCTCTTAGCAATAGAAGACGGAATTTCAAAGCCGTTACATAGAGATGAACTTTAAAATATTTGACTATCTCTTAAACCCTACTGTATACCCATATTGCCCTTGCATTAATGAGATAATTTCTACAAATCTTTGTCTCGATAGAGGAATAAGCGTTTGTACTAATAGCTTTACAACAGTGGAAAAAGTCATGTGAGTCCACCACATCCGATTTTTTATATAATTTTATACCTGTAACGCCTGTTTTCAGTTTTGCTTCTTTTCTCACTAGATATGCGGATTCTGAATGAATCTCGTTTAATACAGTTATGGTTTTACGCATATCAGTGTGTGAGCTGTAGAATAAACTATTGATTGCATTTCCTGTGGAAAGTTTAGTAGACATTGGTAGTGTGGGTACGTTCATATGAATAATCGGCTCATGTTGTAGACTTGATTTGTCAGATATGAAATATTCTACACCATATTCACAAAATAGAGCTAGTTTTGGGCAATTTGGCTTATCCTCAACAAAATATTTACCTACTTCTCTTTGAGGTAAATAGGATAAACCGGTGGTGTCCAACTTTCTCATGTGCATGGGCACATTTAACTCCTGCCTAAGGAGCGCCATTACAACCACCGTTACGGCAAGTACTCTTCCTTTGGAAGGAAAAAGGGAAAACACTGGTTAGGGAAGCAATGAATACAGCTTTCAGTGTACAAAAACGTACTTCATGGGTGTTGACTAGGAAGAAACCAGTATTCGAAATCGTCGGAGTAAAAATTTGCTTATGAAGGAAGCCAGAAAGACATCACAGCGCTGGGATAAACTAAAACAATGAGTGAGCCACTTAATGGCCGGAGAAGAATTGTTTTGTGGTCCCTTGTTAGGCTAATACTTCAGAATTTACGCCACCAGGGCTAACAAGGTGAAATTGGCATCATAAGAGTTGTGTTGTCCCTCCCCATGTTGAATTAATTGGGACTTTGGTCACTCTTTTCTATAATTAAAATCTGAATCACAACTTTCCGCTTTTTTGTTTTAATAAACGAAACATCAAGTACTTTTACTTCTAGTTGGTAATAAGTAAAACACCATAGAATTTAATTTTTTTTGTCTCCTTTAACATTAAATGTCATATCGGAGGCTTTAAACCCCTTGGAGCTTATTACATTAAATTTAGACACACATTCACACTATCATTAATACCTCCAAACTCTAGGAAGGATGGGGAATAATCTTGGATAAAGAAAAATTCCACACCTCCAGCCGGAAATCGAACTCAGGACCTATTACACAGCAGACAGGTACTCTATTGACTCATCAACGGACCCAGTCACCATGAAATTAATGTCCATTCTGAAGAAAATGTATTGAACTTGTTTTCCTCCGTCCACTATATGCGGACTGTGCCATTCTTTAACACTGGGACATGCATTATGTTGCAGTGGTGGTTTGGTCACATGTAAGTTGCGCTTGATTTATGAAAGCACTTGCAAATCTTATGCGATAAACATCTGTTCATTAGTGACTTCTTTGGTACTGTTTACATTTAAGAAGTCTATCAATATTTAGCGACAAAATCTAAGTGCATAGTCTACAAGATACACCAAGTGATCGTCGCTTAACCTATTGCATACAGACTTAATATAGTTCCATTTGGAGAAACTGTTCGCAAATAACGGATGATCCAAAAGACTCGGAAACGGCTACCTGTCCGCTCGTCGCTGACTGCCGCTGTCAAGTGCAAGTCGCCCTTGGGGCATTTATCTCTGACGTGAGATTCCCTTGTGGTCTACCGGGAAAGTACGAATCGGTTGGGGAATTTAGTGTCATGCTGGCAAGTTGGCCATGGTAGCTTAGTGATGGTTAGCGTGTCTGCCTCACGTTCAAGAGGTCGCGAGTTCGAATCTCGCTTAGGGTAAGTTATCCGGGTACGGTTTTTTCGAGGTATTCCCTACCCTGAGAAGACGATTGTCGGGTAACTTAAAGCTCCATGGACCTCGGGCTCATTTGAGCATCATTTCACCCATTTCATTTCATTCATTCGTCCGATATGACACAATGTTGGAGGACGTTAATTAAAAAAAAAAAAAAAAAAAAAAAAAAAAAGTAGCTTAGTGATTAGAGCAACCGCTCAATAAGCGGAAGATCCGTGGTTCAAATCTCGGCTATGGCATTGCACTTTTCAGTCCTGATTCCACCTCTTAAACATTGCCCACACACGGCTTGTGTGTTTAAACACACCAGCAGTAAATTTGTTGGCATAAATAAATAATAATTACCATCTACAGAGAATTTTCTTAACCCATTACGAGTTGGTGATACATTATTGTTACTATTGTTACTATTATTACTATTATTACTATTATTACTATTATTACTATTATTACTATTATTACTATTATTACTATTATTACTATTATTACTATTATTACTATTATTACTATTATTACTATTATTACTATTATTACTATTATTACTATTATTACTATTATTATTATTATTATTATTATTATTATTATTATTATTATTATTATTATTATTATTACATAAGGAATTATCTTCATTTGGAACCGGTATAGACACTCATGAGAGAGTGGCACATAGAACTTTTTCTGTATTGAAGATTTTGCCCCTTATTTTGTAGTTGGTGCGTCAGTTTCTCCTGTTTCAGTGCTTTTGCTGTTAGATGTGAGATGTACGTATCCAGATAAGGTATCACCCGAGACGGTTTTTGATGTCCTTGATTATGTTACCACGGCAGCATCAGAAGTGATACTTCGGCTCTCGGTTATAAACCTTTGAATTTTGATCGGAGAAATGTCTCAAAAGAACCGGACACCCGGGCCCCAGGCCTGCCAACTGACTGCCTTATCCAGTTACACGCTGACCTTGCAACCACCTTCGAGACCAAGGATGACGCCGCCACCGCACCAGCAGCTCTTTTGCCGAAATCTCATTCACAATCTGGGACAGTTGGTATCTCTAGGCGTGGCTTATAATATTTCATGTATCACACAAGGGAAAAAATCTGATGTGCTGCACTCACATGACTTTCTCTACTCGTGTACTAACCATTCTTACAAACTCTTATTCCTAAATCTTCTTCGTGTTAGTTGAGATAAACATTTGAAACAAATTATCTTATTGCTTATTTCCTTGTAGGTGCAAAGGGAATATTAGAATACAGTAGGCTTTGAACGATAGTCAAATCTTTTAAAGCATTTGCACGCTTAATATATAAAAAATGAACGATGTTCTATTTCACGGAAGTTTTAAGATTTCCGAAACTGGCACAAATAACATGGAATATCTCCGAAATGGTTCACTGTCGTGTGTTTTAGCGAGATCTACATTTTTTGTACAGTATGATTTGGTCTGTCTCTAACGGTTTACCAGTTATGCAAAAGTTGTCCAGAGTAAATACGACTAAAGGGGCTATAGCCAGAAAATTCAAGGTATATATTTTATTTGTCATAAAAATATCTCAAACATATGACATTTTAATCAAAATCGTTAGTCATTTTCAAGAAAATCAAAATTTTCGAAAAATTGTCCATGTAAATGGTAGTTTAGATTGAACTATTTTCTTCAAAATCTTCATGTGGCATCCTTGAAAGACATTAAACTTAAATACCAACTTCAGTTTTTAACCGACTTTTCGTTTTTGAGTTATGCTGTCCACAGACACACAGACTGGCAGACACACACACACACACACACACACACACACACACACACACACACACACACACACACGCGAGCGCGCGCGCGCGCGGATCTTTTTCTAACATTACTGTTTTTGGATTCAGGGGGTCTCAAAGCATATATTTCCGGTGAAATGTTGACATAGAATTTTTGGGTGGATTACAATACTTCCTTCTACTTATCAGTAGAGAAACTAAAAAGGGGTCGTTTATTACATTCACATCACTTTCTCTACCAACTCTTTAATAAACTGTTTTTACATTTTATTTCATGTTAATGGACGTTCGCATATACAAAAGTTATTTTACTACATATTTCCTTTAAGGCACAAGAGAAATAGCCGAATATAACAAGCTGTAGGTAAAATTATTGAAAAATTGCATTTCTTTTGTTTTCATTAGAAATAATTCACAGTATTGGGATTATATTCCTCAAGTTTCGCCCTTCTATCATCACTCTAAGTATTGACAAATTATTTAAATATTAATGACTGTTACTTGCCACGCCCCCTTTTTACTTCCTCTTTAGAAGAGTTTGCCATTTTTGTATTTCTTGCTGTTTTGACTGTCAGTTTTCTAAGTATTGTTTTGTGCGCTTATAGAAGGTTGTGAACAATATAGCGAAATGCGTTTATTGAGGTGACTTTGTTTCAAGTGTTTACTTTTGAAACACATCTGCAACAATGAAAATTGAAGTAAATCTTAACTCAACTTTTCTCAGTAAATCCTGTGGAACAGAATTTCAATAAATGTTTTAGTTAAACGTTGGTGAGATTTTACTCGAATGAATTTACTGTATTTTAAAGAAATCTACACTTGTTCTAAGTTCTTTCGGAATGAAGGGTTATTCAAGAAATGCATTTAATTTGGCATGTAAATATTTTAAATCTCTAATATTTTACTCAAAATTGTTAGAGATATTTTTGAGAAAATCAAAAATTTCGAAAATATATACCTGTATAGGGTAGTTTGTGGTGGAGAAGTTTCTTTAAAATCTCCATGGCGCATCTTTAGGAGATATTGAAAATACAAGTATGCTATTCACCAACTTTTAGTTTATCAGTTATACTACTAACACCGAAATATACATGTAAGGTTATTGTTAAGTTAGTTTTCAGTTTAAAATGGCAATAAACTTGTCAAATTTTTAGATTATAACAAAATAAATACACCGGACTGCTAATATGCCAACAATATACAGCTGTTTCAAAATAGGAACCTATGTACGAACTATAGCATCACTGATTATTGTGGTGGATAAAGTAAATATTTATTTATCTGAAAGAGACACGATATTTTTTATTGTCTAATGTCTTCCACTGATATTTGTGTTCAGTAAAATGGATCTCACATTTGACACTATTCTTTTGCTCTACCCAATATTCATATGGGAAAAGGAAAACCAGGGAAGAATACTTCACAAGGGTGCGAAACCATTCACCTGGTCTGCCCCAATTATCAATAATAAGCGTGTTCTATGTTTTAAAACACAGCGGGTCGGATAAAGGCGATGATGATAATAAGAACAAGTTGTAAGGAAGAGAGAGGAAAGAGGAGAAGCCGTGAAGACGGACCTACCAAATTAAATTGGAGGAGGAATTGAATACTTCTGAGGGCATCAAAAAATTATTTCTCTCGGGGTCTTATACCTGAACATGTAGGCCGGCTCCGTGAAAACAAAGAGATCCAAAGGGATGCTTTTTATGAAGCAAGAAATAGGACAAAGATAGGAGTAGTAAACGAAACCAGCTAAGAACTAAAATAAAGTTGTAAAACGAGAGCAAAGCAAACAAAACAGACAGAAAAACCTTACTAGGGAAAGAAGAAAAGTGCACTAGAGCAATGGTCTGATTGAACTGAAATTAAAACGAGTCTTGTAAATTGTGTTTAAGTTAATTCCACGAGGGACGTGAATTATTTATGGACACGTTGCAGTTTGTGAGGGAGGAAAAAAAAAAACCTATTTTTTCTTTTCACTACTGAAAACTTCATTCTTTTCCGCATCTATTAATATGCAATATACAGATTGTTGCACATTTTATAGTTGTCAAAATGACATTTCAGTAACATACATGTACCATGCACTTTTCTGGTTTTTTAGTTTCTTACACTTTTCCACAATTTATAACTTCCATAACTAATACATCTAGGATACTCAAGTTTTCTTAGCTCCTAAAACATTATATGAACTTTAAAATGGGTGGAGCAGTTTTGCCAAATTCTACATACAATTTAGAAACTATAATGTACCTATGTCTTAGATTAATTGACTTATTTTTAAAATTCTATATAAACAGTAATTTTCACTATAAAATTAGAATTTTGAAAAACTAATTGACTCATTTGATCAGAAATACGTTTTCTGGGCTCACAATAACTTTAAACTCATTAGAAGAGTTCACCTAAATGAACATCACTATAACAAAATTCCTTTTTTGTGTGTGTTAATTTACATGGATATCATACGCAAACATATGGTTACAGCTATAATACTTTATTTGATATTCATATTAGAACATTTTTCATGTGTAGATCAGTGTGTTTGACTACGATATGCCTTTAAGAAGCCTAGTATTTTGAAAATTATACTTGGAGTGATAAGAATTAGAATAAATGCAAAATGGACATTATAATGCGTTGTTTGACGATAAAACAGAAATGCATTGACATTGTTTCGAGAAATTCTTTGACGATAAATAGAAGAAAATAAGTGACAAATTCCTAAGTTTACGTATTGTTAGCAGTACGTGAAGTGGTCCTTTTCAATATTTGGGCGTGCATAAATTAATTAAAATTGATTATAGTTCTACACTCTAAATAACTGTGATAAAGAACAAGCATACCGTGGATTTTCTGCAAAACACCTGTTAATTTTTTTACCTCTTATAATATAGTCGTGAAGTTATGCCTATACAGCTGACAGTATACTGAGGCTCCTCGGACCTAGAAGACACGACATACAACCGGCTCCCCTCCCCCCTGTCATCATACAGCGAGACTCTCACCGACACTTACAACCCTAAAGCAGCCAACCGGGATGAAATGAGAAGTAAGGTGGAATGAAAAGGCAGCATTCACCTAACGACCCAAAAAATTGGATATATTGGAGAATATTATTTCACCAGTTCTGTTTGTTAGAAAATGCATATTCCTTCAGAAGTAAGGAGTAATGGAAATAAAACTAAAATTAACTCACTTTTTAAAAAATGCTGGAACACAAGAAAATTAACATTCTGAAAAGAAAGCGTATTAGACATAAATTGTGTGTTTTAACAAGATCTACGTTTTTTTGTGGAGTAAGATTTTATTTGTCTTACAGTTTATCTGAGGACATTCTCAGATAACTGAAGATATAAATTTCATGTGACATGAAAATATCTTACACATATGCTATTTTAATCAAAATCATTGGCCATTTTTTTATAAAATCAAAATTTTTGAAAAATGTTACCTGTAAAACGTAGTCTCGGTGAGAGATTTTCTTGAAAATCTTTAGATTGTATCCTTGGAAAATATTGATCTTAAAAGCAAGGGTATTAGGGGAAAATAATGGGCTTAATCGGTAGTCAATTTTATTTACATGGGTCTTTATGTGATGGTTATTTGAATGACCACGACGGAAAAAATTAAATAATTTACCTTCTCCTTCATCTGATTACCCTCCCCATATGTAGGACTGGCAGCCCCTAGGACTTACAACCTGTGCCTAGGGTCAGATTACTGTCGGGGAGCAGAGTGAAGACCGGGAATCAGGTGGTCAGCCCAGTCCTAGGTATGATAGGGAGGAAGAAAATCACATGAAATGCAGGCGAAATGAATGAATGGAAAGGTGATGTTGGAGCAATTGATGGAATGAGTGGCTAAGAAACTGCAGAACGCGGAGAAAACCCGCCCAGACGCCGCTTCTTCCACCACATGCAGGTAGGTCCCTGGGATCGAATCCAGCTGACAGGTAAATGGCCAAACCATGGGTCTATAACAATTTACCACTTGAGAAAATTATAAAAATTGAACATTCAAACCAATAAGGAGGAATATCTCGCAGATGGCTAACTCCAGAAACAAACATTTGACATAACCTGTGTGCCGTGATTAGATCTATATTTTTTGTAGAGTGAGATTTTGGCCTGTCCCTTGTATAGACTCTAGAAGCCTGGATAATGATTATGCAGATTTTTTTTTTTTTTTTTTTTTTTTTTTTTTCCCCTTGTGATACCTATACCAATTAATTATACCAAATCCATCTAGAATGAAGAGAATTTCACGGGATATTGCGAAAAAAATTCAAGATATAGTTTTTGCCATTCAAATAATACAAAATATGGCAAGCTTGATATCTAACCAACACATACACACGCACACACACACGCGCACACCCACACGCGCGCACATGCACACACCCACACACACACCCACATCTCAAAACGCTTATTTTCAGTGAAATCTTCATACCCAGTTTTTGGGTGGAATACAATACCTTCTCTACCTAAAGGTATATATGTACATAATAAAGTAAAAGTAGCAATAAATATGAAAATAAATTTGCTATGGTGTAAATATGTATGTTTAACCCCGCATATGTTAGTTATATGGTAAAGCGTAAGTTTTCCATGAAGGCAGTGGAATTCCTTAGCGATGCGAATCAGACATCCATCTCATGAAGTCAATTATCAGGCAGTGACCTCCAGTTTATTGCTGCGCATTCCATTCCCAGGCTTGACCCCGTGCTCCTGCGGCAACTACTTCTGCAGCGCTGTAGTGCGGGTCAGTAGCGCACAGGCGCTCACATGCGCGCCTCCACTTTCCATATTTGTTCAGTCTCTTAATTACTCTCCTCGTATGGAGGAGTTACACTCCTAGGTTGTACCCCCGTGGACAAAAAATGAGTCATCTCTGCAAGCGCATACACACATACAAACGTGCCTACATGCATACAGACAGATATACATACACACATATATGACAGATAATCAGACACACCTACTGTGCGAAAACTGCAAGTTATTTGGTACTCGTGGAATTGTTCTCTACCATTATGGTAGCCTGGCGTTCCAGACATGACTTTTTTGGTCCATAGGTGTACACTTGGTTCCATACATGCCGTATCTAGAGCTACAGGTGGCATTTTACCAATGTTCTTAACGGGTGCTTATACAGCAACGAAGGGCGTGTCTGTGAAGCGTTCTGCTTTGTTGTTCGAAAAAGCAGTGGTATGTATTAGCGACCTTGAGACCAAGATTTAAGGTAAAAACGACAAAATTTACGGTTTTTTAATTACACCACAAATAGTCTATGCACACTTACAAAATAATTTTGGACAAGGATTTTTCTCAATCCCAAAAGCCCAGCGACAAGTCACACTGCTCACACTGGTCAAGTCACAGCTGGTTCCCAGCTAGATTACCCACTCCCCTTTCTGTATGTTCTTTTTTTGTTTCCTTTTCTTTTCTCAAATTTGCACTTTTAATATGAAATCTATTCCCTGCATCTCAGTTTTGCTCTGATTTGTAGGTAAATTTGTATATGTAATCTCAAATGCGCTGTCTCAGCACTCAACATACATTTCATGATTGCTCTATTCATTGGCTTACAAAAAATTAACTTATACGAAAACAGGAATTTAAAATTCAACAATTACACTAAAACATTTATTTATCTGCAAGTGATATCAACCTTAGTCAAATACATTGAGTGCACCCCGTGCCAGATCTCCCAGAGGGGATAAAATACCCATAATGGTACTGGGGATCCAACCCGGGTCCTCCGCGCCAGAGGCCAGAGCACTACCAACTGCGCTTCGGAAGCGGTCTGCTTTTTCTACTACGTGTAGTAAACTAGAGGAAGTATTGTATTCCACCCAAAAATTCGATGTCGATTTCACCGGAAATATATGTTTTGAGGCCCCTGATATTATAAAGAAAACATTTTTTCGAAAAATTCTATGTCTGTCTTTCTGTGTGGGTGACATAGTGTCTGCTTATGTCAGTCTGTGCACAGCATAACACTAAAAGTCGGTTAAAAACCAAAGTTGGTATTTAAGGTTAATGTCTTTCAAGGATGCGACAATAAGATTTTGAAGAAAATTGCTCCACCTTAAACTACCCTTTACATAGAAACTTTTTCGAAAATTTTGATTTTCTTGAAAATGGCTCTACAATTTTGATTTAAATGCCGTATGTTTGAGATATTTTTATGACAAATGAAATGCATAGGCATCTTGAATTTTCTGGCTATGGCCCCCTGTAGTCCTATTTTTCTGGATGACTTTTGCATAACTGGTAAACCGTAAGATATAGACCAAATCTTACTGCACAAATAATGCAGATCTTGCTAAAATACGCAATTTATATCCGATTTTTTTTTTAGAATGAACCATTTCGGAGATATGCGTTGCTATTTGTATGAGTTCTGGAGAACTTATACTTCTGTCAAATGCAACATCGTTATTTATTTTTTATATGTTAACCGTGAAAAGAGAATGGAATTTGAAAGCTTTTAAACATTTGGCTATCGCTCACAGCCTACTGTATTCCCATATTCCCATTGCACCTACAAGGAAGCAAACAATTTTTACAAATATTTGTCTCAACTAACACGAAGAAGATATAGGAATAAGGAATAAGAGTTTGTAAGAATTGTTAGTATAAGGGTAAAGAAAGTCACGTGAGTGCAACACATCAGATTTTTTCGACTTAAATTATATTAAAATTATTGGTTTATTATTATTTGCATAGATAATCATTTTTATTTATTTGTTTACTTATTTATTATACTGAATGAAAAAAAAGCTTCACTATAATGGCACAAAGCACACATTTTCCTAATGCGTTTACTCTCCTGCTAAAATAATATTCGCTGTGTTCACTAGCCGACTCCTAGCTCCATGGTGTGCAGTGGAAGACTGCAGGGAAAGGGGAGTAGAAAGAGAGGTTAATGTATATGCAATGTGTTTACAGTTTCTATAAGTGAAACAACAGACATACTAGGAAGAGTCTATCTGAGAGAAATGGTTCTTATTACAAGTGGATCTCGTTTTTACTTTCTCTACTGGTAAGTAGGGGAAGTATTGTATTCCACCCAAAAATTCGACTCGAGATTTCACCGGAAATACATGTTTTGAGGAACCCCTGAATCCAAAAAAAGCATTTTTAGAAAAAGGTCCGTGTGTGTGTGTGTGTGTCTGTGTGTCTGTGTGTCTGTCAGTCTGTCAGTCTGTCAGTCTGTCAGTCTGTCAGTCTGTGGACAGCATAGCTCAAAAACGAAAAGTCGGTTAAAAACCAAAGTTGGTATTTAAGTTTAATGTCGCTCATGGATGTGACACGAAGATTTTGAAGAAAATAGCCCCACCCTAAACTACCCTTTATATGGAAAATTTTTCGAAAATTTTGATTTTCTTGAAAATGGCTCTAACGATTTTGATTAAAATGTCATATGTTTGAGATATTTTTATGACAAATGAAATGTATATCTTGAATTTTCTGGCTATAGCCCCTGTAGTCGTATTTACTCTGGACGACTTTTGCATAACTGGTAAACCGTTAGAGATAGACCAAATTATACTATACAAAAAATGTAGATCTTGCTAAAATACAAAATTTATGTCTCAATAAATTTTCTTGTAGGGTGAACCATTTCGGAGATATACCTTGTTATGTGTGTGAGTTTCGGAAAACTTGGAACTTTCGTGAAATGGGTCACCGTTGTTCATTTTTTTATATGTTACGTGTACAAAGAGAACGGAATCTCAAAGCTTTAAAAGATTTGACTATCGCACAAAGCCTTCTGTATTCCAATATTTCCCTTGCACCTACAAGGAAATAAGAAATAAGATAATTTGTACAAATGTTTATTTTAACTAACACGAAGAAGATATAGGAATAAGAGTTTGTAAGAATGGTTAGTACAAGAGTAGAGAAAGTCATGTGAGTGCAACACATCAGATTTTTTACAATGTATAGTAAATGTTCAATAAAATGTTCCATTTTAATTTTTAATAATTAAAACAAAAAGCTTTAAGTAGTTACTGTTAATGTTGCAATGTTGAATAGATCCTTGTGCTAGTGGATCACAATTTTACCCTTTTTATCGCACTGAGAATCAATTCTAGGCTCGGAGCGATGACTACAAAACATTTATAGGAAGAGGTAGTTACTTTTAACAAAGCGTTAACATTTACAAATAACTCAACGTTGTACTACACGAAACCTCTAACGCTGATTACACAATAAATCTTTCGATGCAATCCTCTTTCTATACAACTCTAGTAATCTTGTCTTCTTTCTTCAACAAAAGTTTTTTCAGCGTCTGTTAGCAACAACAGCTTTTTACGTCGCTATGTATTGCGAATTTTAAGATTTGAACACCTTTACTAATATTTGTTTTCTCTTAAATTTTCACAATTAATGTTAATACATGTTATAAATTCTTTTCATTGTCCTATTGTGTGTATATTTTTAAAGAATGTGTGTTTCTAAAGTAAAACATATTAGAAACTAAAAGCTTCACTTATCTTGGTAATATTCCAAGTTGTTTGGTGCTAACAAGTTTCGAGTTGACTCCAACTCATTCTCAAAGCTATACAAACTTGGAATGTTATCAAAAAACTTGAAATATTACTAAGATAAGTGAAGCTTTTAGTTTCTAATTTGTTTTTACTTTAGATTCTTGTTGCTTCACTGTTAATAACTTCATTATTTCCTTATTTAACGTGTTTCGTTTTCTTTTGAACAAATTCACAATCCTTCTTAACAACTTGCTTAAGGGTTTATGAATAAATATTTCTCTCAACCCTGTCTACTTCGATACTAGGTCACTAAGTTCGTTGTGGTACCTTAAGTAGTAAAGAGCGGCTATTCAACACAACCAAAATATGCGAAACGAAGATTTAAAACAAAACAATTTTCTGTCGGTGTTTGGGTCGGATTGTTGGTGACTATTAGAGCTTTGTTCATCCATCCGGCTCAACGGACAAGCTTGTAATAGTTCTAAGGGAGTATTCTACCTGTTTTGCTGGAAGATGTATCTTTACCAGTAGCACAATGCAGCATCCCATTTCCGTCGGCTTCTAAGTACTAGATTCTGTGACAAATGGATAGGTAGAGGTGACCAATTCCCTGGCCTCCACGTTCGCCGGAGCTAAACCCACTGGACTTTGTGGGGGCATTTGAAAGCTTTGCGTGTGGAACCGCGATGCGAGATGGAAGGAAGTCTTTGTGCCATATTGTGAAAGAACGCAAACAATACTGTGCTAAAATGACAAATCCAGTCCAGTTTCTCTTTTGTCAGCTAATTTTCCTTCCAAACTGACAATTCGCTTTTACGGATGTGAACACGTGAACATAGTCTACAGTCTTTCGTGATACTACAACTCTCAGCTGTTTTCTTCGCGTTGTAAAGACTCGCTCCTTTCCTGCTTTTCTTCACTAGTCTCTTATACACTACTCCGATCACTCGACGCTCGTTAAATCTTCTTCAGTTGGACACGACGTATCTTTCACGGCGACTATAACCCCGCCCCCCCCCTCCCACATACAGACACAACAGTCTCGTACTCATTGACATACTGAGGCCGACTGTCTGAAACTCTTTGCTCTGCTGTTTCCTGGCCTCCTTGTATAACAAGGATGAACATGAACCTGTCTAGACTTTCACAAACACGCCGGCCGCCGGATGCTCCTCGAATGCTCTGGAAGCACCTTGTGTTGCCACTTGATTGTTGATAGTCACGTCTTTGCTCGCGCGAGTGGTGTGAGGAAGCCTGACTGTGAGCGCCTTTAATACGCACTGTGCCTGGTATATGGTGGGAAGCAGTTTAACCCCGACCATCCTTTGTTGTGCGACGCCCCCGGCGTCACAATTCCTCTTCAGGGATGCCATCAGCGCGTTCAGGATTCTTGCGACAGTGGTTCGAGGCATGTATTGTTAACAGAAAACATTTTGAGCTTTTCTTGTAAGAATGAGCTCCACGTAGCATGCTGATAGGCGCTGTTCATGTGTTTTTCTCATGATAATGGCGCTCATGAGCAGAAGCAACTCCACACTCCTGCTTTGCAACGGGAGGTGGATCTATGAGTTACGTAACAGCGGTGAGAGTGACTTAACAAAGCCAGCTTTGAAATAGGCGCCACACGGCAGCTTTTATCGCCGGGTGGTACAGAAGGCCTTCAAGCCTTGGTTTGCACCGAGAAGCAGAACCGCAATCTTTGTATGAGAACGCTCCGTGAGTGACGTAAGAAAGCAGCATGTGAACACCCAAACCGATTTTATTGCGTGAGAGAAGGAACCAGGGCAGTCGGTCTTTGGAGTGCAGACAGAGCGAGAGGATGGGAACGAATTTCGGCCGGTCGCGGTCGCCCCACTTCCAGTACACTCGGTCAAACTAGTAGTGCATGCTAAAAATATGCTCTGAAACCCTAGAGGGTACTGTTTTCTTGCTTTGTTACATAGAGTAAATATTAACTGAGCGAGATGGCTCCACGTAGCATTTGAAGCTCGCATTCTGGAGGTCGTGGGTTCGATTCCCATGGTCGACCTTCCTGACCAATGGGTTTTACGGGGTTTTCCGGGCAATAGGCAAATGCTGGAAAGGATCATAACATCCCCCAAATTCCCTGACCATCATTTCACTTGATTAATCATTTCATCCATCGTTCATCCCGTTGGCTCTTTCAGGATCGCAAGGGTCAGCGAAAGCGTCAGGTGCAGCTTGGCAGGGATAATGTGCGCACAGGACTCTTTCCATCCTGCGTTGTCCATCAGATCCAGGTAAGTAGGGGCATATGGGGGCATTGGACCCCACAGGAGTTCCGCTTAGAAGGCCCCAGAAGACCTAAACACTTCGAGGTGTCGTCAAACTTGGGAAACCTTAGGGACCTCTGCCAATTTCAGTACCACCAGTATGAATCTGCCCACCCGGTGTCTCCTCTCACCTCATCCTTCCTCTCGGGGGTGCCCACTTGGGGGCATGGGTACAAAGGCTAGCTTCAGTACCGAACCCCCTCCGCATCTCTTTTATTCCTATTCCTAGACTAAATGTTTAAGAATGGAGTTTCAGTGCAGTGCACAATCCGAGCAGTTTTGACAACTTTTAAGCAACATCCAGTGCACGGAAACGGGCCAATGTTTTTGATTTCCTATAATGTTTTCTTTATTTAATGTTGGCAAAATATCCTTATCATATCAGTCCAGAGTGAGACAATCTCGTAATGGTTTGAATTCAAATTCGACACACATGCATTAAACTATGAACAAAGGGCACGCCTAGGTGAGCGGCAAAAGGGGAGGAGTACGTAAACATTTCACCTGAGTGGTTGGAAGGCATGCTTCGTAACGACGGTGCACGCCAAACCCTATATCTTAATGGTTTTTTGTATGTCTAGCACGCACATACATACCTTGTCTGGGCGTCACGGTGTGAGTTTGTAATTCGACAGTTGCTTGTTTGGCTAAACTGCAGTGGACAAGAAAAAGAAGTCTCTGGCCTCCCCTCTCAGTTCTGAAATAAAAGAGAAACCAAAACTTTACTAACTTAAGATAAGTTTACATTACAATGATAAATTTTTGAAAAATGTTAACTAGTTCCAAATTAAGCTAATTAACGTCCACTCCTTTTGTTTCTCATGAGCATACAGAATTGTTTTATGGACAGTTCAGCCTCTTGCACGTAGTAAAATACCTATTACTGTGGTATTACCTACCTAACTGAAACCATCTCTGTGCAAGTTTTTATTTCTGTAATAACAGTGTTCAAATGTAACATTGTTATTTTTTCTAAAGATTGCTCGATGCTCCATTTTTTTTCTGAAGTTTGGTTTACATCATTTTTCTACTTATTCTTAACCATGCATTTTATTTTCCACAAAGTTTAGTTTCCCTGCATTAAAATACTATGTATTGTACACATTCCTTTCCTCTTCATAACGGACATTCATCTTGTGGAGGTCATTCTGTTGACCCTTTAAGGTCTACACTCCTGCTGTTTATTAGTGTTGTTTATATACGTTATCTTTCCCAACTGGTTTTTCATTGAAACATGGAATACTAGTGACCGTTTCTTTTAGCTGACTAAGCAAATTCTTATTCCAATATTTTCATACCTTTATCTTCATCTTCATCTTCTTCATCTTCTCCTCCTCCTTCTCCTCCTCCTTCTCCTCCTCCTTCTCCTTCACCTCCTTCTCCTCCTCCTTCTCCTCCTCCTCCTTCTCCTTCACCTCCTTCTCCTCCTCCTTCTCCTCCTCCTTCTCCTCCTTCTCCTCCTCCTTCACCTCCTCCTCATCCTCCTCCTTCACCTCCTCCTCATCCTCCTCCTTCACCTCCTCCTCATCCTCCTCCTTCACCTTCACCTTCTTCTGATCCTCCTCTTCTTCCTTCTTGTGCCTTTCCAAAAACCTTTTTGTTTGTTTCTCTTTTTCCTTTTTCTACTACTATAGTAAGCAGAGGAAGTATTGTATTGCACTCAAAACTTCGATGTCTAGATTTCACCGGAAATATGTTTTGAGGCTCCCCGTATCAAAAAAAAAAATTTAGAAAAAGGTCCATGTGTGTGTGCGTGCGTGCGTGCGTGTGCGTGCGCATGTGTGAACAGTGTAACTCAAAAAGAAAAGTCGGTCCAAAACAGAAGTAGTATTTAAGTTTAATATCTTTCAAAGATGCGACACGAAAATTTTGAAGAAAATTCCTCCACCCTAAACTACCCTTTATATGGAAAATGTTTCGAAAACTTTGATTTTCTCAAAAATGGCTTTAACGATTTTAAAATACCATATGTTTAAGATATTTTATGGCAAATGACTTGTATATTTTGAATTTTCTGGCTATAGCCTATGTAGCTCTATTTCCTCTAGATAACTTTTGCATAACTGTTATATCCTAAGAGACCAAATCTTACTATACAGAAAATACAAGTTATGTCTAGATGCATTTTTAGACTGAACCACTTCGGGGGTATTCCCTGTTATTTGTATGAGGTTTGCAACACTTAAACTTTTCTCAAGTGGAATGTAACTATTGACTTTTTATCTCTCAGCTGAACAAATAGAACGGAATTTCAAAGCTTTAAGAGATTTGACTATCGATCAAAGCCTATGTATTTCCATATTCCTCTTGCACCTACAAGAAAATGAGAAATAGGATAATTTCTACAAATGCTTAACATTTGGACCCAAAATTGGATGTAGAGATCTCATCGAAAATATATGTTCTGAGGCCACCTGAATCCAAGAAGAAAAAGCATTTTTAGAAATTATCAGAAATGTTCAGGATCCTAAACCAGTTCTTCAAAGCTCTCTCCATGGTAAAGGTAGAGTATGTACGGAGGGGATTCCGTACTGAGCCAATGTCAGGCCCCTGGGAAGAAGGAAAAGAGAGTGCCCTAGGCACGAGGAAAGCAGCCAACGTGAGGGTCCCTAACATGTGCTGCAGATTCATCTCAACACCAAAGTTCGCCTAGCAGCTACAAGCCGCATGGGTTTCGACCTGGCTTGGCAACTACAAGGCCATCCATCAGTCGAGAAAGCAGTTATAGTGTGCAAATTCGTCCCCACCCCCCTCCAAGGCAGCGCTATCTCGTCCATCGCCAACTCTTCCGATCCTGAAAGACTGGATTGAAAGGAAGGTAAAACGAAATGGGGCGACTGGAAATTCGGGGGTGTAATTATCCTTTCCAGCATTCGCCTACTGACCCGGATTATCCCCGAAAAAACCGGTGGGTCATCAGTGTCGATCGCCGGAATCGAATCCAGACCACTCGAGTACGAGCCTCACGTGTTACCGCGGAGCTATCTTTCTAGGTCTTTTCATAATCATTTTTCTTGGTTGCTCTTCCCATTTTAATTTGAAAAATTTCATTAACTCTTGTTATTGGACATGTAAATTGCAATACCATTGTTTTTCTTGCACATTAAAATTATAATTTTATCTCCGTTAATTTGCCCGCTAGAACTTTTAAAGCATAAAAAACTTTTACTTCTGAAGTCACTAAGACTGTACGTAGGTATAGTATACCTACATGGAAATCCTGTGAAAAGGTTTCCCTCAAGGCCACAGGAAAAAGCGTTGGTAGAGTTTGGCTGAGTGTACAGAAAAGGATCCTTCATCTCTGTTGCTCCGTTCTCGACGATCTGTGTTATGAATGAATTACTTCCAGGAACTGCCGCCAGGGCTGTACAGCGCCATACGCATGCTTTGTCTCTCCGTGCGTGCGCACCGGAAGTAACACCAATTGTTTTGCCGCATTCTCCTTCCCTTATCAGTCAACTCTTCCTCGAAGACAACACATTCATTTGTGGTTAGACATTGTTTTGTATGCGGAAATATCTGGCATTCTTATTCAATTGCGAAGATTTATCTTGAAGAAAAATCTGCTACTATATTCACGCACATTCATTTTTTTGGAGGGAGATTTTAGATACGTATGCTAGGAACCTTGTCCATTTGTATGCACATATTTAGGGCTCAAAGTATGGCACAGTGGTAAACATAGATGAGATAGTTCCTTCAAATGTCCGCATCCTGAATGATTTATATATTTATATATATCCAGATTTTTTTCATTGTCCGTCATAATTAAACATCCATTGGGTTTTCTGGGAAACCTCTATTCAACTTTGGTTTCACGTTTTCCAGCCCAAATAAAATACAGTATTACTGAAAAAGCAGCAGATTTAAACGTTCTATATCAAACTGTGAGATAAAAATACATTGCGCATAGACGAGCTATCAATTGGATGGCGCCGACCGGTAAGCGAACGTAAGGATAAATAGCGCTCTGGACCAACGTAAATATCGGAGGTGCTGTAGAGAGATAACCATAAGCTTCCCTTCTCCCGGACTCTCGAACATTCTATAACTTTCTGGAAAATGCCAGTGGCTATGGTTATAAGCGAGCGTTCTCGCGAATGAGCCAGTTAGTAGTATCTGGTGCCACATAAGTTACTGGTAGATCGGTGCGTTCTCCGAGTGAGGTTCCGGCGATAATAGAGTGGTGCTACTCAGAAGGTTAACGGAGGTTTGTGTTAGTTAAAAGCTTACCACACCACAAATGTAGGTCTTAAACAACTGATGTCAAATAAATATTTATGGTACCTTCCTATTTCTGAGGTATTCGTTGTTATTGGTTTGCATTTTCAAATATTTTTTCATATTCCTGTTTTTTTACCATGCTATCAAAGGGTGACATTTCAAAGCCATTACAAACGATCCGCTTTTGTTCAAAGTTGACAAAGTGATTATAACAGAAATCACCAATAAAAACCTAATAATCAACTTGGAAAAGCCTTACTGAAACGAAGTAACAAACTCCTGCAGGAACCAAAGTTGAAGAATGAACTAAAGCCGAAACTGGAGTAGTATCGATTATGCCTATTCTTTCCCTTGTGTACCTAATACGGAGTGTGTAAAAAAATAATTATAACAAGAATAGAGACGGAAGAATTAGCTTTCGTATCAACAGTTTAAAGAACAGGGTAGAGTTAACACATACTTGCGTATAACATTTATAATATATTAGAGTTTGGATAGTAAGAAGCAGAAGCGGCAAGAAAAAATTTGAAATCTCCAAAAATTCGAATTACATATGTTACCTCTAAAATTTACAGGTACATATATATCCATTCCTAATTGAGACTATAAAGTAAAAAAATTGCATGCTAGAACGAAATTCTATTTATTACTTTCTCTACTGTTAAGTAGGGGAAGTATTGTATTCCACCCAAGAATTCGATGTCGAGATTTCACCGGAAATATGTTTTGAACCCCCTGAATCCAAAAAAAGGCATTTTTAGAAAAAGGTCCGTGTGTGTCTGTCAGTCTGTGGACAGCTTAACTGAAAAACGAAAAGTCGGTAAAAACCCCAAATTTGGTATTTAAATTTGTCTATCAAGAATGCGACACGAAGATTTTGAAGAAAATAGTCCCACCCTAAACTACCATTTACATGGAACATTTTTTGAAAATTTTTATTTTCTTGAAAATCGCTTTAACGATTTTGATTAAAATGTCATTTTTATGACAAATGAAATGTATATCTTGAATTTTCTGCCTACAGCCCCTGTAGTCGAAATTTATTCTGGATGACTTTTGCATAACTGGTACACCGTAAGAGATAGATCAAATTTTACTATACAAAAATGTAGATTTTGCTAAAATATACAATTTATGTCCATATAAATTTTCTTGTAGGATGAACCATTTTGGACATATTCCTTGTTATGTGTGTCAGTTTCGGAAACCATAACTTTCGTGAAATGGAACATCGTTGTTCATTTTTTTATATGTTAAGCGTGCAGAGAGAACGGCATCTCAAAGCTTTAAAATATTTGACTATTGCACAAAGCCTACTGTATTCTAATATTCCCTTTGCGCCTACAAGGAAATAAGCAATTAGATAATTTGCACAAATATTAATCTTAACTAAAACGAAGAAGATTTAGGAATAAGACTTTCTAAGACATTTTCACTCAAGCTACTGCTTAAATTGTTCTTTTAATTCTTCAGAGCAGTTAACTAAGTGTATTCCGTATGCTTTCGCGATTTCAGATTTTTATTTCAAGCCCTTTTCAACTTCTCGAATGACGGCGATCTTTTCCCCAAAAGTTAAACTCTTGTAGTGGACACAAGGTTTACTAGGATACATAGTGGCATAGATTTGTAACACAATGAATAGTAGGAAGCTCATGTGATAACTAAAGGTACCACTTGCTTTAAACAAGGGGATGTGGGAGCAGGTACAGAAGCTCAAGGCTGAAAGCTATTCCACCCCCTAAACGCACTCCAACGACAAAACAAACATCCCGGGATGATGGCCTCTTTTACAGAAACATATGGACGAAGGTATATTAAATTTACGCGTTTAGTTTGATTTTCGCCTCACATTTGTAAACAAAAACTTCGGATTAAGGAAAATAAAATTCCAACTACATGCGATTTTTTACATTGCTTTAATGAAAATTAGGGTGAGTTATACGGATAAAGTTTTCTTCGGGGTTTTCTCTTATCCTGAGAAGACAGATGCCGGATAACTTCAGTCGTCCGTGTTCTACAAGTAACCTGCTAGCGTGTGGTTTCTGAGGTCGCGGGTTCAAACCCGGCGGAGAACGATGGATTTTTTTTCGTAGACTTGTGGCACGTAAAAGAACCTCCGGCCTGATAAAAGAGGCCTCCGAGCAAAATTAAGTGGTCTTTTACGCCTAGTATAGGAAGGTATACTGAGGGCTATAACAGTTCAAGAGCGTCCATAAATAAACTCAATTTCAATTTGTTCTATGGAACCCGGACTCATTTGAGCATCATTTCATCCATTTCTTCATCCATCGTCCGATATGACCAACCACGTTAAGGGAACGTTAATTTAAAAAAAAATCGTTATCATAATGTGGAAAGAAGGAAAAGATTCCTATTGCTTTTATCAAAATAGAATATAGGATATAAACGAGAATGAAACCTCGCGCACCGCGGCCTTACAGAGGAAAGGATGCAGCGCAGAAAGCGCTGGAGACCACGGGCCACAGAGACACGCAGAAGTCCCTAAGTGTTTCTGACTCGAAGACAGGTCCCAATAGAGTCTGTTTAGTGAGCGGAGTGCAGTTGATCCACAAAGGAAATTTGCACTACCCACAACTAATGACTGTCACAAATCCAGTCATTTGTGAAGGAAGTAACAGTTATTAATTATTTAAGGTTTCATTACACATGGAATCCCAGTTGCCAAAATTCTGAATTCCAGTTCTTTTCTGCTTATTATATACAAAGGATCATGTTAAGATGTTACAACTCTGTTGAAAGAACTTACAAGGAAGCGTTCATGTTGTAAAACGATTACAAATAAGGCAATCGAGTTGCACACGCATTGACTAAACAGACTACCACAGCTGATGAACGACCCGTGAACCAAGCTGCTCTCTGGTGTCAACAAAGAATACCCTTTCCTTTGAGTAAGCATCCGTGCCATCTGTCTGGCGCTGCCATAAATCACGGAAGCTATAAGTACATCTGAAAGGTTAGAAGGAAACGGCATTAAAGGGAAATGATGGAGAGGAAGTCGTGATAGATGAGAAACTATCCGAGCATTTGTCAACCCACAAGGGAAAATAAAGAAAACCTTAAGTCAGAGTGGTAGTTGCCGATAATCAAGTCCGAGAGCTCTTGAATACGAGCTTGGAGAAGCCATCTAGCTCGGTTTTCTGTAGCATGGTTGCACAAACCATACAAAAAGAAAGAATAACGGATAGAGAAATTCGTATGAATACCTATAACATTTCAAAGCTTTCTATATTCTAAAAAAACATTTTGAAATGAGCTGGGAAAAGGAAATACAGTTTATTCTTGATGGAGTTTTAATGGTGGATACCCGCATTAAGGAACAGAGTGTGTGTTTGAAAGTATTCCCCTCCAACCTCGTTCCTCAAAACAAGACGAGGGTGATGTAATAAATGTACCCCTAATGGAATGTTACACCCTCTGCACAGTCATGTATTTTCTAAAGGGGTGGGTTGCTTCTCCGTTTGAAGGATTTATCCGACTGGCAACTTACCCCTCCCAGCCTGTCAGACATATTGGAATCTAAGCGGTTCATTTTCGACCACCTCGCCTGGGCTCGTAAACAAGGAATTCCGACAGTTGCCAACCTTAGCATCTTTGCGGAACAAACCAGCGTGATACGCTGGCCAGTTCACTGTGATATATGTCTGTCTTTGTCTCCTATATTATCAACTTTTATTCAGGTTTACGTTTAAACAGTGGCTGGAAAATTAAATGCATCAGTTTTCTGGACAGTAAAATTCTTAATAATTATATAGTATATTGCAACATAAGCATGGTAAGTATTTTTACTGGACCGAGGAAAACTTTCCGAGGATTAGTAAAAACACTTAACATACGTGTATTCATACAATTTTTGGGAGATAATAATTTCATATGGCGTATGAATGAAATGTGAATACCAACCTTGAAACATAACATTTATTTTTCCATGGTGTCTTGACGGTTGAACCTAATTAGTAAATATTAACTACAGCAACTTTCGTATATCTCTTTACATTTCTCAGGTATAGAGAAGTACAGCGTGTTTTCCAATTTTATTCTATTTCAGAATCAAAACTCGTTCAAGTTAACCATCATGCGTAACTACTGATTTGAACAAGGCCTTCTTTGTGTGTCTTGCGGAACATGTACTAAGATTTAGTGAATCTGCATAATATCTTCGATCGGCATTACAACGAAGGTTGGACAGATTCCAGCGCTTCATTCTTTTAAATTATAGCGTATGCAATATAAATAAGTAAGGGGACAATTATTGAGGTGGTAAAAATTAACAAGTAGGTTAGATTATATTTTATATCTGTATTAATCAAAATATTGTTAAGTTTAAGGGTGTGAAAATGCTAGCGCCCTAGACCTTAAAAATAGGAGGGTAGGTTAAGTTGGTGTATGTATATGAATACGAGATAATTCATTCACCTGCTATGCCAACAACCGGAAAGGCCATGAAATCGCACTATCTCCCAAAAGTATTATTTGAATCCTGTTTGTTCTCATTTTGTATTAAACGATAGCAGTATTCAAAAGACTAACACGTCTACTGTTGTATAATTACATAACCTTTCAAACTTGTAGTCAACAATTGAACATACGCAAATCGAAAAAGCTGACATAGTAACATTTCAAACACACAATAGTGGACCTAGCAGGTCATTATGACCATATTCTAGGGACTTACCCCATAATGGTGTAAAAATCTCAAAGTTATATTTTGATAAAATGTAGGTAACCACTATGGACGAATACTTTCTGTATGCTTTCAGCTGACTTCTAGCGGATTCTTTGTGCGGCAGGTTGGTAACATAGTCGTTTCTTCTCTACAGGTGGCTTCAGTGAAATGCTGCATCATCTACCACGCTCATTATTTAAACAAAACCAAGTGTAAGCCCCGCCGATTTTCAATGGGAGGTGTTATAACCTGACCTTGTAAACTACGGATAACCAAATCAAAGCCCCCTGTGACGTTCCAAAAAACTTCTGGATAAACAGTTGCCGACACAAGAGCTATGGCCCGTTCGAGTAACAAGCAGACGGTGATCAAGGGTCCATTCACACGCAACCCCAACATACACATAGTTTGAACTCGGTATATAGCAATTGTCGAATATCTATATAATAATTAATCACAGCAGAATAATAGGTACAAAAGAAAAACTGGAGAATAAGTTTGCGTTCATGCGAACAAACGCCAATTTTAACCCAACATTGATTTTGCTTTAACAAAGAAAACTATAGGGAACCCTTTAGCAACGCTTAAATATTATAACAAGCTGACAGCAGTTCTTTTTGTTTTAATACTTCATTCCCCTTGCCTGTAATAGGGGAAGTATTGCATTCAGATTTGAAGATTTCGCTAGAAGTAGATGTTTTGAAGTCTTTGATTTCAGGAAAACTTAGTTTTAGAAAGAAAAAAAATGGATGTCTGCGTGGTGAATTGTGTGTTTGTGCGAAAGAGGGTAGAAAGAGTGAGAAAGAGAGAACAAATAACATAAAAAAATTAAAGTTGGGTAAAGACAAGTTTTTTATTTTTTCAAAAGTAGTTCCATTTCACCCCGTTTTTCATTTCATTTCACTTCATCTTTCATCCTGCTTGACTGTATCAGGATTGCAGTGTCGGCAGGAGTCGCGGCGTTGCATCGCAGGGAAAAAGGATGCCCTATGCACATCTTCGTTCTCCATATCGGGGGCGGTCTCATGTCCGGGGCCGCCCACTGGGATGTGTAAGCCTGCAGGGGGCAGGGAAGCTGGTTGTAAGGCCATCGGGGAGTTTAGATCTGAAACTGTAGGGATCCTGGCCTCTGCTGTTGGGTGTTCTAGGTTCAACCACCCTCTGTCTCCCCTCACCTCACTCCTCCCTCCTGGGGTCGAGGTGCTAACACTACCTTCCGGATCCATTCGTACATCATACCTCTTCCTGTGATACATATAGTTTAGAGTTATCAGACCTTCGCCTTCTGAGGATAAACGGAAAACCACTAACATAAAGCTTGTTTATTACATGTTGCCCCACATTAGATTGCTAATAAGTCACTGCCTACTCGGAACCGTTTACACAACATTACTACAGCTGTAACTGTTATATGAAAATAATTGTTTGTTATATCCCTAATCCTTACCGCATAAAGGTCAAGCTACAGTGAGAGAGGGAGGACTTCTAAGAGAGGGGAAATCGCCTTTGTTCTCAAAACTCTTCGGCTGGTCTTGTTTGTCCTCGACTTCCAAAGACCATCGGCACAGTTTAAAACCACGTGTTCTAGGGGGGCAGAATCGGAACTGAAAAATTCAATACTACAGCCCACACACGGCTTGTGTGTTTAAAAACACCAGCAGTAAGTTTGTTGGCATAAATAAATAATCACATGCTCTAGTTTTAATTTTTTGACATCCAGCTATAATAAACAGCCATCACGAGCCAAGGTTTACCGCCCAGCCGCTGCGTCCCCCACCTCTGCCGACTACAGCGTTATGAGTGGAGTGTAGTATTGAAGGGTGAACTGTGGTCAGGGGCCTGAGTCCTCTCGACAAATTATGCGGCCTTGCGTTGCTACTGCTTTATTAAGTAGCTCCTCAATTGCCCCCTCCGGGACCTAACGAGGCTGAGTGAACCCCGTGCCAGACCTCCCAGCGGAGGAAAAATCCCCACGCCAGTATCGGGGATCGAACCCAAGTACTCAGCGCCAGAGGGAAGGGAACTACTACTGCGCCACGGAGGTGGTTCCTATCTATAATACGTTACTAAAACTTGATATTGATATCGATATTTTACGGGAAATACACGTTTTGAGATTCCCTGAATCTAAGTAAATTTATAAGATTATCTGTGCCCATAGGTAGTCAGGCAGATGGTAACTATGTGTGTATGTATATATGGTGTATATATGGGTGTGTCTATGTATGGTGTGCATGGTATGTATGGTGTGAGTATGGTGTGCATGATGCGTGTATGTGTGTATGGTGTGAGTATTTGTGTATGCAGTGTGTATGGTGTGTATATGTATGTATGGTGTGAGTATGGTGTGCATGGTGCGTGTATGTGTGTATGGTGTGAGCATTTGTGTATGCAGTGTGTATGGAGTATGCATGTGTGTATGGTGTGTATATGTATGTATGGTGTGCGTATGTGGTGTGTGTATGTGTGTGGTGTGAGTGAGAGAGAAAGAGAAAGAGCACTCAAAAACGAAATGTCCAATACATGCTGTAACATTGCTATAACTTCTTTGGAGAAGGCTTCCCATAGACTAGAAGCTTCCTGACGTCACGTCACGTCGTCAGTGCAACAGAGTTTTTGATGAGGCCATATTGGAAAGTGATGTGCTAAAATACTTTTTAAGAGTATAATTGTGTTAATTTGAGTTGCAAGGCCATACCTATTATACATTTATGAACATAAAGTAAGTAGAAAGGAGACAAGCTTACAATACTAAGGTCAGTATTTAAGTTTAGCATCTTTCAAGGACAGAAGTAATATTGAACAACAAGCGAGCTCCAAAATCTTTACATGAAAAGTTTTTCCTTTTGCCTTTTTTTTTATTTTATTGTCTCAAAAGTGTTTCAATGGTATTGTTTAAGGTACCATATGTTTAATATGTTTAAGTAACTTATAAAATATACATCTTGAATATCTGTGTATACCCTGTGACGTCCTCATCCTCCTCTTAATAATAATAATAATAATAATAATAATAATAATAATAATAATAATAATAATAATAATAATAATAATAATAATAATAATAATAATAATAATAATAATAATAATAATAATAATAATAATAATAATAATAATAATAATAATAATAATAATAATAATAATAGTTATCGGCCGATTAGGAAGAGAGATCTGGGTAGACCTCGTAAACGTTTATAAAGTAGATACAGAAATAAGCCTTTATGAGAAGAATTTGCTAATGGGTAGACAAATTCAGTTGAATGTAACACATCGGATTTTTAAGTGACGGTCGTTAAAATGAGATGCTAAATCCAGATAGGTTTCATGCAAGATGGTGCTACTTCTCACACCACTCTCTTATATCCTGGGACTCATCTGAACAATGGAAGTGTCGTTTAAACGCGAGGAACATGAAGTTGATAGTTGTGTTGCATATTCGACAGGCGCACACGTGGCAAAAGGTCCATGTGGATTGACTTCCAAATGTCTCGCGTCTGAAGCAAGATAAAACGCGAATAAAAAATGGCGTGGTCACGTGATCGAGGTAACAAAAACTCTAGGCACGTTTTGTCACGCTCAACGGACGCGAATTTTATGGCTTTTAAAAAGGATAGTATCCGAGCATCACATGTGGAAGCCTGTCCTAGTCCTCTGCAGACATCTATATTTGTCATGGACGTTTCCCAGTAAAAGCTACAACATTTTAGTACTTAATGTGATTTATACAACTGGAAGGAACTCTGCAACACTGTTTCGGCCTGTTGAGCTGGTAGTTACTATTAAACGTACTACTTGTGTGCTAATTTCTAACATGCGGGATTGTCAGATGATTTCACAGCTTTTCGCTTTCTCTACCATTCAACTTTAGTAAGGCGGTTAAAGTATTTTCTTTAGTAAAAAAATTCGATATGGAGTTTTCACCGGAAATGCACGTTTTGAGGTCCTTGGATAAAACATTTTAGATAATAATTAGAAAATAATTTACCTTTTTAAATCTTTCATGGGAAGAGAAACATCAGCCAATTGGAATTTTGATATTCTGGACATTTAAATACCCAAAGACCACGTATAAATAAAGATGTACAGTATCTGTGCAAACAGCAGTTGCCATTTTAAAACTTGATTTTCTCTCATCTTATTTTCTTACTTTTTTGTCACTTTGCTACATTCCCCATGATGCTATTTTTGTTCAGTATCTTTCATAGATTTAGTATAAGTTCTTTGAAGACATCCAGAGCCTACTCTTAATAGTATTAGGGTTTTAATACTTATGCAAATATATCATTGATTTCTCAAAACGTATTTTTTCCAGAAGGTTTAATGCTACAAGAAATGTAAACTTGCTTATAACGAACTATAAATATAGCACTAATGTGTTAAACTTTTTAATGTTTTTAATGTTCCACATTTTATTTTCACTGCCTGTAAATTACTTATTTAGTTTTGCTCTATGATTATGTTAAACGATTGTGACAAGAAATTCATTTTAAATTGGTTGGTAGAAATTACAAATTTCAGTACCAATACCTTTTAATTATGGCAAAAAAGCTGTACTTTAGGATTTTATGTTTGTTTTAAATTTTGGCTTTACTTTTGAAAAAGGCTATGTACCTATTTAGAAGTCTTGCAATAAAAGTATAAACAAAGCACTGTAACTGAGAATGTTTTCAATCTGAATTGTGGAACTATAACCTCAAATATTTGTTGCTTCCCTTTCTTTTCTTTATATTCATTTAGCTCTGTCTATGTTCACTCAATCATATATTGTCTATTTTCTATGCATAACGAACCGTTTACTTATACACAGTCTTGGAATAATTATTCTTCGTTTACCCAGGGGTCCTGTGAAGTTATTTTACAGAAATTTTTCAAGGTAACACACATCATTGTGTATGGTCAGCTTGTGAGAAATTTATATGATAACCTGCAAGTCCGATCCTTGAATGACAATGATCCTGTGAGAGGTTGGCTGCCCTGCAACAGGCGCCGTGATCCCAGCTGGCAGCGACTGTCACTTGTCGCACATCACATGCAGACAGCGGATGTGACGTCACACACACTGTTTTATTGTGACAAATGCCGACACGTAGTCGCAGACGACTTCGGACAGAGCAAAAAGGACACCAGAGGTCCACGAAACCAAAAATGATAATTAGCCTTGACAAATTCGAAATTTTAGGGACGGTGTTCGAAGATAAGAATGGAACATAACATTTTGTTTACGTGTTAGGCCCATCATGTCTTGCTGCTCTAAAGAAAGGATTTCAGAACATCCTGGAACATGCGAACTGCACTGTTCGTATATTTTTACTTCCTTTACTGCGTATAGCAAGCAAGGGAAGTATTGTATTCCACCCAAAAGTTTCACATCGAGATTTCACCAGAAATACATGTTTTGAGAATCCCTGAATCCAAAAAAGCAAGTTTAGAAAACGGTCTCTGTGTGCGAGTGTGTGTGTGCGAGTGTGTGTGTGTGTGTGTGTGTGTGTGTGTGTGTGTGTGTGTGTGTGCGCGCGCGCGCTGCTCCTTACAATGAAAATGTTTCAAAATTTTTATTTTCCCCCCAAAAATGGGTGATGATTTTGATTAAAATACCATATGTTATTAATAGCTTCATGCCAAATAAAATTTATATCTTGAATTTTCTGGCAATCCCCTCAAAATTCCTCTTCAGTTTGCATGAATTTTACATAACTTGTAAACCGTAAGAAATAGACAAAATCTTATTGCACCAGAAATGTAGATATTGTTAAAATGCTCAATTTATGTCAAATACACTTTTTTGCCCAATGAAACTTTCCAAAATGAAACTTTCTTGTTATCTGTCTGAACTTTCCAATAGTTATACTCTTCTCAAATGGAAAGTCATTCAATTTTTATGTCCCGGACATGAAAAAAGAACGGAATGTCAAAGCCATCACACAGCGAAGAGCTCTTAAGATTTGACTATCGCTTAAAGCCTGCTGCATTCCCATATTTCTGCAAATGTTTACGTCGATTAGGATGAAGTAGTTAGAGGAATACGTATTTATAAAAACAGTTTTATAACACTAGGAAATGCATAGTTTTAGACCACAACATAGGTTAGGTACACAAAAACAAGGATTAAGTTTTAACCTATTATTTCTGACAAACTGTGAAAGGCAGACATATTCTGTATGTCTCTAAGTACAGGATGTACGAATGTTTGTAACCCTTTTATTTTTACCTTCACTGGGATGTTTCATGACGGACATTAAAGAACTAAAACTTGGCAAAAGCGACGCATTACAGAAGTTTGGTTCAAAAAACAAAGGAACGGCTTTCCATAAACATTACAGCTATTCCCTAAATTCGAGTTGGCAGCACTGCTCCTTTATGCCTGATTAATCTATCCGGTTGGCAATCCTACTCATTGAGAATTTCCCTTAGTTGAATTTACCATCTTGCAGTAAATATTTCTTCTGAGTACTAAAGAACTATTTGTATGTGTACTCGCACGTCGGGCGGAAGGGGAAAGTATAGATGTCATCGTTTATATAAGGGATAGACCTCGATGAGTACACTCAAATTGTTTACGACGTTTGTATCTTTCATACTGTTCTTTCAAAACGTAAATGCATTTGGCAACAGTGCGCTTTCCCTTGCAGGTAGATGAGAAAATAATACTTGACCGGTAAGGTGAAGTACGTCATAAAGTAGAATGCACGACGTTTTTTCCGATGCGGCAGCGAAACCGTTGTTGCACACGGGAAGTTTGCAACGGTGTTTAATTCCTTGCATAGTTCTGCGTGTATTTTTAATTTTTGCTGAATCAATAAACAAAAATAAATGTCTTACACGTTTTTATATTACGCTTTAATGCAAAAATGTAAAAATAATACAGTACTTGCTTACTCCTAGATACAAAAGAATTCAGATGTTTATGGAGTCATATTTAGTGACAGCGAATAAACTGGAATATGTATTCTTATTTAACAGTTTAAGGAAACGCAATAAAGCGAGGTAAAATGCTTTGTATTAAACAAATATAAATATTTAAACGAGAATAACTAAAACATCTTATTTCACCGCAAGGCGTGGCAAGCCTCTGATTGGATTTTGTGTTGATCCCAGGGGACCATGTGTGGGATTTGTGATGGATAAAACGGCATTTGGACGAATTTTCTCTGGATTCCCCGGTTTCCCCCCGCATTCATCATCACTAAATCATCACTTTTTCTTTCATCTACTTCGCCCCATTTCATATCATCTCCTTCCTCACTCTCATACCAGACTTTGGTATGGTATGGTCACCCAGCCTGGCTACTCTCTCTCTCTCTCTCTCTCTCTCTCTCTCTCTGTGATCCAGAGTATGTCTGCTGCTCGGCAGGCATCTGAATCCAAGCATCTCCTGTAAGCCCTCCATACGAGAAGGGTAAGTAGCGAGAAAAGAAGATGAAAAAGTCTATCAAAAGACAAGAAGATTGCTCCGCGGTAAGGTAACTCGTGAGGGTAAATTTTGGGAGATCCCCGTCGGGCCGGTCACTTAAAACCATGTTTTTTTTTTTTTTTTTTTTTTTTTTTTTTTTTTTTTTTTTTTCCTCCGTTATTCTTTCGAGTTGATAGGCGAAAGTTGGGGCTGTCCCTCTTCTACCAAGAATGTCCTGGCCCCAATAATTTCCTTTATTTGTTCCAGGTTGTAGGAGTAAGCGACATCGGTTGGTGTATTCGCCAGGGTGGTGGAATTTTTTCCCTGAAAGAGTACACCTTGGTGCTTTTTGGAATTTTTAGGAGCCCTTTTTCTACCTGGAAGATGCTTTTTCTATTCCCGGGACCTTCAAGTTGTGGATGGATAAGGCAGGGCTAGCCGGTGTGAACAAATCGTTAAGAGTTCCCGTCTTTGCTAGCGCACATCGTCGTCCGGATCTGCTCGCCCTTCATTCCTTCCTCCAGGGTTCACGCTAGAAGTAGAAAGGGCCCGCAATGGGCTATGTGCGGTACTGTGGTCCAGTTACTAGACTCTTCCGTCGAACTACCGTAACTCCGAGAAGGAAAGAGAGAGAGGAGATAGAGAGAACTAGCTCAAGCACCACAAATATGCTGTAGCTGAAGAAATGAATTAAAACACAAACCTAAAGTCGAATACGGTAATATCGTTCATATTACATTTAAATTCATTATTTAATTATGTGCCCCACTTTAAGTTAATAACATTAACAACAGTTATAAACAACAATGATAAATGTAATGCGCTTTATATTCTCTGCCATGATCTCAGTGAATGGCGTATAGTATCTGATTTATATGAGGGTCCGCTTCCCACATACCTACAATGCGTTCGTGCAGCAACTCGGACGTGCCAGAAATGTTTTCTAAAATGTATTCTCATTCATTGTTCACACTATGGAAACATTCTCCTTACTTTCTATTTCCTCGGAAATAAGAGAAATACTCCATGATAATGTTCGGACAAATCAGAGGACAATTTAGTAACATTCCTCTTCCCTTCCAATAACTCATTTAAAGGATTATAAATCTCTCCATTTAATCTTTTGGTCCGGAAGTCATCTGTCATATTCGCAAAAATGAACTAAAAATATCACATACTATTCACAGTGAAACTGGATTTAAATTGGATTATTTTAACATTAAAGCCTCTTCTAACTATTCTTCACCCAGATTTGAAGTGTGTGTAAATATTTTATAGCCTAAGTCTCATTGGGAAAAGGAGTATTTTTCAAAGCAAATGGAGAAAGAATTATGACATACGGTTAAGTAGTTTCTGAAATTACTCCTCTATACACGCTCTTTCTCCTTCCTCTTCGTCTAATGGATGAGACATTAGTCTGTTCTGGTCTCGCATTATCCTTCCAACTCTTCCTCAGTCTACCTACTCCTCGAATTCCTATTGGTTGATATTTGACTGTTATTTTAGGAATTCTATTTTTTGACATTCGTTCCAAATAATTTAACCAATTATTTTCATAACGTGTCAATTTATTAGACACACTTCAATATTTAGGTCTTCTCTGAAAATTTCATCTTGTGGCTTACTTCCCTTTACTAATCTTAAAAAGCTGATCTCTACTGACTGAATTCTTTTTAAGCTCCTTTTGTCTACAGACCATGTTTCGCTACCATGTAATAAAACAGGAAACGCCATCACCTCTCTTAAAATATTAAAGTAGATTTATCGTTAATGTTACTAATCGATCCGTATGAATTATGACAGCGACATAACGAAAACAAAACAAATGATCATGGCCACCATTAGGAGCTGAATAAAAAATAAATGGTCGTCTCAAACTCATGGGCTTCACCAGGAAATGAACAAGAAATAAGAGATAAATAGTCATCTCAACCATGGCATTCTTCAGGAAATATTGACTATGTTTAAACGTCGACATTGCATGGTCTTCTGGAACTGAATTATAAAATAAATGGCCATTTCAAAATCCACGGCCTTCTTTAGGAACTGAACGAACCACCTGGGTGGATGTGTTCCCTACGGTCTCACATCCTCTCTAGTAGGTGTGTTTAATGGCCGATATCCAAGTTGGACTCGGTTGAAGTCCACAATGTGTGTTGCAGTCCCCCGGGTGTAATTTAACTTGTATAACCTCTTTGATCACTGTCATAACAGTTTTCCGTACGATGTTATTAAAGTTAATTTTGTGCACTTTCTCTACACAGTGTTGGGCCACTGCCGACGTTTCTGATTGAAGGAGTCTGATGCTGCGCTGAGGTTCCTTGCACCTCTCTCCAACAGCACGTCCAGTTTGTCCAATGTGCACTTTTCCACATTCGCATGGAATCTTGTGACTTTGGGGAGCAGTGAATCTTTTACAGGCCTTGGGTATTGTCAGAATTTTTGGGCGCGGTAAAGTAGATTTTGATGCTGAATTTGGAGAGGATGTGGGAAATCCTGTTAGAAGTAGAACCATAGAATGGTGTGACCAGTTGTCTTTACTCTTGGAACAAGGGAGACTTGGCGAATTGTCCTGTTACACCCTTCTGTGGGCCTCCTCGATGTTGTGATCACTGAAGCCATTCTGTCACAATATAACGCGTAGGTCTTAATGCTCTCCTCGCCTCTATGTCAAAGGCTCGATGAAACAAAGTAGAAATAATTGCTTTCTTCTGAGCAGAGACTCAACCGGCAGGCGAACTGTTAGACGACTCTTAAAAGATAGCAAGATCTCGATGTGGAAACCGGGCTAAGGCCTGAAGAACAGTTGGAGGAGGAATAATAATAAGAAGAGAAGCTCTGAACTACTGCCGATGCTCTGGAAGGTTCCAATATTCTGGCATCTTCATGAAAGAATTCAGGCATATTTGAAAGGTAGCTACACAATGCCATTCCGTAAATTCTTTCTGTTCCATTTGAACACTCTTTGGTATGGCTACCTTAAGTTATGAATGAGAATAAATTTTGGGGGAAAATTTCTTCCACGTCCAAGATGATGCATGGGCGTATAGTAGATATGTGGGAAGCGGGCACTAGTATAAATCAGATAGAGACAATGAGCAAGACCCTAGTAGAGAATATATTAATAACCGTGAGTCTGTTATTTAATGTTATTATTCTTATTAATATTAAGAAATACACAAAAGCAAATAAATAAATGAAATAAAATAAATAATAAAGTAATTACCTATCACGGTTATTTTCAGGTTTTAATTGACACACTTATAACAATAGAAACTTTGCTACTAACAACAGTTCATTGTATTTACATGAGAATATACACCAGAACAGGGTCCCTGTTAATATTTACGCAAATATAATTATTTCATTCTTTGAATTAATAAAAATAAGAAGTATGCTTTTCAAAGTAAATTCTAAAACATGTGGTTAAAAACTGTATACAGGTTGCCCATGAATTCGCGCACTAAATGTCTCGAATCTTACTCTATGGACAAATAACAGGTACAAGGTTTGAGGCATTATGTTCTGAGCAATGCGTGTTTTATGGACATGTATTTCCTGTGAAATCCCTTGTTCAATATTTTGCTTGGAATTTTCACTTCGTGCTCGATGACTTTTGCATAACTGCTAAACCAAAAGAGATTGAGAGAATCTTATTGCACCAAAAATTTAGATCTCAATAAAAATACAATTTTGTCAAACAATATTTATGTGGAGATAACCATTTTCGAAACGTTTCGTGTTTTCTAAGAGTTTAACGCCCACTTTTACCGCAGGTGGCGACACTGATGATACGTGGAATGAAGATGGAGCACCGCTGTAATGAAATGGCGAGGGAAACTGGAGAACCCGGAGGAAACCCGCCCCTGTGCAGCTTCGTTCTTTACAAATTCCACATGAACCTGGGCCGCTTTGGTAAGAGGCAAATGTCTAACCACTAGACCATGACATGGTCTCCTTGTTATTTGTTTGCATTTTCCAATACATTTTTCTGAAATACAAGTCGATATTTTGTTTTTGTCTTACTCATACCTACAAAGAGAACAAAATTTCAAAACCATCACTTAGCTCTTAAAAGATTTGACAATCGCTTAACCCTACTGTATTCTTCTATTCGTGTTGTACATAGAGGAAGTAATCAATAAAGGCATATCTACACTTAATCCACTCTATGAAATACACTTCGGTATTACTCTGTGCAATACAGTGATTTTTTCTTTTTCTTTTCTTTTTTCTTTTTTTTTTTTTTTTTTTTTTCCTTTTTTTTTCCTTTCCAATAATATGAAAGTGTAGTGCATTGCAATAAAATCACTAAACGCATCCATTAGTGCATTTTACGTAAAAATGATAGTAGAAAGAACATATGGATCTATTTTCCATGCTTAGACTTATGATGTGGTCAGGAGTCAATGAAAGCATTCACTGCCTTCCACCTTTGTTTACCTCAAGTGTAATTCTTATTTCGGGAAGAATACACAAATCTTTATCTGAATTAATATGAAGTACATAGGGGAATAATCTTTTTAAGAATAGTTTACACAAGTGTGGGTAGAGAAAGTTATGTGAGTGCACATATCAGTTCTTTTTCAAGCAAACAAAGAGGCGCCATTGCTTTCAGACGATAAATAGTTGTTGTTATGACTCACGTTGTTGTGTCTACCTCCCACTCAGTAGAAACAAATTAATTCTTCATTGTCAAAGGGAAAGTTAGATAACTTGGGTCGTTATGCGCCGTCCCTCATTACTGTATTGTCCTGAATACGTTAAAAGGAACGTTTAAAACCTAATAAAATCCTTCCTTCTTCCATGTGCTGCCTGCATAAATAAGCTGTTGATACACGTGGAAGAATATCAAGTGGTAAACTCCTTTCTTTTTATGGTTTTAAATTAACAGCGAGGCTAAGAACACGCTGATTGGTCAGAGGGGAAGATAACAGATGATAACCTTCCCACGATTTCAAGGTCAGGGCTTGCATAACGTCAGTGGCTCCAGGGTGGTCCAGGGACAAAGTTTTCACGCCTGCGCACAGAGTGGGAGGTGACAACAATATATGTTCCACCCACGCCGATCTTCGTGCTCGATTTTTGTATTAACACCGCGAGATACCACGAGGCCTACTTTGTAGCACGTTTGTTTCTCTTCTCGAACCCTGCACGGAAATGAGTGTTGTACCTGTTACATTGGCCCAACCTGATGGTTCTAAAGCCTGATTTGGGGCATAGGCAATGGTAGCAATTAGCTTCAACAAATATGCCAGGATTTTCAGGCACAAATATTTTGCTATTTTACCGAGAGGGATGGCTCAGGCGGTTTTGTCTGTGGCTCGGAATCAGGAGCATGCAGATTCGATCCCAGCGGCCGGTTTATCTGACCCATGAGCTTTTTATGGGGTTCCCCGGGTCACCAGACGAATGCTCGGTAGATTCATTACACTCCAAGAATTTCCTGTCCCTCCTTTTGACTACACTTCTCACTTCCTTTCGTCCATCATCTGGCTGTCTCTTTCAAGGCAGTAAGTGGTGGCAGAGGACTCGGCGTTGCATACGCCGGTTGTACTAGACGCCACCGGGCTGTTTTAATCTGTAAATGGTAAGCACCTTGCCCTCTGCTGTCGTGACTCCTTAATTCGGCCGCCCTCTATGTCCTGTTGCCTCATCCTTCCTCCCGAGCGTGCCCCGTAAGGAAGATAGGTACAAAAGATCTTTAAGGTCGACGAGCCGAATCCCCTCCGCGACGTCCTATCATATTTGCTATTTTAGTACCTGGGGGTTGAAAGAAGACGCTATAGAAATAGACACATTTTTATAATCTCCGTTACTCACACAGGCTTGCGGGCGCTCGACAATCACATGGTTAATTCTAACTTGGTTTTAGAATACCGCGAGTCCCGCAAGAGAAATTTCAGTGTATATCGTCGCCAGAGACAGTTTTGGACATTTTATCGTCACTTCGGAGTTATTTGTTGTGTGAAGCAGTTTTAATGAATGTAATCGTCGAAGCCAGATTTTAGACAGAGAAAGTAGAAAGAGTCAAGATTACAAGAGGACAGAACAACTGTGAGTTGCAAGGTCACCACGAATTGCACATTGTGTTAAAGATAAACTAGGGAACTGTGCTTTTGTGACTCAATTTTAACGGAAATAAGGTGACAAAAAGAAGCTAGACCTGTCATTTCTCACATTGGTGTCAGAAGTGGGGTTTGTAGCTGTAATCTGTAAGTGATTTGCTACTAATCAAAACTTATCCAAAATATTTACACTCCTCTGTAATGTAAAATCTATTCGATAATTAATTTGTATTCTTTGTCTACACAATTCATTTATTTCCAGTTCGATCCTAATGACTGCTGCCCATAGCTATCTTTGAATTTCTCATAATGTCCAGGTCATCAGAATGCCCTACTATCTGTGTTGCTGATGTGTACATCTTTGTAGAGTTGTCCAGTTCAACAATAGGGTTGAATAATATGGTATATCCCATTGTAAACGAGCATCCTCAAAATAGATAAACTGCTGTTTCTTCAATGTATGAGATAAGATCATATTAGCGAGTCAGAAGGGTATCGACAAATCTGCTATCCTTAAACGGCCTGAATATGACCAGGCGATGGTTTGTCACTTTTATAATAGTGTGCTTTTGGAACCAATTTTGATTTTCAGACCAAGACTAAACAGCTTTTCATTTACCACAAACCTTCGAATTGAACTGAACACAAGCTCTGTGGTCTGGTGATTAGCACATTAGCTTCCAAATCCAGAGGTTCTGGGTTCGATTTCCGACTGGAGGGTGCGAATTTTTCTTTTTCCCCATCCTACCTAGAGCCTAGACCATAGGTGGAGAGAAATGATACAATGTGTCATTTCCCTTACATCGTACTTTTAACCTCTTCAACTCGGCTGCACACCGGTTGCCTACTAGGCCACGCCATTCGCAGCTATCTACCTCAGAGAGCCGGTCAGTCGCTCAAATTGTGTCAGTGGCGGAATCATATCACACAACAAAGTAAAATAATGCTTCAAAGCCGAATGGGAGCATAAGTATTTTTGCGTTTCTATTAAAAATAAAGTATTGTGCTTGCTATGCCAAAAGAAAACTTACTTAAAGTAATCACAATCACGTAAACACAAAACCAATACATGTTTCAATTCGGTTCCGCCACTGCATGCTTTGAAACTTCCCTTGCTTGTAAAGACGTGTGCATACGTAAATAAGCAGAACCGAAAGAGACTGGTCTGCATTTACTGATGGGGTAAAAGTGGAGAGGGTAAATACTCGATTGTATTTCTGTCACCCCTCTTCCTCATGTCTGGCCTAGACGTGTGAAATAGAGTGTGAATATGCATAACCCAAAGAACGTCAACAATAAACAAGTGAACATTACTGCCACAAGCAATTGCTCCAAAGGCAACGCCACCGTTAAGACATGGATGTTAAAGGCAGAATATAAATTTAATACATTTATCCAATCCTAGCATTAACAAAGCTTATTATGACGACATAAATCGTGCGATATTATCCTATTTCTAGCACCAGTGTCAGAAAATGAATGAAGTAATTAACATGGCAACAACATAACAATGGCCTCATCACTGCCACTACATAATTTTCTCCAACGTGCCTGTAAGAAAACTTGAAATCGTCACTCTTGCAAGTGCAGCAAAATTCAAACACAAGAATCTCCTCATTAATTTGATTTTAAAACCAAAACCAACAATAATATACATATTAATCAAAGCCTACGTTACTTGACATATTCGTACTGGTAAATATTAACAGTACAATAAATATTACAGCTCTGAAAAGTATGCCAGTAATGTTGTTTTCATAGTCAAACTAACACATTTTTCGTTTCTTCACCCACAAAACTTTGCATATTCTTTCTCTTAAACATTTTTTTGAATTTCCTGGAATTAATAAACTTCCAGCATTCTTGACTTCGGTCAAAATGTCAAACGGAACACGGTTCATATCTTCAATAATTGCATAATTACCTTCCATTTTCCTCTTTAAGTGTTCAAACAAATTAAACATCTACTTAGCAACCATACTACGTCATAACTCCACAATTATAATTGTTCATTTAGTAAATTAATTATTTTTACGCATTTGAATGCTGAAATTACATAAAACGTATGTAACGAGTGTACAATCTTCTCATTGTGACACGAGTATGTGTTTACGAGTCATATTATGCACAACTTACATACATAACTAATGTTGACATAAAGTGAAAAGAGGCAAATCCAACCTCCCCTCTTTCGCAAACTTTGGACATCGCTGTTCTAGCTGTTCGCGAAATGACTTGAGCAGAAAAAGCCTAAAAAGTTAGTGTTGCCATAAGGTGACCGCCTGTCACCAAGGAAAGTTAGTAACGGCTGCCTGTATTCCAAATCTACATGGTCACAGCATTTTGTAACTAGACAAAATATATCTAAAACTAGAAACAAAGGGGTGGAAGCCGCAGTACCTTTTTAGACAATCATTATGTGTACTGTATATTCTGATGATTTTAATTGTCATTGTTGAAAGCCCCACTCACTCACACATATAAATTATGATCAATTAATAGGCATGGAATTTCGTAAATTCCATAAATATCTCATAAATGTCAAAGAAGTGAAGTTACCACTTACTTATGGTAAAGAAAAGATACAACAGTTGGTTGTAACTCAAGGGTCGATGTTCAATGGCACAATGACAGTAAGGGTTTGAATCATCATAGACATGCCAATTAAACAATGCGCTCGCGAATTATGCCGAACAAATTAGTGCCAAGTGTTGCCATCAAGTAGAAATATGGCGCTGTAACCAGTTATATCGTGCAATTTCCTGCAAGTCTGACGTGAGTGTCAGTTCTATGGGTGGTAGGTAACGCCGCGAGTTAAGATTACTTCAGTGAAGTGAATGTTCGCTGAGAACGTAGAAGATGCAACTTCCGTGTGCAATGCAATGGATATTGCTAAGAGTGATGGTGTACTGCTAGTCAACTTGTTTCACAACAATAGCAGCTATACCAACGGTGCATTATGGTAAAGCCATGCTTTCCTCCAATCTGAGCTGAACTAGAACTTCAACTTTTTCAGTTGATAGTCACATGATCATAAATGGGCGCCTTGTTTATTATGTAAGGGCTTTCTTCCGGCCGAGAATTGAACTGAACTGACGACTGAATCTCTTCTCATTTGTCACTAGATTTTTAAGTCTTCCACCAGAAATCTAGGCATCGAAAATTACGGTGACAATCGTTTTTACTTTCTCTACCACGTACTCCACCCAAAAATTCGATGTCAATATTTCACAGGAAATATATGTTTTAAGGCCTCCTGAATCCAAAAAGAAAGCATTTTTCGCAAAAGGTCCGTGTGTTGTGTCTGTGTGTCTTGTCAGCCTGTAGACAGCTTAAGTCAAAAACGAAAAGTCGGTTAAAAGCCAAAGTTGGTATTTAAGTTTAATGTCTTTCAAGGATGCGACACGAAGATTTTGAAGAAAACAGCCCTACCCTAAACTATACCTTACATAGAAATTTTTTATTTTCTTGAAAATGGCTGTCATTAAAATGACATATGTTTGAGATATTTGTATGATAAATGAAATGTATATCTTGAATTTTCTGCCTATAGCCCCTGTAGTCGTATTTATTCTGGATGACTTTTGCATAACTGGTAAAGCGTAAGAAATAGACCAAATACAAAAATGTAGATTTTGTTAAAATACACAATTTATGCCCAAATTAATTTTTTGTACAGTGAACCATTTCGTAGATATACCTTGTTATGTATGTGAGTTGCGGAAAACTTAAAACTTTCGTGAAATGGAACATCCGTGTTCATTTTTTATACGTTAAGCGTGCAAAGAGAACAAAATTTCAAAGCTTTAAAATATTTGACTATCGCACAAAGCCTACTGTATTCTGCACCTACAAGGAAATAAGCAATAAGACACAGAGATAAGTTGTACAAGTGTTTATCTCTGACATGAAGAAGATATAGGAATAAGAGATTGTAAGAATGGTTAGTACAAGAGTAGAGAAGGTCATGTGAGTGCAACACATCAGATTTTTTCAGTTCAGTTTAGTTGAGGTTAGATCTGAGGTGAGGTTATAGTTCCGTATTGGTTTGTTTGCTTTAAACATTGGACATTATGAATGGAAAACGAAAGTTTTCACACAGTGAAGAGGATGTAACTATTAATTTTATTCATCAGAACTAATTTATATACCATCTGCAACATGCAGAGTACAGAAATGTAGAGAAAAACAGAAACTTGGGAAGAAATAGAGGAATTAGGCAAATAAGACTTACTCTTTCTGGATAACACTTAATTTTTAGTTTGTTTCTGCTCTGAAAAAAGGCTGAAAAGATTCTGTAGTAAATGCAGCACAATAGAGTAGACTTGACCGGTATAACCTCGTTATGTAGTTAATCTAACTACACTTGATCGTTTGGTTAAAATTGCGTATTCGTCAAAAATACTTTACCTGGGAGGTGTGAAGATCCCGAGTGTGAATTATTGTCATTTATGTGTATTACTACAAGTTCTGCAATAAACGAATGCAATATAATACTACATGTGCACAATAAACAATGGTGTACTAATACAAATATAGGCATCTGTTGTAATGTAAAAAACATTTGCGTCAGTGAATTCTGGAACTGATTGGTGTTCGTTTATATCTAGCCGTAGTAATATTCAGATTGGATTAATTTTGGTGTTCATCTGAAATATTCCACGAACTAGCGTCATTGTCCTTCAGGTGTCTCATAAGCACCTTCTGAACTACGATTAGCATACATGTACCTTAGAGCGTGTTCCACAACTTTGCTCATTATCAGTATTATCTATTAATTCATCAACCAAAATAAATGAAGTATCCAATTCCAACTCACTTTCTTCACTGCCATGCAGCTTTCCCAACCGTAGTTCAGCCATTTTACTTATAGTATGATGCTTACAGTAAAGCATTACTGAAAACTGTACTGAAAAGATCTTAATTTTTCAGTTTTAGTTCTAGTTCAGTTCAGTTTTCAGATTGGAGGAAAGCAAGGCTTAATATTGCTGACAGAAGAGGTACCGTGTCTGTTTAGAGGACCAAGGCCCGGTTGCATACAAAGTTTGGCAACATCTGAAAATCCCTGCATCCTAGCAGCAGCAATCAGTTGTTTTTGCAACTTCAGACGCATTCTGCAGGGCGCAGCACAATAGCAAAATGAGGCAAAACAAGAAAAATCGTCAAATTTCACCCGCGAAGGGGGAAATACATGTTATTGGATATTATAATTCAAAGGGATAATCATATAGTGTGATAAAAAGACACAGCTTCAGTTTCTCAAAAAGAAACTGCATGGAAGGAAGTCACTGAGGATTTTAATTCGAGTTTATTCACCAGTGACGTATATTGTGAGCTATCAAAGTAAACTAGAAATTAATAAGCAATATTAATAATAATTGCAATACCAGCCAATTTCCCTAATGAAGAACTGGCGCGTACGATGGGACTGAGTCGTTCTCTACCACTGAACAGAGGGGAGAATAAGGCTTCGGATACTTGCTGCCGCAACCTTCACTACGATACTCCCCGAATCTAATAACGTGGAAACCGGCAATTTTCCAACAACATTACAAACAGCTGGAATTCATAAGCAATTCATAAGCACCTGCCCAAAGGTCATATCGTCGCAGGGGCGTTTTTTATTCTTTTGGAGTCAGATGGGACGTTTTTGGGGATTCGTCCATCGAAGAGATCTTTTTTCCTTGGGACGATGTCTACGTGCTACAGGACAATACTTAACTACGCGTTTCCGCACCCCGCACCCATAACAGTGACCAATTCGCGGAATGGTTTTTGACGGAAACAAATTGGTCTACAAAAATTAACTTTTTCTCTTTCACAAGAATTAAAATAACAGATTCTAAAAGTATTTTTCGTGCTGAATTCAAATATAATTACAGTTTGTCCGCATCGGGCAGGAGTTTTGTGTGATATTCATTTGAATTTTTATAATATTCTAAAAAATCCGTAACTAGCTATCTAACTCAAAATTATAACTACTGATTCTGACTTACCTAGAAAGTGGTAGATAGTGATTTTCGGGTATATTTTGCATCTGGAACGTCTCTCATTTTAGTCCAACAGTAGTCAGCCAGCATATTGGAACTCCACTTGCCTTGGTACCTCTTCTCTATCGTAGAAATTTGCTGATGAAAACGCTCACCGTGTTCATCGCTGACAGCTCCAAGGTTTTCGGGGAAGAAGTCCAAGTGAGAGTCCAAGAAGTGAATTTTTAAAGACATGTTGCATCCCATAGTTTTATAAGAATGCAGAAGATCAGCCACTATGTCACGATAGTTTTCTGCTTTATTGTTTCCAAGAAAATTGCAACATAAACTTTTGAAAGACTGCCAGGCTGCTCTCTCCAGTGGATTTAACAGTCCTTCGAAATGTTCATCAGCCATTAATGATCGGATTTGTGGTCCTATAAAAACTCCTCCTTTCAATTTAGCATCACTGACTTTGGGGAATTTCGATTTCAAGTACAAGAATCCATCAGAAAGTTTATCCATAGCTTTGACGAAATTTTTCATAACTCCTAACTTAATATGCAATGGAGGCAAAAATATTTTTTCAGGATTCACTAAAGGGACACATGCCACATTTTTCTGGCCAGGGAGAAGAGATTCACGTTTTGGCCATGACTTTCTAACGTAGTGAGACTTCTTATCTCTGCTGTCCCACTCGCACAAAAAACAGCAAAATTTGGTGAACCCAAGTTGCAAACCAAGCAATAAAGCAATGACCTTTAAATCACCACAGATATTCCACTCATATTTTCCATATTGTATTTTCTCTAAAATTAGTTTCATATTTTGATATGTCTCTTTCATAGCGGCATGCGCTGCTGGTATTGATGGAAGTTCATTGCCAATATGTAGCAGCACAGACTTCAAACTTACTTTAGAGGAGTCTATGAACAATTGCCACTCATCTGGTCGGTGTTGATGCCCAAGAGTTTCCATAAGTGAACAAATATTATTACAAAACACACCATATTCTTCAGAGAAGTATTCTTTGAAAACACTATGGCGGCTACGATAACTACTTATTCTTACATCTTTTTGGAGTAAATTCCACCCTTTGAGTCTGGAAGTTAAAACTTCAGCTTGCAGTTTAGACAGATTTAAATCCCGAATCAGGTCATTAAGGTCTTGCTGATTGGGAAAGTATGGTTCTGATGAACAGCTACTGGCTTCATATGTAAGATAATTTTTATTTTCATCTGAATCGTTTTGAGTTTCAGTTAGGTCAGAATCAGAGTTATCACTTAAGGTTGTATCTACATATACTGGTACGGGGAACTCTTCACTGTGTAAGACAGGTCTCAATGCAGATTGCAAATTCGGATACTTAACTCTATATTTTGTTTTAGATGTGATTCCTTTTATATTTGTCAAAAAAAAAAAAATAACAGTCAGTTGAATGATCCTTCGGTTCCCTCCAACTCATGGGAATTGCAAATGGCATATGATGTGTACCATTTTTCCAGCCAGTCAGCAGTCTAACACACAAAACACAGCATGTATTTGGGGCCCAGCTCTTATCAAAATCACCAACTTGACAGCCAAAGTAAAGATGATTACACTTCTTTACAAGTGTGGTCATATTTCGCCTCTGAGACTTGAAGGTCAGCTCACCACAAATATAGCAGAAATTATCTGCATGATTTACACACTTTCTTGGCATGATGAAAACATTAAGCACTGAAATACAACATGCACAACATACACAATACACTTCTAAACAGAAAGGAAGGAAATATTTCACTAGTGAACAATGTCACAGTCAGCTCAATACTGACACATCACAATGCCAGACAGGTCTGAGCATGTCTAAACATGAATGAACCTGCACAGTCTTGTTTTGTGGTGCTTCAGCGTGATATTACAAATAATTTCAATAAATACGGCTTGAGTAAAATAGCTACATATGAGGTAAAGGTTCCTATGACAGGTCAATGAAAACGCTAAAATCATATTTTGAAAAGTAGCTTTCACAGAAAAACTATGCCTGATGGGAAAATTCTGACTACATATCTGAATTCAGGATGAAAAAATGCACTAGATTCACTACTCAGATTTCTTGTGAAAAAATCTTGTCGACCAGTGACCAGTATGCCGTACACTCGACTGCGAAAGATGTGGTGGAGGTGGTGAAATGTTGCATCTACGCGCACTATCTACGGCACACTGCTCAGCCAACAACGACACCAAAGAATTTAATTCCACAAAACTCGTAGGTCAAGGTGCAAAAATTAAAGCTGAGGGTATATCGTGGGTCACACCTGACAATATTACTTCACATACCTATCGCTCACCGTCGGGCAGCAGTAACACCCGTGCAAACTGGTTAACCCTATTTACATATTCCAAAAATGATTCGTTATATGCCTGAGGTTTTAAATAATTATCTTTTACAGGGCAGTTAGTGCTCTACCTGTAAAAAAACAGCGTAAAACGTCCCCATGGAGAGCACGTAATGGATTGACATCTTATTTTGCCCCTAATAACATATTGAGAATGATCTCTTTAATTATGGTCATATTTCCTTCAAAAGCAGTGAAACAGGAACATTAGAAACCTGCGGTACTTTATCCGGCACGTACCAGAAATTTTAAGAATTGTTGTGATTCCACGAAATTTTGTTAGGGATGTGATAGTTTCAACAGTTGGTAGGCCTACACGAGACCATCCACTGGAGAAAGTACAGTCTTGTTTGTTTCCACAGTTGGGTCTTTTGGCTGCTTCAGCACATTATCCAAGAACGTTACCGCACCCGCACCCTGCCGAAATGAGATATTTTTCGCAGAATCGAGATAAGAGGAGGCAAAACGAAACGTCGAGAAAATACTTAGGAAACTAATCCAGCCTAGTATGTAGCGCCGAAAGCCTCTTGAGTTGTTTGGTCAGCGCCACACCTGATTCTGAATCGGCACACAGTTCGCTAAACAGAGCCAAAGCCTTTTCGCATTCACTCGGAGATTCCTGCACCATCTAGTGATCTTCGGGCAACTTTAAAATGACCTTGTCTTTTGCACTTCGAAACCCAACCAAAATTACTGCAACGTCCACCGAAGAAGCCGTACGCCCCCGCGTATAGTTCATTCAAAAAGCAGTTCGCTCCTACGCAAATAAGCCGCACCCACCATAGTAAATTTCAATATAGTAATCTCTCCAGTCTACCATTTATCTTAATTATTGAAAACAACCAAGTTGTGCTACCAGTGATTTGCACCGTGGTGGTGCTAATCAATTCATATGACTAAAAAGGCTAACGAAGGAAGTGCGGACCTTAACACTGGGGTATCGGCAGGACAAGTTCTATGAAAAGAGTGCCCCCAAAGCATTAAATAGTACGTTTTCTGTAGTAGTGTTTAATAAGCGAATGTGAACAACAATGAAATGCCTTTGGCATATAAAAGGTAATAAAACTTTAAGAATGCCTAATTAAGCAAAACGTGCTCCCTGCTTAATCAGAAGAAGTAGCGAAACACGGAATTTTGGCACACTTAGAATTCACCTGATCTGCACACAAAATACATTATCCTCCATACGAGCTGTGCCCAAATCAACATGAAAAAAGGTGCAGCCCAGGCAACTTAATGGTCAGATTCAGCAAGGATAAGGAAAATCAAATCCAGGCCCAAACATAAAACCCACCCCGATCTAGATGTCCACTCTGGACAGAGGTCAAGCTCTCACTGCCTAAGCCAGGACCGGCACAGGCCCTGCTGCTACCTCTACCCAGGCGCTGCCAGTTGTTGCGTCAGTTGTTATGCTATCGCCAATCTCGTTCACCGGTTTATCCATTACCAGCCGCTACACTGCTGAGCTATGGGTTCTTTATCTCGGGGAATGGGTGGGCGGATATGAAGATAAACAATGCAAATAGGAATAGGGAAGACGCGGAGGGGATTCGGTAATGAAGCAAAGCATTTTGCAACTACGCTCCCAAGGGGGTACCACCAGGAGGAAGGACGAAATCAGAGGAGACACCGGGCGGCCAGATCCAGATTAACGGTACAGAAATTGACAAAGGCCCCTAAGGTGTACAAACTTTGACGAGAACTTGAGGTCTTTTAGCTCTTCCGAGGCTTTACAAGGGAACCTCGGCAGGGCCCAGTGCCCCCATATGCCACCGCCTTAACCGGACTCCGCAGACAATGAAGGACTAAGAGTGCCTGTACGCATATCATCCCTGCCAAGCTAACGTCCTCGTGACCCTGAAGCAACCAACAGGACGAAGGATGAATGAAATGATTAATGAAGTCAAATGGAAGGACAGGGGATGCAATTATTCTTCAAAACATTCTCCTAGCGATCTAGGGAAACCGCCAAGAAAATCCATGGGTCAGGAAGGTCATCCACGGGAATCGAACTTACCGTCGCCCGAATGCAAGCCTCACACGTTAACACGGAGCCATCTCACTCGGTAATATCATTTAAGTTGACTACTAAATTTAATTCAAGTTAATAATCATCGTTTTCAAGTGAATCTCCGATTGCCCCCTTTTTTAAATTTATTTTACAACCTGCGTTTTCCTCTGTAGGTATATCACAGGGAATTTAATCTCAGAAATTCTGTACAGATATTGTTGGAATTTTTCATGGTTTGTAAGGAATTGTGCGAGTATGAATGTCGGGTTTAGCACTGTTTCTTGCCTGGTATGAACGTTCGGGATGCTGAGTTTTGTGTAGAGGCCTTTGTGCGAGGATGCATAAATCTCGTTCCATATATTTGTGTAGTATTCATGATGCCTTTGTTTGCAAAATGAGAGAGGTATTCTGTCATTGCTATTATTCTTTGAGACTTTGAGTCTATTTTTGCGGGGAAGTCTGCCCTTTCATCACACTGTCCAGTGTGTTCTTGGATCTATTAGAATTTGATTTGGTTAATACGTTGTAAATCTTGGAAATCTGTCCTGATCTGACGAACAGAAGGATTTATTGGTTTTTATTAACTGGGTTCAAAGCTGTCTGTGAGCGAACGTTTATGGTATATTTTGTTGTAGGCTTTTAGCACCCTTTTCATCCATTTTAGGGTCATCAGAATTCCGAATAGCTGGGCTTGAAATACTTATGCATTGGTGATAGAATTTGGCCGATTTTGAGGAAACTTCTGTTCCTTCTTTGCAGACTACCAATGTTTCCTTCTGTTTTTGATACATCAATGTAAAGGATGTTATCACCATATCAGCCAGAGGAGCTTTAAGAGTTACACAAATGATTCTGAATCCTAACACTTGAAATTGTTACTGTCGAATTAATTTGCTAATGCTAATTTCTTACATATCCAGTTATACAGTTTAAAAAGAATTGTTTCCTTGATGATGATGATGATGATGATGATGATGATGATGATGATGATGATGATGATGATGATGATGATGATGATGATGATGATGTTAAACGTAGGTTGCCATGTGCTGCAGAAATGCTCAGCTGACAGATTCCTTAACAGAGACCGCTAAATCACTATAAACCGAATGTGGTACAGAGCACCGCGGCTGCCAACAGTCGATTACAGTGAACACATCAATAAGACTGTTATACTCGATGAGAAAGACGCAAATTTTAGAAAAATACTCTTTTATTAAGTCCAGTTTAATGGCTATCTCTACCAACATTATGTATGTTGCCAAGCCTTAAAGATGCTCTCATCTCAAACACTATTTTAGACTATACTTAAGAATTACGTAGTAACGTCTGTGATAGCTGAACACGCCATATTCTAGCAACACATTTGAGATAATGGTTTCGTTTGTTACATTAACACAACTAATTGTCTATACGTGTCCTAAATTTTATCAATAATGACTCCCATCTATCTCTTGACTTGCTTGCGCTGTTATTGATTTGATGTTTCACTTTTTGTACGTTTACTGCATTTTGGGAACTTACACAACTGAAATACGGCGAAAAATATTGGAATATATATATAATTGGAATTATACAGCTTTTTACAACCTTTATTCAAAATGGGTTTTCCTCTTTTGGTGTTTCAGTTGTTTATAATCTGTGAGGTTTAACTTGTCGTGTCCCTCTTAGGCAGAGAAAGGAATATTCGTCATCTCACTTTATAACAACGCAGGCAAAGCACATACACCACGCATCAGTGGCGGAGCGACCGCCCGAATGTTCATTTCCCGATTTACCGCCAGAAATTTCAAACGAGTCTTCGTCTCTATCTTCTGATTCCGATTCTTCTAAATTTATGAATAATATGTCCGTAATTTCATCTATCAGCCCATTTTTTATCAGTAAAACGTTCACTGTGTTGTACATGCTCGCATAGCACATACGCCAATGGCAACCTTCACTCAACATACAATGGAAGTGGAGGTTTCGAGTTTCTAAAGGTCTTGAATTTCCACGAATCGCGACAAAAAAGTGGTTGCTGTCCCACCTATTTCCACTAACCTGTGTTAGACAAGGACAGCACTCTGTGTTAGACAAGGACAGTACAAAAAGTGACAACTTACACCTCAGAGACTGTAGTTCTGTGGAAAATAAGGTAAACACGTAAAATTAAAGTTAGTTTCATTTTAAAATTTGAGCTTTTGGAATTTCTTCTCCGCAACTTTGCTCATTCAGAATTTTCCACAATTTTTCATTGAATTTTTATGAAATTCTTCATGCACTCCATAACGCCAAAAAATTGAAGCTGTCGTATACATTGTTTTCTTTGTTGTATTGCTAATTAACGTTGAAAAAAATATGGTAGGTACTGAAAACATTGAAATTTATGATGATTTTTTTAAAGTTAATTTTTAAGTAAAAATGTTACATAACAAAGTTGTTCACTGTCATGAGAAACGGACATGAGTTTTAAAATAATTATTTATAATAGTTAATATTGTGGAACATTCGGCATAGGACATTAAAATTAAAGTTTAATTACTCAATACCTTCAAAAATAAAAACGAAATCTGCTTTTAATGATTAATAAAATTAAGAATAGCTTAAGATTAAAGTTTCAACTAAATTGATGGCTAATTGTATAAATCCGTTGTGTAGCCGGGTGTGGCCCGCGGGCCGTCAGTTGAACCACTTTTGGTTGCTATGGGAACAGGGTCTGTATCGGAAGGAAGCAGGCTGTAAAGGAACGGTGAAGCCCAAGGTTTCTCCGTATTCACTTTAATTGGAAAAAAAGGTTTGGAGGGGAGAGGCGCCTCTGGTAAAGGTGCTGAATGAAGTCATTGGACCAGCATCGGCTAGGAGAGGAGAGGCAGGCCGACCTTGGAGAGAACGTGATCGTGTTGTGAGACACCGCCCCTCGCAGCCCGGTCGTCCGGCCGGCCGGTCCGGACAATCCGGAACTATTCCGATCTCAACTCATCTTTTCTCTTGCATTCCTGCCAGTTGTGAGGGTAGGATAAAACTGGCCACCTCCTAGATTTCCTACTGTGACAGCAGTTTTTTCTGCCACCTACCCAGCTAGGTAAGTATTTTCATTCCACTCTAAAATTCTACAACAAGATTTCACAACAAATACGATTCCAAAACATACCTTCAGAAAAAGGTCCGGTGCGCGCATTTGTAGGTTTGCGCCTGAGGAGCAAAATTGGGATAAATACGATACTTGGCAATTCGCCTCTCACCAAGACAGTCCAGGTTCGATATGTGGGATTTGTGGTAGACAAAGCGGTAACTCTGGGTTATCCAGTTTCCCTCGCCATTCATTACACCGCCATTTCCTTTCACACTCTCACACCAGGCTTCGGGCTGATCACCCATCTTGGATAAGCGTTCTGATCTAGAGTTTGTCTGTTCCGCCACAGGTATCCGACCCCTGGTGATTACTTTAACCCTTTACTACATGAATTATTTGGCTACATATACCTACCCTCTTCCAATTTTTGAACCGGTTTAAGGTAACCCTGACACAGGCATCTAAAAGGAAGTAATTAGAATAGGTATGACTGTTAAAGATCAAACGAAATGAACTGGCTATCCATTCAAAGTCGAACGGCCTGAGTTTAATCACAGCTACCACAATCAAAAGTAAGTGTAGTAAAGAATGGGGAGAGTCCACGTAAAGCAAACGCGCTCGCCTACCACCTAGGCGGCCCGGGTTCGATCCCAGGGACCCGCATGTGGTATTCGTGGTGGACGAAGCGGCGTCAGGGCGGGTTTTCTCCGGGTACTCCGGTTTCCCCCGCCATCTCATTCCACCGGTGCTCCATCTTCATGTATCATCAGTGTCACCGCCTGCGGTGCCGTAGTAGTAAAAGCGGGCGTTAAACACTACAACAACAACGTAAAGCAAACAGTGGGATGGTACGCACGGATAATGATAGACTTATATTAGATTATAATTCTATGGACTTTGACTTTTGAAAAATAAGAGGAAATAAAACAAACTACAATACTGAAATAAATTTATGTACTTGTGACATAAATAGCTGCGAATAACCTTATTTTATTGTTAAATGTCAATATAATATGAAATTAACAAAAAAAGAAAACACTGATAAAATATTCTAAAACTAACTAAACACATTTGTTGCCAAATGGCAACACTGTGCAACTTAATAACTGCTATTTATCCTTACGCTAAAAAACGTTAAAGAAAGTGCAAAACAGAACTGCATTGAACAAAGCAGAACCAACCTTTCTTTTATATATACCCAAGCGACATCTTCCCAAAGTTTCACACGAGGTTGGAGGGAGTTTCTGTAGATTTCTCGCGTCCCAAGAGGAGTTCCGAACACTTCGATAAGTGGAGAGCGCCTCCCTTTACCTCTCCAACCTCACGGCAACCGTCGCCGAAACCACTCCCAGCGCAAGTAGGGGCAAACAGCTAGAGGCGTCCTCTACAATATGGAACACTGACTTAAAATTTTAGGGAAAACATGAAGTAGACTTATTATAGAGAAAAACAGGTATAAAATCGAATTATTACTATTATTATTACTATTACTATTATTGCTACTACTACTATATTATTATTATTATTATTATTATTATTATTATTATTATTATTATTATTATTATTATTATTATTATTATTATTATTATTATTATTACTAAACGCTTGAATTCTTTCAGTTGAATGAGTTTTACAAAACTATAAATTTTATAATTTATAAAATAAAAATTCAGTCCTCCGTTTCAGGTAATTTCTGAGAAAGCGCCGTCCCCCCCCCCCTTTCTCTAAATTGTTTAAGACTAATTTTTCTCCAGACTAAGTACTATAAAAAAATGGCCAGATTTATGTGTTATCGAAGTAATTCATTTCTGCATTACTCTATGAAGTGTAAGAAATCTGCAGATAAGTAACATTCTTGCCACAATCCCCCATGTTCACGTTTCACTTGGGATTCAAACCTGTTCCCCAGAACTAGCAGTGCCAGTCACTAACGTTATGTTTTGACATAGGTTTTATAATTTCGTATTACTTTAAAACGCACATTCACATTCTTATTTTTCAGCCTGTACCTAATGCGACCTAATTTCAATTTAGAAATATCAGATGATAGATTATCTCATTCATAATATGACGTTAGCATGATAGAGACGAATAACGCTTAAGAACGTCTTGGAACTCAACCAATCGCGGCTTGCCTACGGGTAATTATTGCCTCCGAGGAGCTGATAATTACCTGATAATTACGTCCCTCCTATTTAAACGCATCTCTACACAGCGAGTATCATCCGTCTTTTGTTCCCACTGCGGGAGATTCATACAAAACAAAATGGTAGAGCTAATATCTGCTCATTTGTAATGCATTTAATCGGACTAAAACGGAAACATTGTGTTTTCCAGAGGGTCTACAGTGCTGTCCTATAAATGTAATATTTAAACCTTTCTTTTGAGAGTATGGATTATTTTACTAATTCAACTGTTGCATATGCTGCAATTTAGACTCCTGAAATAATTAGTTAATATCGAAATTTCTTGTGATTGCACTTGCAGTAATTCTTGCTGCATAGTCTGCGATGAGAATTCCTACTGGCAATGTAATAGCTGAATAAACTGCAAGCACACGAGGAATCGCAAACGTAATGATGTTAGAGAAAATGGATATGAATTTTTATAAGAAAATTTGTCATCACAAACTATTCTTTACATGAAAGTTTTTCGTTATTATGGATTTTCTTATATAGAAAAGAACAGAATATAATAAATTGCCGCATGTTTAAAAGGTTTGCACGTTTGATGAAAGTTTTGCCTTCTGTACTCTCGCCTTCTAAGAAAAATATAATTTATAATAATTTCAGCAAATATCACCTCGATTAATATGGGGTAATTAGAAAAATAAAGTGTTATAATAAATTTTACAGAAGCATAAAATAAACGATAATAGGCAAAGAAAGTCATGTGAATGCAGCACTTTAAATGTTTGTCATGTCTTGGACCATATGACGAGAGATGCAACTTTTTTTTAAAAATTATTTTCCCTACATAGTTTTCCAGAGTTTTGGTTACAAGAATCCTAGTGGGATTAAGAGAAGGTTGGCAAGCCTGCAGTTCAACATACTTGTGCGGTCACACAGGATTCCTCATTCTCACAACCCCTCTCCCCACTGCATTGCCCCTCCTTGAAATTCCACCTGTTGCTGCCCATTCTTCCTATTCTTCTTCTTCTTCTCCTCTCGTATTTTATTTTTTGCCGTTGTTCTTTCTCCACCCTTCGTCTTTCTATCTCTCTCTTCCCAATTACGTCGTGAGGTTGGTAGGCTCGCATCTCTCCGGAATGCGGTGCTCTCTGTTTACTGATTAAAGAATAAGAAAAAAAAAACACTTTCTCTTTTTAGTCAGCTCCTTTTAGGACGAACAAATAAACAAAAGAAGCCGTGTCTCTTGCGACCTTCGCCTGTTCTGCTCTCCATCCCTTAATACCAATTCTCATAATTCAGGCAAACCATTTTGTAGTTATTAATAACGTTTTATTTTTCTATTATAGTGTATAATTTAAAAAACTAGGAATCTGAACATCCTCAGGGAAGTTTTACATAAAGTCAATAGCATGAATGGATATATAATTATTCGTAAGATCTTTGCCGAAATGTTTCGCTTTCTTGGGAGAACTGCAAATTATTCAGACCTATATCCTTGGTTTTCATAATGCAAGCAGAAAGTTTGAACACAACCTAGAAAATGACATATTATAAAGCTTTTTGTCAATATAGCTATAAATTTAAACTAGTGGTTCTATCACCAAAAAATTGAATAGTTTTAATTTAATTTCATTATGTTTTATGGCTTTTTTCAGCTTCCAGTCAGTGGGAATCGATTCATATCTCAACTTAGTCAACCAGAGACATCAGAATATGTTCACCACGTGGAGCAAGTCACGTATAGGAGCTGGGTCCCCTTTACTACTGTGAACACCTTAGTTGCGATGTCAGTTTAATTATAAAATGAGGATGTACGCCTCTCTGTGAGAAGCATAGCTCAAAAACGAGTCGGGTAAATATCAAACTTTATTTAAGCTCACCGTGTCCTAAAGATTCATACCAATATTTTCAAGACTATACCCACACTCCGAAGCACTCTTGAGTCTTTTTGTTAAAAATAACAAAACTATTTTCATTAAAATACTGTGCCGTAGAAGCTATGGCCCAAAATTCAGTCAGCGAGTTAGCGAGTACATTTCCGGCGCGACTGTAAGTGCTGTTCTCCGAGCGAGTTGGTGACAACTGTGGTGATGTCCCCCACTAGTGAGCCGTCCGAAAGAAGAGGCTACATCACGGAAGAAAGTGGGGTGAATGCGAAAACAGTGAAGTGACTGAACAGTGGTACTAGTTCGCGTCAGTGATGTGGCAGTGTGAACTAAGCTAAATCTCAGGGAAAGTTGAATTAGGCTTTTAAGCGACTGTGAACTGCCACTGAGTGAAGCGGTAGTTCAAGAAGTTGCAGCAGTTAAACGTTCTCTATTCTCACCTGTTTAATATTCCAATAGCATCCTCAAAATATTGGTTGTTCCTTCTAGCTTCAAACATAGGTTAACATTCAAAATAATAGGAGTTGAGATATTTATTCATTGTAAGTGCATTATATGCATTAATGTAATAAGTAGCTATCATAAGAATCAAAAACATAATTGCTGATCTTCTGTCCCTAGAATCTTCCCTGCAAGTTTGGGATTGGAAAAGACACAGGCTTATAGAAGTTATTCGAGTGATGAAAGTTTGGGCCGTGAGTGAGTGAGTGAGTGAGTGAGCGAGCGAGCGAGTGAATGAGTGAGTGAGTATGGTTTAAGGGTCCGCCAACAGCTAAATCTTTAAGGTCCGAAGTCCAAAAATAAAAACAGTGAAACCTAAAACCTGTGACGCCTCAACCTGAAGAATCCAACAAGTGAAAAGTTAAAACAGTTAAAACTTGAACTTAAAAATTGGTCGGTAATAAGGTAAGACATTAAAACCTTAAAAAATAAATAAAAAATCCAAAAAGGCTAAAAGCTCCGAAATAAAACACAAGCTAAACCTGCCTACCAAAGTCAATATTGGAGACAAACCTCAGCACTGAATTAGCAGCTACTGGGTCGTTGCCTAAAATTGAGGGCAATGTTAGACCCAGGACCAGGGACTGGCGTATCGCAGACAATCACATGTGCTACAGAGGGTGGAACGGAGCACGTGGTACAGACAGGCGCCGGGTCACCACGCAAAAGATGCCCATGGGTGACTCGTGTGTGAGCTATCCTCAAGCGGGTACGGTGTCCCTGATGGCCCAAAACTGCTGTCACATAGCAAATAGATGGCGAAGTTTGAGCCGCGACACAGAAGTTACCCACTTCCATATTTGCTTACTTCTATGGACTTCTCCACTTCTGCAGTTCCCTTTAATTTCCACCTGTCATCTTTCTCGACCTTTCCGATCATCCATCCGCATTCGTCGATGCTTCATCATCTGACACAAATCAGTTTTCCACATTTTCCTTGATCGCGCACATTTCTTTCTTCCTCGCGGTGATCAGAGGATAATCCTTGGCCATTTTCTTTCTTTCTTTCATTCATTCTTATCACATTCTCACACCATTGAGGGATTACTTACTCAATTCTTTTCATAAGCGATTCTTCCATGTCCATTAATTTTCTTGTCTCGTTCTTTTTCCCTTCCAATCTAGATATTCTGGCTGCTCTTCTTATCCCATCCATTTCTACCGCCTTAAGTGCCCTTTTCTCTGTCACATATACTGATATCGGTTTTAATAAACCAGCTACTCAGTTTTAACCATGTTGACCCGAAGACCTGCACCGAAGGCTTCCAGTAACTTCTTCATATATTTCGCACTGAGTTTGGGACTGCATTGTACCTTCCCTGTTACCCCCACACCTTTACAGGACTGATTCCATCGCTCTAAAATATGTTGCAGATTTATCTTGAAAGGGTTTGGGACATACCACGTCCTTGTCTCAAGCTCTTTGACCTGGGAAACGGTGTTGGTAGTTTCTTCTCCATCTTCACTATGCGTACCTTTGTAACTACTAGTAATTATGAAACTGCAATACCAATATGTTCCATAGCTTTCCACAACCCATTGCTGAGTTGTATGTTTTCTCAAGATCAATAACTATAAGGTGAATCTTCTGACCTTTGACACACAACTTTAACTTTTTCTGTTTTTGTGTGTTTCTGGCATATTATTACACAAACCTCAAAAATATTTTACAATAAAGCAATCCTGATATAAAATGCATTTATTTTAACAGCAAGAAAACAAGAAAAAGGTTTTATTGCTGTATGCTAAAAATATGGACTAAGAAATCAAAAGAAAAAATTTAAGATGATTATAATTGCTACTCGCAGTTCTCACAGAACTGAATTTGCTCCGGCTCCCAAGAGATACGGAAAACTGGAAGTATTTTGGTAGCAATGAAATGTTCTCTGTCGTTTAGATAGCCTCTATTTCATGGCCGAATATGGATGGGGTGGACCCAGGTTAAATAATTGGTAGTACCACATTGCTGGTCGATGACTATACTCACCCTTTTTTAAAACTAATATTGCCCATAATTATGCTTTAAATCCAGAATACATTTCTATGCATTCAAACAATAGATAAAAAGTAGTCATCGTACACAATGCTACCACGCCATTTCATAATGACCCCACAGAAGAGACAAAATGATATCTTCAAATGCAAATTTTTGGACGTTAAAAATACGGTGTCTCAAATGGTTTCGTTTAGAACTGCCCTGTGGGTAGCAAGAGGGTGGTTCCAAAAAATTGAAGTAACTATGCCTGAAACGGTGAAACCGTAAAAAAGATATCAAGCACATTGGTAGGTAAGGCAATGGGGTTTGAATCCGAGATCTTCCGAATGCAAAATACGCGCTTGAAAATACTAGGGCAGTAGGTATTAAGAATTGCTCTAACATGCACGGCAAGTTCTTTGAAGTTAGGAATTTACTTATCTCCAGTAAGCATTCAATTATAAATAAATGCATGCAATATTCTATCATAACGTTCGTAGGTCCTTCAAACCCCTCTAATATGTGCTCATTATGGTGCTCTATTTGGCAATTAACATATGGGAGATCCATATGCAATAAATCTAGGACACGAGACCACCGGCTTTACTTCCCTTCCGAAGGCAGCCATCCTAAGGAATTTTACGCCCAAGAAAATACAAAACCTCCGCTGGGATTGAAAGTGCTATCTCGGGAACCAGAGGCCACAGAGGACAACCGTTATGAATGAAAGTTTACTAAAATATCAGCAAATTCCAGAGACTTGCCCGATAATGATGAGAAAGTGTCAGAGTTGTACTTCAGACAAAATACAACCAGTATATCTGAAGAAAGAGGATGTAGGCTGCACACTGCCTGGCTATGGTTGACACTAAATTTAATGGCGGGTGGCTCAACAAAATGTGCAATCAGCCTTGCGGTGTTGAATAAGCTAAAGCCGGCGATACGACGCCATTTACACTGAGAATGTCGCAGTGTGCTGTTCACAGTGTTGGTTCAAAATGTTTACAACAATCGATGGACCCACCGACTGTGAAATACGGTCTGTGCTTCGGTTTGTCACAGCAAGGGACGTTTCAGCAGCGAACATTCATCGACTGATCAGTGAAGTGCATGGCCCCAATTCGGTGACTGACAGCAAAGTCCATACGTGAGTGACAGCTTTCAAGGCCGGACCGGACAGTGTCCATAATGAACTGCGATCAGCCAGCCTACCACGATCACAAAAGATTTGGTCAATACCGTGGATGATCAGATCCGAGAAAATCGGCGATTGATAATTTATACTGGTTATTCAGTCGTTAGTCTCACAGGCGGCAGACATCTATGACGTCGACGTAGAAAAACTTGTACAACGTTATGACAAAATGTTTGAACAAATGTGGCAATTAAGTAGAAAAATAAGGAAAGATGCAAGGAATTAAACAAAGCAACCCTGTAATATTTGATGTGTATAAAGCATCGGATCTCTGTTATATTTAACAGTTTTCCTCCCAAAAGATATAACATAGCAGAAGTTACATTTAAAGCGTAGGGAGGATTTAGTGTTAAGACCTTCAAATATGCTGCACATAAATAACAATCTGATAGTTATGCAACCTTTTGGTTTGACTTATTCTGTTTTCTTTGTTTCCCTTTCTTTCTCTCCCTCTCTCTTTCTCATCCACATGCGGGTGTGCATTTATTATTATTATTATTATTATTATTATTATTATTATTATTATTATTATTATTATTATTATTATTATTATTATTATTATTATTATTATTATTGTTATTATTATTATTGTTATTATTATTGTTATTATTATTATTATTATTATTATTATTATTATTATTATTATTATTATTATTATTATTATTATTATTTGTTTATTAATTTATTCATATAGTTCACAGCAATACAAACATGTATTTTCCCTTGATCTCTACCGAATTTAAAATTAAATATTGTGTACTAAACTTTCTCATAGGTAAGAGGAAGCTAAAGAAAACGAAATCACAAACTAAAGAAAAGAAATAGGAAAATGTTGTTTAAAATTTTCCGGTTAGACCAGATAAATGCTTCTTTGATGAAGGTTATTTTTCGGCATGTTTTCAAAGTTTAGTTTACGAATCTGATCAATTCCCAGGCAATTTAAGTTTTTTATAAAAGGAAAGAATCGATATCACTGACAATATGACAGGCGGTAGCTAAATCCTAATCAATCAATTTGCATCCTACGTTCTGCTTACGTATTCAGAATTAATTATTTTCTTCCTATTCAAATTAGATGCACGTTTAGAAATTCTGGGAATTAATAACATTATCAAGTCAGTGAACCCAGCCATACGATTGCCAAACACTAAACTTACGACACAAAATAATTTAAGACCACAACCCCTCTGTGACAGATATACCAGACTGAAGTAAACACTTTTCTTGCAGGAAACAGTTGCAAATAATAGAGCTTGCTATCAAGAGAGTTGGCGTGAGGCTCGCATTGTGGTCTCGGGTTCAATTCCCTCGACCAGCTTGGGTTTTCATGGTCTTCCCTGACCGGTTAGCGAATTCCGCAGTAGTTTCTCATATATTGCAATTTTCTTTCCATCCTATCATTTTCATTCTGTTTCCTTCTTATGTTTCAAGTGTTTGTACGTTTCATAGCGTACTAGCGCGGATGCTTGCTTAAGAGAAAGACACTAGAGGGCTGCTTAGTTGAACGGGTTGTTCATTGCTCTATTATTGGGACGGGTCCAACAGTCAGTAACTATTAGGGACTTCCGCGTGTCCCAGTGTCTGCGCTCTATAGCCTCCTGTGATACCTTCCCTTAATGTTGGGCTGTGATAGCCCGATTATATCTGTAGTCAGAATGCCCGAAGTGTCCCCCTTAGTTGTGCATCCTATAATTAATCATACCGAGCCAGATGTCTCCGCAGTATAACACACAGCATGACTGTGACACTATGACGAAGTTCAGACGGAGGACTTAGCACCTCAACCAATGAAATATTTTGTATTTGTGCCCCTGGCGGGGTGACCCCTAGGGGGAGTAATCAGTGGATACTAAGAATGGTCGGACTGAAAAGAAACGATAGAAGAGGGCAAGGTCCCAAACAACAACAGATTTAAACTCCTAGATGGTGATTGGTACAACCGATACCACCTCCCCCCCGCCCCCCCCCCCCCCTTACAGGTTTACCATCTCCGGAGGGCCAGCAAACTGAAGACCTCCTTCAATCCAGGGGACAAGGATGTACACAGAGAGAAATTTCCCTCCATGCACGCCGAAACTCTCATCTACACTTCCTATCCTGAAATAGCCATCCAGGAATGAAAATTGAAATGAAATGAGAATTGAGGTGAAATGAAGGGATAAGACATTCGGAGGATATAACTTCCTTCCCAGCATTCTCCTGGTGACCCGGTGAAACCTCCGATAAAAGCCATGCATCAGCAAGGTCGGCTACGGGAATCGAACCCATGACCTCCCGAATGCGAGCTACAAACGTTACCGCCTGACCTTTTCCTAATCCACATATCTACACTACTTCCTGGAAACGCCTCTGTAATATTTACATACATCACGTCAGTAATTAGGGACTCTGGGACGAAATTTTCTAACTTTTCAATTTTACATCTGTTTACCTCAAAATTGGCACACATAATATGAATAAATAAAGAAATAATGCGCACAAGCTCAATGTTCTACCTCAAATAGTTCTTCAGATCATAGAATCAAATACTTTTAATTAGCCAAAAAAATACATTGTTTTAAAACTGCCTTCACATTTTTCAAGGAAGATACTAGTGGCATTTTCCGATTCTTATGTAAACTGGAAATAAATTAAGCTTTTTTATTGAGTTGGTGTTAGTATCCTTCTTGCAGGGAAATAGACTTTTGTTTTTAGGAAGTTGTACCATAATATTTATACAGGGTTAAAAGGAAGATTTTATTTTGTGAGTAGGAGTGATTCGAAACGAGGAAACTGCGAACAAAATAAAATCCTTTTAACCCGTTCATCATACAGTACTAAATATTTATAGATATATTAAAGGTTATATATAAATATATGATATTGTTTTACCTTTCTTGTGGGCATAATAGTCTTCGGGTTGCGATGTTCGTTTGCCTTGCGTAGCATCAGTGTTGATAACATGGCTTTTACAAAACCATAATATTCTACATAAGGGAGGCAGTGAAAATAATAAAACGACGAAAATAACGTAACGAAATTTAATTTATTAATTAATATTACAATTTTTTCTAAACTTACTCATATTTTGAGAAAACTGAAATGTTGCTCGCACAATTATTTTTAACAAGCATTGTGTAACTCAGATTTACGGCCTACTGGAATGAGGCAATGGTCATATTCCACAAAAAAACAAAGTTGGCACTATCGGCGTGTTAAAAGCTTTTGAGTACTGAGTGGTAGAATTTTATATTTTTGATACTGTCTTTTGTGAGCCAATGAATATGGCAATCATCAAATGCATATTTGAATCTTTGGATAACACGTTTGAGATTATGTGTGCAAATTTACATAGAAATTAGAGTAAAGCTGAAATTTCAAGAATATATTTCATATAAAATGCAAAACTGAGAGGGGAGGGGGAACTGTGGTGCACTACAGTATGGTTAAAATGAAGCGCACAGGTGACTTAAATATGTCCTGGACTTTAAAAATGGTGGTTCGGGAAAAATATCTGGCCAAAATGATTCACAGATGTCAATAGAATATTTATATGTAATTATTGAAAAATCGAAAATGCCATTTTCAGCTAAAATGTAGTCCTAGGGTTCCTAACACACATCAGAGAACATTTACGTTCTAGTTGCGCTGCCTATACAAGAAAATAAATCAAATAACAATGTGCATTTTCGTGAAGACGTTAAAGCCCGGATGACATGTTACGAGCCGACACTGAATAGACGAACAAAAAGCATGGCAGATGCGGTGATCACGGAGATCGCATAACTGGGGAATGCCATTTCGTGACGAAGCCTGCTTGTTCCTTTTGAAGCGCTGTTTCCAGGCGTGATGAAGAAAAGCGAACATAATGATGTACTTTACACTAAATAATATCTAATGGTAGCTTCAGCTCACGTTCTAAGGATGCCAGGATCGAATCTTGTGTGAAGTTCAGTGTCCTTCCCAAATCATACGTCAGTGGCAATAGCGATACTAAATACCTACATTAACTACTGTCCATAACTTCCAAGAAGAAAGGAAGGGGAAAAGGAGAGACAGAAAGAAGGAAAATGCTGGTTTAACTACAATTTGGTGACGATGCACCTCTTTTTGAATGGGATTGTCCTGTGCTTTTTACTCAACGAGGTGGCACCGTGGTAATGTGTCCGACTCGGATTCCAGAGGTTTCGGGTTCGGACCCCTCAACTGCGCCCTCCATGTTTGTTGCTTTTCATTGTTTCTTCTTGTCGCTTAGGCGAATGCTGAGTACTTTCTGTTATACCCGATTCTCTTTCCATCATTTCTCCATCATTCTCTTTCCTTCTTCATCTTCCAGGCATGCTTATAGATTCGTGGTGGACGCGGTACGAACAGATGGTGTATGGGAATATATGATAAATGATTATATGACATTGACATACCCATATAATTACTGTGGGTTTTGATATTGGACTGCGTGAATGAGAAAGTGATATGGAATGTGATAATGCGACTTTAATTAGGTGTGCACATTGTTCTCTTCCACTTTGTTTTAACCACTTCATCAAAATTCCACATCTGCACTTTGAAAACTAATGTAAACACTATCAGATGTGTAGTATGTGCATTTTGCGTTATTATAAATAATTTAAGCAGAGGTTTTTTTTTTTTTTGCACTGTCTGATACACAGACGTCATTGAATTACAAATAATTTCCCTCCTATGGTATTGATATCTTGGTACTTTGTTTCTCTCTGTTAAAATGTCACTTGAAGTAGAATGCAACGTTTTGCATGGAAATGACATATACCACTGTTTTGTTTATGATTAATTGTTATTCTAAGCCCGTTTTCATAAGGTTCCGAGTGTTCGAGGTCAAAGGTGTCCCTTGTTAGTATGGTCCAAGTGCCATCTGGGCATACGTATGGAACATGTCTCTTGCGTTAAGAGACTAGTAAGGCATGAAAATTAGTCACTAGAGTGTAAATCAGAGATTACGTTCCATTGTAGAGAAACTGCCAATGTGGTGAACAAACTGCAAGATCAAGGTGTGAGAAACTATTGAATGAGCCAGAAAGAAATCTAGGCTCTCCAGTGTTGAGAGCTATGTTGAAATTATCCATGAAATCAGCGATGAATTTGCTTTCTTTCGCAGTGTTTAACGCCTGCTTTTACTACTACAGCACCGCAGGCGCTGACACTGACGATACATGGAATGAAGATGGAGCACCGGTGGAATGAGATGCCGGGGGAAACCGGAGCACCTGGAGGAAACCCGTCCCAGCGCCGCTTCGTCCACCACGAATCCCACATCGGTTGCCTGGCATCGAACCCGGGCCGCTTTGGTGAGAAGCGAATGGTCTAACCACTTTAATAAACTTTTAACACACCTCTTTATCTGTTGAATTTTAAATATTGTAACAAATGAGAAAACATCAGTTACTGCTAATCACAGTTTATTGTCTTCTAGTGAGTCAGCGTAGTGCTAACGTTACACTTAGATCACTTTTGTACAAACTCAGAGCAACAGAACAACTGTCGAATCGAATCACAGTAAAGAACTGTCAGATTACACTCGCACTGAACTGCTACCCGGCACGAGTCACTGAACGCTTCGTGTACGTTTTTCCTGCTCTAACACTTCACCACAAGCACGACTGGAACAACTTCTTCTGCTACTGCTTCCCTTTCGTGCACGAGCAGATCCCTTATATAGTTCTTTAGACAATGGAAATGTTTTGGAAGTAGAATGATCGGGAGTGGTTGTGAGAGAACAGTCCAGACACCGCACCGCTACGTAATAGCTATTGTTTCTGGAGCCTCTATTGTCCCGCTGGTGGCCGGGTCTTTCGGGTAGGTAAACGCCTCCGAACCTTGTTGGCGGGCGGAGATCAGGCCCCTACCGATATTACTTACCAGCCGTGTCCGGGCTGACTGAAATGATCCCCTTTTTGTTCGTTTTCTCCCTATATTTATTAGTATTTATCTGAAATCATTACAATAGTTATTATTAAATGCTCTATTTTCCTTATAATTTAATTAATATTTTAAAAGTATTTATGAATTTCAGTATCACGGTAGCATTATAGACATGCCAGGAGTCTTCGACCGGATACCACAATGGTCCGACGGCGCATTGCGTGCATACAGGCCAATAGTGGCCAATTTGAGCAGTTCTTGAGAATGCCAGTGCTGTATTTAGTACTCTTAACGACCTTCTCTGTAAATCTTCCCTACCATCATAAATTGTGGTCAGGGACCAGAAGTACCATAACAAATTACATTTGTTTTGATTTTCTCTAGTTCCTGTATTAATTTGAACCAATAGTTTCGGAGCATTCTGTATATTGCTGATACCTCTAGAAGTCGTTCATATTTTCTAAAGCTCTCAAAATATTGGGGTGCTGGAACTGCCTCAACATATTCAGCACGATAATTTGGAATGGAATCTAAGGAAGGCTGATTTAGGGCTCGTGTTTTTTTAGGCTGCCAGTGACTTCAGACAAAGCTCCGAGTACAACCTCAAAAGCAATAGGACCAACAACTACAGCCTGAATTAAGTAGTTTCCATCACAGGAGAAGTTAAAGATGTGGGAGTAAGGATTCCTCTTGGCATTCCCAGAACTTGTGCTTGCCAAGTCGATCTTGAGATAAACACGATGGAATTTCCCTGTTTGGTATTCCGCAGAGAGTAGCTCCTTCTAGCTACTGTGAACTCTTTACCCTGTGTTCGACACTTCGACTGCAAGTATGTGATTCATTCAGTTAGAGCGCTCTCTGGGGCACCTGAGCCTGCCGTAATTGTATTATTATACACACTGGCTAAATAAATAAATGTTGCTTAATAAACCTATGAGAAACTTTCGCACTTCGCCCTTCGAGTTCTATATTTGCATTTCTAGAAGAAAAACATTATGTGAATTCCCACCTATTTTGTGCACAAACTCTGAAAAAGACTTCGTGAGAAGCCGTCCAGAAGAGGTATTTATAATTTAATTTAATTTTTAATGCACTTCCCTCATTTAAGTGCTGCCAAGAAGACAAAGTATAACTTTACAATTAACATGTTGTTTTAAAAAACTTACAATTATATAAGATTAGTTGTGACATTAAATTAATTATTAATAATCAACTTCAAGTAAATAGAAATATTGGGTATCGATCTTTTCATATTAAAATTCACATAATAGCTGAGTAAAATTAATGTTATCACATCTAGGATATGTCACACGTTTTATTTCAATAGTGGGTATGGGATGTGACTTTTCTTATGAGTGCGTTTGGAACTTTTTGTGTGACTGTTTCCGTCGTGTGAAGGAGATTTATTGTATGCACAAATTAAATCTGTAGCTTGTATGTTGTATAGTATTAAGATAAGCAAGGCGTATCTACTTATAGAATACAACCGCGGTTTCGTGCGTATAGTGCTACTAGGTTAGGTTACTATTGTAGGGTAGACTTTAATTTAATTATATAACACGTATAGGATAAAAGGTAACAAAATTAAGGATGAAAGATCAAAAAGAAGTTTATCAGGTAAGCAAAATGCAGGCGTAAATGGGAAATTTCGACAAATATGCCCATACAGTCTATCCCAACAGATATGTGAGCTGATCAGAAAGCTGACTGCTTAACCTCAATTTTCTCCGTTTCCACATTTTCTACATTTTAACGAAAGACTTTTGTGTGTCGGAGAAGAATCAATACAATATTTTGGCCATACATGTGTAGAGTCCTGTATCCAAGTGCATTTCGCAAATGACAAGAATGCTAGCAGAATGTTAAGTAATCATCAAGGGGTAGCTTAGGGGGACGCTTGGATGCTGACCGTTCCCCTTATTTTTCTGTGTTTGTCTTATATCTATTTTGTTTTGTAATATTTTTAACGGAAAACAATTATTTAGCACTAAGTTTTTCGTAGATCACACTGTATACAACTATATTTAGCTAAAATAGCAAATACAAATTTTACAAGTCAGTCCGTTCCGTTCTAAAACAGCGGCGTACGCTAAGTTAGTGTTTAGTGCCTATGGCTAGGACGGCCGTCCCGCAAACCCCTCTTCTATCTCCTGCCTGGCTCTCTCATCTCGGCAAGCCACTCACATACACATGCTAGCGTTTTAACCATATGTTAAAGCGCGGTTCTGACTCCGGGGTATTGTTGAGGTACTGTCAATTGTGTTTCTTTGCTAATAAAATTGTTGTACACCAGTTCGAGGTGCGTGTGATATTTACATCATAAGAATGAGTGACACACCACACCAGTTAAGATGTTTTCTTTCGTTATTATTATTATTATTATTATTATTATTATTATTATTATTATTATTATTATTATTATTATTATTATTATTATTATTATTATTATTATTATTATTATTATTATTATTATTATTATTATTATTATTATTATTATTATTATTATTATTATTATTACTATTATTACTATTATTACTATTATTATTATTATTACTATTATTATTACTATTATTATTACTATTATTATTACTATTATTATTATTATTATTACTATTATTATTTTTTTTTTCCCGAATTTTGGGAAATGAGTTCGTCTTTGCTTTTTCGCACTACATATATGGCTTGTATTTTATATACAATTCACACATACACACACACACACACACACACACACACACACACACACACACACACACACACACACACACACACATCTCCCTCTCTCTCTGTTTTTTTATAGTTGCATATTTTTATTAAATGTATATAATATACATTTTAACGTATTACACTTCAGAATGAAAGATCTGTACTATGGAAACTACAATAACTACAAAACAGTAATTTTATTTCTTATTGATACTATGGCACTCTTAAAAAGTAGTATTAAGCGGAAACAATAAAAAGCCTAAGTGCAAAGTGTTTAGTTTTCCGACAATTCCGTGCACTTTACTACTCCCCATCCCAGGACCATCTCTTCACGCCCACCAATTGCCAAGAAAGCTAGTCTATCCAGACCATCACTTCACTAATGACAGAATGGTCAACCTCCAAATATATTAAAGCGTTCTTAATCATCAGCCATTACTTCAATATTTTTATAACTGAGAGTCTTACTTTATTCTTTTTTGTAATTAACCAGTTCACAGAAATGAACTTTGTTTCCAATTGGCACAGCTGAATTCCACTACGGTTAGCAACACAACAGGCTAAATCAGAGGAAGACAGCTTCAAGTGCTGTGACGTATTGGAACAAATAACAGTCCTATCAGTTCATGCGACGTCAGACGAGAGCCGTGTAATGCCATATCACCTACATACAAGGCGCTGTGAGTACGGAACTGGAGGGTTCAGTCAGACGTATCGCTGCCGATGACAATAACAGGGCCAGTACAAGTAAAACGGAGCAGCTGGTGTTTCTGTCCGGTTCTGTTATGATAGTACCTTGTCAGATCACAGCCTAATATGCAGTCTTCTATTACAAATTTCCTAGATATTGCATCCTAACATTGAAATCCATGTAATTATCTTCTGTGTGATTCTCTTCTGATTTGCAGAGAAAATGACATTATGTTCTGTTCTATTTACTTTATAACATGATTTTCCTTCACATAAACTAGAATTGCCATACATTTTATAACATAGATTCAATAATGTCAGAACAAAGTTTCATAGCAGTTTGCGTGACAGCGGATATAATAGGGTAACATGCTACCATTTATTTCACTCTATTGCATCATTTGACAACTTTCACTGCCTGTATACGTGTTCTGTTATTGTATGAGACTACATTATTACAGCCTACAACAGTCAATAAAATGCAAAACCTGATTATAATGAGCTTGAACTTCAAGGACAAGATTTAGATTAATTTGCTCTTTTTCTGGGAATAATATTGCCATTGTATTATTTTGATTGCGGTTGCTGAAGAAAGGAATGTTGCGCGCCTACGGCTGATATGCAGGACATTCGTTTGCCAATTTAGAGTCTAAATAACGATTTATTTAAACGTAATCTAAGTTAGACAAATTGAGATATTGAGTAAAATTTTGTAATCAGTTTTATTTAAAACCTAGCGGTATGAAACCAAAGAACAAGTATGTGGTTACCGAGCAACAATGCCTTAGAAGGAAGTTTCTGGATTTTGCATTCAGATGATCGCAGTTTCAAATCCAGTGTGCTGCCAATCCGACTGTTTCTACATCAATAGCAACAAATTAAATTTCGCAGGAAGACGACTACGCAACTAAGGCTATATGACAAATTACTCAAGCAGATGATAAAGGAATGCAACTACGCAACTTAGGGCAACTATTAGAAACGCATTGTATCATACTTATTAGAGCGTCTACAGGCAACATACAATTCATACAATTTTCTGTGATTGAAATATAAATGCAACGTATTACATTCACATGGTTTTCCCTACTCACTCTTCTTTTACAAGATACAATCGCACTCCATTCTCTACTGGACCTTCAATATACTGTTCAAACAATTTCCTATAGGTTTGAAATAGAAATGCAACGTATTATATTCACACTAGTTTTTCTACTCACTTTTGTATTACGTAACAATTCACATGTTATTCTCTACTCGCTCTTCTACGTACAATTTATGCAATCTATATATAAATGGACATTGGCATGTCCGGTTGACCGATCACCGCGGAAATAAGCACATTTAAGTGCTTTTTCATGGAGAAGGTTTTTATGCAATTCATTTTACTACGCAACGTGTTACATTCACATGGTTTTCTCTACCAGTTTTTGGTTCACATAACACATTCGCATGCCCTTCTCTACTACCTCTTCCACAAACAATTCATACATTCATACATTTTAAGTGTAAATGCAACGTAAAAGTCATACGGTCTTCTACAATGGTTCATTTCTATATGTTTGGAATAGAGCCAACGTGTTACATCCCACAACTTTCTCTACTCAGTTTTCTTTTACTAAACACAATCACATCTCTTTCTCTGCTCCCTCTTGAACAAACAATTCATACATCTTTCCATATGATAGAAATATAAATGCGTATGACATTCATCGGCTTTGTCTACTACCTTTACTTCCTGTAGTATTTGTTATTCTTCAACAGTGCTTTTGCATAGTGTCGCTCGTGTTTTTATAAAAAGATAAATAGTTAAAACAATAAAATTGCCACAACTGGTGTCAGGGGTGCGACGATAAACAACAATATGGAGCAGTTGATGAAACAAATGTTGGCCAATGCGGCAGATGGAAACAAAGATGGAGCGGAATTGAAAAATGTAAACTCCGTAATGGAAAAGATGAGGATTGGAATTATAAGTATGAAGATAGAGCTATCGGTGAAGATTAACGAGCAACTAGTCGGGCCTTGGCCAACGTGTTAACGCCCTGGAAGTTAGACTCCACGGCAGCACCAAAGAACCTAATCTCCATGGTGGAACAAATGCTCGACGGAAGTCTCAAAATAGTGGATGTCCATGGCGGAAGCCTATGTTCAGCAGTGGATATCTTACGGCTGAAATGATGATGCTTATGAAATATTTATATGTAGATATCACTATCTCTTGTATCTTGGAAATGGTTCAAAGATTGCTTTAAAAATTTATATTTTGTTAAAGTTTTAAGTCCTAGGGGCTGTTAACCCAACGTAACGGGGAGAGTAACCAAAGTAAGCAAGTAAGTTCAAAATTTTCTAAATAAGTATCTTCTCCGAAAAAACGGAATTTTACACAAAAATTAAATTTAATAAAAAGAACCCGAGCGAAGCTCTGTCGCCTAAGACCCATATCTTAAATTATATATATGTGGTGCTTTAATCAACATCGTTAGAGTAATTTTTGGAAAAATAAATATTTTTCACAAGTTTTTCCATGTAAAGAGTAATTTGGGTTGGGGGAATTTTCTTGAAAATTCATTGAACTTAAATACTAAGTTTTATTATTAAAAGACTTTTCGTTCTTTAAGTTATGCTGTTCACAGACACTCGGACATAGCTACACACATACGCAGCGCTCTTTCTAAAGACGCTTTGGGGGCCTCAAAACATGCATTTTTTGGAATCTCGACATTATATTTGTGATGAAATGCATAACTTTTGTAAAAATGCTCAAATTCTAAATTATATAGTAATAACATCAATAATAAAGACGGGAGACGTGTGCGTTTTTCCATAGGTATACTGCACATGGACTTCACTGTTACCGCTCGCGCATGTAAACAACTGCAGGTAGGCACAGCCTCACCATGAAAACCACCTCACTGCAGCACAAGCTACAAGCATCATATGAACACTAAAGAACTCTAAGATTTAAAGCTTTCACGGCGCGCGTTATTAATTAAAGCTTACAAAAGAAGCCTTGCTAAATAACTATCACTCCACGTCTGCAGCTCACTGCAAGAAGAAACGAAACAGTCGCGTTATACTACAACTTGACCTTGCGTCTGCGTACGCTTGCAAGGCAATGCTTCACTAGTTCGCAGAGCACTCCGTTACATTGTTTTGGATTCTTGCTTCTAGTGACAGCCGTTTGCACATTTGATGGCCGTGCTGTAAAAGGGAGAGAGGATAAACCTTGCTTGGACAATTCTGTCCGCTGTTAAGTGCGCAAAATTATTTTTATCTTGCTCTGAACATCTCATGATCTTTCTAAACTATTTTAAGCCCAATAATGCTACTAGATTTTGGTTTAAAATAAATTCAAACTAAGATTTATTTGATTTAGCGTAAAATAGGTCAAAATAGTGTCCAACGCCTAAATAGACACTTTTAGGTGCTATAAACTGGCTTTAATAATCATGGATAAGGATAAAACATAATAAAACAGATTTTGTTTTGTGGATACCTGTCAAGAAGAAAATAGGTTTTAACCTAAGATCCGCGGTCTAATGATCACGTTTAGCAATTGTTTGAGAATCAGCGAGAAGAGACAAATGTTGGGTTTCTTATGTAATACGACTTGTTCGCAGTAACGAGCGAGCGACCCTGTTTGACCGTTCAGGGCTGAAATGAGAAACATCTCGCCACTTGCTCCATGAAGCGAGACGAGTGTGGGCCAATTTGTGGAGGGGAGAGAATCCAAATTACTCTCAAGGCCGCCCAGCAGCAGTGTCTGTGGTGGTGGAGGTTATGGACCCGACTTCCGGCCGCTCCCAGCGCAACAACACCACATGTCCACCTGCGGAAATAAACAAACTCTACAGCCAATTAATTTATTGTAGAGTTTGTCTTCATCACCATTTCCACCATCATCTTAATCTGCGTCATCATCACCATTATTCACCAGAGCTCAGATTCTGATGAATATTATCCTCTCATTGTTGCATCACAGGCTATGCTAACGTATATGCAATCCTTAATGAGTCCCAGATTATGAAAATGCATATATTTATTAGGTCATTTTGGTCACCTACACTTTAGGGCAAAAGTAGAGCAAGTAATGCACATTCCAACCAATGATTCGCTATAGAGATTTCAGCGGAAATGCGTTTTGAGAACCCTTTACCCAAATAGGCATATTTAGAAGAAAAAAAAACACCTGTATTGCGTTTGTGAGTGGGTGGGTGAACAATAGAACTCAAAAACTCAAACTCAAACTTAGTATTTAAGTTCAGTATCTTTCAAGGATGCGGCACAAAGACTTTCAAGAAAGTCCAAGACAGACTACACTTTACATGGAAGAACTTCGAAAATTTAGATTTTTTTTTTCTCCAAAAGTGGTTCTAATGACTAAGATGTTTGAGATATTTCTATAACAAATGAAATGTTTATCTTGAATTTTCTGAGCATGAACAGAGAAGTCCTCTGTAGTCTGGGTGACCTTACAATATCTAGTAAACTGTAAGAGATAAATCTCACTGCACATAAACTGCAGATATCATAAAAACAAACATTTTCTCTCAAATAAATCTTTGGGGTGAAACATTTCGATACCTTTTTTTTTCAAACGGGAGATCCATATTCATTTTTTTATCTCTTAGTCATGCAAAAAGGGCATCAATTTTATATAAAGAGCATTCTTGGATTTAACAAATGCTTCGTGCATAAAATTGTGAGATCCTGGTTCAAGTGATTCACACTTAGGCTAATATTTTCTTCCAGCACACGACCAGAACACACAGAATGAAACTACGCTTAAATGAAATATGCTCTGTTCCTCCCTCCCTCTTCCCCTTGTTGCTACCAGCCCGGGCTAAAAATAGCAACAAAATACACACGGCTATTGTTGCCAGAAACTTCACCACTCTGTCTACAATAGTCGGAACTTCAAAGCCTACAGGGAAGGGATGACAATGACTGCTGATAAAATATAAATATAATTAAATGCACCTGTTTAGCATGCAAAGGAGAGCTAATCCGAGTTTTTTTTTTTTTTTTTTATTGTTTTCCTGATCAGCGTGGTTGATACAGTTAACATTTATTTAATCCCAACTACATTTCCACTGTTGGCTAGTGCTACAGCTTCCGATTCCGGTCATAGGGTTGTCAGCAATGCTTTCCTCGGATCTTAGGAAGAGCATGAGGATTTCCTCCCATATTCAATAGTTATGGATTTCCCATCAATGTTTGGCTGGCTAGGGTCACCACATAAACTCCTATACAATGAAGACTGCAAATAGATTAGCGCATAACCTATTTTCAACATGTAACAAGCGAGCCCCTTACAAAACAGAAAATTTAAATTAATTTCCAGGCCATGTAAGATATCTTTCTGCACATATTGGCTGAATGCTGAAGGTTGGCGCCAAGGAATGAAGCTCCTAAACCGTGTCAATAATGCCCTGCAGAGTGACGTCAGCGCATGTGGCGTCAAGTTCAAGGCTGCTGAGGAAATTGCTCGTGGAGAGAGAAATGTTCACACTTTTGTGGCACATTTATCATAGTCAAGAGGTGGCAACTGCAAGGGGCGCCATTACCGACAATTTGAATCTCCGTCGTGCAAAGTGAAGTTGCGAGTGACGCGGCAATAAATCAACGCACACACGAATCTTCCAGACCGCACACAAACCAGGATTACCAAGTTGGTGGTAATCCAAATCCACTCTCCTAATAAGAAGTCGCAGTAAAGGAGAGAAGAAAAACACGAGAGAGAGAGAATGGGTTCAAGTATTTGTGGAAAAGCAGATAAATGTAGAAATAAAAATGCACAATTATTCTCTCCGTATACTCAGAAATCCTTCTTCTTCTTCTTCTTCTTCTCCTCCTCCTCCTCCTCTTCCTCTTCCTCTTCCTCCGCCTCCTCCTCCCCAATAAGAATTAGGCCAAAGACACCTACGAGGCTGTTGGTCACACCATGTTCTCATTTGCAATCCAATCAACATTTATTCGTCCAGAGGGTTGATAAAAAAAAGCTGATGTGTTGCACTCACATGACTTTCTTTACTCCTGTACTAATCATTCTTACAAACTCTTATTCCTATATCTTCATGTTAGTTGAGATAAACGTTTGCAGAAATTATCTAATTCTTTATTTGCTTATAGGTGCAAGGGGTATATTAGAACACAGTAGGGCAGGGGAAGACAACTTCGGGCCGTGTGACGTATTTAAACGAAGAGCCAGCCAGTTCGTGTGACGTCAGGCGAGAGCGGTGTATTGCTATGCTGCCTAGATCAGCGGCGCTACTTGCACGAAATTGAATGAATATGAAAAATGTTATTTGGGCATATTTGGGCTGTTTAGGGAGAACCCTCTTCAGCCTAGTCTGAGAGTGTTTATTTGCTGTTTGAGGGATCTTAACGGCGTTAATGCGAATTTTGTTTTTATTTTGTGTTTTTGTTGAAGTTGTGTAGTGTTGTGTGTAGTAGTTTTCTGTTTGTGCTCAGTTCCCCGTGTTTCAAACCACTTTGAGAACAGGCTTCAAGATGTAGAAACATTTTCAACTACGTTTCAGATCTTTGTGACCTCGTATTCATTGGATGTTAATGTTTTTAGCAGGTAGCAAATTGAATTGATAATTTTACAGTGCGACGATTTGCTGAAGGACAACTATAAACACAAGGAAGACTTGGCTGATTTTTATAAGAATGTTCCTCAAAACCAGATTTCTGAGGTAGTATGCCCTTGTTGCACGGATGTTATGTATGTTTGGTTCTACGTATGTGTGCGAACAATTCTTTTCTGTAATGAAACTTTCTAAGTCAAAATCCCGAAACATATTGTCAGATCACAATCTTACATGCAGTCTTCGGTTACAAATGTGCCGTACATTACACCCTAACATTGACAAACTAGACAAAGAAAAGCGAAACGGCAAATGTCGGGAAATGTCCACCTAATTGTTCTGTATAGCTCTCCTCTAGCTCAGGCAAAATAGTTATAATTTCTGTTCTATTGGCGTTATAACATGACTCTTCACATTAACTAGAATTTATATATATGACATAAAGCAGAAATGTAATTATTTATAATCAGTGACTATTCCGTAATTGAAACAGTCAGCATTAAAATTACGATGTCCCGCACGCCTTTCCTCTTCCCCGCTGTGACGTCACACATTCAACTGGCCGTCGTTGCCAGCAAGTGAGCTGACGTCGCAGCAGCGATACCTGTCTTCCCCTGCAGTAGGCTTTGGGTGATAGCAAATCTTTTAAAGCCTTGAGATCCTGTTCTCTTTGCACACTTAACATAAAATTAACAACGATATTCCATTTCACGAAAGTTTTAAGTTTTCCGAAACTGACACAAATAACAAGGAGTATCTCCGAAATGGTACACTCTACAAAAAATTTATTCAGACATAAATTGTGTGGTTTAGCGAGATCTACATTTTTGTATATTAATATTTTGTCTATCTGATACGGTTTACGAGTTATTCAAAAGTCATCCAGAGTAAAGAGGACTACATATGCTATAGCCAGAAAATTCAAAATATACATTTCATTTTTATGCAAATATCTTAAGCATATGGCGTTTTAATCAAAATCGTTAGAGCCATTTTCAAGAAAATCAATACTATCGGAAAATTTTCCATGTAAAGATAGTTTAGGGTGGGGCTATTTTCTTCAAAATCTTCGTGTCGCATCCTGGAAAGACATTAAATACCAACTTTGGTTTTTAACCGACCTTTCGTTTTTGGGTTATGCTGTCCACAGACTGACACACACACACACACACACACACACACACACACACACACACACACACACACACACACACACACAAACAAACATGAACCTTTTTCTAAAAATGCTTTTTTTGGATTCAGGGTGTCTCAAAACATACAATTTCCAGTGAAATCTCGACATCGAATTTTTGGGTGGAATACAATATTTCCTCTACTTAACAGGAGAGAAAGTAACAATTATTAATTTACATTACAATGAGAGAAGGGGCTATCTGGGTCAGTTTTAGACAGCTATATGATTTACCTTTGCAGATATTCCAGACATCTGAAGTTGAACCAAGATCAGAGTATCACAGGTTTCTCTTAGCACGTGAAGTTGACTATTTCCTAAATAAAAATTTGGGGGCTTTAAATATAACATACTTGCTGACAAGGTAGCTTAGTTAAGCCATTGTCAGCCAAGCTGACTCCACGTGTACGTCTGGAAAGTATGATTCCCAAGGAATCACAAAATCCGTTCCTGCAACATAAACTTCCAGGATATAACTTGCACGTATGCTAACAGGAATTCACCTGTTTAGATTTCCATAAATTATGTCGCGAATATCTCCATTCTATAAATGTATACTTCCCAGAAACTTATAAAAATATAATCGCCACAACAGTTGAGGCTCGTAATCGGGAGGATCCGGGTTCGATTCTCGTTTGACCTGATCACCTGACCTTTAGTTTTTACATGGTTTTCACTGTCGCTGTTGTGATTATATAATGTCGCGAATTGATTTGTCCTGTTACTATTTCATATCTTTAGAATGTTTCAGAGACCGCCGTGTCCGAAACAGTCGACCTGCATATGTCCTTCGCTGCACCCTTTCCTCCTGAAGGTTTCCAGAAACAGAATAGGCGTATATGAGCGGCTCAGTTGGTATGTGTGTGTAGTAACGGAGGGGGGGGGGGGGGCGGAGGTGGCCCCAGCAAAACCCAGAGACGCACGGAAGCCCCTAACAGTTACAAATATGAACACCTGGTGCACAACCGACGCCTTTCCTCTACCTAGGGAGAGGGCGACGAAGCGATCCTTGCGGCCAGGGTAGCAACTTTCAGGAGGGCCAGTGAAGGGGTTCCAGAGCGCAAGCATCTGTGCTATCTGTCCGCATTCGCTGGAGCGAACCGTGCTACCAACCAAACCTAAAAGATGACAAGGGAGAGTAATGAGAAATGAAGGGAAATGAGTCCGTGGAGAATACAATACACCCCAGCATTCGCTTAGTGACAAGGAGAAACCACAGAAAAACCCCAGTAAGAATGGTTGGTGCATGGGGTATCGAACCCGGGACTTCCCGAATGCGATCCCACACGTTGCCACGTCAAACATGATCAGTGTCCACCATCTGTGGCTTAGTAAATGTAAAATAGTTTGATGTAGATTAAACGCATTTCTATGCCCGACTGGTGTTCAAAGAACGATTTATGGATTAATTTTTTGCATTTCAATGACAGCTTCAGTTTCAGAACATTTAGACTAGAGCAGCGTTCCTTGACGAATCTCTCCATGGTTTGCCACCCCTGACTCTGAGGTCAACATAAGGAGGAATGTCTCCTGTAAACAAGTGACTATAGTTACCTGGCGTAGCATCACGTGCTCCACTCTCTCTCTCTCTCTCTCTCTCTCTCTCTCTCTCTCTCTCTCTCTCTCTCTCTCTCTCTCTCTCTCTCTCTCTCTCTCTCACTCTTGCTCACAGCACAAACCTCCATCCTATCAAGTACCTAACTACCTATTTTCTAGGGAAACAGCTGTCCTATCTTTTGTACATAAGATACAACTTTCGATATTATAATTATTGGCCACCCCTTCCGATCGACTTACCGCCTAATAATAATCAATCAACAATGTGCAATTCAGCTGTATGTTGTCGTATGTAGGGTTTAAGAATAATGTGGCAAAAATGCACAAAACAAAATTAACATTGTGTAAAATTATTAGACTTTTTATAAATTATATTATTAATGATGGTTTTAAATGTGAAATATGTGTATATTGAATATGTGTATTGCCAACAATAATCTGCTAAATGGAATTTTATTACTTTTAAGGGGAAGGGGATTAATCACAAGAGCATCATTTCCCATTACTTGTTTCTAAAACTTTTAGCTTCTGAAAGTAATCTTCATAAACATTAAATGATATAACATGGAGCCTGTCTGTTAATGAGAAAAAAATAGCTTTTTTTTTTAAATTTAATGTAGTACTTGCACTACCTTAAAACAACTTTATTCAACACTGCTTAAAAGCATACACACATGCAGTGTACATTTGGCATATGAGTAAACCAAGCAGACCAGATCAGAAATCAACTTCACTAACTGGGGAAAAAGCGCATATCGTTTGTTCCCGTGACAGATTGTTAGATTGTGTTTATAGCCTCTAACGTTTGTTTCTGTGGGATTGTTGTCACATTTTTGGGAATACTGTTTTAAAATTCGTTACATTCTAAGACCTGGAGTACCAAACAGCGACAAAAGCGACTGTAACCTAAATCTAGTATATAAGGGTAAATTCAGGTGTTTAATAAGTTAAGGGAAATCGCCAAGCCAAAAATGAAACAAAGAACCTATACCTTTATTCATTTATGTATATTTTGTATTTTTGTTTTCATTCTCCCCTTCCTTCCCTCCCTTTCTCCCTTTCTCCCTTTCACCCTCCTTCCCTTTCTCCCTTCATTCCTTCTTTCCTTCCTTCTTTCTTTATTCAACTATTCTTATCTACGTACTAAATTTGCCATTTTTAGAAATGATTTTATGGTATATTTCCTTTTGGGTGTAATAGAAATAGAATAATTCAGTAATCTTAAACGTTGGTCAAATCATTTAATAGCTGGTCGGTAAGTGATGGCTAAAATTTCATTCTCTTTGCATGACCAACACATGAATAACCACCTCCTATTAGAGAAAAGTATAAGCAGCAAAAAATTTAAACCAATGACAAAAAATAGTTCAAAATGGTTATCTCCACAAAAAATATTTCATATAAGCTGTGTGCTTTAACGAGAGCTACATTCTTTGTGTGCAAGATGTGTTATAGTTTACAAGTTATGCACAGATCATTCGCAATAAAGAGGACTTCAGAGCCCTCTGTATCTACTATATAACACATGGTAGACAGAGTAATAAACATATGAAGATGACGTGCCGCAGTAACAAAGTATCGCAGCAAGCGTGCACACACCCGCATACATAGGCATCGCATTGGTGTGAGAAAAACTGAAACTAACAGAACACACGCGCCGCTTTGTTCCTTTGTGTAGCAAAATACGAAACAATTATGCGAGTATAAGTGACGCCAGGAATTGGAGGAAGGACTCGAGAATCACGAAATGGCAGTTTTTCTATCATAGAGCATTGTCTGGACGGTAATTGCCTGTCCACTGAAGATATAAATTCCTTCTCTACCATATTAATTTCACACTTTTGCGTGAGGCCTTCGTTTGGAAATGAAAAAGCTTCGTGACGGACAGATTCGGCCTCTGAATGACATGGCAGAAACCAAACAGGAGGCTGCAACAGCCGACAACTACCACAATAAGAATAATGCAAATGAAACACAACCTACTTAGGAGCAGCAACTCGTTATTTATTATTATTATTATTATTATTATTATTATTATTATTATTATTATTATTATTATTATTATTATTATTATTATTATTATTATTATTATTATTATTATTATTATTATTATTATTATTATTATTATTATTATTATTATTATTATTATTATTATTATTATTATTATTATTATTATTATTATTATTATTATTATTATTATTATTATTATTATTATTATTATTATTATTATTATTATTATTATTATTATTATTATTATTATTATTATTATTATTATTATTATTATTATTATTATTATTATTATTATTATTATTATTATTATTATTATTATTATTATTATTATTATTATTATTATTATTATTATTATTATTATTATTATTATTATTATTATTATTATTATTATTATTATTATTATTATTATTATTATTATTATTATTATTATTATTATTATTATTATTATTATTATTATTATTATTATTATTATTATTATTATTATTATTATTATTATTATTATTATTATTATTATTATTATTATTATTATTATTATTATTATTATTATTATTATTATTATTATTATTATTATTATTATTATTATTATTATTATTATTATTATTATTATTATTATTATTATTATTATTATTATTATTATTATTATTATTATTATTATTATTATTATTATTATTATTATTATTATTATTATTATTATTATTATTATTATTATTATTATTATTATTATTATTATTATTATTATTATTATTATTATTATTATTATTATTATTATTATTATTATTATTATTATTATTGTTGTTGTTGTTGTTGTTACCACTACTATTATTAATTATTAGTTCACGTATTTCTGCGGTTGACACCGGTTCTTCGTTCCCAGTCTCCGCTTTTGCCAATCTAGACTATATCTTCTTCACTGTCATTGCTTCATTCACTTCACCCTTCCAGCATCTTTTCGGCCGCCCTCGTCGTCTTCTTTCTTGGGGTATCCTTTCCAATATTATCCTAGGCCAACATTCTTCCCACATCCTTTTGGTGTGTCCAAATTATTTAAACATTTTATACTAAATTTTATCTATAATTGTACTAATTTTATAGACTTCCTGATGTCTTCATTTCTAATCTTATCTTCTTCCTATGCAGTCCATTTTAGTGGCTAATGATTCGTTTCTTTGACGGCAATCTGGATCCCTTACCTCAGCTCCATAAAGCAAAATACTTTGAATAATACTGACATATAATTCCTATTTTGTTGCTTTTGTGATATTTTTGCTCCATCATATGCCATTTAGCTCTCTAACAACTGTTCTTCCTTTGTTGATTCTATGACTAATTTCGTCTTTACTATTTCCCTCTATATTAAAACCCATAGATCTACATTTCCTGGTCCATTTTTCTAAAGATATATACAAATATATCTTAAAGAGAGAAAGAAAGAAGGAAAGAAAGAAAGAAACAAAGAAAGAGAGAGAACAGCATAACTAAAAAACGAAAATTGGTTAAATACCAAAGTTGGTATTTAAGTTCAACATCTTCCAAGGATGCGACACGAATATTTTCAAGGAAATCCCTCACCCCAAACGATCCTTTACATAGAAAATGTATCCAAAAAATGTTCATTCTCTCAAAAATGCCTCTTAACATTTTTGGTTAAAATACCACATATTTATTTTCATGACGAATGAGATGTATGTATATCTTGAAGTTTCTGGGATTAGCCTCTTTCAGAAGTCCTCTTCATTCTGGATGAATTTTGCATAAGTAAAATTTGTAATAGTTTGACAGAATCTCATCAAATACATTCTTTTGTCGATGGAGTGAACCTTTTATGAGATATTGTTTGTAATTCATGTATATGTTTCTATTCTTGTACTCGTATTTTTCTCCAATGGGAAATCGTTACTCGTCTTTTTCTCTCTTGTTCTTGGCCGTGCAAATAGAACGGAAGTTTGAAACCATTACACAGCGACCAACTGTGCTCTTAAAATATTTGGCTATCGCTTAAATCCTACTGTATTCCCATATTCCGCTTGTACCTACAAGAAAATTAGTAATAAGATAATTTCTACAAATGTTTGTCTCAATTAACACGAAGAAGATAAAAGAAAACCTAAGTATAGTTTGTACATCTGAATGCAGCACATCAAATATTTTTATATAAATGCCTAAGTAACGAAATAAATGTCTTTTGTGCCTCTTTGGTTGTTACTTATTTGTTCATTATTAAAAACAACATGAGTGTAAAGTAAATAAAGGTCTTAATTATGGCTGTGTTTACTTGGCTTCCTGCCTCCTATAAATGCAACAATGACTGCCCGAGTTAAAACCGGATTCACTGTTCTAAATATCTCTTTCTCTCAGTTTTCACTGCGATATTGTTGTGCAAGGTAGGTAATACGAGCGCTGGATTTTTTTTTTTTTTTTTTTTTTTTTTTTTTTTTTTTTTTTTTTTTTTTTTAACGAATCTATGAGTCAAGTTTGCGAAAATGTTACTTAGGTGAATGTTACGATGAAATAATAAAAATCATTTAAAATGTACTAAAAAATAAAAAGATATGGATTTCAATCGACGAATCAACTGATATTATGGTTTGTTTTATTGATAATGCCATTGTTGAACCATCAGATACATACTTTAGAAAGTGAATAAATAAAAGCATTTCTGTATAAAGCAGGGTGTCTGAAATGAGTTAAAAATTCAACTACCAGACAGAAAACAGTAATTCTGCTCGTTCTAAAGAAAACAAAGGGGAGGGAGGCGGTACTTGGGAAAGGTTTAAATTGCAACGTCGAGTATTAAAGTTATTTGACAAATTACATATTTTGAAGGGATCCATTTTGAATTCACATTTTCTGTTATAAATTTCGTGTTATTTTAAACTGTATATGATTTATTCAAATAAAGGGAGGAACTTGCCAGTACGACATTGAATTCCCCAGCTGAATCGTACTTTTCCCGGTAGACCACAAGGGAATCACATCAGAAATATATACTATTTTGGCACATTTGTTTAAACTTCGGCTTTTGCCACTTGGTTTTATATATTTATGCATATTTATTTTCCCTTTTGCTATTAATTTTATTTTTGATTGAAGTTCATATTTGGCTTTTGTCATGAATTGTTTTTAAATTAGCTTATGTGGTTAATAATTGTATTCATGTTTCAAAGTGAGATTACCGACATAAAAGGAGAATCCTTAAGTTTCTATTCAACTGTTTTATCATATGGTTATTTCTGTCCAGATATCAGTAATAGCACAAACCTTTTTATGTTGGTTCTAACATTTCTGGTATTATTTCCTCCCGCACTATGCAGCTTCGATCTGAATGCACATAAGTTCACTTTATGGCACCAAAATAGCTAAAAAATCTAGCTATTTTAAATAAACGAGTAAAATACAGTGTCATAAACATAGCATATAGTCGTATATTCAGGGTACATTAGCAATGGAAACAGTCCAACTTTCGTTGTAATCACGATCGAAGATAATATGCAGAGTCACCAAATCTTAATACATATTCCGTGAGATAAACCGAGTAGGCCGTGTTCGAATCAATAATTACCCAAAGTAATCATGGCGGTTGTGTTGTTTCTGAAATCGAAGGAAATTGGAAAATATGCTGTACTTCTCTTATACCTCAAAAATCTAAACAGAAATATGAAATATGCTATTAGTTCAACCATCAAGACACCATGGAAAGCTAAATGTTATGTTCCAAGATTAGTATTTCATAGTTCATTCATACGCCATATGAAATTACTAATTATCTCCCAAAAGTAGGCGTGTGTTCAGTGGTTTTTTTATACTAGTCCTTGTAAATTAGACCCAGTAAAAGTCACTTACCGTTCTTATATTGCTATGCACTATTATGACTCCAGCGTGTCATAAAACTTAACTTCACAACTCCTTTTGAGTATTTTAGTGATTTAGGAATTGGAACTGGAGGTTATCTTGTAGTCTTTTGTGCGTAAAAACAACAGCGCCTTGTACGGGTGATCAACACGCACGTACGCACCCCCCCCACCCCTCCCTCCCACCCACCCACACACACACACACACACACACACACACACACACACACACACACACACGCACACGCACGTGCACACACACACACACACACACACACTTCCTCTCATTAGCTGATAACAGAAGTCGAATGGATTCAGCAGATATTGAAACCTACCCTGATCCTTTTATCCTTCCGTTTCTGAAGAAAAGCAATTGTAGTATTCAATGTGTCATGCAAAGATCCTCTGAAAAGCTACCTTATTTTTCTTCTCGACAGACTTGGTGTATTTTGAATCATATAAAACTGGTTTATCGCCGAAGCGAGAAGAACATGGACGCGTTATCTAAGACCCAGCCACGCTTTAACGACGAGAAAAGAAAAACAGAAATATACTACCTAAGACAACGGCGGAACAAATGGACAGATATATCCATATCTTGTGACCTATATTGTGTGCACGTTGATCAAAAACAATTTACCTCAAAATTATTTGTCTATCTAGACTTGCCCGAATAGGTAATCCTACTGCTGTTGATTAGTAATACAAATTACATTTTTTGTTTCTTGATTTTTTCCGTTTGCCTGGTCTGGATTCTGGCACTTTATTATAGAGAATGAAATAAGGGTTACTTTTCCTGAAAGAATGAACCGATTACAGTTAGCTTAATGTTGTACCAAGAGAGTCAAAAATTCCAAACCGGCTGCGAAGTGTTTTGCCTGTCCCAGTCTTCGGTAAAGGTATTAATAGTAATACCTAGGGCGTCTCTCCTATACAGGGGGTCCGGTTGTTGCGTCCTCCAGCCGCAGTCAAGGGCACGGAGAAGTACAGGATGGGGGTGGCGGGAGTCAGCGCGCCGACTCTGTCGACCGTAGGCGACTATTTCACCTTTCAGAGACACAGGTTTAAGGGCGCTCAACTACATGGTCATCAGCGCCCTTAAAAAGCACTTCGTGGCAAAAGCAAGATATAAACTTTAATATAACATAAAATTACTACAAAAAAGGAAAATAAATATACCTACATATATACAAAACAGACAGGCAAAGCTTAGAGCTAAAACAAATTGACAAATATGTCAAAGTCTCCGCTAAAAACTTACAAATCATTCTGACCGCTTGCTTATCGTCCGCCAGGACCTCTGCAAGTCTGGCAGGCAGCTGTAGAGGTTCTCGAAGGTGCACTAGGGAAAAGCACTCTAGCAGTACATGACGGATTGATAAAACGTTATCACACAGACGACAAAGAGGAGCAGGGTCCTGTTTAAAAAGTTAACCTTGCGAAAAATCATTTTGTATGACCGATAAACCACAAGTGATAAATAAGATCTTACTACATAAAAGCTGCAGATCTCGATAAAAACACAATTTATGTCAAATTAGGCTTTTGTTTGGCGTTAGCCATTTTCGTTGCTGATTTGAATTTACAAATACACTTTTTCAAGTAGTAATTCGCTATTCGTTTCTTTCTCGTAATCATAGAAAAAGCACCGACTTTCACAGTCATCACATAGTAACCCGCTTTTTGAAAGATTTGTGTCACTTCAGTTTCCTTATACTCACTGTGAAATGGCCATCTTGCCAGCACGACATTAAATTTCCCAGCTGATTCGTACTTTCCCCAGTAGACCACAGGGGAATCTCACATCAGAGATAAATACCTCAATTGTAATTGTGGAATTTAAAGTCGTACTGGTAAGTTGGCCATGGTAACTTAGTGGTTAAAGCAGCCGCTCGATAAGCGGAAGATCTGTGGTTCAAATCCCAGCTATGGCATTGAATTTTTCAGTCCTGATTCCACCTGTTACACATTGCCCACGCACGGCTTGTGTGTTTAAAAATACCAGCACTAAGTTTGTTGGCATAAATGAATAATAAATACCAGATTCTTTCACCATGTCTACAAGGGAGTGATTTCATTAAAAACTTCGTCTCGAATCTCTAATAGATGGTGTCCTCGCTTATGAAGTTAGGTATTTATTCCTATTTTCGTTTTAGTAATGTTACGTACAGTTTTTGTGTGGGATACAAACCATCTACTTATAGGTAAACGGTAAAGAAACTAAAAATGACATGCTCGTTTTCTATTTTGAACCTGTCTCACTGTTTGACTGGTGCTGTGTGTTCTATCTCAGCATGTGGTTGGTAACACTGGAGTTGCATGCAATGTTTTGAAGAAACAGCTGCTACCTTATCATGGTACCCTTGCCCATGCATGCAGTAAAAATGATATACGTTATCGAAACAATATAACCTGTAGATACCGCTGCAATAAAAGACACGCACCTATCACATGCACTTCTGCGACCTCATTTATTGGCCATAAAGTTGCTAGCCCCTCGCCTGGCATTACACGTGTCATTTATCAAATTTGGATTGATGATTTCATTCATATCCTCTCGTATTTCTTCTGACATGACTGTAAAATGATCTATTCCCTTAGCGCATTATAATTTTATTTCGTAAACCCCGCAATACTCCTAATAACGGCGGAAATGGGCATGAAATATTGATGGATGTTATACCACTAACTTGCTTTTAACTCCTCTCCCGACTAACTGTTTAGATTTTTCGCTTAGGCCGCTTCTTGCCGCTTAGGCGAATGCTGGGATGCCTACTTTCATGCCACAATTTTCTTTCCATCATTTCTCTTCATTCCACTTCCTTATCTTCCAGGTGTGCTTTCAGGCGAGCGGTGTACGAGGTTCGCTAGATAGGTATTCAGAAATGGCCAGCCAATTGTTGCTTTGTGAAAACAGCTGAGTAATTGGTAATGCAATGGTAGCAGGCTGACCATTGTTGTGCCATTCAGTTTTGCTCAATTTATGTTTGAAGTCTGGAAAGTGTGGCCATTTTTTAAGTACAATGGAAATTTAGAGAGCATTATTCTGCAATGATTTTGTACGGCTTCAAATGTGGCCTAAACGAAACACAGTCACTTGAGCGCTTGGGGAGGGGCTTTTGGAGACTTCTCCGTCACGTGCAACTGTATTCCGCTGATTTGCAAAATTAAAAATGGACGGCAGGAAGAGTAGCAGACCAGCAACAGCAGTAACTGACAGAAACATCACCACTGTGGAAACAAAAATTAGGGAAGATCCAAGACTAACCTACTAGAACATTGAGCTGGCATTAGAGGTTATTAGTTCGCCTAGTGTTTCAACAATCCTTCACCAACACCTTCGTGTTAAGGGGCACATTGTTGCATCATGACTATGGTCGCGATTTGGCACCATGTGGTTTCTTCCTGTTCCCTACGGTGAAAAACCGACTTTGAGGTCACTGATTTTCTAGCCCTAAAGAAGCAGTTTCTGCATATGAGGAGTTATCTCTAGTGCCAGAAACGAGTGACGTGGTTCCGGAGTATGGAACGCTGCATGCAGTGTCAGGGAGAAAAACATTTCTGTGGCTACACATTCATATTTTGCTGTTTCAATACATATTAGTGACTCTCGTATGGCTACACTAGAGGTAAATCAATAGTGAACAAACACAACGAAAATGTTCATTTGAATACCGGGAAAAACATTGAAATTTTTTGTTCGCAAAATTTCAGAAATAAGTACAAAGAATAAGAGAACTAAACAGAGAAATCGAAAGGGTGGATTTAATAATGAACCCAATCAAAACAAAATTATGTCAAACCAAGAAGAATAGACAGTGTTATTAGAAGAAAGAACAATAGCATATTGTAATGCATATATATGTTTGGGTCAACCATATGCATAAGGGGTACAGGAGAAACTGAAATATTAAGAATACTACTGGGATAAGGAAAATTTTGGAGTCTAGCACTCATTCTTCTAGACATAAAAATTAGAAAGAAACTAAGATTTGAAATGCTGTAGACGTGCGTCATTCCAGTTTTCTTATACGGATGCCAGCCCTGGATATAAGAAGATACAATACTGGTAGAAGTGTTGAGGAAAAGAAGCGACATTTAAGATGCAGTCACAATAGCCAGGAAAACTAAATGAATTTGGGGGGATGAAGGTCAGGATGAACCAGTTAAGATAGACATACGTGACGACAAAGTGGGATCCTAGACAGGGAACACAAATGTATGAAGATGAAGGCGAATATAAGCACAAAATTTCAGAACGGTAATGGGAACTTATTCGACAAGAGAAGCGTGTGATTGAGCGAATTGTTAGCAAATTATAACTTAAGGTAGAAATAGGAACACAGTGGGCATGAAAAGTGACAAGACGTTGAGTTCCCAAAGACTAGTTCACTGTGAGAGAGTTACATATACAGGGTGGAAGGGAAGTTCATTACATTCCTTCTAATATGTGCTTCATAGGAGTATTACAAACAAAAAATCGAATGGTATTTTGTTCTTTGATCAACCGGTTTGGAAATAATAAATGGTTTTTTATCCAAATTGGATACGCAATTCCACAGGAAGGTACAAAGGTAATAGTTTGTTACTTGTAAGATGCATAGAGTAATTTGTTTCTGACATAACTTCGGTAGTAATTATGGGACATCGTACAGGGTTTCGAAATAATTAATCACTTAAAAGACGTGAAGGAATATTCTGAGCTGCTATTTCAGAGATGACGTAACTCGACAACGTAGCGTTGAGGTTGCTCAGGGAATTGACCTGGTTTGTGGATGTAAACAACTTTCGCTCTCGGTAATGTTTTGGGAGCTAACGCTTGTGATTGGCCAACACTGTCACAGTAAACACGGAAGGATAAAGCAGGGTATGCCTTTGTTTTCAAAACGCACCGTTACGCTGTTTGTTTATGTACGGAGCAGTGTTGCCAGGTTGTTTTCGATAAAACTAAAATATCTCCATAGGAAATGGTCGGAGACAAAACTGTAAGATACAAATGTGTTCCAAATACTGAGATCTACCACTCGTTTAAATAAATGCAATGACTTCCCTTCCACCCAGTGTGTGTGTGTGTGTGTGTGTGTGTTTTTTTTTTTTTTTTTTTTTTTCTTTTCTTTTATGACAATCCGCTCCTAAAATATTTGACTCTCGCTTGAAAGCCACTGTATTTCTGTAATGGCGTTGTATCTGTAAGTAAAATGTAACAACATAATTTCTGCAAAAGTTTATATTGAAGTAGATGGAAGACAGATTTGTATTAATAGTTTGTGGAATAGTGAGTAGAGAAAGTAATATAAATGAAACACATCAGATTTTGTTTTGTTAATATTAGTAATGCCCTTGTATCTGTGCGGCCTTCTTTTACGCACGTTTCGTTGAAAAACTACAATCCTCTACGTCTGTGTCAGCGGTTTCTCCTGAGGTAGTACAGAATTATTACGAACGCTAACAACTAATCTAGTTCACTGGACCAATTTTTGCTTACCCGTCAATCACTGCGAATAAATTCCGTGTTTTACTTTTACTTTCCAAACTTCAAGAATGCGTTTTTTCTTGCCTCTTCACCATAACAATATATTCTCCTGATGTTTTTGCCATTTCTTTTTTCTGAATTCAAAACCTGTTTCAAGTAAGAGCTTATAAAAGATGTTAGCTTGAACGTAGGAAGGTGGGGTCACCGATAACAAACGCAAGCACTTTCTTTATTGTGTTTCATAATTGTGGAAGAAACGATGAATTTTACGACACACTGAACCCCCAGCTAATTTGTTACGCTGAACTGCTAGCACTGGCTCTTTGCGTTTCCTAGACCTTCTGGGCATGGATAACTTGCCTTTATTTAACCTTTCACCAGTAACAGCTAACGTTTGTGACAAGGACTCCTGAGTAGCTCGCAGTTCTTGTACTAGAGTCCATGGTTCGATTCCCTGCTCTGGGATGGCGGTCTTCTCCAAAACTTCACGCCTAACTAGCTCATTATAAGTAGGTATCCTCTAGGTCCACTTAAAAGCCGTAGCCCTATCATCAGACTCCGCTCTCTGGTTTGGTCCCGATGGCTCAGTTGGTTAGGCGCTCGCCTACTCATTCCAAGGTTGCGGGTTCACACCCAGGCTAGACCGATGGTTTTTAAGTGTGTTCAAAAGCGATAGCCCACTGTCAGTAGATATACTAGCGTGAAAGCGGTTCTACGGGACCAAATTCCGGCACACCGGATCCTGGTCGTTAACAAAGAAAATATATTTTTTCCATCCTGTGGCTGCCTTAACCTCAAATTGGACCCAGTCATCGTTGGTGGAATCAACTTACCCCGAAGTGGGTGAAAGTTGAGTTATGTTGATTGCCCAATAAAGCAATGTTTTTTTTTTCTATCCTATCTCAAATATCAAGAAATGCATAAGGAGTTAAAATCTCAAGTGGTTTTAAAAATGGTCTCTCCACTTGAAAGGTTTCAAATATTTCACCACAACACTTTTAGTATAAGCACCTTAACTCTCAGATTTTAACATCCATATTGTCTCTACCATTTTTCTAGCATTTAAAGTATATATATTTGCGAATGGAATTCCTCCAAATTAAAATATATTAAAAGTCTGTATCGCAATAACTTACGCGACGATCAAGGTCATGCACTTAGACTTTGTCAAAATTTTTTGATAGAATTCTGATACGTAAGCAACACCAAAGAAGTCACTAATGAACAGATGTTTGTCGCATAAAATTTGAAAGTGCTTTCGTAAATCAAATGCAACATACATATAACCAAACCGCCACTGCAACACAATTGAGTGTTAAAGGAGTGACACAGTCCGCATAAAGTGGAAGGAGGTAAATCCAATCTCCCCTCTTTAGCAAATGTTGGACAATACTGCTCTAGGCGTTCACTTCAACCTTGGACAGCTAACTTTTTAAGCCTTCTAGATCAAAATATTATCCTTCGTGAGCATATGGCTTGAAAACTTTAAACACGTGTTACTTGTAACACTCACACCAATTATCATTAAATTTATTTTCATAACCGCTCTACTAATTCTTTGTAAAAGCTTGTTTTCCTACCTTCTTCCTGTTGTTTGTACTGAATCAGGGGGAAACAGGTAGTGCCGGTGTGATTTAAGCTCCCGCCGCTCAGCATGCTTGCACTAAAGATGAGTTCAGCGTGTGACGTCACTACTGCTGCAAGACAAGAGAGAATAGTTTCAGGTATGCGGGATGCAGCAGTGTAAGAAAGATAGGAAACATATCAAATGTTAATAGCAGAACTACTGTTTTGGATATTGTAATGTTAATGGTGCCTGTTTTAATTTCACAAGTGGTCAGAGGTTATAAACAATTAGATTTCAGCTATATGAGAAAATATATAACAATTCTAGTTAATATAAAGGACAGTTATGTTAGAAAATAAATAGAACACAACATAATGCCATTTTCTCTGCAAATTAGTAGAGAGCCATACAAAACAAAACAAAATTACGTGGACATGGACATTTTTTGACGTCACATGAACTGACAGGCTTGCTTTTCGTTCAAATGTGTGACACCACTTGGAGCTCGCTTCCTCTGTACTAAATCTTCTCCAGAGGTGGTTTAATATTTAATAGTGTGGGAAATTTAATATACTTAATATAATATACTGAATAGTGTGGGAAATTTCACAGAATACCGAATATTTTGGAAATACCTCAAAATCATTTTTCAACTGTGTAGATATTTTAACGAAATCTACATTATTTATTGCCTACCCATTTATCCCATTTTTGTTCGTTGGGGAGCTGTTCAGGTTGGGTTGTACTCGGTGGATCAGTGGTTCCAGTGGGTATGCTTCGGTGAGGTTGTGAAATGCTTCAAAAGTCCCTGTCTAGATAGGAGACTGCGAGCTAGACTCAAACAATCCGATCAAAACTTATCGCAATTCACCGTCAATAAAGTACGTGTTATTGACATTTCAGCTTACCTCCTGCTAAAAACTGTTTTCTCTAAATAGCCCATCAAGTCCTCTTCAGCCCGCCTCTGTGGTGTGGTGGTAGCACCTCTGCCTCACATTCAAGAGGGTTTCCATCTCGGTTACGGTGAGTTGCCAGAATAACGCTTATTCTGGGGTTTTACTTTCTATTGAGAAGGCGAATGTCATGCAACTTTAAGGTCTTTAGACCCCAGGCTCATTTCACCCGTTTCATTCATCATTCATCACCTATCCCGCTTAAGGACGTTGAACAAAATTAAACATTTTTCTTCATTCTCATTCCATTTTTTAAACTTAAGAACCATAAAATGTTATCAAAGCTTGCCATAGAAGACCTTGAAAACTCATTAAAAACAGGAGTTTGTCAAATATTTTTATCCTCCCTACGATGTACAGTGAGTATTACATTCCAACCGGAAATTAGATAGAATATTTCACTGGAAATACATAGTTTAAGTCTAGCTGAATCCAAAATAAAAGCATTTTAGCTAAAGGTCTACGTGTGTGTGTCTGTGTGCCTATGAACAGCATAACTCCAAACCGAAAAATTGGTTAAATACCAAACTTGGTATTTAAGTCAAGCAACAAGGATGCAACACGGACATTTTCAAGAAAATCCTCTAACCACAGACTATCTTTTACATAGACTATTTTTTTAAACTTTTGATTTCCTCAAAAATGGCTCTTACGATTTTGATTAAAATACCACATGTTTAAGATATTTTTATGAAAAATGAAATGCTTAACCTGCATTTTCTGGGAATGCAATCAGAAGTTCTCTTTATTCTGAATAATTGTTCCATAACGAGCAAACCGTAAGAAACAGGCAAAAGTTTACTATACAAAAAGTAGATCTCCTTAAAATACAACTTACCACTTTATGTCAAATACTTTTTTCCTTTCTATGGAATGAACCATTTCCATGGTATTGTTTATTTTTTTATTTTCCATTGCTTATACTTTTCCCAAATGGGACGTCTTTGTTCGTTTTTTATATCCTGGACTTCCAAAGCGAAGGGAATTTTGAAGCCATCACATAGTGTATGTAATAAAAGCCATATCTAAAAATGTCTCTTTATTAATATGATGTATATGGCAGAAAAGTGCTTTTAGGAATATTTTGAGCAAGAGCGAGTAGAGATAGTTATGCAAATAAATACTCAAGCTTTCTTGCGCAGAATTAGTCGTTTTATCAGGTCTAATTTTGGCACTCTGTAAAATATTCAAAAATGTGCATTTGTAAAATCCGTATTGTTCGACTTAAGAGTTTTAGCAATCATGTATAGTGATTAATTAAAATGTTTACAACGATTACTTTTGCACAAATAATGTGAAATAAGGTGAATTTGTAATCGACAGCGTAATTAGTGAATATGAATCAGATTTGTTGATATCCAAAAGAGGTGGTTATTTTAAAATGTGTTTCTTACATCCTAGCACCTTCACTCTCTATAAAATCTTTCTTATTAAATAATTTTGTTATTTAACGACGCTGTCAATTGGCAGGATCATATCAGCGTCGTCTGTGTGCCGGAATTTCTCCCGCAGGAGTTCTTTTACATGCCAGTAAATTGACAGGAAGTTGCCGTTTTTAAGCATACTTGAAAATTATCGGTCTGGGTCGGATTTGAACCCGCGCCCTTGGGTTCACTAGGTCAGCGTTTAACCAACTATATAACCTTGTGTCATACTGGAGAATTTTTCATGAAAACGAAAATTTACAATGCACGAAGGTGTCCTTGGCGATTCTGTTTATCCGTGGCATTTTAGCAGAAAAAGGGATCATTTTATTATGCCATTGTCCATAATGTTTGACAACGTGTCTACAGATGTCTGTAACAGCGTTCTGGTTATATTAATTGTGCAATGTTAAATATAATGATCCACTTAGGAATAACCCCTATGGGATTGCCTTAGTTAAGCGCATCTGAAGGAATTTGACCCTTCTTGCTACTTAAGCGCAACGAGAAGAAATTGTACACAGTAAGAGATAAATATCAGAAGGAATAAAGTGAGGAGGAAGAGAAGAATAAGCTGAATGTTAGATGAAGCCGATATGGGCTCGGCGAGCACATTCCGGTGTTCAACGTGCCTTAAAACTTCGATTGTAGACTTTCCGCAACGCACGCTTGTCGGAATAGTTGCCGCACAGGCTAGGGGCTAGATTCACTTTGTCACGGCCTGTGAAAACACAACTACATACCTACCATGTATTGCTGTTTTATTCCCGTTTTAGATACAATGACTGTTATAGAAAAGAACAGTAAAATAAATCCGTATCCAAGAGTGATACTTTCTTCAATTATGTAAATCTGCATCAACTTGGCGAACACTACAACGGACGGGAAGAAGACTTAAATGTTTATCATTTTACCCAAACTATTTATAGCCATAAACTAGTAAATTAACCAGACTAAGTCTTCCATAATCTTTCCCAACCTAATGAAATAGCAATGGTCAACGTACTTATTTCTCCATAGTAAAGTTAATACAGATGCTAGCAAAAGTCTATTTTGGAGTCGCCACCGCCTTTCATATAGTGATGGTGATGGTGATGGTGGTGGTGGTGGTAATGATGATGATAACAATAATAATAATAACAATAACAACAACAACAATAACAACAATAACAACAACAATAACAATAACAATAATAATTAATAACAATAATAATAATAATAATAATAATAATAATAATAATAATAATAATAATAATAATAATAATAATAATAATAATAATAATAATAATAATAATAATAATAATAATAATAATAATAAAAATCATCTATATCAGGCTTCGGCAAATCGCGATTACAGGAATGATGACGTCACTGAACGCATACACTCATGTAATGCACGGTTCAAACAAGGGGATTCAGAAGCCTTATTGGCGGAGAAAGACTTCTCTAATACATGCTTGATTGTTGACGTCATCATTTCTGTAATCGCGATGACCAATTTGCCGACTCCTGATCTACATATTCATTCACTATTTCAAATATATAACAACATACAAAGACCAGTGTTGTTTTGTTTGTATATGTTGCACTTACCATACCATTGTGCGAGTAAGATTGTTCAATATCAGGTTTATTGTTTTAATGGAAACAGTCCATTCAAACCAACAAAAGCTCTATAAAATCACACAAAATGTAACAATACAAACTAAAATCCTAAGTTTTATTTTTAATTTAACTAGGAGGAACATTATGGCTGACACAAAATTTAATGGCGGGTGGCAGGAGGAGCTGGTCAGAAGAAAATCCAATCTAGAGGTTGCTCACTTTGCCGTGTTTATGGATAAACAGGCTATGAAATAGCACTATAAAGCCGGCGATATGAGAAAATATCTTATGCGCCCACAAAATTTATTTTTCAACAGGAAAGACTATAGTCTTCAGCCACCATTATTTTTGTGTCTGCCAGTACCTTATTTATGTTACCAGAGTATTGTATCGAGAACCCAGATTCGGTTTGCACTTCTTTCCCCCAATTTGATAGACGAATGATGGGATGAAAACTGCCAAGAATTTTAAAGTCCTCATTTTATCTCATTTTATTTGTTTCTTTGTCTTTCAGGGTAGTAACTGGAATGAGGTGGGTGTCCAATCAGGAGAGGACTGTATCTTCCATGACATGGTATAATCTTCCCAAACCCTGTTCATGCGCATAGGAGGAGGCCGAGAATGCTCATCTGGAAATGTTAGGGGCCCGTTCCAGCATCAGTAGCTTCGTATTCTCTCCCCCTCATCGCTTTCTACCCGATGTTTGCTAGCCGCAATAAGGCTAACCCTGACCACAACGCTGAAAACCTTTTCTAATCCCTAGTTTATATTTTCTCCGTTTCTAATGCACAAAGCTGAGACGGTTTCCTTCTAAGCCCTCATAACAAAATGTGAAAAATAGAGGCTTTAGAAACTGAGCGTCGTAGGTTTTGGCGAAACAAATAACAACAAGGGCTGCAAAAGAAAAGGAAGGTGATGTAACTAAAATCTAGAAGATAAATGCAAATTCCAATTTATCAAGTACAACTGGTATTTCAAGAGCGTCATAAATAATTATAAAACATAATGAAGACAAAAAGCTCTATGATATACAAGGATCAAGTATCGTCATTACAAGGTAATAATAGCTTTTCCGTTGTCAACGGCTGCAGACAAGAGTTTCATGCAAATATCGACTGAGTTAGAACCGGAAACAACAAGCAGCAAAAAGGTAAAGAATTCAGATGCTCACTTAGAAATAAAGGTAAAATAAGAAGCATCTTGTCACATACAGGCTACTAAATTATACGCCACGAAACATAAATATCGACTCAAACACTGATAGATCATTCATATTCTTTACAGATGCACATTTTCCTGTAAAACTTATTTCTCATTTAAGACCTTAGGATATAAGTTTACTGTTGAGGGCTTGTCCACTTGTCAGTAATTACTCTGAATTCCCAATTTTCATATTTCTCGGCAAATCCAATCCCCATGTTGTGGACTTCTCCCTTTCACCATCTAGTGAACATTGAATTTGTAGGAAGTCCTAGGTCGTCGTCCTTCCATGCGGTCAGCATTCCAGAAATGTCCAAAACCATCTCTGCTTGTTCACACTACTGTAATATCCTTTCTATAATTGACTCCTCGCTCCTCTACGAATTCCATCAATTTCCATTACTTGTATCTCTCTCTCTCTTTTTTCTTTTCTTTTTCTTTTCTTTCTGTTACGATTCGCCCCTCAGATCCATAAGTTAATATAATCTCTACAACAGTTAGGAGAATTCTCTTCTTTGTCTACTAATATTCCTACTCCATAAAACTCCATTCAGCATTTTAATTACTCTTCTTGCCTGTATAAGTCTATGATTCACATTGGTATAAGAACTTCCTGATTCATTAATTATGTCTATATTCTTTCCTCTATCTCTAATCACTAAATTTTCTGTTTTATTCATATTAATTCTCATCCGTCCTCTTTTAAGTACTTCCTTATCATAAATTTCTGATATAGCACTGGTCTTATTTGAAAAGTAATTACTGATAAAAGTCACCAGATCCAGTTTAGAAGGGGAAAATTTGATGTGATGGCAACTCAGAAGACACCGCACATTCTTTGCAGTTTTTATGTCATACAGTGACGTCATTTAGTAAGTTCCCTACAAGCAGGTACGCTTGGTTAAATACAACTCTCAGGCGCAGTCTATCATGTAAAAACAATAATCGCTTCACCCTTAGATCCGCACTTGATGTAAACACTAACCCGCGATACGCCGAAACCAAAGCACACCATAAAATATAGTACCTTGAATATCGGCGATTATCTGTGTTTTCAATATGTATAACCCAGGGTAAAGACTACTTGAATATAACGCGATAGCAGCGCTAGTCCTAAAACTCGCGAGTAAATATAATTCTGTTGCAACATAAACACGACGCATGTGTCCACGTGGCAGCTGATACGAACACTATGTTATCGCGGAGGGATACAAGCTGTGGAACTAAGGCTGGTAGGTTCTGTTGCTCGTATATTGCGAGGTCAAGCCTGCAGACTTGGAATACTGGCGAAAGTGACGCACGCCACTACCGCATTGCTTGTAGTCTGAACAAAGAAGAATCAGTTTGTAAGCAATACAGCGTGCAAGATGACATAAAGCATGTGCCTCTCGTGTGTTACATTGTTGAGAACATATCAGGACACGAACCCGCGTGCGCCAGATAAGATCTCAACACCTGAATCCTTGGCCGGATGGTGCGTGAGCTCACATCCGGTGTTGTCCCAAGGTCTTCAACACTCACTCACTCAGTCTTTTGTTCCGCGAATGAATGGCGCCCCACTTGTTCGGTATCTTGTCAAGGACCTCTCAATGCTTCTTCTGCAGTGACGTACGTACAAGGCGACACATGTGCTACCACAATCCAACACTAATAAAATATAGCGTTACCATTTTATAACTTAAAAATCATCATAATATGGTTTATGAACTATAATTGACAAAAACATAACATAAAAACATTTCCCAACAATATTATACGTATTTGAGTTCTAAAATAAATTAAGTCAGTTTATGACAATTGTTTACTTAAAAATAAAAAGCAAATGTGAAATGTTGACTATGAAATTAAATACTGTAGTATGCGTTTATTTTATTAAAATTACCTCTATTAAATCTATGCTGTGCCTTTGATCCATGCTTCTTTTTGCTGCAGTTTGAGTCCTGAGTTGTAACAGGTATACATTGAATACCCTGTGCAAATTCTAGTACCAGTCATCAAAGCTTCTATCTAATTCAGCTTAACACGAAAGAGAGAGAGAAAGAGAGAGAGAAAAAGAGAGAGAGAAAAAGAGAGAGATAAAAAGAGAGAGAGAAAAAGAGAGAGAGAAAAAGAGAGAGCGAAAAAGAGAGAGAGAAAGAGAGCGAAAAAGAGAGAGAAAGAGAAAGAAAGACAGAGAAAGACAGACAGAATGACAGAAGAACAGAAGGACACAAAGACAAAGACAGAAAGACAGAAAGGCAGAAAGACAGAAAGAGAGACAGAGAGACAGAAAGACAGAAAGAAAGACAGAAAGACAGACAGAAAGAGACAGAAAGACAGAAAGAGAGACAGAGAGACAGAAAGACAGAAAGAGAGACAGAGAGACAGAAAGACAGAAAGAGAGACAGAAAGACAGAAAGAAAGACAGAAAGAGAGACAGAAAGACAGAAAGAGAGACAGAAAGACAGACAGAAAGACAGACAGAAAGACAGACAGAAAGACAGACAGAAAGACAGACAGAAAGACAGACAGAAAGAGAGACAGAAAGAGAGAAAGACAGAAAGAGAGAAAGACAGAAAGAGAGAAAGACAGAAAGACAGAAAGAAAGACAGAAATACAGACAGAAATACAGACAGAAAGACAGACAGAAAGACAGACAGAAAGACAGACAGAAAGACAGACAGAAAGACAGACAGAAAGACAGACAGAAAGACAGACAGAAAGACAGACAGAAAGACAGACAGAAAGACAGACAGAAAGACAGACAGAAAGACAGACAGAAAGACAGACAGAAAGACAGACAAAAAGAGAGAAAGACAGAAAGAAAGACAGAAAGAAAGACAGAAAGACAGAAAGAAAGACAGAACGACAGAAAGAAAGACAGAAAAAAAGAATGAATGAAAGAAAGAAAAAGAATGAAAGAAAGAAAAAGAATGAATGAAAGAAATTGCACGAGAAAAGTTCTTTACTTCTTTAAAGAACAAAAATATGACCACTTTCTTCTTCTTCTTCTTCTTCTTCATCTAATTATCCTTACCGTATGGAGGACGGACACCTCCTAGGACTGACACGCCAAGCCTGTGCCTAGGATCAGACGCCTGTCGCGGAGCAGATAAAACCTGGTCCAGACCGAGTGAAGAGTGGGGAGCAGTTGATGGAGCAGTTGGGAAACCGGAGAACCCGGAGAAAACCCACCCAAACAGCGCTTCGTCCACTACAAATACACATGCAGCTCCCTGGGATCGAACCCGAGCCACCTGAACATGACCATCCACTTACTAAAATACACTGCATCAGAAATAAATTGCCGTATGTCCATAAATATGACTTTAATTGCTATAATTTGATAAGTATATGCTTCATCTTGAGAATTCTAATATCCTGCCAGTTAGCATAGAGTATTTATGACAGATCCCTTTAGTTTTCCTACCAATTACCTATAATAAGTAGACGAAGTATTGCATTCCACCAAAATATGGATAAAAGAATGTTCAGAAAAGGGTCTGTGTGTGCATAAAATGAAAACTTGTTAAATATTGTTTCGAAACTTTTTTCTCAAATGATTAAAATGTCACATTTAAGATAATTAAATGATAAATAAAAACACCTCTAGAATTAATTCACTCATTTATGGCGAATAAGTTTTTCTGTGGCATCAACTACTTCCGAGATTATAATTTTTTCCAATTTTTACTTCTTTCAAGGTAAGTAGGTAAAGAGAAACTAACATTTTGACAATGTTCCTCATATCTATAAAGGAAATCGGAAGTCAAATCGTTTTTGCAAACGTTTATCTCGATTAACACGAAGTAGGTAAAACAATAAGCTAGCAATAATAACAATAACAATAATAATATTACACATACTGTACCTTCCTTTTATTTGGAGTATTTATCCTAGGGTCCCATACAGCAGCTTTTGTAACAATAGATACTATGGCAGACACAAAATTTAATGGCAGATGATAGCTAACCACTTCATATCAGATTATTCTCTTTCTTGTTATACAAATAAATTTTGTGGTTGCGAATGATATTTGTGCCACTAGTTTTACAGTGTGATTTCACGGGGTGTTTAACTTACAGCACTGCAAGACGTGGAAAGCCTATAATTGTATTTTCTGTTGGCCACCCGCCATTAAAGTTTGTGGAATAGTGGATGAACAAAAGCATATGGATCTCACACATCCGATTCTTCTAATTCATTTCCAGGGAAAGTCCCGGAGTCCCTGTGAAATGCTTGACTCCGAGCCAGGTCGTCTTACGGGTTTCGTAAGAGGTGAGGCATAACTACTGACCAATGAACAGCTGACAGTTGTAATACGGGGCTAAATGCGTGGCGCTGTAATACGGACAAGGAAAGGTGGGGGAGGGTAAATACACCTGGCTTCGTAGAAAAGCTACTTTTTAATTTTCTTTAGATTTATCTCCAATTTCTTAATGACTATTGTAGAAAGTGTTGCAAATGTTGCTTGAAATAAGCAGCACATTTTGGGTCAAGCTATTCTGAGTTATGAGAAAAGCTTTAACTTTGTCGTTAGAATCATAAAAACGTGTAAAGCTTTACAGTAAACAATGCAACTTTATATTGAAAAATATAAAAACGTGTAATCATTCTACAATTCTCGCTATAGTTATACTGGAATTAAAATTCGTGCCGAAAAACCTATAAACATGTTTGTCTATTAATTACTTATAATACAATTTTTTCTGGTTCTGAAAGGTTTTCCTCTAATGCCTATGCAATAAACCGCCTTTCTTGGATGGCATTAAAATTTAATTATAATTGAACAGTTTCTGAAAGTTGTGGAAGTTGTTTCCAACTTGCCAGAGAACGATAATCTGGAACAGGTCAAGTGCAGCTTCTAGTGCGTATGGCATAGTGTGAAATAAGCAACAGTTGTAGCTTAATGAGCAACGATTCAGAAATAATCAATACTTTCCTTTCACGCAGACGTGTCTGGTTATATGTCCAGCCAGTAGCGCAAATATTGCTCATCATTAGAGAGGGGAAAGATGGGGAAGCTACGAAGGATTGCATTTTAGTAAATTCGCTTTCTGTACTGTAACTATGGGAAAGTATGTGTCCCCATCTGTAGGTGATGGTGATGTGCAGTTTCTCGCAGAAAGCTCGCGAGGTGACCAAGCTGAGAGCTGCTTAGCCCCGCGGTACGTACTTTATCAATGGGAGGGAGGCGTGTGCGTGACACGCACGATGGAATATGCAAACAAGGAGAAAAGGTCTGGCTAGACCGATCGGAGTGGAGGAAGCCTTGGTGAGTCCAGCACAAGTTGAAGGTCGGCCACATACCACAGCTGTTCCCTGCAACAGTGCTCCAACTCACTTCCTGTCTGGCCCTCCTTCCTGCAGTTCCGAGTTCGATGCTTCACAACAGGTGTTCTACTGTCACATTATTCCCGCAATGTAGCTTTGGATCTCCTCCACCGCTCATCAAAAGTAGGGAATGTAATGTGTTGAGCAATACTATACAATGTAACTCTCACATGGTTCTCTCCACTCGCTTTTCTTTTACGTAATACATTCATATATCCGTCCCTACTTGCCCTTTAACATACAATTCACACTATGACTGAAATAGAAATGCAATACATTACATTCACATGGTTATCTCTACTCACTTTTCTTTTGTGCAACACAATCACACTTCTTTCTCTACTCCTTCTGCAAACAATTCATCAATTTTCCATATGTTTGAAACTGAAATGCAACTTTGAAATTGAAATGCAATGCATTACATTCACAGTGTTATCTTTACTCGTACAATTTTCTAAATGATTGATATAGAAATGCAACGTCTTACATTCACACAGCTTTCCCTACTTGTTTTTCTTTCTGTGATATGTGGTGTTGTTCAACACTGCTTCTGGATAGTGTTTTCCCGCTGTTTTTATTTATTTTGTTTATTTTGGGTTCTTTATAGTCTAAACGTTATAGGGATAAAATCGTCAAACCACAGGCAACCACAGGCAATGCTTTCTTTGGTAAAGATGCTGTCAATTGCGAGAATGTCAACGCCGCCGGTGTGCCGGAATTTCGTCCCGCAGGAGTACTTCTACATCCCAATAGATCTATTGACACCAGTCCCTCGGTTTTGAGCACACTTAAAAACCCTCTCTCTAGAAGTCTAGACCGAATTTGAACCCGTGACCATGAGATCAGTAGTTTGAGGCCTGCAAAATAACAGCACTTTTTTGTGCTCCCGCATTCGTGTCAAAAACGCAAAATGGCATTCACTAAAAATATATCTAAGAATTATCCATTCCAAGAGCTTCCTTACATGGTAAAAAAAATTTTTTTTTCTTAAAAATGATTTCAGTTATTGTAATTAAAATATATACTGTGATACTTGAAAATGGATAAAATATTTTGAAGTTCCTCTACACCTATTAGGCTGCTATCATCTAATAATAATAATAATAATAATAATAATAATAATAATAATAATAATAATAATAACTCTGATTTTTTTTCTATTAAAAATATTCCACAATAAAATGGATTTCCTTCATCCCAAGACGACCTTCAGCCTCCATAAGTCCCTGTCCATAGCATCTTCCTCCTTTAACCCTCTTCATCAATACTCCTTCTCACCCCATACTTGCATAATTCCCCTTATTCTATTATTCCGATATTTATCTTTCCTGGATTATATCATCATTGCGAAAGGTTTAAGAGAGACAGACACTCTACATAAACAACTATGGGTATCCATAAGATATGCAGTTTATATCAAACAAAAATGTGTGGCTTCTAACATTTTCGAAATTTTTGCCATTGTTTGTGGGAATGTTTCACGTTTTATGTAAGAAAACCTGAAACATTAAATGATCATTATTTTGTTTCGCATAATCAAGACTTCATGCGAAGAGTATGTTCAAACATCGCAACGCTCATTATGTTAACATCGGCGTGTCAAACACTGCTTATTTACTCACTAGTGAACCAGTGTTGCCATTCTTGTTGGAACAAAAGAAGTAGACGCAAACAGGAGAAAAAAGTAGAATTTCGAATGTATTGCAACAGGAACGAACCATGGCCCTTCGTCTGTATATATGAGAACGCCAAACTTGTAATATTATTTATTTAGAGCTTATTTATGACAGCTAAGTATTGAACAAAGACATTTTTTCGTCTTTCGCCCCCCCCCCTCCCACTACCCGGCGCAGATTGGCACCTGCCTCCCTTCTTAGATGTCACTACTTTGGAACGAGCATTATGATGCTTAAATTTCAACACTAAAAACGTAAATATATGCCTGAAAACATAAAATAATTTGTTCTTAAACACTCACCAATGGAAGTTCGTGGCACCCAGCACACTTGTCCTGTTCTGCCTACAGAAGCAATGTTAATGCCTATGCTACATGACTTGCAATATGCAAACGAATCTCCTTTTTACTTTCTCTACTAGTAAGTAGGGGAAGTATTGTATTCCACCCAAAAATTCGATGTCGAAATTTCACCGGAAATATATGTTTCGAGGCCTCCTGAATCAAAAAAAAAGCATTTTTAGAAAAAGGTCCGTGTGTGTGTCTGTGTGTCAGTCTGTCAGTCTGTCAGTCTGTCAGTCTGTCAGTCTGTCAGTCTGTCAGTCTGTCAGTCTGTCAGTCTGTCAGTCTGTCAGTCTGTCAGTCTGTCAGTCTGTCAGTCTGTCAGTCAGTCTGTGGACAGCATAGCTCAAAAACGAAAAGTCGGTTAAAAACCAAAGTTGGTATTTAAGTTTAATGTCTTTCAAGGATGCAACACGAAGATTTTGAAGAAAATAGCCCCACCCTAAACTACCCTTTACATGGAACATTTTTCGAAAATTTTGATTTTCTTGAAAATGGCTCTAGCGATTTTGATTAAAACGTCATATGTTTGAGATATTTTTATGACAAATGAAATGCATATCTTTAATTTTCTGGCTATAGCCCCTGTAGTCGTATTTACTCTGGACAACTTTTGCATAACTGGTAAACCGTTAGAGATAGACCAAATTATACTGTACAAAAAATGTAGATCTTCTTAAAATACACGATTATTTATGTCTGAATAAATTTTCTTGTAGGGTGAACCATTTCTGAGATATTCCTTGTTATGTGTGTGAGTTTCGGAAAACTTAGAACTTTCGTGAAATGGATCATCGTTGTTCATTTTTTTATATGTTAAGTGTGCAAAGACAACAGAATCTCAAAGCTTTAAAACATTTGACTATCGCACAAAGCCTACCGTATTCTAACATTCCCCTTGCACCTACAAGGAAATAAGCAATTAGATAATTTGTACAAATGTTTATCTTAACTAACACGAAGACGATATAGGAATAAGAGTTTGTAAGAATGGTTAGTACAAGAGTACGGAAAGTCATGTGAGTGCAACACATCAGATTTTTTTTTTCAATAACCACCCCTTTAAACTACTGGATTGTTCCCATTCGGATTTGTAAGTTTGTGAGTACTTAGCTTTTTTTCTTGATCCCTCACTCATGGCCACTAACCACTTCACATACATTTAGTACAAGGAAAACCACTACTGTGTGCACTGTGAAACGCGAAAGACGCACGTTACTACAGCGATATTTATAATAAACTGAGATGGGGTGAGAAGCTACTGAAGGGTTTAAGCTCTTAGTAGCAATATTATTTTTAAGCCATAGGACTGATAAGGTGATGGGCAGCCCCTTTGTTTCTTAAGGCATAGAAGCACTACGCAGTAATGGAAGTGTTATAATTTGGTTTGTATTTATTGTACTTCTTCAGAGCAGAAACCTGAGAGCAGTGTACACACAACTGACTGTCATTCTGTTTCCGTGTGCCGTAACTGGCAATTAACCTCTCCTTTAAAAAACGAACTTAGGACCTTCTATTTAACACCAGGAGATAGCAGCAACTGCTTAATGTGGCACGTCGCGGAAATCTTTTTTGAACTTAACTGATTTACCCACACAAAAATCTAAGAAGCCAATTGCTGATATACTTCAGACTATATCATAATTTGCCAGCCGTAAATTTAACTACTTGATCCTTTTTATCTAGATAACATGCCGCATATGACTCACAAGTGTTTAATATGGAATGCAGACAAACATAACTGTGTAGCAGATGTGAAATATGGTGGTAATCTACGGTAATAAAGTGAGAATGTCCCCTCGAACCCCAGACCGATGCACATCATTGGCAAACAAGCGCTATTTTTGCCTTGCAGAAGCAGCCTATGACATCATACGGAGCGTGGGTGATTCATATGCAGTTATGGCGGGCGACTGCTGCTTCAACCAGACCGAGGAGATAGAAGACGATCGCACACTTTCGGCAAATCCGCAATCTTCTTTGTTTCGTCACATGTTCGCTCGCTCGCTCTGCCTGAAAATTTTATGATCTTGTATCGTGAACGTGACCAAAACAAACTTTTTGGAATTACATCATTTAACTTCAGCTTCCTACGCAAAATTCATGCGCATTTACACAGTAAGACAGGGTACGTAACACTGGAAAAGCTGTTCACTACGTATTTACGTAAGCGAAACGAGAGTTAAAGCTTACCATTTACACAATCAATATTTCTAAGTCAAAACCAGCATAAGAAATAAATGTAACATCCCAGGCATATCTAATCTGTTACATTCATAACGTTTTCTTCAAGCACTAATTCTACAAACTATTCTTGCAAAAGCTTGTTCTTATTTTCTCTACTAGGGTAGAGTAGTAGGGGAAGTATTGCGTTCGACCCATTTATTCGATGTCCAGATTTCGCCAGAATTACATATTTTGAGGCCCCCTGAATCAAAAGAACCATTTTTAATAATAGTCCACATGTACATGTCCTGTATGGCTGTGTGTGTGTGTGTGTGTGTGTGTGTGTGTGTGTGTGTGTGTGTGTGTGTGTGTGTGTGTGTGTGTGTGTGTGTGTGTGTGTGTGTGTGTGTGTGTGTGAACTTCATAACTCAAAAACGAAATGCCTTTCAAGGATGCAACACAGAGATTTTGAACGAAATTCCTCCACCCTAAACTATCCATTACATGAACAATATTCAAACACTGATTTTCTCCAAAATGACTAACAATTTTTATTAAAATGGCGTGTGTTAAGGATAATTTTTATGGCAAATTAAATGTATATTTTGAATTTTCTGGCCATATGCCATCTAGTCCTGTTTACGCTTGATGACTTTTGCATACCTGAAACTGTAAGAGATAGACCAAGTCTCACTATAGTACAAAAAGGTACATCTCCTTAAAACACACAATTAATGTCCAAATGTATTTTTTGTGCAATGAACGATTTCGGAGATATTCCTTGTTACTTGTGTGAGTTTTGCAATACTTGTACTTTTCTCAAATGGAAGATAGTTATTCGTTTTTCTTTAATCTCTTGGTCGTGTAAAGAGAGAGGGGTTTCAAAGCCTTCATATAGAGACCAGCTTTAAAGATTTGACTGTCCCTCAAAGCCTACTGTACTCCCATGTTCCTCTTGCATCTGCAAGAATATCAACAATAAGATAATTTCTCCAAATGTTTATCTCGACTAACATGAAGATAGAGAGGTGTGTGTGTGTGTGTGTGTGTGTGTGTGCGCGCGCGCGTGCGTGAGTGCGTGCGTAAGAACAGCACAAGAGCAGAGAAAGTCATATGACAGCAACACATCGGATTTTTCTAGCTACCCCTGGTGAATTAAATGTTGCAGAAATAATTTCATTATACATTTTGTTGTGGGTACAAGGGAGGCAGTTGGTATGGCTGTGTATTTAGAACCCATATGTACGTTAGAGTTGTGTCGATGTATTGTGGAAAGCATCTGCGACTGACGCCAAGAAACGCGCAATCCAGCAACAAACGAAACATGTCAGAAACATTTGTCACTAAGTTACTTAACTGTAACATCCCATAATTGCACATAAGGTTTTTATGGAAAACGAAGGCGTAAAAGAATGTTCTAGACACACACACACATGGTGACATCAGGGATCCAGCTATCGGTGAAAGAGCTTACCAGAGTAAATGTCTCCAGTGTTTGTCTTCCGTGTTATTTTTTGTTTGATAACATAGTGGGGCAGTAGGGCACGCTCGGGTAGAGCAAAAGGACAACGCACTTTTCGCCTCACAATTAATTTAATATAACTTAAAACATTTATAGCTGCAAATCACAACCAAATTAATTGTTTGCCTCATATTTATTGAATATAAATTCAGTTACGAGTTCATTTTCACGTGAAGATAAGAGAATCTGATGTTGAAAATTGTAGAATGTATAGAAGGTAAACCCAAATAATGGAAACACAACAATACAAGGTCAGATTCAAGCTTCTTCACCATCGACAAGATTCGACCAGCTGTCCTCCTCCCACAACCTTCCATGGATATTAAAAGTAAACTAGGAATCAAAACGAAATCCATTAAATCTGATTTTGTAACAAGCCTATAATTTATTGTTGACCTAAAAGTTAAGAAAACTGCTCATGCTAAAAAGGAAGAGGCAGCAGCAGGGAAAGTCCAGAAAGAAGAAGCTTTCCTATGAGAAAGAGAATACGTGTAAGGAATGCCGAAAGTGTATTGATTTCCCGTTTAAAACCAATTACACAAAATCTGTTTAAGTTTTTGGGCCACGCCGTAGCCGAGTGGTTAGACCGTTCGCTTCTCACCAAAGTGGTCCGGGTTCGATCCCAGGCATCCGCATGTAGGATTCGTGGTGGACGAAGCGGCGCTGGGGCGGGTTTCCTCCGGGTTCTCCGGTTTCCCCCGCCATCTGTTTCCACCAGTGCTCCATCTTCATTCCATGTAATATCAGTGTGACCGCCTGCGGTGCCGTATGTAGTAAAAGCGGCTGTTATACACTACAAAAAAAACTGCCGCTTTAAATATTATCAGTCTGTTCCCTAAGCAGTGTATATTTAAATCTGGTGATGGAACTGGTGACATGAAAATTCTCCATGAAGTTAAGGAGTTCATTAAATTATAGGATTGGATGACCCCCAAGCCCAACCTAATTCAGTCCTTTACAGTTATATTAACTGAATGTCAAATTTGGAATGGACAAAAAAACTAATTCTGGAAGAGAGTCATTGGTGTGGCATACAGATGGTTCAAAAATGGATTGGAAAACCGGCGCAGGAGTTTATGAACCTAACTTTGCGCTAGCAAAAGCTCTTGGCAATGAATCCACCATATTTTAAGCAGATGCTTGAATTATGTCCCTACATAAATGTCAATGAAGGCATACTTGATGCGAAAATATATCCCCTATCGGACAATCAAGCAACTGTAAATGCTATTAGTGCTCTCACATTGAGTCAAAGCTTGTCCAAGTCTGTCTGCAGGTATTAAATCGGTTGACAAAACAACAAGGTCATCTTAATGTGGGTGCCAGGTCATGAAGGAATTGAAGACAATGAAATTGCTGACCGCCTAGCCAAGAAAGAAACTATAATACTCCATTCATTGGCCAAGAACCGTTCTGTTCTAGGAGTACAGACAGACAGACACACAGGACAGACAGACACGCGCGCGCGGACCTTTTTTTAAAAATGCTTTTTTTTTTTTTGTGTATTCGGGGGTCTCAAAAGATATATTTAATGTGAAATCTCTACATCGAATTGTTGGGTGGAATACAATACTTCCTCTATACGTAATAGAGAAAGTAAAAATCAAATTTGATTCATATGTAACCAAGCGAGGTATCGCCGGGGAGACTCGCGTTAGGGAGATTCCGGGTTCAAACACTTGTGGTTGTTGGTTGACCAACCTAACAAAAGGCTTTTTCGTGGTTTTCTTCGCTCGCTAGGATAATTTAATCCATGAATTTTCCTACCGTACCCTTCATCACTGCATTTCATTGCCTTCTTATTCACCGCCATACCAGCCATAGGACTGACCACCTATCCTGAATAACTATTATCCAAATTTTACTTGCTGCTCGACTAACTACTGACCCAAGGCATTAGCTTGTAAAAAGAGGTAATCCGTTGAAGAAGAAGAAAAATCAGAACAAGATTTACACGTGAAATCCCTACGTAATAAAAATTTAAATAATATTAATTTTAATATCCACTGTACTATTCTTACAGTCAAACACGAGCTTTTCTGTATCAGTAGATCCCTTGTTTTAAATGGCCGTAGCACTTTTAAATTCCCAAGCGGTAATCCACAGCTACATACAATTGTTCACAAACAAGCAAACAAATTAATTAAGGCTTCACGGGTGATCAGCCGTGTAAGGTTTAAAAACATTGAGCTTTCGGCCATTGTAGGCTCCATGACTCCTTGAATGTCTTTAAACCTCACACGGCTGATCACCCGTGAAGCCTTAATTAATAACGCTCGCCGTGAAAGCTTTAAGTCTTACACAAGCAAACAAATGTTTACACCTGTTTCGGAACATTTTGTTTGTAAACAGTTTACCGAAATGGAAAACAAGTGCGAGAGAAATCACAAACACACAAGCATGGAGGTCTTTGGGGGCAGATGTATTCGGCGCCAACAGTACTGTTTTCATTTCAGAAAATATGTTTACGCCATGTACATTAGTGTGGACTACATCTAAAACTCAATTAGGAAGTGAATAATTCAGATCCTAACTACAAACCTATGTTTAATATTTAGAAAAGTCTCTTTGGACCTCTTCACATGCTTTCACAGAATATATACTAAAAAGCCAATAGAAACACAAAACAAATTGGATGAAGTGCAAAATTTTAAATTGAAAAAAAAAATTGTGTATAAAAGAACAACAATAAGAGAAAATCAAGTTTAACATTTCATACATTTGTACACAGCTCCACACGTCCATTTTAAATGCAAGTTTGGGTATTTAAACGGCCAGCAAGACAGAACCGCAATTGGATCCCAGATCTTCAACATCTGTGGATTTTTCTTTCATGAAAATGTTTAATATGCTTTTTCCTGCAATTTATAAAATAATTGAGTATCGTGTAATGTTAAATTTGTCCTTAATCTTTTGAAGCACGCATGTATTACTCAAAGAAAATCCAAATTATATTTTTATTGGACATCTCCAGTATTAATATTTAAATATTTTAGTTAAAATCTTTAGGGCAATTTCGATAATGTTAAAAATAAAGAAAACGTTAATAGTATTTACACGAACTTTCACTTTTACTTTCTCTACTACATATACTAACTAGGGGAAGTGGTGTATTCCACACAAAACTCGACGTGATATTTCACCAGAAATACTTTTGAGGCCCCCTGAATTTAAAAAAAAAAAAAAAAAAGTTTTAGGTAAAGGTCTCTGTGAGTGAAGTGTCTGTGAACAGCATACCCTTAAAACGAAAAAATCAGTTAAAAATCGCAACACCAAAACTTGGTACTTCAGTTCAACATCTCCCAACGCTACCATACGAAGATTTTCAATAAAATTCCCTCGCCCAAAACTACCCTTTACTTGGAATATTTTTCAAAATATTTATTTCCTCAAAACGTCTCCAGCGATCTTTATTAAACTACAATACGTTTAAGATATTTTCATGACAAATGAAATGTATATCTTGTATTTTCTTGGAATAGCCTCTGAAGCCCGTTCATTCTGGGTGGCTTGCCTAACTGGTAAGCTATAAGAAATGCACAAAAATGGAGATCTTGTTAAAGCACACAATTTTTGTTGAATAAACATTTTGTGAAGAAAACCATTTCCGATTTATGTCTTGTTATTGGTTTAAATTTTCAAATGCTTATACTTGTTCCAGATAGGAGTGCGTTACACATGTTTTATCTGTTGGACATGTAAAGGGAATGGGATGTCAAAGGTACCACATAGCAACCAGCTCTTAATACATTTACCTATCACTTAAGTCCTATTGCATTCCCATATTCGCCTTGCACCCACAAGAAAATTAACTACAAATGTTTATCTCAATTAACATGAAGTAGATAGAGAAATAAGTGTTGGTAAGAGTAGCTTGTACAGAATAGAGAAAGTCATGTGATTGGAGTACATCAGATTTTTTAAATTACAGACACACAAAGGATCGGGTAGAAAAATCACATAGTGTTTCTACTACGCTGAAAACATTTTATACTCAAAAACATATTTTTGGTGAAACATTGACGTGGAATCTAGTTTGTGTAATGCAATGCTGGGTGAAGGGCAGATTCCGCTATGATTGTTGACTAAGGACATGTGAACTATGCAGGTATTCTTCCCCGAGACAGACGGAGCCCCCAACTTGAGGCCCCTCACTGACTGGATATGTGGGAAGCTTCAGCAGGTGCCTCAGTTCTGCACTCCATTTAATTTGTAATGTCGCACTCACTCGCTCGCTCGCTCGCTCCAGCACAGATGGCAGCCTTCACAACTCCAAACTAAGACAACTCATTACATTTAAGGGTCTGCTTGTCGCATAAACATCAGCTAAAACCTACTAGTTAATAAATCCGTGAGAGAATAAGTATTGCGGATCACTGTGTCTTAAAAATGACTCAACAGATTTTAATAATTCTTTCACCACTAAAAACCCTTATTTCTGACAGACATGAACTACAAAACATGTACTTAAATTATTCCAAAATGAAGAGCTCATTTCAACGGTGTCATGATAAAACAAACGCCAGGAGCTACGTTTATTTTCTGATAAAAAGTTCACATATCATTATCATTTTGAGTTAATATTTTAACTTTATTGTCGGCACTCATATTCGTTTACCTTGTCCTTCTACATTAGAAGTGGTCACATGACCGGCTAACAGGTTTTGAAGATAAAAATATCATTTATCTACTCCTATAATAATAAGTGATACTTTAGTTCGTACTTACTAGGTAAATATACTTTAAACACAAAATACGCCAGCAAAACATAAAATATATGTTCAACAAAACGTATGGGATACTTTCATGATGATTATCTATATCTATTTACTTTTCTACTGGTAAGTAGGGGAAGTACTGTATTCCACCCAAAAATTCGATGTCGAGATTTCACCGGAATTATATGTTTTGATACCCACTAAATTCAAAAAAGCATTTTTAGAAAAAGGTCCGTGTGTGTGTGTGTGTGTGTGTGTGTGTGTGTGTGTCTGTCTGTCTGTCTGTCTGTCTGTCTGTCTGTCTGTCTGTCTGTCTGTCTGTCTGTCTGTCTGTCTGTCTGTCTGTCTGTCTGTCTGTCTGTCTGTCTGTCTGTCTGTCTGTAGACAGCATAACTCAAAAACCAAAACTCGCTTAAAAACCAAAGTTAGTATTTAAGTTTAATGTCTTTCAAGGATGCCACACCCAAAACTACCCCATACATGGAAACTTTTTCGAAAATGTTGTTTTTCTTGAAAATAGCTCTATTTTGATTAAAATGTGATATGTTTGAAATATTTTTATGACAAATGAAATTTACATTTAGAATTTTCTGGCTATAGCCCCTGTAGTCCTATTTACTCTGGACAACTTTTGCATAACTGGTAAACCGTTATAGATAGACCAAATCATACTACACAAAAAATGTAGATCATGCTAAAATACACAATTTATGTCAAAATAAGTTTTCTTGTAGAGTGAACCATTTCGGAGATATTCCTTGTTATGTGTATCAGTTTTGGAAAACTTAAAACTTTCGTGAAATGGAACATCGTTGTTCATTTTTTTTATATGTTAAGCGTGCAAAGAGAACGGAATCTCAAAGCTTTAAAAGATTTTACTATCGCACAAAGCCTATTGTATTCTAATAGTCCGCTTGACCTACAAGGAAATAAGCAATAAGATAATTTGTATAAATGTTTATCTTAACTATCACGAAGAAGATATAGGAATAAGAGTTTGTAAGAGTGGTTAGTACAAGAGTGGAAAAAGTCATGTCAGTGCAACACATCAGATTTTTTCCAAAGCTCACGTTACGGTTTTCCTAAACATACCGTTTCCGCAATAAATAAAGTTCATAACATATACTAAACATACAACATACACTAAAATATGTAGATAAAATATTGTAGACAACACTTTGCAAAATTAGAATTAGTAACTCGCGCTCTTAGAACTCTCTTAGAACCTCTGCCTTTGTAACTATTATGAAACATTATTACTAAATTTTCACATTTAAATATGAGAACAAAAGTAGCTGAGGAGCATAATATTTTGACACATAAATCACGGACATGTAAACAATTTTAGCATAACATCAAGAATCAACAATTTTATATTTAAGACACTTTAGGAATCAGCTCTTTAATTACTAAGAGACCAAAGAGATTTACAAAGCCTTATGCTAGACTAGGAGAACGTATTTGGTAAGAAGGCTCTGGAAAAAAATGGTTCTTGTTATTCCACAGAAAATCCATCTAAAGTAAGACGAATGCCACTTTATCTTGAGCTCCCAGTTAGGGTTATTGTCGAAGACAGCCTTTTCACGTCTTTTATACAGTCGTACTTTAAATTATATCATAGAAGGCTGTGGGTTATAGTTTTCGCCATTGTTTTTTTTCCCCCTTCTTCTTCTTCTAGATTTACTTTGAAATAAAAGACTCAAAGCTCAAAGGCTCAAAGTTAAGGGCTCAAGAAAAAATGTACGAATAGTATGTATTGGTCACTATTTAGCAACTATGAAAACAGAATACGTAGCAAAACAAAAGAGAATCGAATCTACTTATAATACTAAGGTAAGTACGTAATAAACTAACCAACGCCACAGCGCAATAGCGCTGTCCGGGCCAACGCCTACCGCCCAGCCGCTGCGTTCCCCATCTCTGCCCGCTACAGGGGCCATAAGTGGGGTGCAGTACTGGAGGGTGGTACGTGATCCTTTCCGGCAAAACCATGCAATACCAATGCCAAAATATCTTAACAAAGCTCATGTAAACAAAAACTGTTTTACTTCCTTTAAACATATGTTGTAATTGCTTAACAGGACATGCAAGATCTCCAAGTAAATCCTCCCCAATATAGCTTTAACAATTTTAAAATATAATTAATTTAGGGCCTGTACGAATTATCATCCTGAATTTTCAGTGTATAGCTTGTTAAATCATTTTCATTCTCACGAATTTTATAAAATTTAGAAATCTTAATAGCCAAAAAGGTACAGCACAAGAAATCTCTAGCCCATTAAAGGCTCAATAATACAGAATGTTTTTGTAGCATTAGGCGTTTCCGAAATATTCTTTACACCTCTAAAATATTGGAGTAGAAGTGGCGTTGAGTGTGGATGGCAGTCAGGAATACAGAACACGCTGTACCTAGCGATCTGCGGGTTGTATAAACAAAATGAGTAACAACAACAACCACCGTGCCTGCACTTTACATGACGACGTGAAGCACGCCGACGTGGGAGACCGCAACCCACATCCTGTGTGCGATACGCAGTGCCTTGCAATTGCAACATTTTTATGAGTTCCATGCACTGTTTGCGTGACCGTCAGTCGTCGGGACACAAACCTAAGATCATCGACTTCAAGTAGACAGAAATGTCTGGAGATACTGATATGATTACCCAACAAAGCCTTCTTATCGGATGGTAGGTATGCGTCTTATCGAAACGCATCCCTAATATGGTTGCTTATAATCGGATTAAACCAGCCAAGTCCTAACGCCTAGCCAGTCTTTGATACTTCCCGCATGACATGCTGTATTCAGAAGTAAATCACCTTTGTACTGTCAAGTAACGTTGGCTTAATTTACAACAATTAAACATTATGCATAAAACGGTCTACTAAACCTTCATAAGATCAATAAAATTTAAGCCATTTATAATAAACAATAATCTTCAATAAAGAGTAAATTAAACATCAGATAGATTCTAGAGCATTCCAAAATTTAAATGTGACAAACTTAGAATTGCTATTCTTAATTTACTTCCTATATCTGTGCTACATCTTTGGAAGTTACAATAACTTCCAAATTTGGTATAATATTTGTTATAGATGAAAATCTGATATTCTAGTTCTATTTTTATATTTTATTGGCTTTAATGTATGTTTAGGCAAATATTGGGAATAAAGAGCGGTAAATATACTAAGACGATGAAACCGAAATTATAATGTGAAATAAGTAATTGATAATAGAAATAATTAAAAAGAGATTCAAATCGATAGTTAAGGGGAGAACATTGTTAATAAAGCTGAATATATTAAAGTCTCAAGAATGGAAGCCTAGGCAGATTAGATAAGTGATAAGATTACAATAGTTTTGCGAGCAAAGCCTGGGGAGTTCAGCGGGTTGATTCTTATCTTGCCATGACGTGCTCAAAAGTTGACCAATGAAAATCACTTCTTTCGCGTCACCCACGCGATCACGTGCAAGGCAACTCATATTGGTCTTGAATCCCGCAGCCAATACACGTGCAATTTTGTGTAAGCTGGCGCGTATACATAATTCGGCAGTCGCTAAAGAGTTACAAAGTTCAAGTATTATAGCGTTGCAGTTGGAGTTAGTAAGTTATATTCTATTTAGATATCGTCGGCAGTTGTCTACAAATCTGGAGATTTGCAAATAAAGTCAAATGTTTGTTAATTCTTCGTTTGGTTCCATTCGTGCCACCAATCACGCATACCTTGAAGATTAGGACCTCTTGCTATAGCTAGTTAAATACTGGGACACCAAACACAGGGTGGGAGATATCCTGGCGACGAGATCTTCTAGATCTTAAAGGCGACTTCTTCGACCTACAGCGGTAGAGGATTCTGCCTCAACGAGGACACTCTTTTCTATAGGAGTAAGTTTATATACCTCGATTCCTAAACCCTCTGTACATACAATTATTTAACCGTGCCATTTTCCAATGTACCTAAATAGTTCCATGTGCAACTGCAACGGTGGTGACTTTGGCATTACCAACGACTTCTTCCTTCGATAATCTCCACCACTCTTCTTAAGGACATGGTCAGGCATAAGGACACATATGAAAGAAGAAAGCGCACAGGCCGCACATCTTCATCTACCGGGTCTATCCCTTTTACTGTGCAAGCTGAATTGAGGGAAAATTCGTGGTGATATATGTGTAAATCTTCCCGGCTAGGAAAACCACAATAATCTCAAATTAAACGGGAACTGAGCTCATCATCTACCGAATGCAAGCCTCAGACACTACCACCTAATCGTTCCGCTTGATTTCGAGATCAATTTATTATTTATTATAACAATTTGATTTTTGTTTTATAAATTCTGGAGCGATAAGATTAAAGACAGCGACCACCGAAGCTTCAGCCCGGAAAAAAATTTAAAACATAAGCAAAAGCTCAGAAACGCTAATACTATGAACATATTTGACACCAAGGTTTCCTAACAGCTTACCAGCTACACTTTAAAATTCAAAAGTACGCAGAGGATATACCAGGTAGCCCAACCATCTGCCTTTGGTATAAGTAGAGAGCTCTTCGTACGTTAAAACAGTTGCAAAACGCAACAGTCATAGAGACAGCAGTGGTGTGTGCGAACTTTGTTCTGCTTAACGGAGAACACGAGATTTGAACTAGCGTGTGTAGTCCGTGATAATAGGTGAGAACAATATAAACACCCGAAGAGGTCTTAAGGGTATTTTGCACATTACTTATAGGGTCTTTATTTTCCAGCGAATAAACTTACTCCTGTACATGCTCTATTGACTAACGTTACGAATTACAGACTGTAATCAGAGGGTTGTTCAATCAAGTACACCCAAGTGAACATCGACGTACGAAAATTGTTTTCTCTGTGTATTAATTTACATGGATGTCAGATACCTTACTTTAGACAAACTTGATTTTCACATATATTCTATCCCAAGTACTGTATGATGTTTAGTAAAGATTATGATTATAGCTGTAAAGGTTTAGGTGAAGTCCACATTACAGTTTTGATGTGTAGATCACTGTGTTTAACCACGATGTGCACTTAAGGACGTTACCTGTTTATGCTTTGAAGTGCTAAACTGGAAATGTATAAAGTATGCTAAATGTATAAGTGAAAATGCTCGCCGACTATCTCTGACACATATTGCACTGCAAGAGAAGGGACCGTTACTTCAATAAAATAAGAAGTTGTGCCTGCCGTGAGAAGTATTTTTATTTGCAGCGGGACTCCGCGCTGGGAGGAAGAGGAGGAAATAAAGCTCCTTTAAAGGGAAAACAGCTTGGCGACAACAAGATTCCAAGAAACGTCTTCAAGTATACCTACCTACCTACCAGACAATACCTGCTTCTTTGTTCCTTCCAACTTACATCTCCACATTCTTACTTTATATGCCATCAAAATGGAGGAGATGTCTTCCAAAATCACATTCCACTCGCGATAAGTACAAAGGTAACAAATGAAAAAATGACGAGCTGTAATGAAAGCATTAAACGTGGACATTAAGAAGGAATATATTACTGAAGTAAATGAAATGGAACGAATCCACAATATGATTCACACAAGATAAGGTTGGAATTGCGGATGATAAAAGGGGCATAAGAAAATGCAAAACTCGTTAATGCTGAATCTCTCTCGTGAGTTTGTATGCACATAACAGAAAGTAGGCAAATTAATGGAAGAGAAAACTATCTTGACTACAGACGAAAATTCCATATACAAACCCCAAACTGAGTAGGTACTTGTCACAACTAATGCTGCCACGACTGATTCCTTCTCAATTTATCTAGAGAATTTGACAATCAGCACTACTCCACAAATTAAATGATGATATAGCCTGTGAAATTTTATTTAAATGCTGTATTATAATTACTAACCTCTTAAAAGAAACATGAAGCAGCGTCTATTGGCACGGTCTACAAAATTAAATATCAATTAAATATCTAATTTCGTTCGATACACAATTTGTCAAACTAAGTCCAAACATATTTTCTGTTGTATTCTGTGATCTCAGGTTTCCCTCTTCGAATTATTTCATCTATTTCAGCATTAGATACTTCACCGAAGCAAGAGTAAGCCATTTTTACTTTCTCTTCTACGTAAAGTAGAGAAATTATTGTATTCCACCCAAACATTCGATGTCAAGATTTGACCCGAAATATATGCATTAAGGTCCCTGAATCGAAAAAAAGGATTTTTAGAAAAAGGTCCTAGTGTATGTGTCTGTCAGTCTGTCACTCCGTGGACAGCATAACTCAAAAACGAAAAGTCGGTTAAAAACCAAAGTTGATATTTAAGGTTATTTTCTTTCAAGGATGCGACACGAAGATTTTGAAGAAAACTGCTTCATCCTAAACTACCCGTTACATGGAAAAAGTTTCGAAAATTTTGATTTTCTTAAAAATGATTCTAATCATATTGTTTAAAATGCCATAAGTTTGAGATACTTTGATGACAAATGAAATATATATCTTGAATTTTCTGGCTATATTAAGCGTGCAAAGAGAACGGGATCTCAAAGCTTTAAAAGATTTGACTATCACTCAAAACCTACTGTATTCCCATATTCCCCTTGCACCTACAAGGAAACAAGCCATACGATAATTTATACAAATGTTTATCTCAACTAACACCAAGGATATAGGAATAAGAGGTTGTAAGAATGGCTAGTACAAAAGTAGAAAAAGTCATGTGAGTGCAACACATCAGATTTTTTATTCTCATATAGACTTCAGATAAACTATATTCTTTTCGCATCTTCTAGAAACGTTATTTTCCGTAACATAAGACCGTCGTTCGCCCAAAACTTCTATATTTTACATTTTCTTACGAGGACTTACAAAGGAAAGCTATATAAAAATACGTCATACTCTGTTTAAATTAATGTTTTTAAAGTTTTGAATGGAATGGAGTTTCTGATTTTTTTTTTTTTTTTTTTTGTGTCTTTTTTTAAAGCTTCAGTAATCAGGATTGGAAAAGAAATCTCTGGAGACTTTGTCTACGATCCTTTAGATTGCGTGTCACAGACTGATTTACTACGTCAGGTATTTTAAGAAAAACAGAGAGGGAATCAGAGGGTTGAAGGAAATTGCCGACAAATAATTCAGATGAGAAGCACCCTATTTCAGGAGTGGATTGTTGCCGAATAAAAAGCTGTTTATTTACAAGTCTGACACTTATATTACGGCCAACATTCCGACCCGTCCTTTCAGTCAAACTTTGGGGGAGGTTGTAAATATTTTCTGTCTTTCTTTTCTCCAGTACTGGTTCTACCTAAACAGCAACTTCTAAAATTCTGATCATTCACTAAACTGCCTTTGACTTGTGTGAACTCGTAAGTAATTAACGTGTTTGTTTTAATGTTCTTCTAATACACTTCCAAATAAAGCTCCTTGATCAGTGGATTAAAGATTTTTTGCTACTTTTGCAGAAAAATGGAATAAAGAATTCTTGGCGATCTCAAAGGCGAGTTTTACGGTATATTGTTGAGAGTCTAATTGTTGAGTTTTATTTGCATTGTTGATTTTAGATTTATTATTAACATTTGGCACAATAGAGCAAGCATGTTTCTTGTAAGGAAGATTTTCTATAATGAGTTATGTTCCCAACAATGGTTTTAATGATTGTATGCAGAAAGTAAATATTCTCCATCTGTAAATGACAGATTGAAGGCTGTTTCTTGAAAGTTTGCAAGTGTTTTTATTTTTCAAACCTTTTGTCAAGGACAAAAAATGTATTATTCAGTTATTAGATCAGAGTGTATAGAAATTTTGGATAGCCTGAATATTCAAGTGCATTTCCAAGTTTTGACCATTGTTGCCGGTTATATTTTACTACAGAGAAATTGTATACTAACTTATGCATTTGATACTCTTATATATACATAAATTTATATGATGTGTTTTCTCTATTCATTATCGTAAATTTTATACCATACCATACAAAACCTATTTGACTATCTACTTCACATTGTTGACGATAAACGTGTGCAGAAATAGTTTTATTAATAATGTGGCAGTAAACGCATAGTACAATTTTGAAACAAAACAATTTTTATTTGTACAAGGTGGAAAATACAGCTTCGGAAATACATTAACCAGGGATTCTATATAATGAATGTAACGAACTATCATTAACTTTGTCGAGAAGAGGTGGCTCCAAATAAGTATTTGATACAAATTATATTTTTTTCGGCCAAAGGTTCTTTAACACTGTATGTATTTGTTATGCTGATCATGTAGAAACCCTTGCTAATGTATGGCCGAAGCATTACCCTCTACCCGTATACATTAGTATGCCGGAAAGATTTGATTTTGTTTCTGAATTATTCTTCCTTTGTTTTTCTGTCCCATATTGCCTGTATATAATATGTTTTAATACTCAATATTCAGATCTAATGTTTACATACATATGTAACTATGTATATCGTACATTTCCTTGACATGTTCAATGTTCGCCGGCCTTTAAGGCTACTAGTGAATTCGTTGAACGCAATCAAATCCAATCCAAGCGTTAATCTTATTCTGTATCCTTAGTGAGCAGTTTAGAAGCAGCAAGTTATTTCTACAACCAAATGAATATATGTAAATATATAACATCGTGGGAACGTTTGTCATCTTTTTCCTTATTGCCTCTGTTAAGGTCGTTATATGTAACTGTGTTGTCTGGTTTCCAATACCAGATGACGTGCAGATAAGCCAAAATGAGGTAGATGGTTATGTCTGTGAAAATGAGTGATACTAATGATACTGAAAACATTGCAAAGTCCAGTCGTCCAGGAGGAAAAAGGTGTGACAAATATTTCTGAGAAGCGCTCCAGGACCAGGGATTTACCAGACTACCTGTGCACTGCAACCCATTGCCTAGTCGTTAACTTAATGTGCAGTAGTTAATTCAAGATCCTTTCCTGAAAGGGCGAGTAGCGTATCCATTAATGATTCAACACATCAGCAACTCCACACTTCAGGTGGATGTTATTTAAAAGAAAAAATATAATGTGCTGCATTCACTATTCATCTATCTACTTCATATTGATGGGAATAAACACTTGTAAAAATGGTTTTAATACATACTTTCTTGTAGTTACAATAGAGAGATCAGAATACAGTAGGCTTAAGCAATAGTCAAATGTTAAGAACTGGTCGCTATGTAATGGCGTTGCACTTTCATTGTCTTTGCATGATCGGGGCATAAAAAACGCAGTAACGGCTTCCCATTTGGAAAAGTCAAACCAATACCAAGGAATATCTCGGAAATAGTTAACTCGACAACAAAATTGCATAAATTGTGTGTTTTAACGAGATTTGGGTACAATTTTTGTATGGTAAGTTTTGTCTATATTCTACTTAATGCAAAAGCCATCCAGAACAACACTTCAGAGGCCATTCCCAGAAAATGCAATAATATGTAAGTTTGATTTGTCATAAAAATATCTTAAAATATACTATTTTAATGAAAATCGTTAGCAATTTTTGAGAAAATAAACAATTTCGACAAAAAAAATATTTAATGTTCCATGTAAAGGGTAGCCTGGAGTGCGAGAATTTTGCTTCCTGTCTTCGGACATTTTTGGGAAAATGCATTTTCGAATTGAGAGTACCTCAAAACGTGTATTTCCAGTGAAATCGGCATCGAACCTATAATGTACGTTGTAGAGAAAGTAAAAATCCAGTTTCTTCTGATCTCTCTGAATTTTTTACCATATACTCAGAACATAAACATACAATACACACAATATATTAACGAATTATGCCAAAAGGTTTTACTTTTGTATTTATAACTGGCTGAAATACCCTCGTTGCCCGTGGTTTAACACTATTCTACAACTTATAGATTTAGGTAGCACTTGCCCAACAGTTTTATTTTTCTTTGGAAACCTTTAGAAATATGAATACACCTAAACAAAGAATTACACTAAGATACTATAGTCAAATGTTTTAAAGCTTTCAAATTCCGTTCTCTTTGTACGGCAAGGTATAAAAAAACTGAATAACGACCTTCTATTTATGGAAAGTATAAGTATTATAAAACTCTCATAAATAACAAGGAATATCTGCGAAATGGTTCACTGCACAAAAAATTCATTTGGACATAAATCTTGTGTTTTAACGAGATCTACATTTTTGTACAGTAAGATATATCTCTTACGGTCCACATTTTTGCAAAAGTCATCCAGAGCAGACAGGACTACAGCCAGAAAATTCAAAGTATATATTACATTTGCTATAAAAATATCTTAAACATATGACATTTTAATCAAAATCGTTAGAGCCATTTTCAAGAAAAACGACATTTTCGAAAAAATTTTCATTTAAAGTAGTTTAGGGTGGAGGAATTTTCTTCAAACTCCTCGTGTCTCATCCTTGAAAGATATTCAACTTAAATTCCAACTTTGGTTTTTAATCGACTTTTTGTTTTTCAGTTATGCCGTTCAGACGCGCACTGACACACACACGGACCTTTTTCTAAAAATGTTTTTTTTTTTAATTCAGGGAACCTCAAAACATATATTTCCGGTGAAATCTCGAGATCGAATTTTTTGGGTGGAATACAATAATTCCTCTACTTACCATACGTGGTAGAGAAAGTAAAAATGAATGTTTGTTCGTATTTTATGCACGGTGCGTTCGTCTGATTGCGATAAAACTTTGTCAACTTATTGCTTGCACTTGCGCGAAGATTATAGGCATAGTACTATTTTACATTCACATGGTTTTGTCAACTTAATTTTCTTTTACGAAACACAATTACACTTCTTTCTGTATTCTCTGTTCTACAAACAACTAATACAACTTTTCTATACGGTTGAAATACAAATGCAACGAATTACTTTCACACGGTTTTGTGTGCTCCATTTTACTATGCAACTTATTACATTCACATGGTTTTTTCTACCTGCTCTTCTGTTATACAACACATTCACATCATGGATAAGTAACCGATGATAAGTATTCAACATCGACAAATTTTGCGTAAGGGTTGAGCTATGAAACCATAATCACGGGGAGCATTCCGGCGTTAATAAGTGTTTATGTGAGTGAATGAGGTGTAAGTATGAAAAGTGCCTCAAATAAACAGATGTACAACCTTTTCGAGCCGAGGTAAAGGGTATGGTTTCCAACTCCCACATCCACTCCCTAGATCGGCGGGGAATGAGTCCTCAGCTCCTAAGAATTTTCAGAAAGACACAGCCAGCCGGACCCGAGGAGCAGCATCGAACCTAGGACTTCGGAATCGACTTCCAGGTAGGAAATAGTCCCGCTAACGGAGTTACTCCGTGAAGACGACGCCCAACGTCATAGGCTACTGCGCCAAGATCGCGCCCAACAACGTGGAGCTCAACATACAATAATACCCCGTCAAGAAACTTATCCCTATATAAAATGAAATTTCTCTGTGACATCAAATACAAATACAAATATCCTTGAAACTGAGGACTTTTAAGTGTGTGAAGCCTTGTGAAGGAAACTGATAGCTAGTTATCGAATGCACAGGGCAAAGCAGTTGACAAGCTTAGGGAACAATTACGTCGTGTGCATGAAAGAAATCCTACATATACCAGTGCGACGTTGTGTAAAATTGCTGACATTCTTAGTGGCAAATGACAGAAATGAAACTGAACCACAAGTTTCTGCTAATTATTTCCATTTTTTTCTCCAAGTACACGGCTCTGCTTGGTGACAACTAAACATACATCAGGCCTGACCATTTGATACTGCAAATCGTTATCTAGTGTAATTCTGCTGAAAAAGAAAGTTAGCAGGGGTACGAATCATTTCATTTGTAACTATTAAAAGTATTTTTTTTAGTTATATTTTCAGGGTTTTAAGTGATATTTTGGTAATTTTTAGGTCCCAAATGCATGCATACCTCAAGGGTTTTTAGTTTTCACGTCATAAAAATCCGAACCTTAGTCATTACCAACTGAATGTAAAAATCAATAACCGAAATCTTCATTGACCGATGTCCATAATGAGCGGTACATCATTTACTTTAATTTAAGACATATACCTATACCAACTATTGTATCTAGGTATTTATAAAGTAATGTGACAAAATGACAAAATCCGTCCGGTTACATTTCTATTACTTTATTGTCTTTAAAATGTTATCACAAATACAGTTTTCTTCTCGTCGTTCAATCTACAATCGTTCGTGCTTCACAACTCACAACTTTTACTTCTCGTAATCTTGCTCAGTCTTCAGTGTCTTTCTTCACTTTCTCTGTCTCTCATACATGAACTGCAACGTTACAACTACTACACGCCCGTTGAATCTTCTTAAGACGCACTGACACACGCAGCTGTCTCACACTCACTGACACACCGACTCACTCGTCAGCCGACCAACCGACCGACCAACCAACTGCCTTGGTGTTCTCTCGACTCCTTATATAGAGGGGGTGATGTCACATAGGCCCCCGGGTCCGCTACAAGCAGCCGGAGGGCACCCGTGCCGACCGACTTAAGGACAGGACACGACATGGACACTGACGGGCAACAACCAGGGACTAGTCCCCAACCATCCCCACCTGAAGTGGCAGAACCCGCCGCAAAGAGGCTCAAGGGGTCCAAACGCAAGGGTTTGGTCCCTCAACGGGTACTTCAACCTACGAAGATACCCGTACCCAGCAACCCGCAGCTCCCGCTGTCTGAGACAGAGTCCGAGGATGACGACATGGCGCAAGACGACGGCTTCACCGTCGTTGAGCGCAGGAGGAAAAAAAAATCCTCCACCAATACAAGTCTGCATCCCCCAGAAGGGGCCGAAAAACCACCCTTACTCGAAAAGGGCCCTAAGATTCCGCCCATCATAGCGGATTCTTTTAACAATCATATAAAGATCATGAAACTTCTTGCGGCCAAATTGGTCAAGGGTTTCGAGGCTCAAAGGAAGCCAAGAAAGGTTCATATCCGAACCTACACGCCCGAGGACTTCGAAAGGGCGAAACAGGTCCTAAGAGAGGAGCAGATTCATTTCTACTCCTACTCAATCCAGCGTCCCAACGTTGAAAGACGCATAATTAGGGAACTCTCCTCTGAGTGTACACCAGAGGAAATAACACAGGCACTCCTAGAGGAGCATGGTATTAAAATCTCAGCTGCAGCGCAACTGAGAAAAACCATTTGGACCGAGGAGGGGTCCAAAAAGGTACCCATGCCACTATACTTAGTGGTGGTAGACAAAGTCCTGGACCAACAGGTACAGCCTATAGACGCTGTACGCACCTTGTTCCACACAGTGGTCAAGGTGGAGCGCTTCTATGGGCAAAATGGCTCAGCCCAATGCCGTAGGTGCATGGGCTTTCACCAATCCAGCCAAGCATGCGAACGGAAGCTCGCATGCTTACGCTGTGCAGGGGAGCATCTTGTCGCAAATTGCGACAAAGAGGAAAAAGAGTGTGCCAATTGCCACAAACCCCATGTAAGTGTGTACAAGGGGTGTGAAGTGCGGCAAAAAATAATTGACAGCCGCCGCCGCAGTCCAAAAAATGTGGCACCAGTCCGAGCAGGGGTGAGCTTTGCCGCCGCCCTTAAAGAGGCTGAGCAAATTGTGCAGCAAGTAGAACATGCACAAACCACACCTGCACAGGCACAAACTGTGCAAACTACACTAGACACTAGTGTGAAGGAGAGTATAGCTCCACCTCCCCGCCCCTCTCGCGAAAAGCAAGAGAGGAAACAAAGAAAGACTGAAAGAAAACAGTCAGCTCTACTTGAGCAAATGACTACGTCTGACGCAGTCACCGTCACTGCCGAGGTACCCACCCCGGCCCCAACCCAACGTGCCCAACCGGCACGCACCACTCCGGTGGCCCCATTGACCCCACTCGGAGGTGTTATATCCTCGGCAGACCTCGAGGAATTCAGAACCCTGTCCAACTGGTTCGGGGATATGATCAAACGGACACTTCCCATTTTGAGGAAGTGTATGCAGACATTAACGGACGCCAATGTTGACGTCCTACAAAAACACCAGATCCTGCTGCAAACACTAGAGCAGCTGCTCCCTAAATCCTCCCAGTAATGGCCTACCGCGTCGTGTGTAGACCATTACGAGCCGCTTTCTGGAATGCTAATGGCGTCAGGGAACAACGTCCAGGCATTCTAGAATTTGTACAGTCCTACGGGATCGACATCCTCATGGTGACCGAGACACACCTGCATGCTGGTATACACTTCTCGCTGCCAAGTTACGTCGCCCATCGGTCTGATCGGGTCGGCCGACAGGGCGGTGGCACAGCAATCTTCATCAAAAGCATCATCACCCATACACCCTTCCCTCTTCCTGCCCTTCAACATGTGGAAGCTACTGCCATTAGGCTTGCCATTGGTGGTGTGGACACTTTGTTGATTGCGGCTTATGACCCTCCATATCATCGCTTCTATGAAGCAGATTACACCACACTCCTCAACCTACACCCAGTAGTCTGCATCGCTGGAGATCTCAACGCGAAGCATGGGCTCTGGCACAGTCCATTAGTAACCAGAGGGGGCGAGGGCTCTACCGCCTCATCAGCGGAGACCCAAACCTCGTCGCGCACGGGCCGAGAGGTCCTACATTCCATCCGGCCCGCGGCAGGCCTGACGTCTTAGACATCATGATCACCAAGAACATGCCATTACATTTTGACCTCTCGGCAGTAAATGAGCTGGATTCTGACCATGACCCTGTTGTGGTAGATTCCACAGTAGCCATGCCAGCTCTGTTAAACCCAGACTGGACATTTGAGACCGACTGGGATGCAGCAGTCCTAGAACTTAACCGTTCCGTCGACCCTCGACCTCGCATCGATGATATCGAGGCGCTGGAAGAGGCAGCGTCGGACTTTTCCCACCAGATCCTAAATGCGGTACGCGCACACACACACCGCATTCCCACCAACACCCCAGACCCTAGAACCATACCAATAGAACTCCGACAGTTGATAAAAGCCAAGGCAACTGTTCGGAAGCTATGGCAGCGTTTCCGCCATCCCAGGATAGGAGCAGTCTACCAGAGATTCAAATCCCTGGTAAGGCGACTGCTCCGTGCGCATAGATCATCAGCCTGGGAAAATACATTGCAAACTGTCAACCTTCAGGAAAAGAAACCCCGGCGGATTATAAAGGCCTTGAGGAAGGACAAGGCCTTATACCAGCATCCTTTGCACGGCACTCGTGGGAGACTCGCTTTTGAGCCAGACGAGAAAGCCACTGTGTTCGCGGACCACCTTGAGGTACAGTTCGAACCCCGGGAGGATCCGCAAGACGAAGACTTTACCGAACTCGTGGATGCAACCGTGGATTACCTCTATGAGGAACCACGGCGGCTACATGAGAGGATCCATCTCCCTATAATCACCCCGAAAGCGGTGATTTCTGAAATCCAAAGTCTGAATCCTAATAAATCCCCTGGACATGACGGCGTCACGGCGCTCATGCTTCAGCACCTACCCAAAAAGGCTGTGGTTCGTTTGACTCCGTCTTCGTTACTTTCCGGTTTTTCGGAAGGAAGCGAGGGTAGTATGTTTATTGAAGCCGACCAAAAACCCCGTCTTCCCTAACAACTACCGTTCCATCAGCATACTCCCAATCGTCTCAAAAGTTTTTGAGCGGTTGCTCCATACCCGCCTATTACCTCTGTTTGAGGAGAGGCAACTCCTACCGGATCATCAGTTTGGTTTTCGTCGGGGTCATTCCACGTCCATGCAGTTGCTGCGTGTGGCCGAGATGTATCCCTGGGATTCCAGGGAAACATCAAGACCATAGCGGTGCTGCTGGATGTGGAAAAGGCTTTCGCCACAACTTGGCACCAAGGCCTTCTGTACAAACTTAAGCAGGCAAATATCCCTCCACCATATCTCACTATACTTAGCAGTTTCCTTCAGGACCGCACTTTCAGAGTGAAAGTGGAAGGAAAACTGTCTACCAAAAGACAAATAGCGGCCGGAGTGTACTCTCCCCGCTACTCTTCGCAGCTTACATGTCCGATTTCCCCACGGAACAACATACTGCGACATGCCAGTATGCGGACGACGTCCTCATCATGGCACAGAATAAAAATGTGAGATATTGCCTCCCTCCCCTTCAACGACAACTCGACGCCGTCGACCGTTGGAGTGAGAAGTGGAGAATGGCTATTAGTCCGGCGAAAAGCTCCGCTCTCCTCCTTGGTAAGGTTCGCAATTGGCGGCCGGATCGGTCACTTCGGCTTAGGCGGAGAAATATCCCATGGGTAACCTCTGCCAAATATTCAGGCGTTGCCCTCGATCGCGGGCTAACATACGCCCCACACGTCCGCGCAAAGGCCAAAGTTGGTCACGCTGCGCTCAGACAGCTTTACCCTATCCTCAGATCTACTATGCCCAACCACCTTAAATTAAGGATTTACCGGGCCATCATTCCGCCAATGATCCTTTATGACTGCGTAGCCTGGGGATCAACAGCACCTTCTCACGTCATCAAACTACAGTCGGTGCAGAACAGGGCGCTAAGAATGATCTTCAATACCGGACGTAGATTCCCGTCTCATATCCTTCATACCCAATCAGGACTTCCCTACATCGAGGACTTGGTCAAGGAGCGATCCCGAACCATGTACTCGAAAATTAACTCCCACACCAATCAGCTGGTACGGGTATTAGGTCAATATGACCACAGAGCACCTAGAAGGAAGAAAAGTTACCGCTTACCCAAGGACGTCCTTGGATAAGGGTAATGCCACTCCCATCCTCCAACACATCATTACCCATCACCTATTCCTGCCCCCTTTCTGTATCCTGAATTAGCTATACAGAAAGAAACCTTTGCCCAGAACACAAACGCGCGACAATACACGGACAACCTCCCATATCGCACAGATAAAGTCGCATTAGCTGCTAGGTGCTGTGCAATAAGACACACCGTACAGGAGAACCTGTACGACCTGATTACGGTTCTGGTACGATTCTGGTTCACAGGCCCCTCTCGATCTTCCCACACACGCTGGCGATCATATGGCCAGATATTTCTCGAAAGTTCTGAAGAAGCTCCCTTTTGTGTAACCGTTTCATTGTTGTTAATCACATACACACCCCTGTTCTTGAGCGCTTTTACCCGCTCGCCGGCCCGGCACGTGGTATGAAGTAGCGTGGCCCGTCCGTCCTTTGTTGTGTACCGATCCCGGTGTCACATTAGCAACCTTTCAGATTTATTAATAAAAATATGGGTTTAGTGATTTGTAATTGTAACAATGTCCTGTCCTTATGTAATTATAGGTTTCTTACCAGTCCTTGCATTGGCAACCTACATTCTATAAGTAAGAGGTAGAAGTATAGGCAGCTTTTTAAAATTGCATGGTACTTATCCTGTAATTTTCAACAAGTCCTATAGGACAAGCGCACAAACCTGCGCCCTGCTTGAACAAACAGTAGATACAGTTAGTTCTTAAAGGACGAAACTAAATAAATCATAGCTTTTAAAAAGACAAGTGCTGAATATACCTATAGGTAATTCAAAATAAGGATCTGGAAGTTGTAATATAATGATATTTTGTCAACTCCTACTGTATAATTGTTCAATATTTTGACCACATGGTTTAAATAGTGCAGATTACTTCGTAACGAGTTCAAAATATAGCACAGGCATTTTTAGAATTGCAAGGTATCTCATAATTTGTGTTAGTTTCTATAGTATAACGGTACAAAGTTTCAAGATAAACCAAAGAATGTCGAATTGTATGTTAGGGTTGCAAATAGGAAGCTTATCATCTTTGTCAGTTTCTAGAGTCCAAATATACACGGTTTGTCAAAATTATCCCAAAAATATTACTTGAATAAACTCAGTGAAATGTGGATATATGAACAATATAAATTCTGACCTTCAACGAAACGGGATTTAAATTTCGCGACATAAATTTAAAAGCGCCTACCTTTAAAATGTTTAGAAACACTTAAAGTAACATCTGGAACAGCCTTTGGGAAGATTACTCCGAAGGTGTGACGCACATTAGGTACATATTATACATATATTAAGTGGAACCGGTATTCCCTTTGGTTCCTCCACTTTTTCGCTTTGGTGGTCACAAACTGGAAAAGGGTGGCGAATGGCTTGACACCTTGTGGGTACTGTTTTCCAGGCCTGATCTGGAAGAACAGGATTTTCAATGGTTAAAAAATTATTTAACTCCATTTAATGGTTTTTGGATGACCCACAAACACAAATATTTTTATTCTTTATAATATTAGTAGATGTAAATATGTTAAACTAGGTACTTAAACGATAATTATTAATCACTATCAAAAGCAATTTTCGAAAAAATAAATAACAGCGAGCCTTCTTCCATGGAGTTTAGAGATTTAGGATTTTTTGAAAGTCATATTGCGTCTCTAAAAACATTCAAATGAATTACATTTGGTATTATTCGACATTCATTTGTTAATTAAGCTGTTAAGAGAGAGGGATTGAGAGACATGCATGCGAATAGTTTTCTAAAACCGTTTCTAACAAATTAAATTAACTGAAAACGCAACTTTCAGGCAAAATCTCTTTTGAATTGTTGGGTATAGTGGCTGTTCCTCTGGCTAGGAGCAAGAAGCGGCAAGGAGCGGTGAAGGAAGCGAATTTTCTGGTAGTAATGCACATAATGGGTGTAAAACAGAGGTAATGATTGAGAAGAGCAGTTGTCGTGGCAACAGAATCATTTACACTATGATGCTAGCTAATCCTACTGGGAATGCTGGGTGTTACACTGTTCTGAGAATCTTGTGAAGGCGGTCGGTCGCTCGGTCGGTCGGTCAGTGCACCTCGTGGTATTCCATTCATCCTGTCGACGTCTTGTATTGTTCCCACTAGTAGTGTCATGGTTTTCATAACTTGCTTCACTAATGTCTTTATGCTAAACCACACACGCCTCTGTACCCATTGTCAAACTTCTAACCATTTTACGTACTTTCTCTTCGCTTAGTATGGTACAAAGAAATATTGTATTCCTCCCAAGAATTGGCACCGTGCTACACATTTTGAGACTCCCGAGACAAAAGTCACGTACATGTGTGTGTGTGTATGTGTGTGTGTGTGTGTGTGTGTGTGTGTGTGTGTGTGTGAGTGTGTGTGTGTGAAACAGCATAATGTAACAAATGACAAAATACAGTGCTACTAAACTGCTTCATACAGCAACTCCGACGCGATGATTAAATGTCCCAAAACTGTCCCTGACGACACACATTTCTCTCAATGACGATTGTACACACACTGGCAAAGAGAGAGAGAGAGAGCTAATAACTGTCTCGTTCAAAACATCATACACACTCGCTTCTCTTGCCGCCGCCGCCCTTGCTTATATAGGCGAGAATGGCGTAGCACGGATTCTTCTCGAAATCCACCTTTTCTTGACGCTTCTCATACACACGCCGACAGTAATTTTCACTAAAGTCTGGAAACGCTTTGTCCTATCGCGCTCCGGTTTTTGTTCTGATCGCTCCATTGTCATTGTTTACATGCCGTGCAGTGGACTGAGGTAGGTTAACCTCGGCATTTTTGACATCCGCGGCCTCAATTTCAGTTAATTTACTATTGATGAAAATCCTTTCTCAGAGCATATGAGTGTAGAAGGCAATGGAAGCTCGAGATTAATATTTTTGAAACTATAAATACGTGATGGGGCTTTTATGAACACTAACTTGTCCACACTAGTATAAAGGGTTCGAATTTCTTCACAAAATCTAAGTAAAGTGTGAACGAAGAATATTACATGGATCATATTCAGGAAACTTACATTTAGACCTTAGGTAGCTTTCTTCATATGTGCTGCAGATTCCGTAAACATAAGCAACACAGCGTCATATTTAGCCACGAGATTTCCAAATCTGCATTAAATACGGTATAATCTGTCTCAAACTAGAATGATCCTGCTGTAAACTATCGGAGTGGAGAAACGGAACGTTCTTAGGCCGCTGACTGGTGGAGGAAATTCATGGTTGTTTAGAGAGGCGTCTCCCACCGGGAATGATTTTGGGTAATGTAGTTCTAACCAGATATAAACCATACTGAGCGCAGTATATTGTCTATTTAGGTTGAACAAAGATGTATGATGTAATATAAAAACCTCAAAGCCAACCCATCCCCAACATTGACTAAAAATTTACCATCTGTTGTACAAAAAGATGTAAATTTATACAATAAACTCCTGAGATCAGCAGTTTTTCACAGGGTAAATTAAGAGAAATAAGAATCCACTGTGACGCCGGCCACGGCACACAATAAAGGACGGTCGGGTCAGGTTACATCACACCACATACCAGGTACGCCGCGTATCAATGGCACTCAAGGTCAGACTTCCTTGCGCGACTGTTTGAGAACACGTGACAACAATAAGAGCGACATTACAAGGGGTTTTCGAGATTATTCGAGAGGCGTCCGGTGGCCGGCGTATTTGTAGAAATTCCAGAAAAGATTAAGTTCGAGAAAGGTCTGTGTTGCGTCATGTTTGCTATATAAAGAGCTGAGGCGACAAGAATAATTCAGTTAGTCACAGACAGGAGTCGTAGCAGTCTCTCTCTCTCTCTCTCTCTCTCTCTCTGAGAGAGGGAGAGAGTCAGCTGCGTGTGTTCCACCCTGAGATAACCGTGCAGTTAATGAGCGTCAGTTGATTGTATCCTCAAGGTGAGCTATTTGAGAGACAGGAAAAGTAAAGAAAGAAAGGAGCGAGTCAATGTTACTATAAGAAAACACTTGTGAGTGTAATATCACGAAAGACTGTAGACTGTGCTAACGTCGGTAAAAGAGGACTGTGTATTTGTGCAAAACTTTTGAAGGAGAATAAAGTGACAGTGACAGAAAAAAGTAACTGAACTGGATTTGTCATTCTGTCACAATACTTTTGAATCATATGTTTTGTTCAGTAGGTGACCTCCTGTATACCTCCTTTTAACTATTTACTGTACTTCACATGGCCTTTTTTGTAAATATTTCATATAATTATTCTAAATAATGTATCCTATTTTATATTTTATTAGTTTTGTATTAAAATAATCATGTAATAATTCTGAATAATATAATATAAGCTGAACCGTCATCTAGCCTGGATTTGAACCTGCAATCCTGGAATCCATAGACCAGAGCCTAACCAACTGATTGGTTTCATGAACAATAAAGGAATGTGAAGGAGTTTAGTACTCAAGTACAAAAAGAAACGTTTCTCGTGAAAAGTCTGAAATACCTGTTTTTAAACAAGAAATAAAAAATTCGCGTGTGACTCCTGGCCGCGAGGAGAGCGTATTTCCGCCGGCCTCTTCAGATAGCCTCTTGTTCGCTCATGTAGTACATGGTCCCACTTCCAGGATGCAGGTAATAAATTAGACTATCGGCAAGGTGAGATTTAAATAACAGCAACCATCAAATCTAATTTACATTCATTTAGCTGTGTGGGAACTTCATAATGGCACAAATCTGCAACCATGAACTTTCCGGTGTAAACGAACGGTGGCACTTTTGGCGAGGTGGGATCAGCAAATGTGTGTTTAATGAGTTAAGTCAAGCGTAGGGAAAACGCCTTCATTGTCCAAGTCGAATGAATAATGTGTAATTTGCAACCATAATAGGTGAAACTTGGACCAAGCATAGAGGAGGGAAGGCGGAGAAAGAAGCGAGCTGTAGAATAAAGCAAGGTATAAATAGTTTAAAATAATTTTTGACAAACTTAAGATTTTTACTTTCTCTACTACGTAAGTAAAGTAGAGGAAGTGTTGTATTCCACCCAAAAATTCGATGTCGAGATTTCACCAGAAATATACGTTTTGAGGCTCCCTGAATAAAAAAAAAGCATTTTTAGGAAAAGACAGTTTCGATTTAGGCTTCAGAATCACGACCTTAGAAGCTGTGCTATGTTCGACTTCTTACTTGTGAAATGCAACCGTGCAATGTGGGGCAAGAGAGCTAAAACAGTACTATGCTGCGATACAATTATTGTGGCAGGTTCATCATGGACAACGAGGAAGTCGAGTATTTTTTACTTCCGTGTTCCTCCATTGCATTGTGTGTTGTAATTGCATACCATTTTTTCCGACAATAGTGAATAATATAAAGAGTACCTGCGCAAAAGTAAAACGAAGCACTAACAGCTGTTAAACATGGTGTAAGATGTAAGAAGGGAGAAGGGTTGAAGCTACTAGTGAGTGAAGGTCAGTGTCTAACTTCTTTCTTGGTAAACAAGTGAAAGGTGAAACTTCTCCTTAGTCAACCATCTGTAAGTACAGTAACAAAAGAAATTCTGAAGAACATTTTTTAAGGAATTACAGCCTGTCTCTAACTTGCTTACAATTGAGAGGATTTTATTTTCGAGTAAATACGGTAGTTCATGAACTTACGTCCAATATGCAAACCATATGGTAGGGCATAACAGCACTGAACACGAGAAATTCAGCTTTCCACCATGATAACCTAAGCGAAAGTTGATAGGAAAAGAAACGAAAAAATCTGATGTGTTGCACTCACATGACTTTCTCTACTCTTATACTAACCATTCCTACAAACTCTTATTCTTCTATCTTCTTCGTGTTAGTTGAGATAAACATTTGCAGAAATTATTGCTTGATTTCTTGCACGTGCAACGGGAATTTGGGAATACAGCTTTCAAATTTCGTTCTCTTTGTACGGTTAACATAAAAAATGAATAGCGATGCTCCATTTGACAAAGTATAAGTTCAAAACTTACACAAATAACAAGAATATCTCCGATATTGTCCACTCCACAAAAAATATTTAAGCATAAATTGTGCGTTTTAGCAAGATCTACATTTTTTCCATAGTAAGATTTTGCCTATCTCTTATGGTTTACCAGTTATGCAAAAGCCATCAAGAGTAAACAGGACTGCATGAGCTATAGCCAGAAAATTCAAGATATACATTTAATTTGTCATCAAAATATCTCAAACATTTTAATCAAAATGGTTAGAGCCATTTTCAAGAAAAAATTTTCGAAGAATTTTCCATGTAAAAATTAGTTTAGGGTAGAGCAATTTTATTCTAAATCTTCGTGTCGCATTCTTGAAAGTCTTAAACTTATGTACCAACTTTGGTTTTTAACCGACTTTTCGTTTTTGAGTTATGCTGCCCACAGACTGAGAGACACACAGGCACGAGCCTATTTCTTAAAATGCGTTTTTTTATTCAGCGGGTTTCCAAACATATTTCCGTTGAAATCTCGACATTTAAATTTTTGGGTGGAATACAATACTTCCTCTACTTTACTATACGCAGATAGCAGAGAGTATAAAAAAGGAAAAAGTATCGTCGAAAATACGAGTAGTACATTGTAATACGAGTGCGGTAAGTGCATCTTTGCAAAACAAGAAAGAACTTTGCAAACACGATCGAGTTGGAACCGGCACAGTAAGTAGTAAAAACGGTAATGAATTGAGTTTCTGCCTCAGAAATATACGAAGTATCTAATCACACATAAACCTGCTAAATCATTACGCCACAAAACTTAACTTCAAAACTCTTTTCGATATGTGGTCAAATTGTAAGACGCATAGAGTAGAGGATTTTCGAGTTGGCGTGCAAGGTAGCACGAGTGGAAAATACATTAAAACACTTTAATGGAAGAAGTATAGGTATAAATATTAACAATACTTCTGACTTATTTGGGATATGAAACAGACGCACCAAAATTTAAAGCTCTGTTTGTGCAAATGAAAACGTGATCAAGAAAACATGTTGGTGTTCCTTAAAATATAAAACTAAGCGAAGTGTGTGTTGAGTACGGATCAGAAGCGTTAACATGTTAGATCCCAGGAAGAGTTGCCGATTATAAGAGGTCGTGACCAAGAGGATGGTAATTATTATGCGCCCTTCAACGTACCGTCATATTATCTTCTTCCAGATATTCCATTGATTCGGTTCGGTTCGTAATAATAGGCTTCCTGTCCACCGAGCCGAGCAAATGTCGGTCATTGCGTTACTTGCTTATTTATATCATGTTCAGGCCAACTTTCGTATTTCCGGAGGTTTCCTTTGTAAGACAGAGGCGATTAGCAGTTCAGGTACAGATCTGGAGATCTCAGTTCACGTAGATATACGTATATGGTTCTTTTAATCTCTCTGTCTCTCTCGTATTCAGTGGACTTCAAAGTAGGGTTGAAGCTACTGTCACTTTTTTTTTACTCAAGACCGAAGGATGCGACAAGCTTTAAAACAGCTTTCGCAAAAATGCGAAAAAACAATCTGCCACAGAAGCAAACGATAGAGTCTATAAACAACCTTTCAAATAGCCGTAACAATCTGTCGCAAAAACGATATACCCTTTCCCGCCAGGCCGGTCGAGCTCATTTCTGATCTGCTCTGCGTGGTTCACTCACTCTTGTCAAATGTGCACTGTGTAGTGTGTACTTCAAAAAGTGATGAAAAAATTTGTTTATAGGACTAAAAGGGAATAAAGCATTATGCTAATATAGGCATACCAAATAAACAATTGTTGGAAAGCGTTATGTAAGTGGTGCAAGTTGAAGTATACTGGACAGATTCCTTTATTGGGAGAACACGAAAAAGAATTGTTTAGCTCATCATCAGGTAAACTGTAGTATTAACATTCACAGCAAATCCAAAAACCTAACAGTTTAAAACAGTATTTTAATATAGAATGAAGCGTCAATGATGTTTATAAAATTATTCTTTATATCTAAACTTCATAATAGTATAATTTGTACAATTTTCTGCCATCAGGATTTTGCACAAACTTATCATAGGTACTTTATATAAATGTAAGTTTCAATTTGTTCAGTTTTGCGACATTGCTTTATTTGCTAGCTTACACCCTGGTATGCATATGAAGAGTACACTATACAAGGGTGAAATGTCACATTTCTGTTATTTTGGGTAGAATAAATTTCAAAGTTTAAAACCATGTGACAGTAAATTTAGCAAATTGAAATGGTTTATGTTTTGCTACATAACTGAATACGCATTCTGTTTATACATAACAGTATGAAGCTTTTCATTCACCATCACTCTTATGAAAATAATTTTTGGATAACTGGTGTACAAAAAGAAACTGTAAGAAGGGGGAGTGTCACATAGCTGAACTTCTAATGCATTATTTCATTTTCCAGATTTCTTCTTGTGAAATATTGTTCTTTTGGAACTGAATCATAGAGCCTCTTGAGGTGCTGCAAATCATTGAACTTTTCCCATGAAATTGGTAACAAATCTGAAAGGGATAAATAGTGTTAACGCTGCTCATGAGCTTTCCATGGTGAGAATTGAAGAACATTACTCGAGTCGAGTCGAAAAGTAACAACTTTTTGCGTTCTTAAAAGTATTCCAATGCAGTGTATTCGATTCTTGAAAAGATTATGTTCTGCCCATCACTAATGGTCAGTTATTCATGCCAATATTAGTGTGATATGCTGGCAGTAAAACAAAGGAATGCTGTTGCTAACCAGTGTAGCAAACACAAAACACGACATTCCCCTTTCTTGCACTATTTTTGTTGGACATTCTCCATTTTTGTGTTGGAGTCAAATACTTAAATTTCTACTTGCGAGAGATCCTATTTTTATACTACATTAAATGTTCTATTTTACTCCATTTGATCTATCGTAATGCATATTAATCTCAGTTTATACAAAATAGTGACATTCCCCCCTTTTGCAATGAACTCTTCATTGGTTTAATCTGGCTCACCCACCCCCCTCCTCTCTCGCTCGTATTAAGAGGACCTCAAAACACGTGCTTCCAATGAATTCTCGACATCGAATATTTGTATTTGGACATAGCAGGTTCGATAGCTGCAGTAGACAGTGTTATGAAGCAGGCAGGCAGAGCACGCCACTGGAGCACCAAACACAACACATCAGCTGGTAGTTTACACATTAAAAATCCGTAAGAGATTTTACTGCCGAACCCTACAGGAAGTGAGTGCGACATATGAAAGGCATTAAGAGTCTCCTTGTGACGTTTCTTATTCACCGACAAATGTCACGTTGTTTACTTGGCAGGCCTTGAACCCAAAGTAATCTTCTGTTAAATCATATATGTATGTGTGTATGTAGTTCCCAAACTTATTTGGGGGCGGCATGTATTCTGTGGTCAATTTAAATGTCGGCCGTATTGATGAGGTGATGGCCTTGTTTTGTTTTGGCACGTTGAAGCCGGCAGACAATGAATGGAACGGATGTGCAGAAGTGCCCACAGTCCTTGGCGCCGAAGGCTACCCGAAAATTGCCTCCTCAGGGAATTCCAGGAAAAAAGAAAAGAAAAGTAACAAGTAGTATGTCCCAGAATAGCCTTGCCCCCATTTTGGAAGGTAAACATGTTAACCATAGAATTAGTAACTTCTGATTCGCGGCACAGTTGGTGCTACATATTAGACAAACAGAGCGTTTAAGATTTTTATTCTATTTGTTAAGAAACCTTGGGACAGAATTTACCAATTTGAATAATTCTGGAGTTATTTAGTATACAAATATTTGCGTATGTTTCTTGTAGTGGTCAAATTAATTTCATATGATAATTACTCCATAAGATATTAAATATTTTCCAGGTTCCTCCATGTGGTAATGGCGGTGGAGGAAGCGGCGTCTGGGCGGGTTTTCTGCGGGTTCTACGGCTTCCCCCGCCAGTCATTTCACCAATTGCTCCATCAACACCTTTCCATTCACCCATTTCGCCTGCATTTCATATCATCCTCTTCCTCATTCTCATACCTGGTGCTTGGCTGACCACCCGCTTCCAGGTCTTCACTCTGTCCGGTCTATAGGTTCCTTTGCTCCCCGACAGGCGTCTGACCCTAGGCGCTAGCTTGTAAGTCCTAAAGTGTATAACTCCTATATAAGAGGAGAGTAATCAGGGAAAGAAAGATACCTATCAATATATTTAACAGATTTAACACAAAACTATGATAAAACTTTGCAACATCAAATTTGAAGTACAGAAAGAAACCAATTTTTTATTGTTTTCTACCCTTAATGTACTACCTGTGATTTTTAATACACATTTACGTATACACATTGAGAAATAACCGACCAGAAAATGTGCTCATTCTGTAAGAAATGGTATCCTATATTTCATTCTCTACTAGAGTATGAAATGGTTGAAAGCCGAAGGATACAATAAGGGGTGAAAATTGTTATTATCTACAAGATGATATAGTAAGAATTGAAATTATTTAAGATACAAGGGAAGAAAACGTTTACAAAATAAAAAAATTTAAGAAGAGTAGAGATAAGTAGCTGAGAAGTTTAGAATGGCTGTACATTCTATACATTCATATACAGTCATTCACATTCTTTACACGTTTCATTAAATTGGGTAATTTATTTGTAGCACTTTATGTTTCATGGCCATATTGCGCTTTAACCTTCATATGTTTCCAGCTTCTTCTTTCATAACTTTTGTATATGTTATATGCCGACATATATAAGCTATGTTATATATACCTGCATATACACAAGGTAAGTTATACAGCTCGATCTTCTAGAGCTTGTCCTATGGTTAAGCGACTGCTAAACCCAGCTTCCTATAAAATTGTAATAAAAAAGTTTCGCCTACAGTAAAGGCAATAAACCACCCAAGAGAGGCCTCAAGAATCTACATAGCTGCAAAGGAGGAGAAAACAGACGAAGAAGGGCCTGCATGTGCACTAAATACTCTTTAAATAATATAAAATTAGAATGTGTTGTTTAGCGTGTTATTTAACATCCTCTCACATTGCACGTTAATATTTTTAGCCATTCTGAAAGTCCAAGAAAATAAAAATGAAGAAAACAAACTGCAATAATGCTGAAATCAAGATACATTTATTATATAAATAGCTGCCAATAACTTGATTTTACTGTTAAATCTCAATAAAATATGAAAATAACAAAAACACTTGCGATATTCTACAATTTTGACTAGACACTTTTGTTGCCGAATGGCAACGCTATACACTAGAGGGTTTAAAATTCATCACTACAGTTTATTGATGTGCCATTAAAGACTTTAAACACAAAGTAAACAATAGTAAAACAAATCTAAAGAAATGATACGAAAGTCTCGTACATTTTATTAGTTAATCTCAGATTGCTGTATTAAAATTTATAATGAATATTTATAGTGAAGTTACGGATTTTAGAAAACTCAGAGATGGCTCTGTGTTGTGATACGGAGAGAGTAGTCAGATTCGTTTAACCATTTCGACTACTACAAAGCACAATATCCCAAATTGTAAACAGTTTACCTCGAGGAATGCCTAGAGGGTGTGAAAAACTTGTTTTGCTCTTAAAGCTATATCCATTAACTGCTTACTATGTTGAGAGTACCTCACTTGTTCACTGACTCCGAGCCAAAGATGGAATTCCCGCAGGATTCATGGTCAATGAAGCGCAGCTTATTCATTTGCATTAGAAATGACTGACACGAAGCTATGTCTGCATAAATAATCAGCTTTAATGTCTCATAAACTTACCAGCGAACACAAATTCCTCTCTCTTGGTACTAGACCAAGTGATACCTTGATGTGTAATGAATTATGTATGCACAAACACATCAGTCATGTCATCTAAAATCGACAGTTATCAGTTTTGGGGTACAGATTTAATTTTATGGTTATGTGTAGGTGTAAATAATCATTATACGATCATAAGACATAAGATGATGATTATACCCGGGGCAATAATTCAACCAATACTGTCTGTAGCTTGCATTAGATAAGCCGCTGCTTCAAACTCCCTGCACGAGCCAGCAGATTGGAATACTTTTAAGTGGTTTTCTTCAGCAGCCAAATTAATTGTGCTTCCACAAGCCCTGTGTAGGACAAGGCTGAAAAGAAGCAGACTGAAAAATATAATAGGTGGTGCCAAAAAGTGATCGCACAATTCGAAGATATTTCATAGATATTAAATCAAAACTTCCTCAACGGATTATTCTCCTCTTTGTAGGACTTACATCCGCAAAGACTAAAACAATGCCTTTGGCCAGTAGACTATCAAAGAGCAAGTAAAAGATAGATCATAAGATATCCAGGATGTGTGATCAGTGCAATGTTGGAATCGCGATGAAGAACCAGCAAATGAAATGTAGTGATGAACGGGAGGATAGACAAATTCACGGATCAAATTATCCAATCGCCTAGCAAACCGCGAAAAAAAACTTTAGGTCAGATTGGTTGACTCCGGGTATTTGAACCCGGGTCCTCCCAAATTCAAGTCTCATATGTTACCACGGTGCCAACTCGCTCGGTCCTAAGAAAACACCAACACCAGCACCAGCACCACCGCCACCACCAGTACCACAGTATACGCCTTGTAGTTTATTCCATCTTCAAGGAAACTAATCGAACTTCACCCATTCTGTTTATGTAATGTTGCCATTTTATTCTGTGTTTATTTATTATTTCATTTATACCCTGGATCCCCAACTCGCTTTTGATGCCTTCATTTCGTGTTTTATCCAAGAGTATGTTACCAGCCACATATTTTGAAATTTTAGTTTCGGTAAACTCTGTCTTTTTCTGTTAAAAGTGGTCAGCACCCAACTCTCACATCCATAGGCCAATGTTGGAACAGCTATCTCACCAACAAAACTCATGAAAGTTAAAAACGAATATTTCGGAAACGGCTTATGGTTCGAGAAACCCTGCCGACACAAATTATATACCTACCTTAATAAGTTCTCATCTGTGAATTCACACATTAGTTATACTTGTAGTAAGTGTTGTCTGTCACTAATTGTTTTAAAATTGTACACAAATGAATGAGAATCAAGACAACTTCACCGGGTACTCGCAAAAAATTAAAGACACCTACATTATTATATATATGTATTAAAATATTATTAATTGTTATTATTATTATTGCTATTGTTATTATTATCATTATTATTACATATGGTAATTTAATTACAATTCTTAGCGGCAGTTTTGAGAGATTAAACTATCAAAGATATGAGAGTAATTTGTTGAAATTCTTAGCCTAGCATAGGCACTACCTGATCTGAGGTCCTGAATTTATCCAACTTGTATTATAACGACCCAATAATAATGATGATAATGATAATGCTCAACTGCAATGGCGTCCACTTGCTTAGCGGTGGTTTTGAACTTGGGTTTTTATTCCTTTTGGGCTTTTTATTTTATTCACACCCCCATTCATACTTCCAGACTCCAGAAAGGATGGGGAATAATTCTAGTGTAAGAAAAATTCCTACCTCCCAGCCGGGAATCGAACCCGAGACCCCTTGCACCCAATGAGTTACGGGGACAGCAGAAGGTTATGGAGGGAAGGATCTGTAGGTTTAAAGGCGCTCAACAGCTTGGTTATCAGCGCCCTAGTGGTCACCCATCCAATTACTGACCACGCCCGATGCTGCTTAACTTCGGTGATCGAACGAGAAGTTCAGCATGGTCTGACGTCGACGTCTTGCTATTATGAAAGATACGTGAAACTTCCAATTGAGATTTGTGCCTAGCGTTAATCCAAGATATTTCAGAATTGTAGCTTCTAGTTTGGGCGTTGCTTTAAAGATATTGGTTGGCAATTAATGTTACTTTTGTAGATGAATGGAACAACTTTGGACATTATAATTTTCATTATAATTCTCAATGTTTACACTAATTTTGAAATTTGTCACAAAAGTGTTGAAGTAGAATTGTAGCAGTCTTTAATTTTGCGTGTATTTAGACCGCATGACATCAACGAATTCTGCTATCGTGAGGTGCAGGTGTTCAGGAAAGTCGATGTAGAAAATAAGTAATAAGGGTCTAGTGGGACGCCAGATAATGTTGCACTACTTCGTGTACGATGAATCCCATTTAACATAAAAGGTACGATGGCATAAATATGATTTTATTAGCCGAAAATGTGTGTCAGAGACATGACTTATTTTTATAGTAGACCATTATTCCATAAGTACCTTGTCGACAGTCTCTCAATAACTATAAATAATCCTAGACAGCATTTCTCTTCGTATGTGCTAAGACTAACACCAGAAACTCGTTAGAGACATTGCGGTTTTTACTTATTTTAAGACCTGCTGTAGCAGTAACCATTGAAATAATGAGAAAAGTCGCAGTAGGCTGATTGGTCTGTACTTCTTCAGGTCAGGTTTGTTTTTATTAGATTTATGAATTTTATTTACAGCATGCTTCCATTTATAGTAGAGCAAGAACCCAGAGCCGCCAGACTACTTATTTTCTGAGTAGCAAAATGTGTCGTAAAGAGTAGTACTAAATGTATTCTGAAGGTATACATAGCTGCTAGTTTGGGCCGTCGGCCAATTTATACGTACCAGATGCTAAAGCTACATAAAAACATTGGTAACTTCTCTTAATGTCTGAGTGCTAATTTGTATATGTTTTACACAATATTATTAAATATTAATAATATAACCAGACACTTTCCGTCGGTGGTAATTTCCGCCAGACGCTTTAAAGTTCGCGAAAAAGTTCGGTTTACTTACAGCCTGAGTCTTGATTTTTATATAGGATAATTAGGCTCCCGTATGGAGCAATGCGTATTTACCTTTAGCACAGAAGACTGCCCAAATTATAAAACGCTTCCAACATTTCTGCTCATTCTGATCTGCTGTCCGTTCTCAGAAAATATCAATAATTTTGAAACCCAACCGGCCCATGTAAACTAAACTTCTCATCACTGAAGATGAATGTATCCCGTTCTGATGTGATGACATATGTTTTACAGCAAGTTCGAATGTAACCTGTTCGTGTTTGAGTGTAAGAGCTGGTTTATACAGTCGTTTCTTCAATGCAAGATGTTTATCATTTGACAAAATTTGTCATATACGTCTGGTAGTTACTGGCATTTGTAATCAGCAACAATTTGAGATGCATAAATATTTGTATCCCTTGCTTTGCGCAGAAGTAATCGTTACAATGCCTCAGACAATTCAGTACTATACTGGATTTCTCACTACTGCATATACACTGTGCAGAGCTATTCCAACAGAAAATGTTAATTTTCCTACAAATATCCATGCCTTTATACTGATTTCCACTACTGTACTGGTTCAAGTATAGTCTCATTGACGGTTATTGTAGAACTCTTGATTTACCACAGGCTAACATTGCGAGCATAGATTCTATGCGAAAATGGTCGATTTTGCGGTAGTTTTCTCCATAAGGAGCACTCTTGCGTATTTCTGGTTTCAAAAGGTGTAAGATGTACTTTCAATGCGGTTCTAAGCTCTCCACTAGCTTTGTTATAGCTTGTTTTCTATTGAAGATTGCAATTCTTTGCCACAACTTTTGACGTTGAATATTGGTAGGATAAAGTTTTTCTGTATGAGGGTAAGATAATGTTTCAATTTACGATTTCATATTTCTTGTAAATGGTTAAGCCTGCTAGCTAGATGTGCTGCATATTAAATTTTCTGAGTCAATATGTCAATATGGTTACCGCAATGTCAGTATCTCTGTGTCTTTAGAGGAGCCTTGGTGTCTGCTAAAGAGTAGAAGTGTACATATTCCAGTTTAAAGGAAGTTTCATTAAACAGTGCGTTGATATGCCTATGATGTAACAGCCCAAAATGCTGATGTAGACTGGGTTATGATTGCAACTTAATTTGTGTAATACGGGTAGCGTGCTGCAACACTGTGCATATATTTATGCCAATGAGGAAGGCAAGAATGTCGAGAGTACCGCCAACAGCTGAGAATATGTTGACTGGATGGGAAACATTTAAATCTTGCTCATCAAATACCTCAAACCACAGACAGAAAGATATGATCTTGGTGGCTATACAGCCTCCATTTCTACTTTGTTAAGGACATTCAACTTGTGAAATGTAATTCTGTTTACTCGAATGCAGCAGTTTTTCTTTGGTACATTAAATATATCTCTCTCACACACGCACGAACACGCACGTACACAAGCACACACATCCACACTCTCATTCATACTTTCATACTATGGGGAGGATTGTGCACAATTTTGGCTACAGAAAAATTCTCACACCCTGTCCGGGAGTCGAAACCGGTACCCCTCAGATAGCACACAGGTGCTTCACCAACTGAGCTACAGCGCCAAATTGTATTCCATCCAAAAAGTCGATATAGAGATGTCCCAGAAATACCAGTTTAGAAATTCCCAGAATAAAATAAAACTATTTTTAGTAAAATACATAGCTGTGCGCGCGTGAGAGAGAGGCAGACAAAGAGAAAGAGAGAGAGAGAGAGAGAGAGAGAGAGAGAGAGAGAGACAGCGAGAGGACAAGTTACTCAAAAACGAAAATAGCAAACTTGGCATACAACGTCCTCATACCCTTCTACAAAATCATTAATCATTTGACTGATGGATTGCAAGCTAGTAGATTTTTCATGGAAGGAATGGAGGCCATTTACGGGACATAATTTTCAAGAAATAAAATGTTTTCCTGTGTCGCCTATATGACACCTTAACTCACATTTTTGTTAATTTACATACATATGTCAAGTTTCATCGAATCAACCTGTACCATTGTACGTAGACCACTGAGCCACATGAGGTCATCATAGACCCAGGATCTACCTGATGAGAGGCAATAGGTTCTGGCCCAGCAAATTGCACCTAAGTGGCCGAGGGACTCGACGTGCTGCCCACAGTATCCTGTATGCACAGAACTACTGGTGGGAAAAGATGCCTAAGCATTACATGAATCAGCTGCCAACATCTTTCTTTACTTGGCCTACCTCTACAAAAACATATAAAGTGTACATAGCTACAGAAACGCAGCTCTGTTTAAAACATACAATTTGTTTCAAATATCTTTTATTGTGGCATTAGCCATTTCCGAGATATCCGTTAATATTTGTTTTCATTTGTTAATACCTTGCTGTATATAGGTACTATAGGAATATAAGTTATGTCATTGAAAGCCATAGTGAGCCTGATTATTGATTTGATTTCCTCTATCCCTTATTATCTGGATCAAAATGAAGCAGATAGAAAAATAATCTTAAGCAAGAATGATTTGTAGAAGCTATATAGGAGGTAGATAGGTTTTCCAAAGCGTGTGTTCACAAATCTATCAACAACGGAAGGAAGAAAGATGGTCATAACCTTTTTCATTGAGCTCTTCTAGATTCACTCGCCCCCCCCCCCTCTCTCTCTCTCTCTCTCTCTCTCTCTCTCTCTCTCTCTCTCTCTCTCTCTCTCTCTCTCTCTCCTGGTTCCCAAGGTCGCGGGTTCAAGCCCTGCGGAGGCTGATGGATTTTTTCGGAAAAAAATTAAAAAATTATTCTGTTGTTTAACAACGCTGTCAATGTCCAGGATCGCATCAGCGTCGCCGGTGTGCCGTAATTTCGTCCCGCAGAATTCTTTTACATGCCAGTAAAACTACTACCTTAAAAGCCTGATGCACACTTAAAAACCATCGGTCTGGACCAGATTTGAACCGGCGAACTTGGGATCAGTAGGCCAGCGTCTAACCAACTGAACCACCCAGACCGATATTTTTTTTTTCGGACGTAATCATCCAGAGCATGGAAGTAAAGGTGGTGGTCCCGTGCATGTAAAAGAACCTCAGGTCTGATAAAAGAGTCCTCTGAGCAAAATGAAGTGGTCTTTCACGCCCAATATAGAATGGAAGGCTGAGAACCTTATCAGTCAAAGAGTGTCCATAAATAAAAACTCAATTTCATGCCATATACTGTTCTGTGTGCACATTTTAAACAGGTCACGAACATTGCTCCAGAATTATAGTTTGCTTTAGTTACTCATCAGGTCGTTCAGCGCGTTTCATATGGTATACTCCGAAAACAAGATTCATACTCAAAATTGGCAAAACCAAAGAAGCAATACCACTCTCGGATCAGACCGAGAGTGAAGGAAACACATGACGGTGCTTGTTTTGGGAGGCAACGTTTAAAACCGCGAATCAAACAAACCACTGAAAGATATGGTTTTAGTAATCAACCCCTAAAGTTGGTTTTATTAATGTGAAAGGTCTGCACTCCGAACGTGCGTCACTGTTGCTCGGAGTACCAACTTGGCGAGGACAAAGGACGAAACCCGAGAAGTGGAAAGCACAAGAAACCCTCCTTCTGGACCCAGGCAGCGTGCAAAACCGGAGATGAAGTTCCCCCACCCTACTTTAGCCAAAAAATTTGCATTTCGCCACTGTGGGGCAGCGTGCCACTCAAGGACGTGTGTAGTCAGCCTTCTGGAGCCATATTGCGTTGGCAGCACTGCAACATCCGCTGTCCAAAAGGGTGGGGATATTTAATGTTTCTGTATCACCTTCATCACAAATTGTTTGTAAAATTTAGTTACTGTTGTGATTCCAGCGGTGGATTTGATCTCATCCACAGTGACAATTTACTTTAAAGACACTTCGTGGTAGTCAAAATAGCAGTTTCCATGCAGAGTCTCAGTGCAATGTACGAGTATGTTAGTGTTTGTTGAAAACTGTACAAGCTACCATAATGAAACTTTCACCACTTATGAAGGAGCTACTTTTGATTCAGAAACCATAATAAATCTTGATGAAAATTAATAATGTTTACTCTATTAATATTCCAATAAACAAAAAAATTTCCATTTTTACTTGCTCTACTGGTAGTATTGTATTCCATAATTTTTCAAAAATTTTGATTTTCCTGAAAATGGCTCCAACATTTTGATTAAAATGTCATATGTTTAAGACATTTGTATGACAACTGAATTGTATATTTTGAATTTTCTGGCTATAGCCTATGTAGTCCCGATTACTCTGGATGACTTTTGAATAACTCGTAAACCGTAAGAGATAGACAAAATCTTACCATACAAAAAATGCAGATCTCGCTAAAACACACAATTTATGTCTCAATAATGTTTTTTGTAGAGTGAATCATTTCGGAGATATTCCTTGTTATTTGTGTCAGTTTCGGAAAACTTTAAACTTTTGTGAAATGGATCATCGTTGTTCATTGTTTTATATGTTTAGCGTGCAAAGAGAACGGGATCTCAAAGCTTTAAAAAATTTGACTGTCACACTAAGTCTACTGTATTCTAACATTCCCCTTGCACCTACAAGGAAATAAGCAATAAGATAATTTGTACAAACGCTTATCTCAACTAATACGAAGAAGATAGAGGAATAAGAGTTTGCAAGAATGCTTAGTACAAGAGTAGAGAAAGTCATGTGATTGCAACACATCAGATTTTTTCACACATTTTCTTCTTTATGGAAATATTTTTTGAGGAATTTCATGAAAGTCTAACGTAAAAAGCTTTTACCTGCTGATTAGAGCAGTACATTCTGCATATGCACAAAAAAGTCAAAGCTCTATTATAGGTTTTTGGAAAAGTGTATATAAAGTTTAAAAAAAGCATGCTACGCTAAATGACAAAAGAAGATAATGTTGTGCAGTGTAAAAGAGGCGTGACAGCCTGACCGCCATATTTAAAACTCCATTTAAATATATACTTAATTGCCGCAAACACACAACCACCTTATATAGGCATGTTCTGCACACAAAAAAGGTGAAAAAAGCGGACCTTGGGGAACAATATATATGAAAATCAAGTTTGTAAGTCCAAAACAAGTTACCTATGTGACATCCATCTAAATTAATATGCAGAAAAAATAATTTTGGTAAGTTGATATTGACTTAGGTTCACTTATTTCAAGAACCCTCCATTCTAATGAGTAAGCTTTGTAGACGATCTTCCAAAATAATGAAGTTGTGCACGTTTTGTCTGTACAGCGGAAGGACAGAACCGGTTCCCCACACTGTGCCCCCACATGTACTACGAACGTGCATAACTTGATTGCTCTTTAATGTGGCTGGACTGCTAAGCCTAGTAATAAGTTTAAATTTATGGTGAACCTAGAAAACTTAAATATTCTAATTTTATTTTGAAAATTGTTGTTTATATATATTTAAAAAATCAACTAATTTTCGTAATATACAATATTATAGTTTCTAAATTGCATGTAAAATATGACTCAACTGCTCCACACATTTTAATGTTTATATGATGGTTTAGCAGCTCAGAAAATTTGATCTTCCTAGATACAATAGTTTTTGAGAAAATGGTACCTACATATAGAAAAGTATAAAACTAAAAACTAAAACAAATCGGAGAAAGTGCCGCATATGCTACTTTAACAATTAATAAATGTACAACATACCATATACTATATATCAATGGATGCGGAAAACAATGAAGATTTCAACAGTGAAAAGAAAAAACAATCAATATTTGACCTTATAAACTACATGAACTACAATGTGCCCTTAAAGAACTTTTAAAGTTAGTGAAGTAAACACTGGGGTTCACTAAAGTGTGGTCTTTCAAAAGTCACTCAACATTAAACTCTAAGTATCGGGTGATCCAAAAGACTGTGAACCGGCTGCGCTGTGTTTTGTCAGTAGGGGTCCTCTGCGCTCGTCGCCGACTGCCGCTGTCATAGAACACCGCGGATATAACTATACATTTTTAAAACTGCTTTTAAATGCTTTACTTACCAATATAATTATAGCAGACGCTGAAACTGGCCACCGTCGTCGTCCTTACATTTTTGACACCTCTTTAGGAAACTATCCGTCACTCGCCATACTTCACGTTGAGAAATGCAATTGTTCGTCATGAAGGAGTTTCATGAACGATATTAGGTTTCTCAGAGCTCCAATAATGATTATTTTGTGTACGCACATATCCATGAAGGTGGAAACAAACCTCGTCGGTGAAAAATATTAAATGTGGGTCTATTTCGCCATTGTACACACTATTGAGAGTCCACTCACTAATTTGCGGGATACCGGTAAATACAATAAATAATCTACGTAAGTTAAAATCAACACATAATATAACAAGCATAGGTTATAGTCATTAGGTAGACAATACAAGTTACGTGATGGAGGTCATTATCGGCGCAATTTAGGAGGTCAAGTAGAGGTAATTAGGTTAGTGTAGCTACATAATTAAGGTTAGATGAAATCAGTCGACCAGAACATCATTAGCTCAAGGTAATTCTAATTTAGGTAAAGTTAAACATGCAGAGCTTTTGTATAACGAAATATTTATTTTTTGAAAGTTTAATATCCCTAAGCAGGTCGGTCATGACTGACGATGAAGGAATGAAATAATGCTCAAATTGGCCTGGGATTCGTAGAGTTTAAATGTACTGTTTTTCATCCTTTTAGGCAAATGGAAAATCCGGAAAATCCTTATGTGCATTACTCATAATAACCAAGATTTGAACTGGGGACCACTTGAATGTAAAGTAGACACGCACCTGAGTGTGTGAGTGTGTGTGTGTGTGTGTGTGTGTGTGTGTGTGTGTGTGCGCGCGCGCGCGCGCACCTAGGGGACCCGCATGTGGTATTCGAGGTGGACGAAGCGGCGTCTGGGCGGATTTTCTCCGTATTCTCCGCTTTCCCCCACCATTCATTCCACCAATTGCTCCATTATCGCCCTTCCAATCATCCATTTCGCCTGCATTTCATATCATCCTCTTTCTCACTCTCATACCTGATGCTTGGCTGAACACCCGCTTTCAGGTCTTCACTCTGTCCAGAGGTACCTCTGCTCTCCGACAGGCGTCTGACCCTAGGCACTGGCTTGTAAGTTCTAGGGGGTGTAAGTCCTACATAAAGTGAGGGTAATAAGGGAAAGAAGAAGAAGGAAATTATATAATAGATATTTAGAGTACTAGTTACAAAAGTAGAGGTTTAGCAAGGAGAGACTCAGAGAGAACACGATCAAAGGGAGCAGCGAGTTACTAATCCTAAATTTGTAACGTCTGGTCTACTACATTTTGTGTATGTTACTATATGCTGTATATGTAATGAAATTTATTGTGGAAGTGATATTGTGATATAATGACAAAATCCAGTCCAATTACTTTTATATCGCTTTATTTTTTCCTAAACTTTTCCACAAAAATGGATTTAGAAGAGGGCGTTCCTGCAATGATTGTATCTTCACAATAACACAGATTATGGAGAAACGACGAGAATATAATCTACCAACTCTAATAGCTTTTATAGACTATGTAAAGCTTTTGATAAAGTAAAAAGAAATCTGCTATGGGAAATAATGATTAAAAATGGATTTCCTCAACATTTAGTAAGAACAGTACAAAGTATGTATATAAATAAAAAATTTAAATTGGAGAAATCCATAGAAAAAGATAACCAAGTAGAGATTAATTTAGGACTAAGACAGGGGTGTCCATTGTCCCCTACCCTATTTAATATATATATATATATTAATGACGCAGTTGCACGATGGCAAACTATGCTCAGAACACATTTTAAAATAAAGAGGAGAAATGTTGACATATTGCTGTTTGTTGATGACCAGATTTTAATCGCGGAGACGGAAGATAACTTTCAAAGAGCCATACATGAATTAAATAATATTATAAGAGAATATAATCTTCAAATTTCATATGAAAAAACAAAAATAATGGCTTTTATAGGAACAAACCATTTAAGAGCAAAAATTTGCATAAATGATAAACCCATCCAACAACAAAGTGATTTTAATTATCTTGGCTATATTGTGTCATATACCAGCAATAGAGATATACAAAACAAAATAAACAAATTCCAAACAATATGTGGCACAATAAAAAGAACTTTTAAAAATTGTAATCGTCAAACTTTGTTAAAACTGTATAAAATAATGGCGATCCCAACCCTGCTTTATGGGTGTGAAAACTGGGTCTTGACTATCTCACAACAGAAGAAAGTGGAGGCTGCTGAGATGAAATTTCTGAGACAGGTGGCAGGTTATAGACTCATAGACAAGAAAAGAAATGAGGATATTAGAAAAGAATTGGAAATTCAGAGTCTAAGTGAAACAATCATTGCATACAGGCAAAAATGGCAAGATCATGTGCAGAGAATGACCGAAGACCGTACACCACAAATAGTGCACAAGTATAATCCTGTAGGTAGAAGAAATGTTGGCAGGCCAAGAATGAGATGGTCCGATCAATTTCCTTGAAGTCGGAACGAGCCACAAGGCTTATACCGTGATGATGATGATGATGATGATGATGATGATGATGATGATGATGATGATGATGATGATGATGACTTTTCCACAAACACGCAGTTCTTTTCCACTGACGTTAACTCAGTCTACAGCCTTTCGTGATATTACAAGTCAGAACTGTATACTTCTCGTAACCTTGACTCAGTACTTTCACTTTCTTCCTTCAGTTTCTCTGTCTCTCATACAATCACTCGACGCTCGTTAAAACTTCTTCACTTCGACGCGACGTACTTTTTACGACGACAGTACCACATGCACACAGCTAACTCGCACTCACTGACACTGACCGACTCATATCTGTAACTCTGACTCTATTTTCTCGCCTCCTTATATAGCGAGGATCACGCCACACGGAGCTTTGGCCAACTTCTTCAAACACCTCGGCGATGACATAACCGCATCTGTCTAGAAGGCTCTGGAGAAAACCACTTTTGGTTCTACCGCTCGACGGTCGTTAGTCACCTATGCACAAACAGTCGCGTGAAGCAGCTGACTTTGAGCGCCTTTGATTGGTCGCCGTCCTGGTATGTCGTGTGAAGTAGCTTAGCCTCGACAGCCTTTGTTTTGCGCCGCGTCCGGTGTCACATGTTCATACAAAGAGTAATGCGGACTTTGGGGAAAAAAAAAAAAAAAAAAAAAGATGCACAGTAAGTTAACATTGTTGTCATGTTCTCAATTTTGGATGCCACATTTCTATGCAAATTTAAAGCAAAAACGAGTGAAGATGATTTTTATGGTTAATCAGAAAACATTTTCAAAGTAGTCCAAGATGCAGATATTAGTATACTTCAAAAAAGTATTTACATAGTTATACGAAATTCAAAGACAGGTGTTTGGGAAATGAAGCAGACGTAAATGAAAATAATGCTTCCGATAATACAGAGAAAGTGCCTCCAATAAGTATTACAAATTGTAATGGTTGTGATATTACAGGAACTATCAATTAGGGGATAAAGTTTTTGTCTTAATGCATGTTATCAAGAAAAATAAGATGTAGATAATCACCATTCAAGTGTATTTTCCGTTTTGTGGAATCTGTATTTTATATTTTGATAGAGTGTTTTATGTTTTGTTAGAATTTAAAATATAGTTTTTGTTGCCTCGTAACTATGAGCCAAAGCATCATTTATTATAGGTGGTAGCAGATTTTTTTTTTTTTTTTTTTTAATATTTTGGTTATTTAGTCATTGAAATTCGTGTCTTATACTCCATGTCTGTCGGGGAAAGCAGTGCTTTTCAATGGAGAAAGAATTATTATGAACATCTCTCTCGCCCCCATCCTCCACCCCCCCCCCTCTCTCTCTCTCATTTGTACAGATTACTGATTGATTTATGCTCCTGAGGTAAGGACATATGATATGCTCATTCTTCTTGTGAGTTTACTAGTAATGTGAGATTCACTTGGAACATCACTTGTGAACTGCACCCAAAAGGCGGTCTCTCCCACAGCCCTTACAACTGGGCCACAAGGAAATACAACCCTTTCCCATGGTGAGGGTAACCCATGCAAAAGCAAAGAGTGTGACCCAGATTCGCGAATGCGAGAGGGTGCACATCCTTCAACCCCAAACATATCAATTGTTGTGCACTCTCATACATCTTCCTGTTGAACTTATGCTCTAATTCATCCAAATGACGTATGTAATCAAGACAAGGCAACAATAACTGAACCCTTTCACAACACATCCTTCTTGCTCAATTCTCACCCTATTTCTTTTGTATTATTTGCCCATATTTCTGCTCATAAAGACTATCATACTGGCCTTCAGTTTATTATATAGAGTAACCAGCCAACGTCTGATGTAGATATCCACATTAATCTATGTGCATATAAAAATGAATGTTTGTTTGAGCTGTTATACCATTCAAACGATCGGTTAAATACCAATTTAGTACTTAAGTTCAGCATCTTCCAAGGATGAGATACAAGGATTTTTAAGAAAATCTCCTTCTCCAAACTGCTCTTTACATGGAAAAAATTAAAATATTTTTGATTTTCTCAAAAAGGTTCATCCTTACCATATGTTTAAGATATTTTCATGACAAATGAAATTCAAATCATGAATTTTCTGGGAATAGTTCCTGAAGTCCTTTTCATTCTTCATGATTTTTGCATAACTGGTAAACTCTAAGACACACAAACACAAGAAAAGTAGATTTCGTTATGTCAAATAATTTTTATTGTGGAGCTAACCATATCCTAGGTATTCATTGTTGTTGGATTGAATTTTCAAATACTTATATTTTTATCAATTAGAAGATCTTGGGGCAAAAGAATTAAAAAAGGCCCTTCCCATCCTCCCATACTCCAAAATTATATGCCCTTTCCATCACAACGCGAGTAAGAAATACATAGGGTGAGCTACTTTTAAACAAATGAAATATTTAAAAGTTCAAAATGAATTGATATCTAGGAACGGTCTAATTCTAAAGCAAAGTTTGAAATTGCGGTTGTTAAAGAAATCTATAGTTTGATATGGTACATATTTATTTAGTTATACAAAATTTCTTCTGAATGAAGAGAACTCCATAACTATACATACTTTGAGAAAATCGAAAATGTTGATAAATCTTCCATGTAAACATACTTTGGGACGGAAATTATTTTCAAAATTTTGGTGTAGCATTTTTAATACCTATACTGAACCAAGACTTACAGCTTTCCTGGTGGCGATATGAAAAGAACTTCTAGGGCTGTCAGCTAGGTGAATTCTGGAAAGGTTTTCTAGCACCTTGTTGGACTATTTGTTAAGGAATTATGCTGTTCTCCCTCTGTCTGTCCTTCTCTCTCCCTCTGTCTGTCCTTCTCTCTCCCTCTGTCTGTCCTTCTCTCTCTCTCTCTCTCTCTCTCTCTCTCTCTCTCTCTCTCTCTCTCTCTCACACACAGACACACAAACACACACACAGACACACACACGCATGCCTCTTACGGAACTTTTCCTATACCTTTTGGGGGGTTCAGTGGACCTCAAAACGAGTATTTATTTTGAACTTTCAAAATCGTACATTTGGGTGGAATACAATATCTACTTTCTCTCTTACTGTAAACACAGAGTGTTATAAACGTAAAATACATAAAACTCTGCAGCAGTAGTTCATAATTTACATGCAAGAGCCTATTGATGTAAAATTCTACCTATTGCTTGCATGCGATGGTGATCATCTAATAGTGTATCAGCTAGCAGATTACGTAATATGCACTGTTATGTACTATGATGTAAGAAAGTGCAATGTGACATTGGATCGGCGTGCTTTAAGAAGCAGCAATTGACTCACTGAGATGCTGGTTCAAGCATTTCCTTCTCTTCAGAAACAAGACACAGTCTATACCCAAGCTATTTTTAAATAATTCCTTGCCTCTTTTCTGTTCCTAGAAGCTTGCACAATCAGCTGTAAACGATATCTAGCCTTATTTCTGAGAACCGAAAACTTGAAATGCAAGCTACATTATCCGAATAGACTCAGCGATTTAGTAATTCTTAATAAGTGTTAATATTTTTTTTTCTTTGGTAACAAAATTGTTATTATGGATCGACGATGTGACAGACGAATTCACAATGCTGATTTTGAATTCCTTTACCAGCCATTCTTCAAAACAAATGTTTAGCTCTACAACTGCATCTAAGTAGGTACATATTTTATTTATATATAATTATTTATGTATCTATTTATCTATTTATTTATTAGCTGTGAATTGTTTATGAATTATGAATTAATTGTGAATTATTTATTTATATGTATTTATTTTTTAAAATCATCTGTCCTCCAGTGTGGTTAACCACGTGGATCAACAAAGAAGTTTAACAATTACATCTCAAAACTTAGAAAAGTGCACCTAAATGAGAGACAACTTTGATATTAGTAACAATAATGAAGAATAGCAATAGTAATAATAATAACAATAGTGATAACGTAATTTCACTAAATATGATTGTGTAACTCTAACAGTCAAAATGTCAAGTATAAAAAGTTATTTATTTAATTTAATATGATTACTTATTATAATGAGTTACAAAGACAAAATGACAGCGGCAGAGAAAAAAACAGTCATAGTCTTAACCCATGTAAATTGTTCTTTGTTTACATTTAGCACTGTGGAAAGTAAGATTTTAGGGTTTTCTCCGAAATCGGCCCATCTTCGGCTCCCGTGGGCAGAAGGACCCTTCATGCACTGCTTAGTGGTGTTTACAAAGAGGAATCTCAACACACACATGTTGATCCTAATTCAGTGTTAGTTATTGATAGATGGAAAAATGGATACAATAATACAAAGAATGTTATTAACGTATTACAGTGGTAATGGAACTAAGAACTGTGTTTCTGGGGCAGTAGTACCAATGGAGGAGACACGAGGTTTAAGCCATCCTCCTGTGTAATTCTTCTGTTTGCCTACCGTCCAAGGGGCTTCTAATGTCTTAGTTATGTCGCCGTTAAGTCCGACCACCCGCAACACACGAAGATGGAGGGAGGAGAGAAGAGAATGATACAGCGAGTCACAAATTTGTATCTCTGTACTGGAGGCTTTCGTTGGCCGGTAAGTTAGAGATAGGAAACTAATTATTGATACAGTAAAGGAAGAACTACATGGCAAATCACAGTGTAACACAAACATTTACTCTAATCTGTCCTATAATGCGCGGAACATGTTAAAAATGAACAAGGATCCTTAACTCTCATACTGCAAATCTATTGGCTCACGACTTACTACCACAAATATCTCAAAGGTAAATCAAATACTGAAAGCTTTCCAGTCTTCAGATCAGCAGCACTTACCTGTGTTTAATGGTGGTTCTAGAGTTAGTCTTGCTATGGATATCTACTGGTGACCTCAACAAGGTCCCTGTGCCTCTCTGGAAAAGTAACATAACAGTAATCATGAAGTGACAGCTAGACGTGGATAAATATAATCATTCTTAGTTGAAGAAATATTTATTTCACTAATAAATGATACACTTGTACTCTTAGATCTTGTTTGCCAACCTATCGGTTTTTGTCAGAAGTCAGAAAGTAGTGTTGCTGATGTAGCAGAATTATGGACTACCTGATGGTCACTCTTACAGGGTATTCTTTGTTGAAAATTAAGGTCTTTAAACACAGTCTAGCATAGGAAAGGGCGATTTTACATAATGTTTTTCTCTTATAACTCAATGAATGATATGAAAACCGCGTGCGCATTGTGTTACAATAAAATATCTCTCAATAAACATGGAGCAGTGAACAGGTCAACAAAGTACTTTTGCTGTGAAAATTTTTTATTAAAAATTCCACAAATTCCACTTACATTCCACAAAAATGTGAGTTAGCAGCTTTGAGAAAACTAGTTCGTCACAGAAGAAGTAGTAGACGTAGAAGTAGAAGAAGAACTATGTATAAAAGTTCAATGCGCTCAGCGGTGAAGCACTCTTTTGCAACTTATCGGGCAGAATATTACATTTACATCTTCATTTTCATCCCTACGAGCTTCAATATAGCACCAACTTAAGCCATGTGATTTTATTTCACGAATAACATTTTGTGAAGAGATATTAAATCACCTGAATGAATATAAAGAATTTACTGACAAACTATGAATGTCTGAAGAATCACATTTTTGTGTGGCTGGCTTTATAACTAACAGAATTTCAGGTATTAGTCTCGAAACAATAATTTTAATTACATGAGAAACCATTGCTTAGTGAGAAAGTAACCGTTTGGTGTGCAGTATCGTCTTCTGGGATAACTGAACCTTTCATTTTCCGTGCAACAACCATGACATCAGCCAGATACGTAAATATAACTGAAACCTTTCTTACTAATAAAACTAGGTGGTCGCCTGAATGCCATAACGAGGTTTTCAAATCATCTCCATTAGAGGTGACACCACCTGGCCACCAAGATCTGCAGATTTAAGCGGCTGCGATTTCTTGAAGAATGTTGTCTTTAAAGGTCGCCCGCAAAATATTGAAAGAATCAAGGCCAACACTTGTCACGAAATCGCCAACATTCCACCGGACATGTTGCGTCGCTGCAACCGACGCTTGGAGAGTGTCTGCAAGTGAATGGTCATTGCTTGAAGTTGTTGATTTTCAAGAACTAAATGGCATATTGTGCTGGTTAACAACTACATTTTATACTTATGAAGAAAATATTTTCTTATTACATTGAATACACAATTTAAATTTGCCCGTTCCTGTGCGGCAAATATACTTCACCTATGACTCCAGAAAGAGAATCTTAGTGAAAATTATATTTGAAAATTGTTTGCAGTAGATCTTTTTAGCCTTCAACAGTATCGTGGAAAAACAGGAATATTTGGTGAGCTTTTGGGCAAGAGCCGTTACATCTCAAAGACATTCTGGTTCTCTGCTAAGAGTCATCATTCGAAACTATCAGGTTTGGCTGAACGTTCACTACATCTGCACAACTGGAAAGGGCATTTTTCTGCTCGTCTAGTGTCCTAATGCTAGTAGATATAGTTTTTCAATGTGAGAAATGGAAGAAGCTAGTAGATGTTTATTAGGTACTCAGCATGAAAGATAAAGTGTTTGATAATTGACTAGCTAACTTGACGAGGTGTTATTAATTTTATAAATTTACAATCATGGAATGCTGGAGCCCAGGTGACATTTATGTTATAGAATCTGTTTTAAGGAAACAATGAAGTGATGGCTGTTTGGTCTAAAAATCAATTTTTGGATTTTTATTGCAAACAAATGCACCATACTTAAAGAATATATCTGCGAAGTTTCAATCCCCTAGGGAGGGCGGAAATTTTGGACGTCATTTTTAAACCGGTGCGCCTCTACCTTTTTTACGGCTGTGTCCAGACTTTCCATTTCATGGAGGATTGGAATTAATTGTTTTTAAACAAGGCGCAAAGTGTTCTGGTGCCTATGCATTCACCGTAGCCTAGTTGAATAAGTTGCCCAATAAATCCCCTAGAATGCACTGTTTTTCGTTTTTAATTTGTTGATTCCTGTAGTTATTTACCATGCTTCTATGTGTCTTGGCAGATTTATATTGTTTACAAGCTTATAGTGTGCATTTGATCTTACTTTAGCTAGATATCTAAATGATTATACAGAATATGGGTACTAAAATGGAATTTTGATATTACTTACAATATTTTTAAAAAATAATAATAATGCACTGTTTTATGGCATTTTTACACTTTATTAAATCTTTTTAAGAAAAGCTATTCATTATATGAAAATTTTCTATACTTTAATTTCTTACAAGGTAATAAGAGATAGAATTTTAAAAACTCGACTTTTTAGTTCAACGTTTGTTGCAGGGGATAGATTTTGACTATACCCTATATCCGCGCTGCTCTAGGACAGCGGCAGTCGGCGACGAGGACTGAGGACCCGTACAGATAAAACACAGCGCAGCCAGTTCACAGTCTTTTGGATCATCCATAATTTGCCAAATATCCGAATTAGGCATTTTAGATTATATCTCGAAAAATGTCTCCTAAATTTTAGGCTCTATAAAACTGTAATATGTTTAGCTGTTTGTATTTTGCTCTCCCAAACATTAAAAAAAAAAATTTAAAAAAAACCTGAAATTTGGAGAGTAAGAGGTCGAAGCGGGGTGTTATTGTAACAATAACTCTTCTGATTGACTTGGCCGGTTTTGAATGCACTTCCTGCATGATTTGGCCCCTTATGTTGCAGAACTCTAAATTCAACGACATGTGATATGTTGTCTTGGCCGGATTTCATGCATTTTATCAACAGAAAGAGTGCTTGTTCTACTTTCAGCTTGTAATAAAAACTCAATTTTAAAATGTTGTGACTTGGCTGGTTTTGATACATTATGCAGATTACGTGAATAATGCGTAGAGAAAATGGTGTTCGTGTGTTTTGAGTGAGTAAGTGAGTGAGTGAATGATTAAATCAGAGAGTGAGAAAGAGAGAGATAGATACTAAGATTAGTTGTATTTCTTCTTTCCTATGTGATCATTTAATCGACTTGCAGAAGATGCAATATCTCAACTGCAACAGAACTACATTACAGGTGAACTGAAATGAAAAAGTTTTGTCTAGTCTTGACTGTAGTTTAGTGGGCACTTAACATTCTTCTGAATGAATGAAACAGCATTTTCGGGCAGTTTCCAAGTAACAAATTGAAAGGTTTCTCATGAATAGATCACGTCGGGGGTGGGCTATGAATTTCTCCCACCCTTTTCAAGAAACCTGGCAAAGTATGTGCTCCAGATTCACAGGTTCCATTCTCGCGAGTGGACTTTGCGGCGAACTTTGAAAGAAGAATCAATGAGGCCTAAAAGCTCACCCTTCGATTGTTAGGGCATGCACCAGATTCCCGGAAATATCCCAAAAATTTTCCTTGGAATGCCGCTACTGCGTTTATAGTGGGAAAAGTTCCCCCGACACAAAACAAGGGCTAGTTCCTACAAGGGAGCGGACATAAATGTTTTCTTTAAAGAGGAGAAAAAGAAACCAAACATGTCAGTGGCGTATCCAAGCACAGGACTCAACTAAGTAGCTCATCTTTACATTTACAAATTTACATCACTATGTAAACATGTTTCATACTTATCTATCGGATGATTTTGGAGATTGCGATAACTACATATACTATATGCAACTAATGTTTGCTAATATTAAGACGTTAATGTATTGGCGGTTTATGAATTTTTTCTTCCAGACAAAAACTTTTAATGATACCTTTAAGATTAGAATTCACTGTTTTTATTTTATTACTGGTTGAAATACCCAGCGTTGTCCTTGGTTTGGCGATTTAACCTACAACTTTTAGACTTAAGTTGTACTTATCCAGTAGATTTAGTTTCTTTGATGAGATGTAAACTATATATATTTATTAAATCAATTCTGCAGTGAAGTTGGCCACATGGATCCAGAATGCATTGAACAGAAACAGAATTACAATAAAACAATTTTAAAACGACAACAAAAAAGTTTAACAATTAACCTCAAAACTTACGTAACTGAATGAGTGAAACTGTAAGTAGACCAAGTATTGTATTCCACACCAAAACTCGATGTCGATATTTCACCAGAAATACAGATTTTGAGACCCCTGAAACAGAAAACTTTGTTTCTGTTCTGTCTGTGTCTGCGACAGAGAGAGATAAAGAAAGAGAGAGAAGGGTATAACAAAAAAAAAAAATAAATAAATAAAAATAAATAAATAAATAAATAATAACAATAACAATAACAATAACAATAATAATAACAACAACAACAACAACAACAACAACAATAATAATAATAATAATAATAATAATAATAATAATAATAATAATAATAATAATAATAATAATAATAATAATAATAATAATAATAATAATAATAAAAAATAAAGAATTGTCCAATAAATATCAAACTTCGGTATCATCCAAAGATACTATGTGAAGATATTTTAAAGAAAATTCTCCCAAAACTGCATGGAAGATTTTCGAAACTTTCGAGTTTCTCAATCATGGCTCTAACGATTTTGATAATACCTGTTTAAGATATTTATATGATAAATAAAATATATAGTTTGATTTTTTTGGAAACAGCCTCTGAACTCTTCTTCATTGTAAATGAGTTTAGTACAACTGGTAAGGCATAAGAAATCAAATCGTTTTAAAAAAAAATAGTAGATATCGTTAAAGGAATATAGTTTATGTCAAGTACAGTTTTCCTAGGCAGGTAAAAAGGCATTATAAATACTAAAACAGGCAATAAAGAGCAACTAGAAAAACCTATAGATTACACTATTCAATAACTCGATCGTCATATTTTAAAGAACTTCAAAGTTTCAAACAAAATGCTAGTGCTGTAATCGACACAAAACTGAAATATTTTTTTTTAAAAAGGCCTGCGTATTGCAATGCCTTATTCGTTGCATATGACAATGAAATGCTTTTTTAAGTTCTCTGGGATCATGTTGAGTCTCCTGTCAGATAACACATTTTTGATATGATAAAATGACCTCTCAACATCGACGTAGGTTATTGGAGCAAATCTAAAATATAGCATCATTGTAGGATCCATTTCAACTGCAACAGAATTGTCACCTTGTAGAAGTTTTGAAATGTTTCTAAGTTTATCCAGATAAATAATGAAATAAAGGCTACAAAAATCATTTATTTTGTAAAATAGGCATTTATATTTAAAAAAACAATATAGAACTGTGGCATTTCAATCACAAAGATATAATTCGTGAAGATTTTGGAATTGAAGATAGATTTGACACATTTAAAAGCTCCGGTCTCTGGTTATAACCCTACGCTCGCGGCAGGCAGTGTTGTCACCGGAATTCCCGTCTCTAAGGGAACCTCGGTTAAACGAGGGCTGCGGAGTGACTTCTCGATAACCCTGTTACCAGTCAAAAGTCAAAAAATAGAACCATGTAGGTATGCATGCATATCACAAAAATCCCTTGCACAAATTATTCTTACACTTATTCCTCTTCATGTTTCATGTTTTTCATGTTCATGGAATGGAGATAAACATTTGTAGAAATTATCCTGTCGCTAATTTCTTTGTAGGTCCAAGAGAAACACTGTAGGTTTTAAGCGATGCTCAAATGTTAAGAGTGGTCTTTATATGATTACTTTAAAATTCCGTTATACTTGCATGACCAAGAGATAAAAAAGAATAACGATCTCTCACTTGAGAACGGTCTATAAGTGTTGCAAAATTCTGGTAAATAACAAGGAATACCTCCGAAATGGTTCACTTAAAAAAAAAATCATTTGACACAAATTGCGTGTTTTAACGAGATCTGTCTTACGTATAGTAAGATTTAGTCTATTTCTTACAGTTTACGAGTTCTGCGAAAATGAAGAGTAAACAGGACTACATAGGCTATAACCAGAAAATTTAAAATATGCATTTCATTTGCCATAAAAATATTTTAAACATGTGCCATTTTAATCAAAATTATTATAGCCATTTTTGAGAAAATAAAATTTTTCCGCGTAAAAGTTGGTTTAGTGTCACATCCTTGAAATATACCAACTTTAGTTTTTAACCGACTTTTCGTTTTTGAGTTCTGCTTCGGACCTTCAACTCACTTTCACTGGAGGAGGAAGAGTAAAATTAAGGATCACTGCTTTATTTCCCAGCGAAGCAATAATTCTATCAATGACGTTTTCTACTAACCATCCTTTTCCCACTAGTTATTTTCTGTTTTCTTTTCATGCTTGCAAAATCCCTGCTTTGTGCTTCGATTACATAGGACATGTCTTCAAGCGCTTTAGCGCTCAATTTCTGCAGCTATACTACACCCGTTGTTTTTCTTTTCTTAATTCATTTCACTTTGGCCCAAGCTGGTTCTATGGGATTCAGGTCATATGTATAGGGGCAAGCAGATGACAGTGAGCCAGAAACAAATAAAAACGGTATCTGCTGCTTTTCTTTAAGTTTGTTTATTTCAATTAAATTTCTAATGCACCCCCGAGAATTGTCGCTGGTTTGCGTCCATGATGTCACAGCACATTTCACAGAAATTCTAGAAGGGGTGTTCATTCGCCTCTACAGTTACTAAATGCATTACCTAAGAATGCAAAATAAATGGAACAAATAGAATTCAATTTTTTTAATAAATCAATTTATTAACTCATCCAATACTGCCACGTGTCTTGTCCCGGTCGTGTAAACCAAAACAGAACTTTCCTGAAACCTATTTGCACTACCCTCATGAGCTATCCTTAGCACTAGTACTGATATAAATGCCAATGTTATTTTGCCAGTACTTGTCGAATTATTAGGTTCCTGCACTCGTAAAGTTATAAGGGAAACACATACCAGCTATAACCAGGGAATGTGCTTCTGAGGGAGGGATGTTCTAATGTGAATAGCTGAAACACCCGATCAGCTGTACTTCATTCCTTAGTCGACTTCATAAGTGTATCTATGATGTAATAAATCCCCCAAATCAATAACTGAGTTGGCCATAGGATTTTATGGTTCAATATAACCTTTTCTAAATATTTATAAGACGAAAAGGCAATCAGGAGTGCGTAGAGACTGAACTCCCAGTAGGGAATCACGCCCATCTTAGGTTTGTACTTACATACCAACATCAGAAAGATAAATCGATCATATAGACGTGTCAATCATTAGACCCAACCATAACCTCTACTTCCACTTCACTACGGAGGTACTCTGTAACCATTTAGTAGATACTAACGTGTGTGGATACTAAACGGTGCGGAGCAAGCCATTTAATCAGTGTGGCCACACAACTTATGCTATTATAACATTTCAAAAGAACAGATTAAATTCTGACATCTCCCAGTATTTACCATTGTTTTGGTATGTTACATGTATTATAATATTCTATTTATCTGTTTATTAAGAGACGTCGTATGCTATACTCACTCTCCAAGGACAAAGGTTTCACCATGGGTGTCGACAGACATTTTTTCAGGGAGGGGGGGGGGGGGTATGCTGGAACTTTGATTATTCTGTTGTCAAAATTGTAAAAGACGAGTTATAGTATTTATTACGGTATTAATTTGTGTTAAGTAAAACTGATTTGATTACATTCCTGTTTTCAATCTCTGTCGGTAAGGATTCGCGTGGACTTCAACTGTAAAAGTTTCTGCAAAACATTTTATAACTATCGTCGTGATGCGGAACCACTGTTGTCTACAAAAAATTAAACACTTGTAACTGTCGGTACGAAATTATTGTTGACGGCAGTATTGGTAAAGATATCCAGTTACTAATCGAAAATAATGCATTCCTTATTTACATAAAAATGTGAATAACCTCACTGGCAACTTCATTTGTAATTCAGGCGCTGTGAAACAATCGAGTATCTCTTTGGTAGGAATAGCTGTGGAAAAATTGTCTTTGCATCATCCCCCCTTCCGATGCACGTGAGTTTTAGTGAAAAGAAAAATGAGACTGCAGCGCGTGGTTTCGATTGTCTTGAGGTGGACCTCATGCGTAAGCCCTTAGCTATGAATATAGTTAACTATACAAAGTACCAGCAGCGTAACACAATTGCATTTATATACTCTCGGGTAAAGTTGATGTGGAATATCCCCGCTCTCTCCGGAGATCTTAAGCTGGTGGACGGACACTAACCATTAAGAATGTGACAACGGAGCAGGTAAACTAATCACAGTTCTGCTGTGATCTACAAACGTAAACCATGGAGCACATAGGGAAGGAGGTCGACTTGGCCCACGCAGCGTTAATGGATCTGCCGATCCTAATACGGGTTCCCACATCCTGCGACAGCTGTATTGTGCTGGTGATACGCCACTGTACATGTGAAGAGTGTGGGAGGAACATGAATGAACAGTTCGTGTTTGTATGAGGAACAGGAGCGGCGAGCAACAACGGCCTGTGTGAGGCTCGACTCACAGTCTGCTCCAGATAGTCACTTTGTCTCTAAGCTATACCTGCTTTCAATCAACATATGTAAATGCAAAGGACTAGGCATATTCATTAAACTTTGTTGAAGTAGTTCTTCAAATTTACACAACATTTGATGAAAGTACACCAACAGTATCGCTCTGTCACCATACAAATCTCTTGTGCCCATTGGGAAACTTTCTTCTAATCCCAAATAAAGCCATTAATGGATAGTACAATGAATTAGAGACATATTAACAAATGTTTCCTGAAAATATAAAGAGGTTTGAAATTTTGGACTACGCGGAATTTTTTAGAACATCATGATGAGGGTAAACTCATCAATTTATCGAATAAAACAAAAATAAATTCGATTAGGTCCACAAGGACTTTTATTTATTCCTCTGTTTAAACAAGTCAGTATTTAAAGTTTTGCATACATTTTCAGTTTTATGATAAAATCTAATTAATTTTCACATACTCTAAAAACGGTTTAATACCATTAGTAATGTGTGCGCAAGTCGTACTTATGCTTATCTATATTAACTATAACTGGGAAGAAAAAAGTGGCCATTGTGTCATATTTCTAAACGAGAAGTACTTGTACAATGACCCTGTGCAGCTACAAGAAGCAATTTACTAAACGGGAGGCTATTTACCGACTCATCTGAAATTCATATAACTGTTATACATTAGATTTAGGGGTATAAATGGAAAAACAAATAATAATAATAATAATAATAATAATAATAATAATAATAATAATAATAATAATAATAATAATAATAATAATAATAATGCTACTCCACTTGAAATACTATAATAAAGGTAGTTTGAAAACATACCTGACAGGCTAGCAGAAGTGGAGGTAATTTGCAACACCTAATTCATTTCAGAAACTGAACGTTTTCCTATATTAGAAAATGATACATCATTAGCATCAATGTCGTATGTTTATTAATTTGGATAAGTTATATAATCCATGTTTATTACACAGTTGTAAAAATGTAATTCCTTTGAATAATCCCGTATAGGTTGTGATAAAAAGATATAGATTTTCAGCAATTTCACTTGTTTACTTTCTTTACCACATAACTAGTGGGTGGTGGAGGTATTACTACATTATACCCAAAAATTTGTTGCCGGTATTTCACCGGAAAGACAAATATCGAAGTCCCGGAATCCCCCCCAAAAAAAGCCTTTTTAGAAAAATATTATATGTGTGCGCGCACGTGAGAGAGTGACTGAGTGACAGGGTGACAGTGACTGAGTGAGTGAATAACATAACCCAGAAAGGAAATCTTGGATGAACGATAAACTAGAATTTGAGGTCGCTACCTTCCAAAGTCACGACACCAAGATTTTGAAGAACCACCCCCGCTCCCAATTTCTGGTTACAAGGAAAATATTTCGTCATTTTTTTATTTTTGAAAAATTACTAACCATTTTGATTAAAATACAACATATATTTAAGGTATTTACGTGATAAATAAAATATACATATATATCTTGAGTTTTCTGGGAATAGCCTATCAAGTCCTGTTTATTCAGAAGAAGTGTAGTATAATTTTATATGGACAAAAACTCACCACATAAGAGGTATATATCTCTGTAAAACTTAAATAAGATTCATTTATGATATCAGCCATTCCCGAGGTATTCTTTGTTATAGGTTTTAATTAGTGATGGGTCTTCGATACCCAGAATATTTGCATGGTATCAACATCGAACTATACTTCAGAAAATTCTCTTGGTACTTTTTCGATACTTCGGTGGTGACTGTAATTTCTGTCTTATTTTAAAATCACAAAATACTATTGCCACAAGTAGAACATCTTAAAATGGTCGCAATGACCACGTGAAAAGTTCGATCAAGCAACGCTCGCCGTAAGTTCATCTTCAGTGTCAGTGTCCAAAGTGATACCCATTGTAAACACGTCAAACAGTAGATCAGGAATTGCGACTGTTTGACAGTCATTGCTGGATGAAACGAACTTGAGGTATAAATATGTTCTATTGCGATACTGTTGGATCCCCACTTAAAAGGACGAGCTTTTGCAGTCCCAGTACTCTCAGTTGTGCTAAAGACCGACTGGTGGACCTTGCTAACCAAGAGGAATGTCCTGCATCCTAAAATAATCAGGTAAAATTTATTTTTAATATTTTCTCTTCAGATTTTCAGATACCTATGTATGGATAGTCGTGTAATACTGACATACTCGTAAAAATCGACGAGTTCAGACTTTTTTTTCTTTTCATTTACATGCCACCTACTGTAAAACCCTAGAAATTGCCAGGAATGTGGCACCGGTACAGGAACATCATGCACTGATGGTTTTAAATTTTGTCTCATTAAATATGTGTACCTAGTTAATTTCATTGGCATTACACAGTTCTCCCAATATTCTACTTTGCATTGAAACTAGAAGTAGAAATGACGGTATCGAGTATTGAAGTGTTGGGTATCGTGGAAAATATCACATATCGGTATCGAGAAAAACTGGTATCGACTCATCCCTAGTTTTAATATTTTAAGTGGCTAACATTCACTTGTTTTTCGCGATGTCATGAAAGGAGTATGGAATTTCAAGGTTAGTATGAATAAGGACCCTGCTTTAAACATTTGCCTATCGCTTTGTTTCCTGTATTCACCTTGTAACTACAACAAACTGTTTAAGGGAACTACTCGTGCAAGCGTTTATCTCAATTACCGAGAAGTTGATAGGCAAATAAGTTCTGTGTAACATATACGATAGTGTCCAGAGAAAGTTAAGTCAGTGTAACACATGTTTGAAGTGCTCTCGCTATTCGGTTGTTTCTCGCAGTGTCTGAAAAGAATTTGAGCTCCAATATAATTAAAGGGATTGAATATAGCTTTTTGTTTAGTACCTATTACGCAATGTGTAACACAGGCTTTTTATGCACAAAACACAAAACATTATCATAAAAGAACTAGTACAAAGGGCACCAAAGAAAATCTCACTGCACCTAGCGCTTACGTCACATTTATCGTTACACGAAGCCTTAAACATTTCAGCGGTTGCTTTAGGCTCTGTGTTAGGTAACGTGAAGAACTCGCCTCCAATGACCCCGAGAAACGATACAAAATCCGCCGAAGTTTTTCTTTGGCACTCTTTGTACAATCAAAAAGTATTTTCTATAGAGTATGAAGTAAGAGTATAGTCGGTGATATGGTCTATTATTGTTAAGTATTAGTTTAGCATGCATTTTTTTTTATGTTGTTTAAAGTTGAATGTTACTAAACATTTGTGCAAAGATCGTTTTGTACAAGTAGACTACATGTGTTGCTGTTTTTACTGTCGTAAATATTAACACAATTCATTATTGTTTAGTAACATTATTTTTATTACCTTCTGTACTACGTATAGTAAGTAGGGAAAGTTGTCTAAACCACACAAAATTTCGATGTCGAAATTTCACCGGAAACATGTTTGGAGACCCTCTGAACGCCTCTGGCGCGGAGGACCCGAGTTCGATCCCCAGTACCAGCATGGGGATTTTATTCCCTCTGGGAGGTCTGGCATGGGGTTCACTCAGCCTCATTAGTCCCGGGTGGACCAATTGAGGAGCTACTTGATGGAAAAGTAACGGCCCCTGGTCGTGAAGACCGCATAACTGGCCGGGAGGGATCTGGACAGTGACCACGTGCCACCCTCCAGTACTGCACCCCATCAATGACGCTTGTATTGGGCCGAGGAGGGGGACGCAGCGGCTGGGCGGTAAGGCTTGACTCTTCATGGGCTGTAGTGCCGGGGCTTAATACCACGAGAGGGTTTCATATGACAGTAACTTTTAGAGCGCGAAACGCGTGAAAAATTATCCCAAATATGAAAACCAGTGATGTTTGTTTAGAGTATTCAGCGAAATAGTTAATAATTCATTTAATACTATTTAATATTAATAGTGATTTAAAAGTAAACAATTTATAACTTACAATAACATTCGTACATTATAGTGACGATTTATTTTCACAGTTGGCACTACAACTGTGAGAACAACAATAAACTGATTTGAAAATGGATTAGAATTCCGCCCATGATCTTTGAAATACTTCTATTGAGTAGTTTTGACTGTTTCGCTCCATATGGTTTTCATAGTGTATTCCTTATAGTCGTCACCGTTTGATTTCTTCATGTTTACGGACCAATCTCTCATGATATTAGCAATCTGTTCAGTTGATGTTTCCGCTGTGGGTTCGTAACCTCTTTCGTTGCAAAACATCTGAAACCAATTCTATACACATAAACTGCTCTTTTCCGTATTTTTGTGACTCTTTAATTGAAGTACCAATATCCTCAATAGAATATTCGTCAAATATTTTGTCTGCCACTTTTAATAGTCCGGATGGTTACTTCAGATGTTCAGAAATGTAAGAAAATGTTTAGATTGGCGGAACCGCAAGGATGAGGTGATATAAACAAAGTGATAATGCCACGACCAAGAGGTGATAATACGGCATGAGTGAAATAGTCAAATTCATTTTTTATGAAGACAACTCACTTTCCAGATATTGCTTGCTTTTGATTTAAATTTCGCAAAACGTGTACGTTTCTTAAATAGGCAGTCGGTATTCCCTTTTTATTATGTCCTGGCCATGCAAAGAGAGAAGAATTTCAAAGCCATCACATAGCGACCAGCTCTTAAAATATCTTACTATCACTTAAGCCTAGTGTACTCCTCTATTCTCATAGAGAAAATATAAAAATATAAAAATATAAAAATATAAATAAAAGATTAAAAATGAAACATCTGAATCCAACAGAAGGACTAATTCATTTCTTAACGGGACATGGCCCATACAACACCTATTTTTATAAAATAAATAAATCTCCTACGAACATGTGTGAGATCTGTGAAACTATAGATACGCCGGAACACAATATATTGGAGTGTTTAAAATTTTCAGAATTAGTAGAAAACGAACCACTAGCAATACAAGGCTATACTTTGCAAGAAATACTATTAAATAAAAACTTATTGAAGAGCCTACAAATTCTAACTAATAAAATATCGAAACAAGCGATCACGGAATACAGAAGATCAAGACCATTACACATCCAACCTATTGCTGCATCAAATACTCCAAGAAGATCCTTAAGGCTGAATACACCTAAAACAACTAGAACTAATCTTTAACAAAGAGTCGACACCCCAATAGTTGAAGGAAACACTATGTAGTTTCTCTAAGAGGAAGAAGACAAACTATATAACAATCATATGAACATTATTAACTTACTTGTTTAGATTAAGTGTTATGTTAGTATTTAGTATTTAGTATTTAGTTTTCATTTTCTGCAACATAAATATTGTTAAAGGAATGTTAAAAAAATTTTAAAATGTGATGTAACCAATATAATAATTAACTATCCTGATGTAAGAAATTAGGTATCAGGATTAATAAATGCAGATTATCTATCTATCTATCTATTCTCATAGGGAGATATGTAATAAAACTACTTCTACAAACGTTTATCTCGATTAACATGAGTAATATAGAAAAATAGGGGTTTTAAGAATAGTTTGTACAAGAGTGAGTGGAGAAGGTCATGTGAGTGCACAATTCAGTGTAATTTTATACTTCATAGTCCAGCTTATTTATGAGAAAACATCTCTAAACATGCGATTTGACAGTCAAGGTTGGATTTAGCTGCTAGTTGTTTTGTTTATTAACGCTCTGACCTTAAATACACAAATATAAAACAATTGTAAGCCGAAATTGCATGGCAGTGATGGTGAAGATCCATGCGTCTTGTTTCTCTGTACTTATAAAGGAGAGAGTCTCTCTCGCTTGTGTTTGCAGTGCTAATGAGCCGGCGCACCCACCTGTTGCCAAGCCACTTGAACCGCTCTTGCGCCCTCCCCGACAGCTCGAGTTTTGTGAATGGGGCCCACACACACCTCGTCAGTGTGGGAAACACTTGGCGGCCGGTCCTGGGTTCAAGGTTCGCTGTGACGCAGTTGTTGCCGCCCGAGTAAACATTTCATTCACTTCATGTCTGGCACCCATCTACCTTCCTTCCTTCCTTCCCTCTTTCTAGCAACTTTTCAATCCAGTTTCCTTAAATATCACACCACCTCTTTTTTCTTATATAGCAACACTAGTCATGGGCGTCGCCAAAAGGGGGGGGGGGGGGCAAGGGATCGCCGCGGCCCCTCCCTTGGAAATTGATAAATTTAATGTGCACTGAATTACTATTAGATTATTATTTTAATTTTGACGCAAAGAACAATTTTTCCCTCAGGATACTTTACAAAAGAGATACTCGATTGTTTCATAGCATCGGTGTTACAAATGAGCTCACCAGTGACGTTATTCACATTTTTAGTACAAATAAGAGAAGCATTATTTTCAATTTCTAGTTACATACCTTTATTAATTATTGTCATCAACAATACCTCCGTACCTTATTGTCGTCAGCAGTAGTTCTGTACTGCAATGATAGTTTGAAGATTTTTATTTTTGCAGAAATTCTTACAGTTTAAGTCCATGAAAATTCTTACCGACAGAAACTGAAAACAGAAAGTCTGTAATATAATTATGCAATCAAATCAACGATTTTTATTTAGCACAAATACTATAACTCATTTTTTACAATTTTTGACAACAGATTAATGAATTAATATTGTTTGCTCGCAAAGTCCCAATCTGTGATGTTCTTTTGTGATGTCCAACGGGTAGCCTTGTAAACACAAATTATCTAATTAATCTCAATTTATCTCACCCCGTTCTTTATGAGATGATACAATCATTTAGAGTATTTTCATGGTGAAATTCCCCCTTTATCCCTCATAGTTGTAAGTTGTGCAGTCCCGGCTATTCCTAATTATGGATGAAAAAATCGTCTGATATTGTATAAAATTATGTAAAACAACGTGACATCTGAATTTCCCTTCCTTCCTTCCTTCCTTCCTTCCTTCCTTCCTTCCTTCCTTCCTTCCTTCCTTTCTATTTTTGCTCCATTTGCTCTTATATACCGGCTTTAACTTCTAGGTCAAATCGGCAGCTTTACCTTATTTTATCTTTACTTATTTATCTGGGATTTAGTTTCTAACCATATAACCAACACACAATTATACGCGAACAAAATACATATAGAACAAATATACAAAATAAAACAAACGTAGAGGATTCCAGGAGACCGTGACAGCAAACAATTTGAACTTCTCAGCGTTCTCCGGTATTTGTCAATATTCTGAAGTCTAAGGACGCTCACCATACATAACAGATAAGTAGAACGTGTCTACTAAATAGTCTCTCTCGTATGCTAACAATTAAACGAGTATAGTAAGCGGGTTGGTAAGACATTATTAAAAAAAACCTTCCCTAACCTCAAACACGCCATTTCACACAACAAACTAGTGTTAAATAGTACCTCATCTGAAGCAATGGCAGCTGCTGAGTACAGCAGTCTACCGTCTCACAACGTTAACACAACCTCCATGAACAGCACTACAAGAAACTTCAGCTATGCTACAATTGCTCATTGACTCCCATGACGGACTTATCATCAGAGACTACGCTCTCGCTGTAAGTAAATTAACTGAACCAAGTAACAAAATGTATCTCACGGATCTCCAACTCCAGAATATGCATAAACCTAACGTCATCTAAAGTAGCAGAATCACTGGTTACCAAACACCCTAAAATGAACATAAATAGCTCCGTCCTCTAATTACTCCAAACAAAAGAATCGTTCTTTCAAATATATGTCCAATTATACCAAACTCACCCATAGAAGAGCTGGCATCTCTGAGCCAGGACTTTCCCATATCCTTAATTTCAGACGTCAGTTTTATACTCCACCCAATGATGTGGACAAATTACCTCCAAGCATACAGATGGTGTATGAAGGCACTAAATATTGGATATACCTAACAGCGGATACCCCTACCTGCTACATCTGCAAGCAGGAAGACCAATTTGCAAAACATTGCCGTGATGCTGATGGTATACAAGAGACTACTCCTAAGGTCTTAAATAAAGACATGTTTCCTGAATTGCCTATCGCTACCAAAAACCTCCAGGACCGTCCCCCTTCCCCTCCTAAAGGAAAAGACACTGAACAGCAGCAATCACCTAACCTCACATCTACCCTTGAGTCCATCCTGCCATTTCAAGACGAACGCAACAATTCTCCAGAACCTAGCTAATGGAAACACAAACAAGACCAATATCAAACAGCACAACTGACACAGAGGTTAACTCTTCGCAAGAGGATAATGCTTATGTAAAAGAAGTGCCCCCCCCCCCCTCTACTACACACCAAGCTAAGAAGGTTAAGAAAGCAAACAAGTTATTTCGTCAACACCTGAATCTCTCAGACCAATTAAACATATTATCGAGTCAGACACCTACAATTATGCACTAAACTTAGTCGGTTCCAAAGCTTTGTGGAAAACAGTGTTGGAGGAGCAAACATTATTCCCATGCTTTGGAATACACTTCAGATCTAGAATCTCTAGTGAACACAACGCAGAAAGTCCATCCCTACTATATAAAGACCAAAAAAGCTGCTGGAATACATTAATCAATTCAAGAATGCTTCCGAGCCAACAAAACCGAAGTGTCCCGAAAACTAATCGCCATAGATATTGTACCAAATTCCATAAACAAAATTAACATATGGATAAAATACTGCAATGGAATATTAATGGTTTCCATGGCAATTTCGAATTTCTTAAACTCTTAATTAATACAAACCCTGCAATTATGTCCATTCAAGAAACTAATTTCAAAGTAAGCTATGTTTCATCCTTACGAGATTATACTCAATATCACAAAAACAGCAAGGACTGCCTTCATGCTAGTGGCGGCGTAGAAACCTACGTTAAAGACAGCATTAAACATCAGACAATACCACTTACAACTGAACTTGAAGCAATTGCTACTAGAGTAAACCTTCCAACCTATTTCCATTTGCAACATATATCTACCAATTAAAATCCACTTGATTTACATGCACTGCAGGAGTTAACACAACAACTTCCTAAACCATTTATTATGTTGGGCAACTTTAATAGCCACAGTACGATATGGGGTTGTAAGCATACCAACGCAAGAGGGAAAATAGTGGAACAGTTTTTGCACAGCGAAAATCTCAATATGCTTAACGATACCTCACAAACATACTTCAGTACAACCAACGGTGCACTCCCCAAACACAAAATCGAGTTCCAAAAAGCAAGAGCTAAAGCACGTCAAGTGGTAAAGCGCAGCAAGAAAGAGTCCTGGCTAACATTCGTGTCCACTGTAAACAGCAAAGCCCCGTCACGAGTGGTATGGCAAAAAAATTCGCAAAATTCGGGGATCTTACGATGGAACACACAACATAGTTTTTCACAATTATACAACAAACACTACAAGTACACACCCCCAAACCATAGCAAATATACTGGGGCATACTTTTGCTGAGGCCTCAAGAGAAGAAGCTTGCGAAAGCAAGGCGACCCACTGCTACCAACCTGACGAAAACTACCAAGAAAACTACAATGATAGCATTACATTCACAGAATTCATGGAAGCACTTGAAAAGAGTAAATTCTCCAGCCCAAGGCCGGATAATATACCTCACGTAATGTTAAAATCCTTACCGCAAGATGGACTAGTTTACTTTCACGAAATCCTTAATTATATATGGAACTCAAGAACTTTTCCTAAGCAGTGGCGTACGGCAACTATAGTACCCATCCCCAAACCAAACAAAGATCTTACTTCACCTGAAAGTTTCAGACCTATAGCCCTCACCTGCTCTATTTGTAAAATACTTGAAAAAATTATAAATAACCGACTGCGTTGGAAACTAGAGAAAATGCAGTTCTTCACCGAACTTCAAAATGGATTCCGCCAGTTTCGGTCCACCACTGATCATCTTTTAATACTTGATTCAGAAATAAAAGCTGTATTTACACAGAAACAACACCTAATGGCAATAAGCCTAGACATAGAAAAAGCGTACGATAAAATTTCACGAGCTTACATACTCAAAGCAATACAAAACATCGGTATTCGTAGTAATTTGTATCACTTTATTAACAACTTCCTTCAGGAATGGAAAATTAAAGTTCGCTACAAAGGAGCCATGTCAAAAGAAGAATCCATTAATAGAGGTGCTCCACAAGGATCAGTAAGTAATCAGTGTCACACTATTTCTCATAGCTATCAACAGTATAGTAAGCAGTATTACACCACCTGTAAAAGGTATACTATTTGCAGATGACCTAACTATCTTTTGTAAGGGAAAAAAACCCCTTTATTGCTGCAACACTTCTTCAAGAAACACTGGAAAATCTGCACACTTGGAGTATTCGAGCTGGTCTTAACTTGTCATATCATAAATCCAAATGCATGTGTTTCTTCAGATGATCATGTAAAGTCTCAAACCCCACAATCTGATTGGATAACAAGATAATCGACTCAGTAAGATTATCAAAGTTTTAGGATTAACGTTTGATGCAACTCTAAGCTGGAAACATCACATTGATGATATGAGAAATGAATGCCTCAGAAGATTAAATGTATTAAAAACTCTAAGCTGCAAAAACTGGGTTTTTGACCTCAGTACCCTCAGGCGAAAATATCAAGCTCTCATTCAAAGTAAACTTGATTATGGAGCCCAGATCTACAATACAGCTAAATGTTCAGTTTTACAGACACTAGATACAATTCAAACAGCAGCTGCTTATTTTTTTACTTTTATGACAAATGAAATGCATATATTGAATTTTCTGGCTATAGCCCATGAAGTCCTATTTACTCTGGATGACTTTTGTATAACTGGTAAACCGTAAAAGATAGACCAAATCTTACTATACAAAAATGGAGATCTTGCTAAAACACACAATTTATCTCTGAATACATTTTTTTTGTGGAGTGAACCATTTCGGAGATATTCGTAGTTATTTGTGTACGTTTTGGAGAATTTATCACTTATGTCAAATGGAACATTGCTATTCATTTTCTTATATGTTAACATTGCAAAGAGAACTCAAAGCCTAATGTATTCTAATATTCCCCTTGTACTTACAAGGAAGTAAACAATAAGATAATTTGTATAAATGTTTATCTCAACTAACAGGAAGAAGATACAGGAATAAAAGTTTGTAAGAATGGTTAGTACAAGAGTAGAGAAAGTCATGTGAGTGCAACACATCAGATCTTTTATTAAGTCCTGCTTACTTGGCTGCTCCTAGCAATGTTCCTCTACATATTGCCAACTCTTAAAACTACTACGATTGTTACTGTGTCAAGCTAACATTCCGAGAATATTGTTTCCTCAGTAATGTTCAGAATGTCTTGAATATGCCTTGGTCACAGGCTGATGCTGACTTTCCAGGGTCTGACCTTTTGTTAATGATTTTCTGGTCGACTGAGTTTACTAGGACCCTAATTACCTGAGCTACACCACACAACTAGCTGATGACCTTCGTCCACAAAATTTACATTGGTAGCTAATGACTAAACTCATTCTTATTAACTATTTATTTCAATTGCTTAACTGTCTATCACTTCTACACAAGTCATACAATTTCACGCTTAAAATTCTGGCATCGTTCTCATTGGGAAATATTGATATATTTCTGTTGTACACAGTCATATCATAAGTTTTGTCACAACTATAAACCTGGGTAGCACAACAAAGAATGACACTTTTTCATGCCATTTATTGACTATAATAATTACTCAAAATATTATCCTTTGGAGGCCACAAAAGCTTTCAAACGGCGTGGCCAATCATTTATAGTAACACGTATGACATTTATGTCAAATTCTGCACTGTTCGCTTCAAATCTCGTTTAGGAGCTATAGATTTCTGTATCTTGTCAAGCAAATTTTACTATCGTTAACGCTCCATAGTTGGTAACTCGGCGGATCCAGATCTGGACGTCCCTATGGCTAATCTTAGTGCATTATAAACTGGGGAACATTGTCCTTAAGCCGCTGTTGCACGTGTTTAGCCTTATGAGTTGGTGCAGAGTCTTAATGAGAAACCCAATGTTACATAATATCATAGAACTCATAACTGCTATGCACCCCAGCTGAGTTTACTATAACACCTTTGACAACATAGCGGGGAAAAAAAAAACTCATTATTTTCTGTGGATAGCCTATCTAGTTATAGATTATCTCGGTTTTTGCAATATAACAAAATTACGGGCTTTACAGGCAATGTGCAACACTTGGAAAATAAAATCAAGGGGCGAACTAGGCAGGGTAGACGCACCAGTGGCGGGTGATCTGTCTTCTTTCTTTCTTTACTCATCCTTTTAGAACATATACATGTTGTTGCATATATCAGGTTACATAAAATGCATGCACTGAAAAGTAAGAAAAAATACAATAATGTTATATACGCTACTAATATCAATAAGTAACGTTTGTTCATGGTTATCAGTAAAATGTACAAATTTGGTTATATCAATTGTTTACAATTCTACATTCAAAAATTCCTCTATCGAGTAAAAGCAGCCATTTATACAATATTTCTTGAGCTCCTTCTTGAAAACTTTATGGTTTAGGATGTTCTTTATATGTAAGGGGAGTTTATTGTGAAGTTCGCATGCTGAAGCTATTAGTTTGGTTTTGTATAATTTTAATGAATGCATTTGTGGTGGATAGTTCTGTTTATTTCTCGTAAGGTGATCATGATTGTTTCTATTTAGTTGTCTACGGTTTTAAAGTACAACATTGTTTCATATATATAATGAATATAACGTCATATGTTTAAATTCTTAAATGCCTCTTTACAAGATTCTATTTGTTTTAAACCCTGAATCAGCCTTACTGCTCTTTTTTTGTAATACAAAAACTCGACTTGTATACTTTGTGCTGCGTCCCCAAGCTATAATACCATAGGAGAGATATTGTCATATTGGCAATCGATACTTCACTTGCAAGTTCAGAGTTGCAACACCACTGATCCTTACTTACCCTTATACCATAGCAGGTAGGTCTTTAAAAGGGACTTCGTATTTCAAGGAAACAAACTGCAGGATCTTCCCAGCCTGTCTATAGACAAAGATAGTAGCAAAAGTGCCAAGTTAAAACTTGTCCACTATAAACATACATGAAGATATACGAAATGGAAAGAACATATTCAAAAATCTGATGTGTTACACTTACATGACTTTCTCTACTCTTGCGGTTACTAATCTTACAAACTCTTATTCTTGTATCTCGTACGTGTCAGTCGAGATAAACATTTGCAGAAATTCTCTTATTGCTTGTTTTCTTGCACGTGCAACGGGAATATGGGAATACAGTCTTTGAGCGATAGTCAAATATTTTAAAGCTTTCAAATTCGGTTCTCTTTGCACGGTCAACACACACAAAATGATAAGCGATGCTCCATTCGATAAAAGTAGAAATTCTCCAAAACTTTAACAATTAACAAGGAATATCTCCGAAATGGTTTGCCCAGCAAAAAAAAATTAGACAGAAATTGTGTTTTGGGAAGATCTACATTTTTTGTACAGTAAGGTTTGATCTATCTCTTACGGTTTACCAGTTATGCAAAAGTCATCCAGAGTAAATAGAACTTCGTGGGCTATAGCCAGAAAATTCGATATATACATTTCATTTGTCATAAAAATCTCAAACATATGGTATTTTAATCAAAATCATTAGAACCATTTTCAAGAAAATCAAAATTTTCGAAAAATTGTCCATGTAAAGAGTAGTTTAGGGTGGAGCAATTTTCTTCCAAACCTTCATGTCGCATTCCTGAAATACATTAAATTTAAATCCCAATTTTGGTTTTTAACCAACTTTTCATTTTTCAGTTATGCTGCCCACTGACACACACACACGCACACACACGCACACACACACACACACACACACACACACACACACGCACACACATACACACATACACACATTGACGGCCCTTTTCTAAAAATTCCCTTTTTGGATTCAGGGGACCTTAAAACATATTTCCGGTGAAATCTCGACATCGAATTGTCGGGTAGAATACAATACTTCCTCTACTTTACTATGCGTAGTAGAGAAAGTAAAAATTGAAGGACTTCATGGTTCCTTGTGAACTCGCTGAACGCAATCCAATCTAATCCAATTCCCAAGAAGTCACCAAAATATACATCTAGAGGAAGAGTGAGTGAGTGATTAGGGTTTAAGGGCCCGTCGACAGCTAGGTCATTAGAGCCCATCTAGAGGAAGATGATGTCAGGGACGTCCAAGTGAAAAACGACAGAACCTTTGAATTCGGGAACAGACAAAAATTCCTGTTCCATGAAGAGAACAAGGAGAAGCAAAAATAAGATTGTCCTTTGCATGGTTTTGTATTTCAATTATCCGAATTAAATGTACATCTAATTGCAATTTAGACGTTTATACTTCTATACAAAGCCAGAAGAAGCACAGACACAGACTTCAATACAATAAATTATTCTATTTCGTATTCTTATTTGTAGGCATAATTCCAATCCCATTATATTACTCCTGGATCTGGTGATAGAAACAACTCTAATTTAGGTCATAAAACTTACTGAAGAAATTCCTGCTGCAACACATAATGAACCTGCCAAAACTGGAAATCTTCGTCTTCAGACAGATCCGAAATATGAAATAAAGACGACTACGCATTTAACTAACATTTACATATACAATATTCTAAACCCCACCTTTTCACGAATACTTACAAACTTAGCCACTGAAAATTTAATTTATAGTTGCTCTCAAAGCAAAGATAAAATTTAACTGTACAGATAAATGTCCATGTGACATCCTACTTTAATTTATGAATAAAGCTAAAATAATCCTTGAGGTTATGTTAACGTGAGTTAAAGGTTAACCTGAGATCAGTTAAAGTTGACCTTAGATCAAGGAGAAGTCATCTTGGGCCAATTTTTATCCAACCAGAATTCTATATTCAGTTTGATTTAAGTTTCATTTAATTTATTGAACTTGTGTAAACTGTTTATAGAACCAGCCACACATATCATCACTTCCGTTCCATGATGATAAATTGCTTCCTCAGAATTGTCAAAAATCACAGCTGCAAAGTCAGTTGTAACGGCGTAGCTTGTTGTGTGTTTGTAACGAAATGTTCCTCCCACCTGTGAAATTCCAACCTCCGCACCGTTACCTATGTACGACAGCTGGTGTTCATCACATGAGGGCCCACTGGTAGCTTTCTTGTACTTTAGCGCATTTTTATAGCTAACACATTCATTCATTGTTTACGTCACCAGAGTTTCAGAGTTGCACATATGGTGTTTAGATTAAGGGCACATCGTAGTTAAACACACTCATCCAGACATTAAAACATATCAGTATTGTAATATGAACATTACCTAAACCATTTCAGCTATAATCATATTTTTAGTTTTTCTACTAGTATAAGTAGGGGAACTGTTGTATCCCACACAAAAATTCGATGTCGAGTGAGTATGCAAGAATGTGTGAGAGTGAGCGAGGGTATGTGAGTGAGCGAGTGTGTGAGAGTGAGCGAGTGTATGTGAGTGAGCGAGTGTATGTTTGTAAGAGGGGGTAGTACAAGAGTAGAGAAAGTCATGTAAGTGCAACACATGAGAATATTTTCACTACACACGATACAGTACTTGGGGTAGAATGTATGTGAAAATAAAGTTTCTAGGTCTAAAGCAAGGCATGCGACATCTACGTAAATTAATACACAGAACAAATAATTTTGGTATGTTGATGTTCACTTGGGTGCACTTATTTGAACTGTGTTCTAATGCATTTAATCTTATGGTGAACCCAGAAAACAGTATTTATCACAAAGTGAACGGATAAGTTTTTCAAAACTCTAATTTCACAGCGAAAATTGTTGTGTATATATAATTTGAAAAAAACTGACTCATTTTTATAACGCATAACATTATAGTTTGTACATTGAATGTATTTTAATTCAATAGATGCTAAAAATGGAAATTTCAAAATGTCAAAAATGTCAAAAAATACTTAACTGATTTAATAATTATTTCCCCATTGGAAACCCTATGATTTCTGACATTCATGGACCATAAAACATTTAATGTAAATTCATAAACTACTAAAAGACCAAAACTGTTTACGAAGTGACAATTGGGGTTATTAAAGAACATTCTTGCGAAGAAGGTTTTAATTTTCCGTTGAGATTGCTATGTAGTACAAAATGGTTATTAGTTCACAGAAAATGCACGCAAAATAAGACAACTATCGCTGACACTTCATTCCAAATAATATACCTGTAAAACGATGGTAACTGTTTAGTAATTAAGGAAACAGAAAAAGCTGTATAAGGAAAAGTAAATTTGAATCCACTTCTAACGCTGTGATGGACATGCGTTAAGCGGTACCAACATAACCCTCCTGTAAGAAAGTTCTGCTTTATTTCCGTTGCGCTTTTGTTAGCAAGATATGCTGAATAACTGTATAAACAGAGAAAATTGCAAACTTTAGATATTCGTGAATCTATGTTATGCTAGCAACGCTGACAGATTTTAAAAACCCTCAAGTACCAAATTTGTTTTATTTCCATTTTAAATAACAGAAACTTATACTGTAATGTGCCAGAAGCTTGACGTAAAACACAAAGAATATGAAAGCAAGGAACATGATTTTTAACAAAAGAGGCTACCATAAAAAATAAATACTAATCTTACTAATCCTAGTTTTGTAACGTGTTGTCTACAATATTTTATCTGCGTTAAGAGTATTTTAGTATATATTGTAGGTATATTTAGTATAGTTAATGAAATTTATTATTGCGGGAACGATATTAGGGAAAAATTAAAATTAAATTATTTTGTTGTTTAACGACGCTGTCAATTGCCAGGACCACATCAGCGTCGCCGGTGTGCCGGAATTTTGTCCCGCAGGAGTTCTTCTACATGCCAGTAAATCTACTGACATGGAGCTGTCGTTTTTAAGCACACTTAAAAACCATCGGCCTGGGCCGGGTTTGAACCCGCGACCTTGGGATCCGTAGGCCAGCGTCTAACCAACTGAGCCACCCAGACCGACAATAGGAAAAGAGTAATAAGACCTTTCAGCAGTTAAAGAGCGTCTATGAATAACAACACAATTTTTAGTGACCTGTGGTTTGTGATTGAGGCCTCAGACGAAAGGAGGAATTTTCCGCAGTTGTTGCGGGTTATGCTGCTATTTAACGACACTGATATGTAATTGATATGCATAGCACTTGGCAACACATTAGTGCGAGGTGTTTCTCAGGGTGACAGAACGCCTCCTCGCGCAAGTGAGGAAAGTCCAGCGGAAGTCGAGTTGTGACTTTTACCAGATTTTCCTCCCGATTGTCTGGACGGGATAATTAGCGAAGTTATCGTCGAGGAAGGACGTGGTCAGGTGATAGCGTTATATACTCGGAGGAAGTCGCCGTATAAATAGTGAGCCGGAAACATTCCTTCTGGCTCAGATGAGCCTCGGGTCACCAAAACAGGTCAACTCTACACAAAACAAATGTTCTATGTCAAATTAGCATATCATAGGCATCATTTTGTGGATCTTTGACAACTTTCTTAATTACCTTCCTTACTGCTTACACATGATAGAGATATGTTCTCTACCGCCAACAAAATCGTATATACCTAGGTATATTTTACCAAAAACTACAAGTTTGTCTTCTCTACCGAAATCGCACATTTAGGCAAAAGACCGTGTGTATTTGAGAACAGTATTCTTCCTCCTCTTGCTACTCTTCTTCCTCCTCTTCTGTTCTTCCATCCCCTCCTCTGTTCTTCATCTTCTAATCTTCTCTTCCTCCTCCATTTCTCCTCTTCCTCCTCTTCTTCTGTCTTCATCCTGCTGTTCTCCTCTTCCTTTTCCTCATATTTCCACCTCATATTCTTTCTCATCTTCTTCCTCTTCCTCATCTTCTTCCTCATCATTATCTTCTTCCTCTTTATCCTCATCTTCTTCTTCCTTACCTTCTTCCTCCTCTTCATCCTCATCTTCTTCTTCCTCATCCTCATCTTCTTCCTCTTGATCCTCCTCTTCATCTTCTTCCTCCTCTTCATCTTCATCTTCTTCATCTTTCTCTCTTCTTCCTTCTTCCTCTTCTTCCTCCTCTTCTTCCTCCTCCTCTACTTCCTCCTGCTCTTCTTCCTCTTCTTCTACCTCCTCTATTTCCTCCTGCTCTTCTTCAATGAACTACTCTCTTACACTTACAAGCCTTGAGCCAGTAGTCAGCCGAGAAGCATATAAACTTGGACCATAACATATCTAAGATGGCAATCAGCCCAAAGCCTATGGAGAAGCAAATGAAATGCATATAGTGGTGAAATGGGTATTAGCAAAAATTCGCGGACCAAATTATCCAATCCGGCATTCGCCTAGGAGCGGAGGAAAACCTTGATAAACCTTTGGTCAAGTTGGTGGGCCCGGGGTTTTAAACCAGGACGTCCCGAAGGAATCGCACCTCGCCGTCTCTTTCGGTAACGGCAAACTCAAAACTGAAAATTATTGTAAATACCTCGACTAACTTTAAGTTGAGTATCTTCCTAGAATGCGAAACGAAGATCTTCAATAAAATCCTCCACCCAAAGCTACTCTTTAAACGGAAAAATTTAACCACCTATTCATGAAAATGTGACATTTTTCAAAATTTTTGTTTAAGAAACAAATGTTTAAGATATCTGCGTTAGTGATAAACCACATGTTTTACATTTTATGGAGTAACCTAAGTTCTCTTTAGATTAACCGAAATGTGTCTAATTTTATACGCATACAAAAACGTTTTATATGACAGGATAGTATACCTGATTAAAATAGTTTGTCAATTAAGTTTTACATGGCGTGTCGTCATCTTTACATGTAATTGTCATCTGATGTGCTTGTTTTAAGCGAAAGGGGTATAAAATGAGTAATATTCAATTTTTAATATTTCTTAATAATTATTGAGAATAATATAATTTTTTCATGCAAGTTGAACAGAATTTCAATCTAACGTTAATTTACATGCCTAATTTAATTATTCAAAATTTTGGCTTTTTGCTATGCTGGAACCAATATTTTTTTCCCCCTGACATACTGACTATTTTTAAAGATAGCTCTATACTTTATTTTTAAGCATGTCTTCTTTTAAGGGAAATGGCCAGGACTAATCTTCTACCTGCATAAACAATATTATACATTTATTTTCAAATTAGTAAAGTAAGCTTTCTAGATTAGTTAATCATGATGTTTTTTAAGAGAAACTATGCTACAAAGGAGCATAATTGTGGTTAGTTCCCTAGATCGTGTGCATCTACAGTAACATGCACAAAAATTCTCATTTAAATCCTTTCCAGAAGCTTTTGAATTGTCAACGAAAAGGTTTAGAAAAATGCATTTTGTGTGATATGGGCTTAAAAATTATATATCAAATTTGGGGTACCTACCTTTTTAACTACACACAACAGGTGTACCATTTTCTATTTTAAATCAGTGTTCTTAAAATAATGCAGATACGTATTTTCTTTCTGCATCAAATACTTTTTTTAAAAAGAGGCTTTTTATATATTAAGCTGTTCCCACCCCATTAAAGTGTGAGATGTTTTCTTTCCAATGCAAGACTACATCCCTTGCTGAAGTATGGGTGCTGTTTCGGTATGCTATAGCTAAGAACGTATTTATCTTACTTAAATAAAGTGACCTTGCAACTGACAAGCCCTAAGATCTGATCATGGATTTTGGAATTTGAAAACGCCGATTTTTGTTCATAGCGTTCTTTCAAATGCAGATTTTTATGGGGATAAAGAGCTCTACATATTTGAAAACACGTTGAATTAGCAGAAACCATAATTAGAACAATCTCAATTTCTATTGATACTTAACTGGCTTTTGAATAGTTTTATTTTATGTGAAACTTGTGGTAAGTATTAATGGAATATCATTGATATACTTGAAAATCTTACTTTTCCGCTCTGATAAGACATTAGAAAATTCTGTTATGCTTTAACAAAAAAAAGTGTACTCACATAACTTTCTCTACTTAGATATTAATTATTCTTACCAAAGCTTATTCTTCTTGTTTATGTCGATTAACAAAAGCTTTTCGACATAAGCTTTGATTAGACACTTTGTTGTACTCGTAGATGTACGAATAATGCAGCAGGCTAAAGCGATATTCAGATTTTTATCGTATGAATGATTGACACTCCATGCTCTTTGCAGGACCATGATTAAAAATGAATAGCGACTTTCCACTTAAAAGCTATAAGTATTTGAAAATTAAAACACTTGCAAAGAATATTTGAGAAATGCTTGATGCCTCAAAAACATCATTAATAACCTTCAAGATAAGCCACATAGGCCTGTTTCGGATCTTCCTAGGGTCTCCAATGGTCTTCCAAACTGGTTTGTACTGCACGGCCTATTTGGCAAGTCTTTGAGGAATTTGAGAGATGTGATTTTGCCATTTCATTTTATACTCCCTGATTTTGTCCTTTAAATTAAATATTTTAGCTGGTCTCTTACTGTTTCACTTTAAATATGCCCTTTGAGACTACAGCCAGCTAAATAACTTAAATCTCAAACATTTTTGTGTAATTTAATGAGATTTCACTTTCTGAGTAGTAAAATTTTGTTTATCTCTTACGGTTTACCATTTTTATATGTCATTCAGAATGAAGAACGCTTGATAGGCGGATTATTTTTGGGTCGGGGAAGTTGTTCAAATTTTTCATGATGCATCCTTGGATCTTGAATACCAAGCTATCTTTTTCTAGAAACCTTGCATTTTTTTCAGGGGCCGCTAAAGTGTAGATTTCCGGTGAATTCTAATTTTTTCTGTAGAGTGCAATTACTTTTTGTACTTACTGTAAAAAAGCACTAGAGAAAGTAATACTTAATAACAAACATGGAATAAGCTAACCGTGAAAATGGTCTACAGTTATTCCAGTCTTGTCAGGCTACCTGTGTGTGCATACCAGCTTCAAAAGCTGCACTCTAGATCTTATCTCCTACAGTACACACAAAGAAGTCCTACGGAAAAAAGTAATAACCATTCCGTCTTTTCTACCTTACCGCCCCAACACAACAATGCTCAGAGAAGTAACCAAGGTCAAGGGGAATTTTCCCTGTTTTAGTGCGTGTTTTTGTGCCGTAATCTTTCTTTTATTCTAACAGGAAAACTTACGGGAAAAAATCCTAAAACGCTATGAACTAATGAGCAACTGGTATTATATGCAGAACTGTTATGTACTTCCTAAACAGCAGGACATAGCTCGAAACCCACAAGAGTAGGTACTCGAATATGAAAATGGTTAATTTCCACCAATTTCAAACAATTTAGGTGATATTTTCGTCATAGAGTTGTGCAATAGGAATTATAACAGAAAATAATATGCATGATTCTAATTAACCAAATGTCTAGGAAAATAATTTTCAAAAACAACTGAAAATAGAGTATCTTGTAAAATACCTCTTGTTCTTGCAATTCTTAAACATTTTTATTCTACATATTAAATTCCTCAGACGGACTCCTTTACAGTCAAAAATTCAATGTAAACTTGTAGTAGAAAATATAAAGTATGTAAAATCTTTAACTTTCTTTAAACTGGTCATTTATATACCACCTTCAAAAAATCTATACTGAAAATTAAAAACAAGTGAACAAACATTCATGCACGAGGAGTATTTTAAAGTGGTGGAAAAGTAAAAATAAAAGAAAAATAATAATAAATAATAAAATTAAAAAAAAAATTTTAAAAATTACGAGTTAATCAAGTCCTAAAATTTCACGCGCTATTTGGATCCTTCATGCACATTATTTTAAATATTGAAAAATTGCAACTGTATCAAAAATTTACAGCGTTTGAGAATTTTTCTATGAACATATAGATAAAAGTTTTCTTTTATCTTTTCATTTCCGAAGTTAGTGAAAGCTCATAAATTAAATACCCCCACAACACAAACTAGTGAAAAGCAGCTGAAATGGCTCGACATACTCTATTTATAAATCTGAGTTTAGAAATTGTGAACAAAACTTGATGCAGTGCACAAGTCATTCCACCAATAAAAATTCAAGCAAATAACTGAATTTGTATCACTCATAAAATAAGGTCCTCTCATCCATTAAGTGCTAAGCTATGCAGAACATGCAACATCATTCAATTCTCAATGCCACATTCATGGAAAAATAAATTCCGAAATCATGATGAGTTGTTGCAAAGGAAAAAAAATAAAACAAGAGAAACTTTCAAAAAAGGTGGATCTTAACTTTGGGAAAATCTAAACATAAAGTACAAAATATGTCAAAACCCGCTAATCTTACAGAAAAAGATTATACAAATATTGTGAATTAATAAGTTTTGGCTTCTTTTTACTTCCTCTACTGGTAAGTAGAAGGAAGTATTGTATTCCACCCAAAAATTCGATGTCGAGATTTCACCGGAAATATATGTTTTGAGACCCCCTGAATCCAAAAAAAGCATTTTTAGAAAAAGATCCGCGCGTGCGTGTGCGCGCGTTGTGTGTGTGTGTGTGTGTGTGTGTGTGTGTGTGTGTGTGTGTGTGTGTGTGTGTGTGTGTGTGTGTGTGTGTGTGTGTGTGTGTGTGTTAGTCTGTGGACAGCATAACTCAAAAACGAAAAGTAGGTTAAAAGCCAAAGCCAAAGTTGGTATTTAAGGTCTTTGAAAGATGCGACACGAAGATTTTGAAGAAAATAGTCCCACCCTAAACTACCCTTTACCTGGAAAATTTTTCGAAAAATTTGATTTTCTTGAAAATTGCTAACAACTTTGATTAAAATGTCATATGTTTGAGATATTTTTATGACAAATGAAATGTATATCTTGAATTTTCTGGCTATAGCCCCTGTAGTCGTATTTACTCTGAACGTATTTTGCATAACTGGTAAACCGTAAGAGATAGACCAAATCATACTATACAAAAAATGTAATCTTGCTAAAATACACAATTTGTGTCCGAATAAATTTTCTTGTAGTGTGAACCATTTCGGAGATATTCCATGTTATTTGTATCAGTTTCGGAAAACTTTAAAGGTTTCGTGAAATGGAACATCGTTGTTCATTTTTTTGTATGTTAAGGTGCAAATGCTTTAAAATATTTGACCATCGCTCAAAGCCTACTGTCATCTAATATTCCCCTTGCACCTATAAGGAAATACACAATAAGATAATTTGTACAAATGTTTGTCTCAGCTAACACGATGATGTAGGTATAAGAATTTGTAACAATGGGTAGTACAAGGGAAGAGAAAGTCATGTGAATGCAACACATCAGATTTTTTTTCTTTCTATTTCGTGACCCCGCAAAGAGAAGGTAATTTCAAAGCCATTACATGACTCTCACCATAGGTTAAGTATTCTTCGCATACCTACAGCAAAATGTGCAAATAAGTGTTAACAAGATTAAATATAGATTAGCACGTTAATCTTTAAATCCAGAGCTCCCAGATTTGATTCCTGACTGGAGGGTGGGTATCTTTCCTTAACCAGGATTATTTCCCAGCATCCATAGAGTGCGGAAGTATGAATGATAGTGCCAATGTGCGTTTGAGTGAATTCAATGTAATAATCCAGAGTAATACCAACCCAAAGATAAAAGCCATTGTAAATCGAGTGAACATCTTGCAGTTAAGAGTAAAAAAGTCGTGAATATAACCTTAGATGTTAAATGTGGCATATACATGGAACATTAAAAAGATTAACTAGAAGAATAAGGTTTTTAAGTGCATAGACGAGTGAGTGGAGAAAGTCATGTGAATGCAGTACGCCAGAGAAAGCAATTTCTTAGCTAGCACACAGATATCCACGCTTTAAAGACTTGACTATCGCTTTAGTTTCCTTTATTCGTGTTATACCAATAACGAAATGTATATATGTGTAATGAAGATTTTACTCCATTAAGAGAAGAAGAAAATATAGATGGTTCTGTATGAATAGTAGAGAAGTGAGTAGAGAAACTCGTGTGAATGCAGCACATTAAATTTTTATTTATACTATCCCCGTCCCTCCCTTTCTCTCTCTCTCTCTCTCTCTCTCTCTCTCTCTCTCTCTCTCTCTCTCTCTCTCTCTCTCGTATACTTCTTTCTAAATTTGGGAGTAGGGTTATCTATAATATCTGTCACAGGTAAATAACAGAGAAGGTAAGTTTATATCATCTAAAGAATTTCGATATTCCACTGAAATTAGTACATTAGCGATTAATCCATTATTTCTTTGACATTCCAACATAATATTGACAACTGCAATTTAAGTATCTTGAATGAGGATATGACACACTGGGAAGTAAAACATTTTTCTCAGCAAAGTTAAGAACGTTTCATGAGATAGACTTACTGGAAATACTTCTCGATAAACATCTGTCTTGCTAACGGCTTCTTTCGCCTTTTGTACCCACTATGTGTCTTTCAACTGTTTTCTTTTCCATCTGTCATTTTATCATCATTATTTCCTTTTGTTTGCCACTGCCTCCTTCAGGTTGTTTTTCGCGTATTATAGCAGCTCTGTTCAGGTTTATTTTTGTGTTGGGTAGGCTTTGTTTTCCATCTACCTGGCTCTGATCGTATGCATTAAGAAGGTCGCATATTGCGTTTAGGAACATTCGCCTACGGTGATAGGAATATAGCTTGCTGTAAAACAAGGAAATTTGCCTCGAGCTGATTGAAATGTCCTGTTACTGAGAATTGGTGCCTCCAGACACGGGATATGTGCCTATCGTTAAGGACAAATTAAAATTCCTATGCCGCCAATGTTAAATCTGCTGAATTCATGACCACAATCTCATAAACTTGTGTTTTTACAGCTTGTAGATGCATGCCTTCATCTACTTTTATAATAAGGTTGTTAATAAAGGGAGGGTTTGTTTTCTTAATTATGCAATAATTTGATTAAAATTTACCAGCATTTATCAAAGTAGACCACAATAGAATACAAGTGTGGATATCTTCACTACTTTGAGATAGCAATTTATTCCTTAAAATGTCATTCACAGACAAAAGTGTTTGAAGCTAAACTGGAGAAAATAAACTTGCAATTGTTTGCAAGTATAACGAAGCTTTCTCAGGCTAAGAGTGTATGAGTTCGGATTTTTTAAACTTTTTATTTTTATCACTATTGTTTGTTTGTGTTTGCTGTTATTTATTTATTTTATTTATTTATTTTTGTGCTTTAAAGTGCAAAATTCACAGCACAAAATGGAAAATGAAGTAACATTCTTAAAAATTTTGATATATAGTTATGTGTTTTAAAGAGAGCTACATACAGGCCGCGCCGTGGCTGAGTGGTTAGACCGCTTGACTCAACAAGTGACCCGGGTTCGATCCCAGACGTCCGCATGTGGTATGTGTAGTGGACACACCGGCACAGGGGCGATTTTCTGCGGGTTCTCCAGTTTCCCCCGCCATCATTCCACCAATTGGTACATAATCACCTTTCCTATCATGTTTCGCCATCATTTCATATCCTCCACTTCTTCACACATGCTTCGGGCTGATCAGTCATCCTGGTTCCTGTGTATGATTAACTCTGGTTACGAAGGCTGCATGTAGTACTGGCCGAGAGGGCTCAGAGCACTGACCACGTCCCACTCTCCACCACTGAACCTAGCCGATGGCACCTGTAATGGCTAGAGGTGGGGGATCCAGCGGCCAGGTGGTAAGCCAAGGCTATACTTAAAGGGCCGTAGTGCCATAGGACAGACAGACATTTTGCGTAGTATATTTCCTCTATCACTTATCGCACACGAACTATGCACAATTATACAACATTCCTTCCGAATGAAGTCGATTTCTTAAGCCACTCCCAGAAAATTCAAATGTACATTTTATTTGCCACGTATATGCCTTAAACATATGGCACTTTAATTTTATCCAAAACCGCTAGAATCATTTTTGAGAAAATAAAACTTTTGTACGACAAGTGTAGGTACTTGGCGCGGGGGATTACCTTAAAAGTTTTGAAAGATACAAGGGTAATTCGAAGACAACGCAGGAGGAAACCTCGCCAAGCACTACGAACCTAGAAACACACCTGAAACATAAGGAAATGTAATGAAGGAGAAATGATGGAAAGGAAATCGTGGTGTGAAATTAAACACACCAACAAGGGGAAACCACGGAAAAGCACAAGTCAGAGTGCGCGGTCAATAGGAATCGAACCCGCGACCTTTCGAATACAAGCCACAAACGTAATCACCTGAGCCATCCCGTTCAGTATCTTTGGAAGATAGTGAACGTAACTACCAAATTTGGTAATCGTATTTACCGGCATTTCGTTTTTAAATCATGGCGATACACACATACACACACTGCGCTTAAACGTAGTTTGAACGTTATGAGTTTGAAAACAATTTAACTAGGTAATTCAAATTTGGCTGAAACTGACTTATGATGATGATGATGATGATGATGATGATGATGATGATGATGATGATGATGATGATAAGTGTAATAATTAATAGGGGTACACATTGTGCTTCCTACCTAATAAAATATTAAAAGATTGCCTGCTTTCAAGATGTTAATTTGAAATAATTTATAAAGTTTTTCTTTCTTTTCTTTTTAAGTTAGTCGTTGCTCGTTTGTTTTTCGTGGTTATCCAAACAGTGGAATTTGAAAGCCATTGCCTATAACGACCCGATTTTTAAAGTTTTAACTAGCTATCGCTTTAGCCTCCTGACTCCCCTCGTATATCTGATATATTTAAACGAGCAATTCTTGCATATAAATATATTCCGCGTAACTTGGAAACGACTAACGATTTCGGTCAAATTTTGTATTCAGACAGGGTTGTGCTGATTAAGTTTATCTATATAAGTGTCATTCCTGAAAAAAACGCGATTTTACGCGTAACAGTCACAATTACTCTAAACCTTATTTTGGCTATAATTTCTCTGTTAATCGGCCAATTTCAACAAACAAACCAGGATATTAAAGGTCTCGTCAAGAGCTTTCAAAAACACCTAAAGAAAGTTTACTTAGTTATGTTCTACGCGTAACAGTCACAATTAGTCGAAACCTTATTTTGTCCATAATTTCTCTGTTAATGGGTGAATTTCAAGAAACAAGCCAGGGTATTAAAGGTATAACATGTTATAATGATGCTAGACTGACTTCTTGTGACGTAGTGATCGTTTTCGAAATTCAAGATAATTTTTCGTGACAATCGCCAAATCTTTTCGGATGGAAAATTTAAGGAATCATGCGGTCTATACTGTAATTCTACAGTACTTGGTAATCCCTGCTAAGAATAATGTCTTGAGTAATAGGTACATTTATATTAGGTAATTCGGCCTCTCAAATCTTAAAAATATTTGTTTTAGCACATATTTTCGACATTTTTAGCGCATAAAAAATAAATAGTTTCCAAGTTTTTAGCACCTAAAAATCTGAGCTCTGGTTATTATGATGCTTCTTTAACGGTTTATTCTAAATCCGAACATGTGGAATGCAAACGCATCAGGTAGTCACAGTTCTCTCTCAATGAATCATAGCACGCTTGACGTTCTGCCATAGAACGTGCACACAAAGACATAGGCTCAAGGAAGTCACTCCTTGCAGTAGTCCTTGTAGGCTTTTCTGCTCGTGAAGCTGCAGGTCGTACTGGAGTCCCTGCATCTACAGCGCAGAGATGGGTAGATTATCTAAGGGAGGGGTTGAATGCCGTCGTCTTGGCTCAGGAAGAAGACGCTTGTCAACTTCAGAAATGGATGCAGCTTTGATTACAGAAGCAGAGAGGAACCCCTTCCAAACTGCTTCTCAAATGAAGTCAACTACGGATTTCCCTGGATCAGCTCTGCGACGTGTAAATGACGCAAGACTTCTTGTGTGAACGCCAGCTAAAAACCATCTGACATTGTTTCGCCTTGCATTTGCAGAGGAAAATGCCAAACCAACTGAAATAATGTGATATTCTCAGACAAGGTGACATTTTCGTCCTCACGTTAGGGAAAGGTGATTGTCTATCGTCCAAAGGGGTCCCGATACGACGCAAAATACATGACCTCACAATTTCATCATTGTCGCGTATCTGTACGTGTTGGGGCTGGATATCAAGGGACGGTCTAGGTGTGCTCTGACAATACACTGAACAGTGCGCAGTACACAGTAATACTTGAGAATATTTTGGTTCCCTCTGTGAGATGGGATACCCTCATGTAATTATTGAATTCGTACAGGATAACCATCCTGTCCACATGTCTCGAAGGTTTCAAATTGTTTATCAGAGGTAGATCGGCCTCCCTGATCACCGGATTTCAACCCTATTGAGAGTGTGTGGGCTGTGCTCCAATTTCCCTTTAGCTGGGCGAAGGACAAAATATGCCCTCTGGGCACAAAGTCAAGAAGCCTGAGACATGCAGCCTCTCGTCCACATTACTGCAGGCAACTTTGTCTGTGCCCTGGAGGTTGAGGGCAGTTATATACGCCCGATGTTAATTATGTTTATTTTGTGTGTTTTTGTTTTAGAAGACGATAGTTTATTTACATATAATTTTTATTTATTTAACACGAGTGTTAGTAGAATAAATGTTTTTGTGCGCATAGATAAGTCCATAATTTCAAAGTTATATTAATGTTTTATTAAGTTATATTAATGCATTATTATTTTATACCTACCCAGTCATCAAATTAACATAAAAAATGACAAGCGACGCGGGATTTGAACCTATGAACTCACGAGCGGAAGCAAGGCCTTCTTAATCTCTCGGCCACCGTAACCTTATCCTGTGCCTTGTTTTCAGTACTCATAAGTTAACCATTTCGCTATCAGCTCATCAGACTTCCCAGTCAGACAATTCTTCCTCAATCCGCCTTTTCAATATTTGCATGCATCGTTTTCGGTGACTAATTTCTTCTTTTTTTATTTTAAAGCTATTTATTTGAAAATTAGTGCACTCAATATGAGTAAATAACGAAATGAACGTGGAAAACTGTAACTTATAGCTTAAATAGTTTATCAGATAATATTTTAAATTTGCGAAAAATATATTTGTACTTTCTCTCGGTGATGGCGCTGCTACTTACCAAGCGGGAGAGCCGAGTTCGATTCCCGGTACCGGCGTGGGGTTTTCTCCGGCTGGGAGACCTGGTCCGGGATGCACTCATCTTTGTTAGGTCCCTGAGGGGCCAACTGAGGATCTACTTGATTGAAAAGTAGCGATCCCTGATCGAGAACACCGCACAACCGGCCGGTAGGAACCGAGGCGATGACCATGTCCCCCCTCCAGTACTGCACCTCACTCATGACGCCAGTGGTGGGCAGAGGTGGGGGACGCAGCGATCGGGCGGTAGCCCTTGGCCCGGATGGGCTGTTGTGCCACGTATTACCATAGTTTCTTTACTGGTTATAGTGAGAGAAAATGCAAACATTTGATATCGAGAAATTTCACTAGTCTTGAGGTTCCCTGAATAAAAAAAGATGAAGAAAGAGAAAGAAAAAAGAAAACGAAGAAAATAAATACAAAGGAAAATGTCACTGTCTGTATGTAGTAGATATATGAACAGCACGGCTCAAAAGCAAAAGTTGTTTAAATACCAAACTTGGTACTTAACTTGAGCATTTTCCAAGTATGCGACACGAATATTTTCAAGAAAATCTCCCACCCTATACTACCTCTTACATGGAGCGGTCTTCGAAAAAGTTTGATTGTTTAAAAATGCCCCTAACAATTTTGATTAAAATACTGTATGTTTTAAGATATCTTCATTAAAATGAAACGTATACCTCGGGTTTTTTTCATCTCCTGCTCATGGAAAGAAAACTGCATTTTAAAGCTACTACATAGCAATCAGTTCTCCATGCACGTACAAGAAAATTAGCAATAAGGTCATTTCTGCAAATGTTTATCTTGATTAACATAAGTGTAGAGAAGAATAATTGTTTGTAAGAGGAATTTGTACAAGAGTAAACTTAATGTGAGTGTAACACATTTCGTTTTAAACGGCCAGCGTTCCGTGTTACGTAATTATCCCTAAGACTTTTCCCCTATACAGAGGGTATCCTTATCGCACTGTCGTTGCGTCCTCCAGGCGCAGCTAAGGCCATGAAGGAGTCCATACTTCATACAAGGCAACAATCAGTTCTGGAACGGTTTGTTTCATGCAGATTTATGCAGATTGTAATTGCCAGGCGAGATATACTTTGTGAAAATATATGTGAATTGTTGCAGCATTCAACCCAATGGCTACGAATCCGCATAAGTTTCACTTATTACTGTCTCAATACCACATGTGGCATATGCTAGGACCATCTGGTGAACAAAATTCCTTAAACACTATTAATTCTTATTACAGTTATTTATCCGTTTAATTTATTTATACAGTTCCAGTTTCACACAAGCCAACACTTATCCTTCATTTCAGTCTGTTTATCAGTTGGCGCCATTGCGAATTCAAATGTCTGCCATATGAACGGGACTGTTTGTGCGACTCTATTCGATACTAAGCCTTTCAACACTAAAAACAAATGAATGGAGGCCAACATCTTGTCATAAGTGGACATCGTCTTGGTTTTAAAAAGGACCTATAACAGGCCCTGATGATGGTACATGTCTGCAGTGTAGAGAAAGGGAAAGTGGGGGAAGGGGCCGTCTGGTGACGAACATTGAACCTGGGCTCCACGTGGGGAACCTTGCAGTCAGCTGATATTAGAGTAAACACTTCTGTCCTGTTAACGTTCTGGTCACGCGACCACTGCAAACGTCAATTCTCAAGAAACTGCTCAACTCCATGCATCTACTTACAGGACGGCATTGCCCTCAACTGAATAAAACAATGACATTTAAAATTAATGTTATGGCAATATGTAAGCTTGAGTCAATGCATCGGTGAAAGTAAGTAAACGTGTTAAATGCCATAAAGGCAGCAGACAAAATTGCAGACTGATTAAGTTGACTTTTGAGAGTCATTTGTACTTTCTCTACTGTTAAGTAGGAGAAGTACTGTATTCCGCCCAAAAATTCAATGTCGAGATTTCACCGGAAATATGTTTTGAGGCCCCCTGAATCCAAAAAAAAAAAAAAGCATTTTTAGAAAAAGGTCCGTGTGTGTCTGTGTGTCTGTCAGTCTGTGGACAGCATAACTCAAAAACCAAAATTCGGTTAAAAGCCAAACTTGGTATTTAAGTTTAATGTCTTTCAAGGATGCGACACGAAGATTTTGAAGAAAATAGCCCCACCCTACACTACCCTTTACATGGAAGACTTTTCGAAAATTTTGATTTTCTTGAAAATGGCTCTAACGATTTTGATTAAAATGTCATATGTTTGAGATATTTTTACGACAAATGAAATGTATATCTTGAATTTTATGGCTATAGCCCCTGTAGTCGCATTTACTTTGGACGACTTTTGCATAACTGGTAAACCCTTAGAGATAGACCAAATAATACTATACAAAAAACGTAGATCTTGCTAAAATACACAATTTATGTCCCAATAAATTTTCTTGTAGGGTGAACCATTTCGGAGATATTCCTTGTTGTGTGTGTGAGTTTCGGAAAACTTAGAACTTTAGCGAAATGCAACAACGTTGTTCATTTTTTTATATGTTAATCGTGCAAAGAGAACGGAATCTCAAAGGTCAAAAAGATTTAACTGTCGCACAAAACCTTCTGTATTCTAATATTCCCCTTGCACCTACAAGGACATAAGCAGTAAGATAATTTGTACGAATGTTTATCTTAACTAACATGGAGATATAGGAGTAAGAGTTTGTTAGAATGGTTAGTACAAGAGTAGAGAAAGTCATGTGAGTGCAACACATCAGATTTTTAATTATTCAGCTGACTCTTGACAGAGCCTATTGTCCATAAAAGTACCCCAGGACAATTAAATAAAGAAGTTGCTTGATTTACCCGCCCTGGAATAGGATCAGCCTGAACATTTTCGGCTCCTTTTTTTTGCAAACATAGGTGAACAAAAAATGTCCCATTACAAATTAGCCGAAACTATTTTTATTGTAAATGTCCATAATTAGAGTCGCAGTAAACAACTAAGACCTTTTCTAACTTTCCCATTGAGAAACAAACACTTGTCAGATAACACTCTCGTATAAGACGAAAATGAGTTCCACAATAACTGATGTCATTGGAGCATATTTAAATGCTGGTATTAGACGCAAGTGAACACCACATTCATGTTCAGGTGTTTTGCCAAACAAGATGTCAGCGACTGTGCGGAGATCTGTCAGTCCTGGGTTTGTTTGAAGCACTGATTTGAGTTTTTCAGAAACGTTTTCACCAACATAACCAGGAACCAAGTTGGTTTTTTCTGTCACCTTTTCTATCAATCCCACTCTTACTGCTTTAATAGTGAGGACAACAAATACATAATGTCATCTGATGAATGCAGTATCATGGGCAATTGTTGGGTCCTGCAGAAGCTCTTTAGCTGCTCACTGCATCCTCCCCAGTTTCAAAAGAATGTTCTTACTGTTCTCCATATTTATGCATTGTTCACTGTGATTGTTATCAACGCACGATTGACATAGAAGCTTACACAGCGATTCCATATTACCAAATCAAGAAACTGAAAAATGTAAAATCAGGTAAGAATAGGTTCTAACGTGAAATTTGGTATTTTTAGATTGTATAGGACCACCATGTTCGAACACATATTTCCATAATTAGCATATACACAAATTTTAGGTTCTATATATCATGAGGGAAAAAAACAGGTTTTTACCTAAAATCCGAGGTCTACTTATTACATGTCCTTCGGTCATCTCCTTAGCGCGGTGGTAACGTTCCTCCTCACCAAGGGGGCGAAGTACCCGCCTTCGATTCCTGGTACTGATGTGGGGATTTTCTCCCGCTGGTACACCTGGTCCGGGGTGCACTCAGCCTCATTAAGTCCCTGTGGGGCCAAATGAGAAGCTACTTGATTGAAAAGTAGCGGACCCTGATTGAAGAAGACCACAAAACGGCCTGGAGGGATCGGGGCGCTGGGCACGTCCCATCACCACTACTGCACCCCGTTCATGACGCCTGTGGGGGACGCAGCGGTCGGGCAGTAGGCCTTGGCCCGGATGGGCTGTTCTGCCACCGGGTTACGTTTACAATTTCTCTCGTACTACACAACTGGGTTTTTAATATAAATTTTAGAGCTCCAAATGACTAATCTGAGTTTTACCGTTTAGGTAATACATGACATTGAGCTGTGAACTATTTTTCTCAACTCCTTTTTCAGCATTTTTCAGCATTTTTGGAGTACACTTTATAGCTCATTGTCTTGAAGTTTTCAGAATACATTCAGGAATTACAGATTAATAAATTGTTGTACACTAATTAAAAAAAAAATCTTATCTGTGAACTCTATCCCTCTTCTTCTTGTACAATGAGCACAAGAAAATACTTTTGCATCGCTTGCGGATTTTGCATCGCTTTCTTGAGTCTTTTGGAGCGTCAGCTTCACCACTAACCTGTGCGCTCATCAAGTTTTCCCCTTAGATTTTAACCTCTTCAAAGGCGTGTCCTGTATTAGCCGATAAGGTATTGTTGCCAATCATGATGAGAGGAGTATATGATAAACTGAATGCTCTCACTCTGCCTCTCTCTTTTGACCAATACGATCGAGAGCGTAAACATATATTTAGAATCCACGCTATTTGGTAACCTTTGTTGTGGTTATTGGTACAACTATTTACCAGAAGCAGTGGCACATCCTTGCACCGTGGCTTAAAGTAACCAATGAAATGGCCAGATGCAGTGAGATTTTATTTGTCGCTCTGTGTACAAACTATTCTAAAATTTTTATTTTTCTACCTGCTTCATGTCCAACCAGATAAGCGGTTTGTAGAAATGTTTATTGCATATCTCCTGATAGGTCCAGTGAGAATGGAATATAATAGGCTTAAGCGATAGTCAATTCTTTCAAAAGCTGATTACTATCTCATGGTTTTGGCATTACATTATCTTTGCATAGTCAGGACATAAAGCAACGAATAACAACTTCATTTTTGAGAAAAGTATATTTCAAAATTCAAATCAATAAAAAGAATATCACTAAAATGGTTATCTCCACAAAAATATATATTTGACATAACTTGTGTGCTTTAACGAAATCTACATTTTCCATGTAGTAAGATTTTGTGTATCTCTTATGGCTTACCAGATATACAAAAGGCATTCCGAATGAAGAGTTCAGAGTCCATTCCCAGAAAAGTCAAATTGTACACTTTACTTGTCATGAAAACAACCTAAAATATGTTATTTTAATCAAGAGCAGTAGAGCCAATAGAGAACATAAATTTTCGAAACTTTTTCCATGTAAAGAGTAGTTTGGGTTGGAGGATATTTTCTTGAAGATCTTTCTGTCACATTCTTACAAGATGCTGAATTTTTTTAGAAAAAAGGTCCGTGTGTGTTTGTGCGCGCGTGCGCGTGTGCGTGTGTCAGTCTGTGCACAGCATAACTCAAAAACGAAAACTCGGTTAAACACCAAAGTTGGTATTTAAGGTTGTCTTTCAAGGATGCGACACGAAGATTTTGAAGTAAATTGCTCCACCCTAGACTACCCTTTACATGGAAAAGTTTAATTTTGTTGAAAATGACTAACGATTTTGATTAAAGTGACATGTTTGAGATATTTTTTTTTATGAAAAATGAAATGTATGTCTTGAATTTTCTAGCTATAGCCCATGAAGTCGTATTTACTCGGGATGACTTTTGTATAACCAGTAAATCGTAAGAGATAGAGCAAATCTTACTACACAAAAATGTAGATCTTCCTAAAATACGCAATTTATGTCTAAAATTTTTTAAAGAATGAACCATTTCGGAGATATTCCTTGTTATTTGTGTGAGTTTTGGAGAACTTATACTTCTGAAAAATAGTACATCGTTATTCATTTTTTATATCTTAACCGTGCAAAGAGAACTGAATTTGAAAGCTTTAAAAGATTTGACTATCGCTCAAAACCTACTGTATTCCCATATTCCCCTTGCACCTACAAGGAAATAATAAGATAATTTCTACAAATGTTGGTCTCAACTAACACGAAGAATATATAGGAATACGAGTTTGTAAGAATAGTTAGTACATAAGTAGATAAAGTCATGTGAGTGCATTATATTTGTGTCAACATTAGTTGTACAGGTGTAATTGAGAGAATATTAATATTTGGATACTTTCGAAAGCAAAATGTTCGTCTTACTTGCACGTAATGTGTTAAGACGGTTTCTTTCTAAGCCTTCATAAGAAAATGTAAAATATTTAAATAGAAACTTGGGAAACCGATCGCCTTATGTTTCGGGAAAATAAACAGCAAGGTTTCGTGAACGTGAAAAAGGAATGTGAATGCATCTGAAATGTAGAAGATTGTAATTTACCCAGTGCATCTGTATTTCAAAGACGTTATAAATACAGAAATCAAAATAACAGTATATTATGCAAAGAGAGCATAATGGCAACAATTAAGATGGGAGTATATTTCATGAAACGAGCGGTAACGAGTTTCATAACATTCACACGCGCATCTTAATTGTTGTCATTACTTCATGTTTCATACGACCATTTGTCATGTTTAAAACATGTATAAAACGTTTAATATTCTAGGTTGCATGGTATGCGACATTTTAATAATGTATTTCTTAATCGATTGTACATATGATCGATAGTTGCACCTTTAACTTTTATTCTTATGTTGGCCTTGACACAATGATACAGAGAGCATCATTGACTTTCAAAAACGAGAAGAACTGAATTTATTAGAATGTTATTTACAATATTAACACTAGTTATTAAATAGAGTAGCTTTATTTCATATATGGGAATCGATAGTTTCACTTTCAACTGTGTGTGAATGTACATAGACGGCGAAACTTTGATTGCTAGATGCATATCTTTTGATTGGTGGTTGGTAGTGAAATTATGAACAGATGCACCTTTGACTGGTGGATTAGCAGTGTCGTTATGAAAAGGTGGATATGAGGTCTAATACATTAGGGTATAAGTGCCAAGTTATGGCATGCTGGAGCATAAGTTAAAAGGTCAGTGGTATATAAGAATTAAGTGTTGCCATTTTATATACGGTTAATCTTTCCGTCCCCAATGCCTGCAGACAAGAGTTTCATGCAAATATCGACTGAGTTTAGAACCCGAAACTATAAACAGTAGAAAGTTAAGGGATTGAGATCCTGACTTACAAATGAAGGCAAAAACAAGAAGCACCTTACCATACAGTTTTACTGTTTGGTAAAGTTTACATTATCTTTAAGCATTAACATGATAATACATGGTCGTGATGTTTTCTGTGTAAAGCTCGTGCTGTTTTGGAAGCATCATCAGCATCACATTTGAGATTGGAGCCCGTATACCTCCATCTCCTGATACCCCGTACAGGCAGAAGTAGAGACGGCAAGCCAATCAACATTCCTGGCCACACAGGAAGTTCGTGGGATGTACAGCAATAGCCTCGCCTTTGCTTTTATCAACTTCTTCACACTGCTGGTGTTGGCATGCACAAAACATCATTTTAAGCGCAATATATTAACAGGAAAATGGGATACAGGCACCAAGTTTGACCTTTTAATTGTTCTACTACGTGTAGTAAGTGGGGGAAGTATTGATTCGAACCGAAATTTCGATGTCGAGATTTCACCAGAAATATGTTTTGAAACCCCCTGAGCCAAAAAATCGTTTTAGAAAAAGGGTGTGTGTGTGGTGGGTGTGGTGGGTGTGGTGTGTGTGTGGTGTGTGTGGTGTGTGTGGGGTGTGTGGGGTGTGTGGGGTGTGTGGGGTGTGTGGGGTGTGTGGGGTGTGTGGGGTGTGTGGGGTGTGTGGGGTGTGTGGGGTTTGTGGGGTGTGTGGGGTTTGTGTGGTGAGTGGGGTTTGTGTGGTGAGTGGGGTTTGTGTGGTGAGTGGGGTTTGTGTGGTGAGTGGGGTTTGTGGTGTGTGTGTGGTGTGTGTGGCGTGTGTGGTGTGTGTGGCGTGTGTGGTGTGTGGTGTGTGTGGTGTGTGGTGTGTGTGGTGGGTGTGGTGGGTGTCTGTGGTGTGTGTGGTGTGTGTGGTGTGTGTGTGTGTGTGTGTGTGTGTGGTGTGTGTGGTGTGTGTGTGTGGTGTGTGTGGTGTGGTGTGGTGTGGTGTGGTGTGTGTGGGGTTTGTGTGTGGTGTGTGGTGTGGTGTGTGGTGTGTGTGGGGTGTGTGGTGTGGTGTGGTGTGTGGTGTGGTGTGATGTGGGGTGTGTGGGGTTTGTGTGGTGAGTGGGGTTTGTGTGGTGTGTGGTGTGTGTGGTGTGTGGTGTGTGTGGTGTGTGTGGTGTGTGTGGCGTGTGTGGTGTGTGGTGTGTGTGGTGTGTGTGTGTGTCTGTGTGTGTGTGGTGTGTGTGGCGTGTGTGGTGTGTGGTGTGTGTGTGGTGTGTGTGGCGTGTGTGGTGTGTGGTGTGTGTGGCGTGTGTGGCGTGTGTGGTGTGTGTGGCGTGTGTGGCGTGTGTGGCGTGTGTGGTGTGTGTGGTGTGGTGTGGTGTGGTGTGGTGTGGTGTGGGGTGTGTGGTGTGTGGGGTGTGTGGGGTTTGTGTGTGGTGTGGTGTGGTGTGGTGTGTGGTGTGTGGTGTGTGGTGTGTGGTGTGTGGTGTGTGTGGTGTGTGTGGTGTGTGGTGTGGTGTGGGGTGTGTGGGGTGTGTGGGGTTTGTGTGGTGAGTGGGGTTTGTGTGGTGAGTGGGGTTTGTGTGGTGTGTGGTGTGTGTGGTGTGCGTGGTGTGTGGCGTGTGTGGCGTGTGGTGTGTGGTGTGTGGTGTGGTGTGGTGTGTGGTGTGTGTAGTGTGTGTGTGGTGTGTGTGGTGTGTGTGTGGTGTGTGGTGTGTGGTGTGTGGTGTGTGGTGTGGTGTGTGGTGTGTGGTGTGTGTGTGTGGTGTGTGGTGTGGTGTGGTGTGTGTGGTGTGTGTGGTGTGTGTGTGGTGTGTGTGTGGTGTGTGTGTGGTGTGGTGTGTGGTGTGTGGTGTGGTGTGTGTGGTGTGGTGTGGTGTGGTGTGGGGTGTGTGGTGTGTGGTGTGTGTGGTGTGTGGTGTGGTGTGGTGTGTGGTGTGGTGTGGTGTGTGTGGTGTGTGGTGTGTGTGTGTGTGGTGTGTGTGTGGTGTGTGGTGTGGTGTGGTGTGGTGTGGTGTGGTGTGGTGTGTGGTGTGTGTGGTGTGTGTGGTGTGTGTGTGGTGTGTGGTGTGGTGTGTGGTGTGGTGTGTGTGGTGGGTGTGGTGGGTGTGGTGTGTGTGGTGTGTGTGGTGTGTGTGGTTTGTGTGTGGTGTGTGTGGTGTGTGTGGTGGGTGTGGTGGGTGTGGTGGGTGTGTGGTGTGTGTGGTGTGTGTGTGGTGGGTGTGGTGGGTGTGGTGTGTGTGTGGTGTGTGGTGGGTGTGGTGTGTGGTGGGTGTGGTGTGTGGTGTGTGTGGTTTATGCGGTGTGTGTGTGGTGTGTGGTGGGTGTGGTGTGTGTGTGGTGTGTGTGGTGTGTGTGGTGTGTGTGGTGGGTGTGGTGGGTGTGGTGAGTGTGGTGAGTGTGGTGAGTGTGGTGTGTGGGTGTGTGTGGGTGTGTGTGGTGTGTGTGGGGTGTGTGTGGGGTGTGTGTGGGGTGTGTGTGTGGTGTGTGTGGGGTGTGTGTGGGGTGTGTGTGGGGTGTGTGTGGTGTGTGTGTGTGTGTGTGCACGTAATTGAAAAACGGAAAGTACGCCTTAAACTAGCCTTTACATGGAAAAGTTTTCGAAATTTTTTATTTTCTCAAAAATGGCTCTAACCATTCCGATTAAAATGACATGTTTAAGATATTTCCATGGCGGACTAAATGTAAATTTTGAATATTATAGCCGAAGTCAATGTAGTCCTGTTTACTCTCTATGACTTTTCCATAACTGATAAATCGTAAGAGATAGACAAAATCTTACTATAAATATGTAGATATCTATAAAACACAAGTTGTGTCTGTATGCATTTTTGTGGAGTAAACCATTTCGGAGATATTCTTTTATATTTGTGTGAGTTTAGCAGTACTTAAATGTCCCTCAAATGGGAGATCATTATTCACTTTTTTATCTGTTTGGCCGGACAAAGAGAATTGAATTTCAAAACTTTAAAAGATTGGACTATTGAAAAAGATAAAAGAATAAGAGTTTATAAGAATAGTTAGTACAAGAGCCGAAAACGTTATGTGAGTGCAACACCTCAGATCTTTGACATAACAAATTACTACAAATTGTGGTGTGTCTGCCCTTGAACTTTCATTGCTTTGTGAATCATTTTTATTATTAATTATGTAATAAGTGACACGTCCCATAACTCTCTCACTATGCAACAAGTTTCTTTCACGAAATATTTCGTTTTAAGAGTCTCATTCATGGTACCACTGATGAAATTAATATTCAAATTGATAGGATGAGAATCGGAAATAGTAAATGCATACCCTAATGTTCAAAAAAGATACTAGTGGAGCATGGTTACAATTTATTGTTAGGGACAGTGATTTTTCGTAACTGCGACATGGCGAGATTCCCTTATAAAAGCTTGGACTAATGTATTTTTATTTGTCATATCCTGCAAGCCACGGTTTAATGTGTTTTGAAAACGTTATAAAATGGAAATTGACGCAGTGTGAAAATTATCTAAACGTCCAATATAAATGGAAATATGTTGCAATTTATAGAGTATTTCTCAAATGGAAATATAATAAAAATATGAATATTTCTCTGGAATGTTCGGTTAACTGCAGCAAAATATTGGGCAATGCTGAGCCGAAGACCGTCCCTTCGGAGGACGAAGGTGGCATTTCCTATCATGAAATGCCAAGACTCCCGCTGAAACTTGCAACCCTGAAATAGCCCAGCAGGACGAAGGTGACGAAAAAGGAGAATAATTGAATGGAAAGAGAAGTGAGGTGAAATGGAGGGACAGAAGATTCGGGGGATGCAATTAACCCCTAATTCTCCTGGACAAAAATTTCCGGAAAAAAAAATACGCAGCCGACTTCTGAAAATGCGATCCTTCATAAACTCCTGAACGAGCAGTGGAAGGCTTCCAAGTATATTCCAGGGGATGAAATAAAAGAGATATAAAAATTAAAGGGTCGGAGCAGGATAAGATTAGTGAAAAGCTAAACATGTGTAATGTGTGTCCAAAAGGCAATTATACTGAAGGACTACCCGAACAGCAAAAGGGCCAGGGCCCAGCTTAAGGGTAGCCAAAGGTATGAGAGATTTGCTACTCAATAAATTATTCATTTATTTCTCCCCATCAGAGAACTTCGGTTCGATGAACGCGAACCTATTGGAAACCGAGATGAAAGTCGCAGATCTGTGTCCATCCCTGAAGAGCACTAGAAGAGGATCTTCGAGGAGATATGGGCTTTTCTCTCTCTGGAAAGCACACTTGTTACTTTCTTTGAGGAAGTCACATCTAACATAGTTTGTCTTAAACATTTCTGGTGAAACCTCATATACAGTTCTCCATTTAAAACCTTACGGAGTACAGGGCGTTTCGCCTCTCGCGCGACCTTGCTGGACCGGCTGCCGTTGTAGGCGCGGCTAGTCGATACTGGGCCCTGAAAATCCACATCGCGTTCGACAAATCCCTCATTATAATCGGAGGGTTGGAGTTTGATGTGCTGTTAGCGCTAGACGCAAAATTGGTCCAATATTCTACGAGCAGACTATAAATGCAGAGAGGTACTGAAATGATATTTTGACCCCATTTTATCATGAAGTGATAGAAGAAGAGAAATCATACGGGTGGTTTCAACAAGATTCTGCTACTGCCCATACAGTAGAGGAATTCGCGAATAAAATTAGGGGAGTGTTTAAAGATGGCGATTAGTGCTGCTGTAGGGCCCTCTTGCTCCCCCGGTCTAATAGTGTGTGATTTTTACTTGTGGTGTAACCTGAAACACAAAGTTTACGAGACAAAACTAATACATTAAGAACTGAAACAAAATATTAAAAATGAAATCTGAAACATTACATTGGCCCAACTTAATCGTGCGAATCAGAATGTGTTCTCCCAATATAACGCTTGTTTAACGGAGGGTGGACGACATTTTCAGCATCTTCTATAAGGTAAGAGAGTTATACGCGCTTTATGCGCGGTGTTTATGTAGGATTAAAGCCGGCTGCGACACATCCAATCGCACACAGGCGAAATGCCGTGCGCCCGTTAGGTTTTAAATGAACAACACTATATAAGGGACTTACCCGTCTTATTCATTGAGATAGACGCTTTTGGTGGTGACCTTGTTGAGTGTTCTTTACAACTATAGACTTTGTAGACGTTGAACGGACTTAAGTGCTGATGTTGAAGGCTTTGAATGTGATCTAGCTACGAGAATCTTGTCGAAAATCTGCTCCGTTTCGATCGCTAGTCTGAGTTGCGATTTCTCGACATGGTACCAGTTTATCTGCAATTGAGCTATTAAGTTCCGAACTTCGGGATAGAGGGTTGGCGCATACGCAAGATGTTCAGCACTTCCGAAAACACCTTCTCCCTAACCCAGATCTAGATGACTCTCTCTTCTATAAAACGGAGACATTTTGGAAACTTAGATGTTCACCACTGAAGTTTACATAAATGGGAGGTGGTGTACATGCAATGTGTGCAAGACACCTTCACACAACACACGGAGATCACTAGTGTGGCCAAAGCGCTGGCACTTATGACATCTGGGTGGGTTTGGTATGTATGGCCTGACTTCAATGGCTTTATACCCTGTCTTAATCCTTTGCAGGAGATGCCCCTGATCAAAGGCAAAGAACAGGGTACGGGTAGGCAGGTATTCGCCTCGTTCTTTCAGCTGAATCCGATACACAGATGCGACATCTTGATCTTCTAGGTTCTCCTGAATCTCCTCATTGGACACATCGTCCAATGTGCGGGTGTTTACCACACCGCGCGAGGTCCTAACGTAAATTACTTGTCTCAATCTGTTCTATAGTAATCATTAAGTATGAGGACTATTCGGCTCAGCGACTTCTGTTATATTTAACTTAGCGTATTCTTTGTTTTCTTTTGTGCCTTCTTCTTCTTCTTCTTCTTCTTCTTCACTTCAAGGATTGGTTCATATTAAACCTGTTCCGGTGTCCATTTTGCTCTTGGTCTTCCAACATCTCGTTTGCCTTTTAGTTTATATCCCATTGTTAAAGTTGGCAGTCTGTAGTTCGGCATCCTTTGTAGATGTTCATATCATTTTTGGCATGCTCGCATCCTGGGCGCCACCCCGACTCAGGGAGAGTCTCGGCGTGCACATTTCTCACCCCAGGGTCTAAACTACCAGCGTATAGACAGAGGGGCCCAACCGCCTTAAGGAGTGCAACAGCCTTACATGACAAGCAGGGACTGGGAAATAGGCGTCATCCAGTCTTCCTTTGCGTCTGCCCATCCTCTGGCCCGCGCGACGGTATCCATCAGACTGTCCTCAGGGTGGTATCTGTTGGGAGGTCAAACAGGTTTGTGGACCACAGTTGACTGGTCTCTCAACCCTTAGAGGCAACCTATCGAGAGGGTAACTAGGGACCCCGGGAGCACCATTTCCCGTACCTTTCCGCAGTAAACCCTTGGCTGATTCGCAGCAGTGACGGAGCGGTAAGTCAAAACAAACTTATATGCATGCTAAGCAGCATTCGCCGTACTACATTACTGTTAAAGCTTCGAAATGTTTCAAAGAAATCGGTAAACTTTATAGTTCGTGTTTTCATTTGATATTTTGTTCATCCATTTATATATATTATTAATTGATAAATGGTGTAATAAATCCACTGCTTTTACAATTAAATATTTTCAAAAATACAGATTTACAGCACTATTACATGAATGTGGTATTCGTCACAGAAATATGTTCATTGTGAAGTACATGTTCATTGACGTATGAGTAAATTTTTAATTGGTCTATTTCTGCTTTATGATATGCTGTTATAGTTGCAGAATTATCAGTACAGTATACTACAATATATTTTCTAGAAGGTGGAAAAGTATATCTCCTGCGGCTTTCCCTTAAACACTGTCTATATTGCGAAGTGGTGCGCTCGAGGTCACATGATTTGATGGATGTAAAGCGTAAAATGTAAATACTGGTGTAATTCATAGTATATATAGATTATACCCGGTGGAAGGGAATTTATTACATTAATTTAAACCAGTGATAGATATTGGTATTTGGAACACATTTGGTATCTTACGTTTTTGTCTCTGACCATTTCCTACAGAGATGTTTTAGTTTTGTCGAAAACAAGCTGGTAACACTGAAAATTGTATGGGTGTCACTTTCACTAGTTCAGTACATAAATAAACACCGCAGAGCGTGTGTTGTCAGCGTAAACAAATACCATGCCGTGTCCTTCCATGTTTACTGTGCGATTGTAGGCCAATTAGAATCGTTATCTCCTAAAACATTATACCACCCTGCAAGCGCCCGACATGTTTACGTCCAGAAACCACCGGTTCAGATCCGTGACTAACCTCAACGGAACGTTGTCGAGTTACTTCACCTCTGAAATTCTTTAATTCCTTTAATTCTTTTAAGTGGTTAATTATTTTGAAACCCTGTGTTATGTCCCATAATTACTACCGAAACTATGTCAGAAATAAGTTACTCTACGCATCTTACAAGTAACAGACTATTATCTCCGTACATTCTTAAGGAATTACGCATCCAATATGGAACAAAAATTGCAGCAGATGAACCACCACTTTCTTTCCGACGTAAAATGTTGTCTTACTTATTTTACCAAGACCTTAACCAGACCTAATTCTGGTGCAGTTGCTCATATATCACGCCAAGATAATACTCAACCCAAAGGGTTCCCTATCCAACCCTTCTCCCAAAGAATTGCTACATACCTTGAAGAGTTTAATCTGACTATTCCTTCTTTCATTTCCCGTACCTTCAACATAAATGATATACCATGGAGAATAAAATTACCTGTCATCAACACCACTTTGACAAAATATGTGAAGGCTCATACCCAAAAATCTTGTTTTACCATGCTGTTCAAAGAATTGTGTGACACGTATGCCAATTTTGAGCCAATTTATACCGATGGTTCCCGGTGTGACAACAATAATGGCTGTGCGGTGGTTGCTCCTAACCACACCATGATGTATAGTCTACCAGACACTCTCACCATTTTCTCTAGTGAACTGTTTGCTATACGTTTCGCCATGGATTATATATCAAAGAATGGAGACTTCAAATCATTCATTATATACACAGATTCCCTTAGTGCATTAATGGCTATACAACAACGATCTCCTTGCCACACCTTGGTAAGGGAGATACGTGAATTATACAGTGAGCTTATTTCATCAGGTAGACAACTAATCTTGGCATGGATACCATCTCACACTAAAACACACACACACACACACACACACACACACACACACACACACACACACACACACACACACACACACACACACACACACACACACACGGATCTTTTTCTAAAAATGCTTTTTATGGATTCAGGGGGTCTCGAAACATATATTTCCGGTGAAATCTCGACAGCGAATTTTTGGGTGGAATACAATACTTCCCCTGCTTACCAGTAGAGAAAGTAAAAATGCATTGGAAACTGTTGAAAAATAACCCATATTTCTACCTCGGCATGCTAAGTGACCTCTTGTTTGTATTTGAGCATGTTTCATAATATGTGCTGCATCATCTGAACTGAAACTATAAAACCTTATGAAACAGAAAATTTGCGGAAAATTTAGGTCTGTATGCAATTCCAACTGGTGGTTAACAGTATTTCTCCACGTGTGCTGAAACCGGCACACGCCGTAAGGACTTGCAAGGATGGGGAACAAACGTGGTGTAAATGGGGGGCTGCGACCCCACCTGTCCTCCTCCTTAACGGTCGTTTCCACACCCCACACCCTGTTCCGTTCCGTTCCGCTTCTTGCAAGACTAGTTTCCTTCCTGCAGCTTGAGGCTTGCAGCAGACTTATAGCAAATGTCTTTCCAGCGATGATAAGTGGGCAGTAGATCTCTTTCAGATCATCGGCCACCTCCAAAATGTTCACTCTCTGACCAATAATCCATATAAAGAGAGAAAATTTAATATGTAGGGCAGGTAACCTTAAAGCCACTCAACCAACTCTGATAAATTTATTCCGCCATTGGACAAAAAAAACTGTTCTTTCTTAAGAACATGGGCCATAAAACACCTAATTTAAATTCATAAAGTATTAAAATGCATTTATAAACACATGCACTAAAATATGGACTCATTGGAGCTATACGAATTACACGCCTTATCTTGAGCCCTGTAATCTGGCACTACCAAAGCTCTAAGTCAGGCGTGCCCAACCTTTTTTGAAAAAGGGCTATTGTTGAAAGGTGAATTGGTTTGCGGGCCACATATTTCGATTTTCTTACCGCATCAAGTATGATCTACATTGTAAGATAAACCAGTTAATTTTAAAATAGATAACAATGATCTGCTATTTTGTATCAAAATATGAATAATATATTATTTAACTTCAAAATTAGATTAATACACACATACGCGCGCGCGCGCGCGCGCGCACACACACACACACACACACACACACACACACACACACACACACACACACACACACACACACACACAGAGAGTTGAATCTGCTTTATAGGTGACCCAGATCTAAGTAATTAGTATTTATACGTACATTGTTGTAGGTCCCGCCAAAATGTAATTTAGAAATGTGATAATAGAACCTTATTAGTATGTAACGTATGTATTTATACGTAGTTCCCTGTTATACATATTAAATGGCAGTGGGCATACGAAGTACGCTACCTTAAAAGAAATTCGAGGCATATTTTCCTTATCTCTGCTAACAAAGACGGAAGCTGAGCGGGCGGCTTTCGGCCTCGGAAACAAAAGACAAAGACATTTGCTGGCAGAGTCGACGCGAGAATGTCGTAGTAACAAATGAGAAGTAAAAATAAAAATATTCGGTATCTGATATTTACTATTGAACAGCGGTTTTGTGTTTCAATTCTCAATTGCGTTTAATCAGCCACGAAGAACAGAAAAAGGAAATGTTACACAGTAGATCAGAAAGTAAAATTTACGAGAGGTAGAACTTAATCGACACAAAGTCAAAATCGCTTCAGACTTAGGAATTGCTTATAGTACCACGGTTTGTACAGCAATCAGTAAAACAATTAGATGTATGTACTTCATACAAGAAAAGTGAAACAAGCCGAATTAACCAATTTCTTTAAAGCAGGACCAAGTGCAAATCAATGCTTTCTTCGTACATATCTTGGTTGTTCTTAAAATGTTACACCTGTAGGCTCACTGTATTGCTTTTTGAAACAAAATATGATGTATTATACAAATTTTGAGTTACAAGTAATCTTCTCTCTCCCCTTGATATAAGCATTAATCAGGTGCATGTGTGTGTGTATGTGTGTGCGTGTGTGTGTGCACGTCCGAAAATCTGTAGCGCATCGAAGTATGAGATGGGTGTGCGTTCAGATTTCGTCAATAAACACAGTATCGAGCTGTCTACATTACAAAGGGCTTCGTACCGTGTACCTACTACGTCATTGTAGAGCCTATATTGGCCGTGAGGTTGTCTTTGAAGATTTTCTATCGCTCCGTGGGCTGGAACCACAAGGTCCTCCTCTGACATTACAGGAGTGCCATAAACCACACTCGTCATACAACTCCACAGAAAATAGTCGAGGAGTGTCAGATCTCCCAACCCTGCTGGCCATGGAACTGGTCCACCTCTACCAATCCATCGATTTGAATATGCGACGTTCAGGTGATTCCTAACATTTACATCAAAGAGCTCAAGTCGGCCACTTCAGGAGCTGTGTACTGGTACGAGTCGCACTGCTGTTAAAAATCGTTACTGTAAACGGAAGTTACATAAGTAACGCAGTAGGATGCGCACCAAGATCTCTATGAAGGAATTTAGCGCATGCGCAGGAATGTTGTTATGCTCAGGTCATTCATTCCAGCACATAGATTCCGTATTCGGAAACCAAAACGAATGTTAACAAATTTTCACAACCGTTCGTTCTCAAAATTCAACGCTCTCCAGCGTCCAAACCGTGCATTTCCGGAAAGGGGTTCCTATTTGAACAGTTTGCCATCCCGCACAACATACTGCGCGTTGTCGGTGCTTTTTTGGGACACCTAGCATATTCTCTTGGTCGAGAAGGCCACATAACTGATCGGGAGGCACCAGGGCCGCTGACCACGTCCCATCTCCAGTACTGCACCCCACTTATGACGCCTGTGTGGGTAGAGGTGAGGGACGCAAGGTCGGGCGGCAGGCCTTGGCCCAGATAGGCTGTTATGCCATGTGGATATGATTAGTAACCCTTGTATGTTTAATACAAATGTTAGTTTAAAATTTAAATATAAGTGTTATATTAAAGTAATGGAATTAATATTTTGCCTGCCAGTGCGGTGTCATGAACTAGGTATCAAATACGTGGTTTGACTGAGTTGCAGCAGCTGGAAGGGAACTTCAGATGACTGCCTGTGGTTTGCACTTCATATGTTTCATTCTGGAGGACACTTGTTCACATGTGTATGTGCTACTGAAAAGTGATGCGAAACGAACTGCACGTCTATTAATGCCCGGATAGTTTTCTCTAGGAAAGTAGACGCGAAAGAATTGTAGTAAGAGGACACTGTTAAACTTATTGTTTAGGTCTGAGGCACATTGAAAATCAACGCACCCCAGTTGCAGATCCTCGTCTATGTTAATGCAGAAAGGGGAAAAAAACATTGAAATTATAACGTTCTCATCGAAGTCTTGAAATCTAAGGCGGAATTTGTTTATTAATTCTGATATTATTTCTGCGTACTTTTGAGAATTTTAATTATTACACTTTTGTAGGGCTGGCAAATGGATAAAGTTGATATTTAATTGTGCTTCCCAAAGTCGCAATTTGGTTTCAAAGGTCTTCACGTGGTCAAACATAGTAGTGATCAATTGGTCACGTCTTGGAGACATGAATTAAGTTCGTTCAGTTGTGTTGTTAAATCGACCAGAAAGACAAACTCAGCATCCATTCTGTGTCTTTAAATTCAACAACAGGTTTGTCCTTCTCCTCCATAAATTACCACGTCTCCATGCGGAATTGTACATTTCAGTCCATTCTCATTTCTGAGTTTCCATGTAGAATTCAATCAGGAAATGAGATCGCTTTGAATATGCAAGGCTCAAACAGAATTAATTCAAGCTTTTATGTTGGTCACTTACTTCTATGGGTTCGCCAATATAAACTATGTTTTCTGCTTATTTTAACAAGGTTTTGAGGTTAGTGAATGTTTCTGAGAAGGATATATTGCGAGATTTGTTGTTGTTGTTGTTGTTTTTTTTTTTTTTTACACAACTTTCACTAAGAAAACAAAATGATGAGTGCGCAGTGTGTTACAATGTGTGCAGTAGAAGTTAGCATCTTTGGCAGATTCAAATCGATAGGGGTTTCCATGTAACACAATTTCTATCCGATTGCACCAAATAAGCGGATAGGGTCCAGTTTCCTGTGGTATTCAATCTGGGAAAAGAATACGTATTGAATTTGCCATGGAAACGTAGTAATAGTTTGCATTTCGTTTTTGAGATCAAACACTCGCTTCAACATTTGTCAACAGCTCAGCCATCTTATTTCACTACAACAAACAGTAATCTCTAATTCTGAACCCAGATTTTGTAAGACATTTTGAAACTCTATGTCGCAAACCATGTAAAGAACGAAATTCGCTACTTCTATAACGACTTTTTAAATTTAGGGATATCGCAGATAGATTTTGTTGGTGTATTAAGCAGTGATATTGCATTACAGAAATGTTTCCTTCTTTAGCTGCCTCTGCTTGCAATAATCTAACCCTTCTCGTTTGCAGAAGCTCCGTCTGTTATAATGGATAGATTTGTATATTTCAAGCCAAGCCGGTTCAAGGTATCAGTAGCACCGATCACTTCCACTAAATCATTGGCTTTAGTGGTACCTTTAAGAGGGGCAAGAGCAGCTAATTCTTCTGTAATATTGAAATTTTATCAAGTCCCCTTAAGAAAATTGCTAATTGGGAAGCATCGCTCGCAACACTACAGTGCCGCAGAATAGAAGTGGAAATTTGTGGCTCGATATTGTGAAGCTGGACGCTAATTCGTCAATACGACGAACTGCAGTCTGTCGCGACAAACTTAATTTAGCAAACTGCGCTTTTTTGCCAGTAGATATAATATTGACAACACTCAATGCATTCTTTAACAAACTCATCATATGAAAATAGTTAAGAATTTTTGCAATAATTTCTGCCACTGCGTAACTCGCTTTTACCAAAGATTCATTTTGAAATGACACATTCTTAAAAATTAACTGATGTCGCAAAAGTTTAATTTTAAGTTCGGATACCTTGTCCTCACGAAATTGGCCCTCAAATTTATCATATTAAGAGGCATGTTTGGTGTCTTAATGTCGCTTTATGCTATACTCCTTAAACACTACAATTGTTTCACTGCGAATTAAACATACTGCCTTCTTGTTTACTTCAATAAAAAAGTACTTATTTGCCCAGTTTATTTGAAATGGTCTAACTTCGATTGAAACTTTTCTTTTCTTGCCGCTACACTTATAAGTCATACTTATCACTAATGAAAAAGCACAGAATTAATTATATTCTTCAAACCTCTAATAGTAACACTACAATGTGAACGAACAAGTGCAAACTGGAAAGTAATTTAAAATTTCTACAAAATGTGACGATAATAAAACATCTGACACACACTCGCCTTTAAAGGGGTTGTAGTAACCTTACCGCGCGGTCAACAATGCACGGAGACTTCAAAGCGATGCGTGGTAGGTAAAATCGTAAATAAAAATCTAGGCTGAATATTTCTTTAAATGGGTGCGATTTCTCCAAGTTTTGAGTAAGAGGATGACATGAACTTTCGCAAACACGTGTGTTGCAAACGGTAAAAAGTCATGCTCTGTCAAGTTGATCCTATTCCAAATAGAATTAATTATTTCACAAACAATAATATAACTTACAAATATCACTGCGGGCCACGTGTGATGGGATCGAGTGCCACAAGCGCTCTGCTTTACCAAAGTAACAACTAAGAAGCTGTTCATACTTACCACTTGTTCATTTCACTGCATCACATTACCTTTTAGAAAATGAAATGTGTGGCGAGAGAGAGAGAGAGAGAGAGAGAGAGAGAGAGAGAGAGAGAGAGAGAGAGAGAGAGAGAGCAGCATATCCCAAAAGCGAAAAGTGGAGTGTTTATACTAACTTGCAAGGAAGCAACACGAATATTTTCAAGTCTCCCACCACAAACAACTCTTTATGGACATGCTTTTATATTTCTTTTTGTTAAAATGACTAACGACTGAATGATTAAATTAATGCGCTTAACATACGTGACTAATTTTCTGGGATTACTCTATGAAGTCTCCTTCGCTAGAATGAATTCTGTCAAATGTATATCTGTTAAACCATAAAAGATAGATGCAATTTTTCCACACAAAAAGTCTTTAAAATATACAATGTTTTGGCATCAGCAATTTCCGAGGTACTGGTTATTATTGGTTTGGATTTTTCAATATCTTTGTCATCTTAAGTAGTCCCCACTCAGTTGTTACTCGCGGTTTCACTCAATATAAAGCAGGTAGAAAATTAAGATTTTGAAAAAATAGAGAAAGGCATAAAATTGTATTATAGTGGCTAGAGAAACTCATGTGGATGTCGTGCAGAGAGACGCACATACGAGCGTGCGCACACAAATACACGTAAGTGATAGAGAAGTGAACATTTGCGCTATTTCAAACATACAGGTGTTAATTTATCGTATACTGGTCATTTTTTGTTTTGTACAAATTATCACTGTCATTCTTTTCTTAATCAGTGTCGCCAACTGTATCCCATGAATGGCTGCAAAACAATTTATAACACATTACAATCGATTAACAATCAAAATAGCCCTCGGCTTCAATTTGACAACTGTTTTAACATTATTCCTTTAATAATTAATGCATTTTTCCAGAAGAAAGGTTATTTTTTAATGTTAAAAATAAGGTCATATTTATTTGAGATTATAAACTGATTTTCTGTTATAACAAGAGATGATCGAAACACGTGTAATTCTTGCGTTTGTTTTTCTCAGTTGGCAGTACTAAGTCGAACTACACTAATCGAAATTAATATAGTTTAGGTTATTTTTATAGAATTCAACATTTGCTGCTCAAATCTTTGCGATATAGTATTTAAATTTATATTTTATTTATGAAATAGTGCAGTTAAATATAATTCGAGGATAAAATTATCTCGCTTCACTAGACAATTTATAGGTTAGGTCAGATTAAGATATTACTTGAGATTACTGTGTATTCCTTGAAGAATTACGTATTGCGCTTTAACAGAAACTAATCAGAGGAACAAAAGTGTAGTAATATAAATGTGATTTGTGACATGGGGGAAGAGAGGGTGCTGGTAGAACTAATATACCGTGGTCAAAATTAAGTAAATATCCTGACGTAATAAGCAAAACCGAAATGGTGTTTTTGCATAGGTTAAGTTCGTGAAAATCTTCGTGTCTCATCCTTGAAAGATATGAACTTAAGCGGCGAAGTTTGATTCTCATCTGAATTTTCGATTTTGACTTATGCTGTATGCAGAACTACAGAAAGAGAAACCCACGTACCTGTTTCGAAAAATTATATTCTTCCACAAAAGTATGCTTCTGGTTAAATCTCGAAATGTTTGGATGGACTACAATAGTTCCTCTACCTTTTGCGAGTAATGGGTTGAGAAAGTGATTATAGTTCTTGTTTAATGCGCTCCGAATACATTTTGTACTTCTCATTAGAATTTTCCAACTTTCAGTTAAACCATTGCTGTTCTTAAGCGTATAAGCATTAGTTTAACGGTAAAAGATGTTTCAGCTGCTTAAGGGGAGCAATATCCCCGAACATTTCCATATGAAGTGACGAACATTTTGGGGTGCCGTGACACTTGCATCATATTGACCCTCTGGGCACGTGTTCTAGGGTGCCATTGTTCCACTAGACGAGGCGGTTATACTGCAGGTGATACTTCCTGGCAATAACTGCCACCAGATGCAAGGGGTGGGTCCAACGACTCCCGTCTCTATTCTCTAATTATCATGTCTTATCTTTGTCAATATTATATTGTGCATGCACGGTTAAAACAACGACACCACAAAACTCGCTTCACAAATGCAAGGGGGTTACACTTTCATACATCCCAGTTATTTCAACTAATGAAAAACACCACCACCACTACCACCGCCGCCGCCTCCAGTAGCAGCAACAACACCATGACGTTCATCACCAGCATCACCACCAGCATTTACCACAAACAACAGTCTCCGCCACCATGACCACCTTCACCAGCATCACCAGCATCAAAAGCAACAGCAGCATTACCATCATCACAACCAGCAAAAGTATCACCAGCACACCACCGCCGCCGACACCACCACCACAACCACCACTACCACCACCAGAATCACTATTACCATTCACCACCCACCACCAGCAAAAGCATCACCACCAGCAAAAGCTTCACCACCATCACCACCACCACCACCACCACCACCACCGCCACCGCCGCCGCCGCCGCCGCCGCGAACAGCAGAATCACCATTACCACTGACCACCCACCACCAGCAAAAGTATCACCACCATCACCAACAGGAACAATAGCATAACGATTATCACCATCAGCAATCAGAAGTAAATCCCTATATTTTAAAAGTACATTGATTCCAGAAAGTATTCGTCTCCAATCTATAAGTCTAGCAGTCAAGTCAGGAAAGAGAATATCTTAATTAATGTAAATATGCAAAAAGAACTAAATATATAGGTAGTTATATTGTATATTTAGCATGTTTCCAGATTTTTAATTTTTTAAGTCTTTCACATGAGGTGTTTAGTTTATGTGCACATAACAGTGTAATTAGTAAAGCTCTTGAATTGACCCACAGACTGCAGCAGCATTTACGAAGCATTTTTGTTTTCAAAGCTTGCCATATTTCCGGAAACATTTGTGCAATAACAAAGATCGTATCTGATAATGTTCTTTCACACTATCAGTGTGTAACCAATAACTTGCTTAGTTACTTGAAAAATCGTATTTGTTTCACTCACTGCTATTTTACAAACTACTGTTATAAACATTAATTCGTCTATCTTCATGTTAATCGACATAAACATTTAAGGAAATTGTTTAATTATATATGTTCTTGTAGGTACAATGGAAATAGGGAGACACAGTAGTGATAGCCGAATCTTTTAAGAATTGGTCCCTAATGATGACTTTGAAATTTCGTTCTCTTTACATGATTAGAAAAAAAAAAAAAAAAAGGATAATGATTTATAATTTGAGAAAAGTAAAAGTATAGAAAATTCAAAATAATAACAAGGCGTATCTTAGAAATATTAAGCTACACAAGCTATACTTTAATAAAATTTGTCTCTTCGTGTAATAAGAATTTGTCTAGCTCTTGCTGTTTTCCAGTTATGCTGCGTTATGCAAAATTCGTTCAGAATGACAAGGACTCAAAAGGCTATTCCCATAATGCTCGTAGGTGAGATATAAATTCCATTTGTTATGAAAATATTTTAGGTGATTCCGCCGCCCCCCCCCCCCTCCCGTGGCACAAAGCCTATCAGGGCCTAGATCTACTGCCCGACCACTGCGTCCCCCATGAGTGTGGTGCAGTACTGGAGATGGGACGTGATCAGCACCCCCGTCCCTCCCGACCGGTTATGCGGTCTTCTTGACCAGGCTCGCTAGTTCTCAAGCAAAACTTTCGTGGTGGTCCTCGTACAGCCTATTGAGGAGCAACACAACTGTTATAACAAACTTAGGATGGGTGATCAGCTCAATCCCTTTTATGGCGATGAAGTGATCAAAGACAATTCGCGGATCGAGGTATTTTCCTCCGCCGGGAGGTCTGGCACGAGGTACACTCAGCCTCGTTAGGTCCCGGAGGGACCAATTGAGGAGCTACTTGATGGAGAAGTAGTGGTCCCAGGTCGCGAAGGCCGCATAATTAGCCGGGAGGGCTCGGGGCGCTGACCACGTCCCACCCTCCAGTACTTCACCCCACCAATGACACCTGTAGTGGGCCGAGGTGGAGAACGCAGCGGCTGGGTGGCACACCAATGCCCTTCCTGGGCTGTAGCGCTAGGGGTTTAGTTTTTATTGTTACGTATCGATAGTTTGGTCAAAGAAGTTATGTGCGGAGATATGTTTAATTTCGAATTTTAACACTGAAATCACTAACTGTATTTGCGTTGGCAACACTGACTGGAAAGCGTAAACTATCAACAGGAAGGTGTAAATTACCAGGAAGCTCTAGATTATCGGATCATGAGTTAAATAAGCATTAAGAAACTTCACAGAATGGGAAGCTGTATCATGAACATAGAAAGCTTTCTCCAGAAGCAGTAGCTTCACTGCAGTTTATGGTCTTTACACGAAGTCAATGAGCTACAGATACATTTTAACATAACATCGAACTTTCGATGTTAAAGTGAAAGACTATTTGATTATAATTAGCACTTTTTTTACGCTCAATTCATGTAGGATTAATATAACCTTTATTACACCTATAAATAATAAATGTATTAATACGCATGGACACTCCCTTTGTCCTGGAGAACCACGGGATGGAATCTAGTTCCTTGGACGGTCCTTGGTGTTGATGCTGTAAGGCATCCCTAAAATTGCAATAGATCATGCCATCCTTCCCTGTATTGCTGTTGGCCCTTAAACCTCTCATAAAGTTTCCATTTTGTAATCTCATGCCACTTTCCTACGCGTGTTAGCCCTTGGCCTTTAAGCGGTATTGCTTTAGTTTTGGGGATCACGAATTCTACGAACATCTGGCAAAAGAATAGGTGAATTTGCTATGCCTTACTAAACCAGATTTAACGCAGAAAGAGATAATTATATTTGGTGAAGTTCTAAGAAACACTAAGTGTAAAAGATATAATAAACTTCCATGGGAACAAAATTTTGCATTACGTTTGGGCACACCGCCTAAGGACAGAGTATGAGATTGACAGACTAGACACTTTCAAAATATTTTCTTCAGATGCATAGCGGAGGTTCATTGCGTTCAATCTAGAGAGTCCAAGTAGGACAATCTGAAGCATTGATATGGGATATAGAAAAACTGTAAACATTGTAAGTTATTCATTGAGAAAATGGCAACAATACCGATGCAGAGCAAATGCCGATACAGTATAGAGTAAAACCGGAACCCCTATATAGCGGAAACCCAGACAAACGGAAAATAAATCTCGGAACGCGGCTATTTCCCATGTTAACTCTCAACCGGAGAACTGTCTTAACACGTGAGCGGAATTATTTTCTGGAATAGTTTGTTTAATTAACTTGACTATACGAATTATTATGCTTAATGCATATCCAGGTGCTAAATTTTTAAAGCGATGGCTATTAACTTTGAACGCGACTGTGCATGTACAGTTGAAGAAGCATTTGAAGAACCATTTATGGAAGATTTAACTCGCCGCAGGAGAAATTAATCAGAGAAATTGTAATTACCTATATGTAAATTGAAAATTCAGCAATACATTTGGATCTGTGTGTGCATGCGTGGGTGCGGGGTGCCTGGGTGTAACAAAGGGGGACACCTCCCCACTGTTACCTCGATGTGGATCTATTGCAGTCTACCACCCCTCAAGGGGAAGGGATGAAGCGAAGGGAGACCGGAAGGCACGTCAGAGAGCGGAGCCAGCGGGTTTGATCCGAGGCTGCCTAACCCATGGGTTTTTTCGGGGTTTCACCGGGACGTCAGGCGAATGCTGTCTAGGTTCATTACATACTCCGAATTTCCTCTCCCTCCATTACATCTTGCTTTTCATTTCCTTTCACCTTTCATCCGACTGATCTCTTTCAGCGCAGTATGGGGGGGAAGAGGGGTTCCTCGGCGTTGGAGTATGCGCTGTGTAAATCTTCGTCCTTCTAAGATAAATCACTTTGGGATAAAATCACTTTCGAACGCTAAATATTGTAATATATTTATGCCAACAAACCTACTGTTGGTGTTTTTAAACACACAAGCCGTGTGTGGGCAATATTTGAGAGGTAGCACTGGAACTTAAAAATCCAATACCACAGCTGGAATTTGAACCACAGACCCTCCGCTTACCAGGTTCCAGTTCTACCTCTCAATCGTAATATATATAATATATATAATAGTATATATACATTTAACGCACTACTATGCTGCAAACACAAAAATAACAACAGAAACTATTACTGCATATAATGCTCTAAAACAATACAAGACATAACCACGCACACATGAGCAATACAATGGTGTCCACATATTGATTAATTAATTGATGCGGCATCTAAACAGAAGCTTGTTTTAAAATCTATCGGTTGGGTTCTCTGCAACGGATTCAAAAAACAAGGGCTTGTGTGGTAACTTAACGGATGCAATAACACCAACTATGGCCGTAGCTTTACCATTGTCATATTTTACGAACAGTTGGCGGTACTAATGCAACCTAACAGACGGAATATCACGAAGTATAGCCAGACCGCGCCATAATGGAGGAAAAAGTCACAGTTGGTTTTTGGGGTATTCCAATAAAGAGAGAGAGAGAGAGAGAGAGAGAGAGAGAGAGAGAGAGAGAGAGAGAGAGAGAGAAATACCTCTTTCTAAAAATGAGTTTTTTATTCAGAGGATTTCAAAACGTGTATTTTCACTTAAGTTCTCGGTATCGAATTTTTGGGTGGAATACATTTCCTTTTACGTACTACAGATGGGGTAAACATAGTAAAGATATTTTTCCGACAAACTCAACAGTAACTATATATCACGTGAAAGTCACTACAATACCTTTATAGTACGTCTTGGAATATATTTCAGCATTTCCGACGGCACCGATATTTCCATAAAAAGCCTATGTTTCATACGAAAACCATGTTGCAATGTTAACAAACCACGCCATCTTTCTTCACTGTTAACGCATGCGCAAAAAGTGAAACCCGCTAGAATGGATGTTTTGTACAACTACTGCTGCTTGTCAGTTTGCTACCTGGTTACACTAAATAAGGTTCCCTTAGAGATACTTATTATTCTGTTTACGTACATAAGCTTAAGTTCTAATGCAAGGGAAGTTAGGTTAGTTTTATATATAAGCTTAAGTTAGTCTTGGTGGTTACCAGAAGCACGCTAAATTCGCTCGCGTGCTTTGCTTTAACGATGATTATCACTAGAGCCCGGATTTTTATGTAATATCAAGGTGCGAAATATGTACATATTTATGTAACAAAAAACATCAAAATATGTAATGAAATATGTAATATCAATAAAATATGTAAAATTATGTAATACTCTAAATCCTAACATTACAACCTCAAATCTAAATGCAGATTGCAAATTACCCAGAATTTTGTAATTTGATGGGTCTGTAAGTACATAAATTAATTACAATGAGTTAAAGTGTACTAAACATAGGATTAATTATAGGGAAAATGTTTTGTTGTATGCAGAATTTACCTAAAATTTATTTTCAAGTAGGTAATCACGAAATAAAATGTGTTTTGGATTACGTTTATCAAACTTACTCATTTCACATAATTATTTTACTTAAATAATGTTGAAGCAATGTTGAAATACTGAACCAATTTATCAATGAGTGAAACAATGAATTCAAAATAATTAAATTGTATAATAAAGATGCATTTTCAGCTTTATATCTCTTGACATACAATGAACAACCAGGCATTTTCATTTTGAGTCTTTTGCTTCTGGTACAGTGAATAACCATATATTTCTCCATATTTTTAGGGGTCATTGTTTGTCTCCTACCAGATAAAATGTTCTTTTAAGCAGAGAAGCTTCTCCCCAAGTAATAATAGGAGCATATTTTAGTATAGGAATCTGATTTGCAAAGAAGTGTTTGGATAAATCGACATTGTCGCCATTTAGCAGTTTAGACACGGACACAAGCGTAGACTACCCTGGATTCCTGCTTAGCACAGCTTTGAATTTTTCACCTACCTTCTTTCCTGCAACTACACTAAGCTTCTGTGATGCACGTTCCATTAAATCCATATATTCTGAAGAAGGGAACCTGATGTCTTGATGGTGTTAGTCAACCGGCCGAAGTTACTTTTGATGTAAGCACAGGAGCTTGCCACTTTCGGATCTTTAAAGATGTCCTGAGATTCGCGTATGGAAACAGCTACTTCTGAAGAGAACATGTTCACCATTGACTGGACTACTTCAAAATGTTTACAATAAAAGTTCACAGCTTCTAACCACGTACCCCATCTTATAAGTACTGGCTCAGGAGGCAAAGGGAGATGGAGATGATTTTTACAGCACTGAATTCTGTGCACTGCTTTCACGAAGACCCTTTTTATTGATGATATCAACTTATTCACACAGGGAAAACTACTTCTTGCTACTTCAGCAAAACGTTGCAATGCATGGGCCAAGCAGGTACATTCGGGTAGAAAACCTTAAGGGCAGTAGCAGCTTTAATCATGTACGCTGCGGCATCTGAACCTTTTCTTCACACACACCCTCTGGCCACAGAATCTTCATCGCATAATTTACGAGTCTTACAATTGTAGAATGATTTGTTTGTTCCAACACCTTGCAGCAGATTAGAAGGACTTTCGGAATCTAGTTTTCCTATTGCTAAGTTTGCTATGTTCCGACCCATGTCATCTGTAGTTTCATCGACGGCAAATACAGGAGTCTCCAATTTAATTCCGTATATAAGCAACTGCTTCTCCATATCACACATGAAAATACTTTTTCCTCATAGTATATTTGTCTGGAATAACTTTCTCGCAATATTTTTTTTAGAAAAGAGCGAAATTGAGGAATTTGAAGTTAATGCCACTAAATATTAGCTTTAACCATTGCACTACACAGGTCTTTAAAAAATCATATCCGGACAGTTCCTGTTGCAGTTGTGTCAACAGAACTTGCTGTCTAAAAGACTAGGTGTTTGTTACGTATGCGAAGAACACTTTTGATATATTGTTCCAATTGAGATTTCATGGAACAGAGAATTCTTTTACCTCATGATTGACAGACTATTACTTTTCCGTTTGTTGTAAAGGCGCTATCTAATTTCACCCATGAATTCAACTTGTAGGATAGCGAGGATGCAACTGGTGCTATTTTACTAAGACTTGCAAGAAACTAACTGCAGTATTACCGCCTCGCTATATTGATGATTGGTTGTCCAGCGGCTCACTTTGTTTCCTCGCAGCTATTATATTACAAGATGCTGACTACTGCGACAATGGTAACAATGGTAACAATCAATTTCTCCAGTCCTTGTAAATGCCCAAAGTGCTACCAGAAACGTGACACTGGAGGTCAACATTGTCGAGCGGCACCTGCTTTGATATAAACGGATAACAATCAGAACGAGGCGAGGCGGTTATTATCGCATTCTTAATTTAACTTGCATCTTATTTCGCAGATTGATTTTTGTTGCTTTCAGTAAAACTTGTGAAAACAGTAGTTTATAATGTGACTACAATATTTATTTTTAAAAAAATAACAAAATTGTAACGAAACCCAGAAAATATGCACGTTTTATGTAACATCGTTAAAATATGTAGAAACGTGCAAAATATGTAAAAATTTGTAAGGGAGTCCCAAATGACGTAATTCGCCAACATTTTTACTTCTCATTGAAATATTATGCAGGATTTAAACTATGTAATTACATAAAAATCCGGGCTCTAATTATCACTATTCCTCTATTATTAGAATAATAGGTTCCTGATTCACGCCATTTTTATTTAATTTACCATTCATTTCACCCAATTACAAACGCTTCTTTTACATTACGCGGATCGCTGACATACTGCGTTTTTTTCATTCACAGGTTGGTAATATTTTCATTACACATCGAATGACACTAAGCGCCAATTAAAATGACAAATTGTTACCATAGTGGAACGCCTTATGGAGGGATTTGCTCGTATCAAACTACTCTGTAAAATCTACTTTATAAATGTTATTTGAAACACTTTCCAGGTTAAATGTATGGAAATTGTATTACAAAACCAACAATGAGGAAGTCTGAAAAACTTAAAACTTATTTTAGGCTGTAAAACAATACGATATAGATTGCCTCTGAGGTCTGCTGGTTAGCATGTAATTAGCCTTCAAATCTAGAGGTCCTGGATTCGATTCCCGGCTGTAAGATACATTTTCTTTAGCCAAGGTTATTCCCTGTCCTCTCCGGAGGAAGTATATGGGAGTGTGAATGTGAATGAACATTTAATGTAATAAGTAAACACAAAGATCAAAACCACCCTAAAGCGAGCAAGCATCATTGCTGTTGAGTTATTGCTCCAAATCTAAAAAGCCGCCGATATCTTAGATGTTAAACTGGAATTGAGTTTTTATTTATACTGTGGTTCTCAGAGTGCCATTCTACACTGGACGTGCAAGATCACTTGATTTTGCTCAGAGACCTCTTAATCAGGCTTGAGGTTCTTTTTATGTGCCGTAAATCTACAAGGGACCGCCAGCTTTACTTCCTTTCCGAAGAAAGTCATGCCAAGGCCATCACCCTCCACCGGGTTTGAACCCAGTACCTCGGTAACCGGAGGCTACAGCCTGCGTGACTCACGAAATACCTTGAATGACAATTTTGTGGTTTTTTTTTTTTTTGTTTTTTTTTAACCTGTTAAACATGGTTATCAGGCAACGCCGTGAGCAGGTTACGCTCAGTGAGCACCAGTTCCCCAGCCGTCACTTAGATGTTAAAGGTAGCGTATAAAAAAAAACAAAAAAAAACATTATCATATACTTATATGCACACGTGACATAGTGGCATCTGCCCTACCATTCAAACCGAACAGTTTACCTACCTGCAAGATAAGATCCATAACGCCAATTTAAGAACTGTAATTAACTCCGATCCGGCCGTATCTTTATCTGAGGCATCTTCTAGGAACAGATGCTGGTACTGATGTCACCAAAAGTGGCTACTAGAACTGGGTAAATGTGTTACGATTAGATTTAGGTAAATTCCAATAGCTCGCGTTCTCTATATTCCCATCCGTCGCATTGGAAAATTTAGTAACCCAAATTCCCTTTTGCTTCTCCTGAAAGAATATGTTTTGACACTATCTTCCCCATGGTGATGCAGAATTTATTGTTCAAAAGACTTACATAGTCACTTAATAAGTTTTACATTTTAAAGTTAGGCAGCGACATGCACGTTTTCTTATCGCTCTCCTCAGGTTTTCTGTTGATAACTGTAAGATAGCAAAAAGTCCCATACCGGAGTAATGGCCGTTGTGAATGAAAGTCTGCCCCATCAGGTAAGTGGTGATATGTATAGGGCTTTTTCTTCTGTGGTTTGTCCAGGTTACTAACCTAAGATGTAATCGATGTTTGGCTGTCCATTTGATCCATTTCATTTACTATTGGTAATGGTAGACCTATAATGCTCCACTGGGCGGCTTATTATTGAAAGGTGGATTTAGTACACCACGTCGGACATCAAGACCAACATAATACACCAATATACTTCGCCTCCTCATTTCCTCTATGCTTCCTTCACATGAAGACAACAGATTCAACCATTCCACAGCTCGCTGTCGTTGTTCGGGATCCCGTAAATTTCCTAGGCAGTTTCTAATCAGAAAGATGTTGTAATAGCAGTCGAAATCGAGGTCTTCAATAGTTTCATGCATCTTGCAGACCACAAACTCCTTTTTTAATCTACTACAGATTTAGAAATAGTTTCACAATACCTAAATTTAGAAACTTGTGACCATGACGAATTAGAGAAATGTTGATAAAACAACGACGAAACGGATTTAGACGAGGCCGCCTTTGATCCACTCTACCGGTTAGAAAATTTCAGTTAGCGAATCTTTTGGCCGCCTGTACAATCCTTGGGTTTACTATTCTTCCTATAAAGAGATTCTTAGCTTTTGTTTCTATGATAAAACATCCCGAAACGTTCGACATTATATCATAATGTCAATTATTGCTTAAAGCTTAAGAAAAATAGGATTTACAGTACATGAGGAAGTCTAAGGTCTCGCCTCACAGGGCAACACTAGAAGAGGCGATATAATTGCCTATATATGTATATGATATGTAGACCATAGAAAAGCGTACATATTCCACTCAATAGTAGGTACGCTTTGAAGCCAATTCGAATAGGCTCTGGATCAGACAGCAAAGAAATAAGGAAGTAAGACAGTACTTTGTTTATTTATTAATACATACATGGACATGACAATCAGTCCAGGCTCTTGGTTCGTCATTTCCGCCCTACATACTTATATACACACTTATATACACTTCTCTATAACTAACACATTATAGCTAATTCCAAATATTGTTAATTCTGTTCTCTTTATAAAGACCAGTTCCATTTTTACTTTCTCTACTGGTAAGTAGAAGGCAGTATTGTATTCCACCCAAAAATTCGATGTCGAGATTTCACCAGAAATATACGTTTTGAGGCCCCCTGAATCCAAAAAAAAAAAAAAAAGCATTTTTAGAAAAAGGTCCGAGTGTGTCTGTGTGTCTGTCAGTCTGTGGACAGCATAACTCAAAAAAGAAAAGTCGGTTAAAAGCCAAACTTGGTATTTATGTTTAATGTCTTTCAACAATGCGACACGAATATTTTGAAGAAAATAGCCCCACCCTACACTACCCTTTACATGGAACACTTTTCGAAAATTTTGATTTTCTTGAAAATGGCTCTAACGATTTTGATTAAACTGTCATATGTTTGAGATATTTTGATGACAAATGAAATGTATATCTTGAATTTTCTGGCTGTAGCCCTTGTAGTCTTATTTACTCTGGACGACTTTTGCATAACTGGTAAACCGTTAGAGATAGACCAAATTATACTATACAAAAAATGTAGATCTTGCTAAAATACACAATTTATGTCGCAATACATTTTCTTGTAGGGTGAACCATTTCGGAGATATTCCTTGTTATGTGTGTGAGTTTGGGAAAACTTAGAACTTTAGCGAAATGCAACAACGTTGTTCATCTTTTTATATGTTAATCGTGCAAAGAGAACGGAATCTCAAAGGTCAAAAAGATTTGACTGTCGCACAAAGCCTTCTGTATTCTAATATTCCCCTTTCACCTACAAGGACATAAGCAATAAGATAATTTGTACGAATGTTTATCTTAACTAACATGGAGATATAGGAATAAGAGTTTGTTAGAATGGTTAGTACAAGAGTAGAGAAAGTCATGTGAGTGCAACACATCAGATTATTTTTTATCTAAATTCAAGGTCCTAAACCAAAATTTCAGAGCTCTTTCTATAATCATACCCTTCCTCGGCACCCTCTCCATCTCCATCTGCGTTACTTCTCTTGCCACCGCACTTGGAAGACCCAACACTTCCCTGCAAAACATCCTATGAATTCTACGAGTTCTTCCCCCATTCAGTCCCCATATTTCTATAACAGAACAGTTTTGGTTTCACGGCCATGTTAAAAAAAATTTTCTCAATCATTTGATCCTAATAATCGGTACTCTGTACTTAAAACTTCTTATTGTTGACATGGTTCCTTTCCCGTTTGTCATAGCTAATTTCTTTTGTTTTTCGCACCCCCACTCCCAACTATTTTTATTCCTAAGTAGATACATTCTCGTACTTCTTTATACTCCTTATCCCCTTTTTCCACTTTTCATATTTACTCAATGTTGCTTCCTTCTTAAATACCACTAATTGCGTTTGCGTCCTGCTTTACAGTTAAGTTCCATTTATTGTAGTATTTATCTACTTCCTGCAGCGCTTACTTCAGACCATTTACTGCAATTGATCCCACTACCAGATCCTCAGCGAACAGTATCAAAGGGATTTATTATTATTGTTGTTATTAATTATTATTATTAATTATTGTTATTATTAATTATTATTAATTATTGTTATTATTATTATTAATTATTATTATTATTATTATTATTATTATTATTATTATTATTATTATTATTATTATTATTATTATTATTATTATTATTATTATTATTATTATTATTATTATTATTATTATTATTATTATTATTATTATTATTATTATTATTATTATTATTATTATTATTATTATTATTATTATTATTATTATTATTATTATTATTTATTATTATTATTATTGCAGGCATAAAATGCATTTTCTTAGCGATATTGCTGCTTTAGGAGAGCGTTGCGTTTGTCCTAGTCTTCATCAAATTAGTTAAAATAAATAGCATAGCTTCACCAGGTTCCGTATCATCTAATATTGCAAAACAACTTAATTTCACATTAATACAAACCTATATTAACTAAGAATTTATCAAGAATTATTGTTAAAGCAAGTTTGATACCAACTTAAGTAATCAATCAGCAATTTCAGATACACCATTACTCATATTTCGTCAAGTTCAAAGGAGTTCCAGTTCATAAAATAATTTTGTCTTAAATAACAGTTATACTAATCTTAATAAGAAATATTTTATGTATATAATATTCGTATGAACAATAAAATGTATATTTTGAATATTCTGCTGTAGCCTCTGAAATGTTCATTCTTACTGCACTTTATATATACAAATTATGTATTGCAAAAACCTGAGTTTATTTGCAGTTTTTCCAATACATTTTTAATACTAGAATTACCTTGTACAATTGCCATTTTGGAAATTTTTGCTACTATATGGCTATTTCCCAATTTGAAATGGGTTGTCTAATGGAATATATGTACCAGAATTGATTCTTCCTTTTTCCTGCTCATTAGTGATAGAAAATGATTATGATTTAAGCTATCAATAGTCGTACTGTCTTGTTTGTAGCCATTTCTAACTAACAATTTATCGAAATTAATGTTAAGTGTCATTATATGAGCATAAGGCATACCTATGAGTGGTCATGGCCCTAGAATGTAAAATGTTAGATATTAAATTATCCTTGTAATCGTTATCATTCTCATATTCTGATAATTATTATCATCATTGTCATTATTATCATTATTACTATTTATGTTAAGATTTGTAAAGACAAAATTGCACGTGGTGTAGACGTTGTGCCACCCTAAAGGAGTGGTTGCCGTTATTTAACAAAGGAATAAAAGTAGCTACCGGCAGATGTTCTTAACCGGTAAGAAAAAATCAGAGCAAGTCTTAAAGCGATACGAGGGTTGTGATGAGGGGATGTTATTTATCGTTAACCAGACAAACCTGTGCCTTCTTGCTAGAGCTCTCGGGCATTTTATTACTGTGGAAATCAGTAGTGGGTAATCAAACATTTTGTCCTCGTGGTAGTTCTGTATACCCTTATTCAGAATTTCGTTTTTAGCAGCCTAAAGTTTGCTGCATTTTATTATTTCCTCTACTACGTATAGTAGTAAGTAGGGAAATATTGTATTCGACCCAAAAATTCGATGTCGAGATTTCATTGGGAATGTGTTTCGAAGCCTCCTCAATGCAAAAAAAAGCATTTTCACAAAAATGTGTGTGCGTGCGTGTGTGTGTGTGTGTGTGTGTGTGTGTGTGTGTGTGTGTGTGCGCGCGCGCGCGCGCGCGTGCGTGTGTGCGAGCGAGCAACAACTATTTTCTTGACCTGATTACCCTCCCCCTCCCCATATGTAGGACTTACAGCCCCTAGGACTTACAACGCAGTGCCTAGGGTCAGACGCCTGTCGGGGAGGAACCTATGAACCGGACAGAGTGAAGACCTGGAAGCAGGTGGTCAACCAAGCACTAGGTATGAGAGTAAGGAAGAGGATGGTATGAAATGCAGACGAAATGGATGATTGGAAAGGTGATAATGGAGCAATTGGTGGAATAATTGGCGGGCGAAACCGGAGAACCCGGAGAACACCCACCCTGACACCGCTTCGTCCACTTCCCCCTTTATGGTTAACTCAGGTAGGGGACCAAACAGTACACCGACAAGAAACGGTGCGCTGAAATGCTCCTACTTTAACTGTATTTCTACACCCAACACAGCAGTCGAACGAAATGACGCACCATTGGTTACAAACGTAAGTGCAATAGGAAGTATCTTAATAGAGCTTAAATCTGCGCCAGGTAAAACTGCAAAGGAAGTAGTAGACAATTTTAATTACCTACCTACTTCGAGATAATCTAGGGTACCATGCATTACAACATATTACCAATATCTAGTAAAACGGAAACTAAATGCCCGATATGGAGGGGACATTGTCACTGGAAGAAATAGCAAACTTTAAAATGTATGTTCCCATAATATCGGTTGTAGCCGAACGTTATCTATCCAATACAAATTAATTCTTAGAAACAACAGAGAAACGTTTCCGTTTTCAAAACTTAGACACCCCCTTCCCCCGTGGCACAATCGTGCATCCGGACCAAGTCTACCGTCCGATCGTTGCGTCCTCCACCTCTGCCCACCATAGGCGTCACTAGTGAGGTGCAGTTATACGGACTTCTCGACCAGGGACCGCTACTTTTCAATCAAGCAGCTCCTCAATTGGCCCCTCAGAGACTTAACGAGGCTGAGTGTACCCTTAACCAGGTCTCCTAGTGGGAGAAAATCCCTACGCCGGTGCCAGGAATCGAACCCAGGTCTCCCGCTTGGTAAGCAGCAGCGCTACCACCACGCTAACGAGACGAACAAACCTTAAAGTGATAGCTGTTATATAATGCGATGGGAAGAATTAAATTCACTTCAGCAGCCGTGCCAGTACACAAATTTGGCGAGTTTTGCAGCAGCATTTTTATTAGTTTGATAGATTATAACTGTATTGTTGCATCGGGCTCGACACACAACAAAGGACGGACGTGGTCAAACTACTTCACACCACGTACCTGGCAGGCGAGCGGGGAAAGACGTTTAAGGTCAGGCTGCCTCGAGCGACTGCTGTATGAATGTGACTTGTCAACAATTGAAGCTGCAGAAACAAAAGGGGTTTCGAGGATGTTCGCGAGACTTGTAGCTGCGTCATTTCCGATGCGTGCGTGCGTCGTAAGAAGCTTCTAACGGGTGACGAGTGATCGTATCGACATAGTATATGACAAAAAGAGAGAGTGAAGAAGGATACTTAAAGGACTGAGCAAGGTTACCAGAAGTAAAAAATTACGAGTTTTGATAGCCGGAAAAAATGTAGACTTTTAACGACGAGAAGAAAACTGAATACTTGTAAAATTTTGAAAGGCAATAGAGCGATAGAAAAGTAACCGGACTAATTTTGCCTTTTGTCACACTGTCAGGAAATGGGATTCGTAGAATTGCCGTTTTGTCACAGTATTAACTTAGATCTTCAATGTTAAAAATAATGACCCAAAAGAGAACAATTTCGATTTTTTCATTATTGCATCATTTTATGAGGTTTTGGATAGATCATATTTATTTGTTAATAAATATATATTTTAAATTACGTAATTACTTAAACATTTTAAAGTTTAATGCGTATGTATCTATCCTAGCCATATTAATAACAATCGGTTTGTCCATTGTTGCTTGAAATAACTTTTTCTTCAGGGTAGCAGTATTCCTGAAAAATCAAAAATAACCAGAAACATTTCGGCTCGTATGAAAAGGTCAAGTACAAAAAATAGCAATTTATGTTAAGGCTCAAGCCATCTTACTTTTTGCTTGTAGCAAACATAAAATTGAGTTCGCATTTCGATAATCATCGATGTTACTGTTAAGGGTTTATTTCAATTTTGTGCACTGTATGTCGTAAACCACCGCGTGTTATGTAAAACATTCCGGATGTCATACATTCACAATTCCGATCAGCTGTTTGATGTGACGTCACAATCTAGCTCATGATTCACGGTCATCTTCCGGATTATTGCTACACAGGTGTTCGACATTCTCCCTATAATCTAACTGGAACAACTCATGTTGCATATTGATTGATAGCATCGCCCAAATGGTTTTTAGAAAAGAAGAACATTTTCAAAGAACCGTTTTTTGTTTTACAAGAACTCGTGTAAAAGGTAAACAGGAAGTCTGAAACCAAAAGGTGACAAAAAAACACGTGCACATTCACATAGCTTTCTCTACCCATTATCACCCCTATTCTAAAAATCTGATGTGTTTCACTCACATGACTTTCTCTACTCTTCTACTAACCATTAGAACTCTTATTCCTATATCTTCTTCGTGTTAGTTAAGATAAACATTTGTACAAATTATCTTATTGCTTATTTCCTTGTAGGTGCAAGGGGAATATTAGAATACAGTAGGCTTTGTGCGATAGTAAAATATTTTAAAGCTTTGAGATTCCGTTCTCTTTGTAAACTTAACATATAAAAAAATTAACAAAGATGTTCCATTTCACGAAAGTTTTAAGTTTTCCGAAACTCACACACACAACAAGGAATATCTCCGAAATGGTTCACCCTACAATAAAATTTATTTATACATATATTGTGTATTTTAGCAAGATCTACTAGTATGATTTGGTCTAACGGTTTACCAGTTATGCAAAAGTCGTCAAGAGTAAATACGACTACAGGGGTTATAGCCAGAAAATTCAAAATATAGATTTCATTCGTGATAACAAATTTCTCAGACATATGACATTTTAATCAAAATCGTTAGAGCCATTTTCAAGAAAATAAAAATTTTCCATGTAAAGAGTAGTTTAGGGTAGGGCTATTTTCTTCAAACTCTTCATGTCGCATCGTTGAAAGACATTAAACTTAAATACCAACTTTGGTTTTTAACCGATTTTTCGTTTTTGAGTTATGCTACACACACACACACACACACACACACACACACACACACACACACACACACACACACACACACACACACACGCGCGCGCGCGCGCGCGGACCTTTTTTCCAAAAATGCTTATTTTGGATTCAGAGGGTCTCAAAATATATATTTCCGGTGAAATCTCGACATCGAATTTTTGGGTGGAATACAATACTTCCTTATACATATCAGTAGAGAAAGTAAAAACGAATCATGCAAAAGCTGCTCAACTTTTGCTTCCTATTAATCCGGACACATTTTTGCCAGAAAGAGTACCGATTTTGCTGCAGAGCATAAAACTGACTGAGAATACATTCAATTCTTTGAAAATAAAATCGACAAAAAGTTGGGTTGATATTATCCATAATTACCATTACCTTAAGCCGGCGTCCCAAAGTCCAACATTTTTTACCAAACTTTTCGTATCCATTGAAATTACACACAAAAGAAACGGTGTCTAAACCACTATGAAGCAATTTGTTCCAAAAACAAATGACAGTTCACGTAGCTAGCGTAAGGAACAGACATTGTGGATGCAAATAACAGCGACTGCTATATTAAGTATAGGTTTGGACATATTTCTATGACTTTCAGTAGGAAGAAAAGATGTAGAAGGAGTAAAAGTCACTGGTAGACAGAGTCATGGTTACAAAGAAGAGAACAGGGCACAGGTCGAGGTTGTATATTGAGTCTACTACAAAACGAATTGAGGTAAGAGGACTCAGAAAACTATCGCAATTTTCTACCAATTGACGAAGATTTATTTCTTAACTTGTTACATCGTGTTGAATGCAAAGTTACATGCGAAAGTTAGCAGAACCACGAAAAATTAGCCACTGCAGCACAAACTCAAACTCAACAGCTGTTATACACAACAGCTGACTACATGTTGCTTGCGCAGTTCACCATATTAGATGCAACTCACATCGTTTTGGGTACAAACAAGATAGTTATGCAACTCTGGATGTCTCGATGCAGTTTTGTTGTATACAAAGTTTTTGACCAAAACTTTGGAGTTGCCCAGCTAAGACTTTTCCAGGGTTTTCCTTATCCCAAATAGACAATGCTGTAAACCCAAGCTCAATGGTACATATGCATTTCATTCAAGAAGCGTCAAACATAAATTATATACAATATGTAGTATGATTGTTACATGCACGAGACCTTCTCTTTTCAATCTTTTACACATATCCTTACAGAAGTTTATTCATTTCATGTTAACAAACTCACACTTTCACTACACATTTACATATTATGTCTCGTAGGTGTAAGAAGAGTACAATAGGCTAAAGTAATAATCAGATTTTAAAAAGATTGCTAAGAGATGGCTTCGAAATTCCATGTCTTCATGACCTCAAGAAAATCCTTGTTGCATTCACTTGCCTTTCTCTACCTATTCCTCAAAAACCTTGTTCTTATATCTATTACATGTTAATCGAGATAGACTTAGGTGCAATGTGAATAAAAGAATTCTGTAGGCCAGTGGTGTTATTGAGGGGAAACGGGCTGGTTACTTTTTCTCCTCCCTACTTATCCTTTGGTGGTGACGTCACACAAAAAAACGTATCTTTAATATAAACTGGTGCTTTAACGAATGGAGGGAAGTTCAAGGGCTTGCCGACAACTAATTCATTTCGGTCTTTTAACGAGATTTACATTTTTTTTTAATTAGATTTTGTTCATCTCTAACGGTTTACCACTTATAGAAAATTCAGAATGAAGTGTACTTCACAGCTTATTTACAGACAATCTAAAATGTAAGTTTCTTTTATCATGGAAATAATAACATATAAGTAATACTTCAAACAAAATCCTTACTCATTTTTGAGAAAATCGTAAATAATGAAACTTCTCATGTAAACAGTAGTTTGGGTTGGATCAAGTTTCTTCAAAATGTTCGCATTGCATTCTTAGAAGACACTGAAGTTAAACACCAATATTGGTATCTATTTAACCCACTTTTTGTTCTAGCCATCATGTTTACACAACACGCGGGTCTTTCTTTAAAAGAAGTTTTATACCGGAGAAATAAAGCATTTCCAGTGAAATCTCTATATGGTATTTCGGTGGACTGCAATACCTCTGCTTATTTTAAGTCACTAGTAGAGAAAGTAAGTAAATATGATGTGACACATTGATATAACTTTCTCTATCCAATCTTCTCTATTTATATACAAGTTCTGCAAACTATTGTTACAAGAAAGCACTTCCAGCGAGAGAAGCGTGAGCTCTGCAACAAAGATGGCGCGCATCTTAGTGTCGTCAGCATGTGGAGAGCAGGAAAATATGCTGCGATTTTTGTGGGCTGATTTGACCCGATTGAAATACACAGGCACATGCATGACGTATATGGGTACGACCGCAGTAATGTCCCCAGGTGGTGTGCATTCAAAGACGGCCGTGATAACCATTGTGATTCGCCACATTTCGGACGGCCGGTAGCAGCTGCAACCTCGCAGAATGTCAGCCATTGAGGTGGCAATATATAGGTATTATCTTTTACCCGGGAAGTGTGGTACCTATTTCATAAACCACACTATATTCCTATCGATATTGTTTCTCGTACATTCGTTACATATACCGGGTGAGTCTTTTCATCCTGCAGATTGGTAACTAGGCAACTCTGCAGACAATGTGAAATGCAGGTGCTGACACTAGCCCGCTGACTAGGGATACGGTGGTGCTCCTTATTAACGTGCTCTAGTAGTGCAATGATGGTGCAATCAAATACAACTGGGTTTTGCTGGGGAATACAGTGGTGATGATGGCATCCAGATAGAGGAATCAAAGAGAATAATCTGACTTGCCTTCCTGCTAAATGAAATAACAAGCTGCAGGCTCTAGCTCCACCTGAAATCACTTTAGGCGAAGTCATGGCGAAGGTTGGAAGTTCAAATCACGCCTGCACATAAATACACCTTTTATTCATTTCTGTTTATGTTTTGAGAACGTTGTAGCAAATCATGTGTTGATTCCGAATACACCAGAAAGTGGATTTGTCTATAAACAGAAAGTTCCAGCCGTACATACTGTGGCACAGTGTTTTTGAATAGAGAGTATCTGGATATGATATACAGGGAAGCGCAGCGGAATGCAACGGAGACACGAGTAAAATATAATGTAACAACGCCATAGATTTCCAAGCAATAATTACAATGTTATTATGTATTTATTTATGATGTTCATTAAGCTTGCCACGGTGTGACAATTAACAGTGTGTTTTCAGTGAAACGATACTTTCATGCTAAACTATCAGATTTCTAGTTAAATTTACTAAACATAAAATGCACCTTCAAGTGGCGGTATATGAACCTGGGACTTCACCACTGAAGGCCAGCTTGTTGCGCTACGCGAGCGAGCCACTTCACACACAATGATGCAAAGCGTTCATTTCGGCCAAAATTGATACGACAAGATGCAATGGACAGTGTTAACGGCATAGTTTGTAATACTCCGGGACTGTATAACTTCTAAATCCGTTGGCTGAGAAGACTCGCCTTATAGAAAAGACTGAACAAAACAATTGTAGGAGATTTGAATATGAACCTAAGATAATTAACAGTGAATAAATAAGACATATAAACATAACATCATGTTTAACAATGAACCATTAACTATAACTCTAAAATGAAAATAAACAAATAAATAGGTCATACTCATGTTCATATGTCCAGTGACTGTCTTCTAGCAGAGAGAAACAGAGGTCTTTGCTGACGTTTTCTATAACTGGTTAGGGTTCGGAGAGAAGTGTGTAGCACAGACGATTTAATCAAATCCATATCTTTCTATTTCTATTTCGTATATAGTCGAATCTGTGCTGTGGTGGGTGAGAGGGCACTACCAAACGGCATGTTCAGAGGACTTTCTCTCCTCACATTAACAGGTATCTGTTTCAAAGAGACCGAAACGATAAGGATATGTGCTTTAGGGGCCGTGGCCGCATAAGTAGTGTATCAGGCTTCTGGACACAGCAAGGAATTTCTAATCGTTGTGCATTTCTTCAATATTTGCTATAATATGAATAGTTCTCCGTCCTGTGGAGCTTGTAATCCAAAACTCATGTGATTCGGTTTGAAGTACTGCCAAAATGTCCATCTCCTACTGGGGCCCCGGCTCAACCAGTGCGTAGCCCCTCGCCTTCTATTTTCCATGTCAAATGGTATATCAGCAACGCATCTGTTGGCGTAGTGGAAAAGGCGCCAGTCTTATGTATTGGGAATTGTCTCTGGATTTTGCGTAGCACTTTTTGTACCAGAATTAGACTCTGTGACACCCATATACTTGCGAAACTCATTATCGAGACCAAGATCGTGTTGTGTTGGTCTTTACCACTTTATATGGAATTTTTCCATGACTATCTGCCAATCTAGCAGTTTTGTGGATGACTGCTGTCGTTTTGATTGTACAGTCATTGATCTGTTCCTTAAAAAGTAGTCCATCAATGGTGATACCCAGGTGATTTATGTTCCTGAGCCTTTTAGCCTTTTGTTCCCCGATGTAAATTGCTGGATCTCTTTAAGGTTACCTTTTAGAAGGGTGTATGTAGTTTTCCTGATGATATTTTAAGCTTCAGCTCCTCTATTTTTTGGGCTATTATGTTTAAGGTGGTGGTGCTGAATTCTTCCAGTTGTCTTCTAGAGTTAGCGTGAATTATAAATAAGATAAATAAGATGCCAGCGTCATGTCACCATTTTGTGAACTATCATGAATATTCCATTATGGATGTCTGATAATGAACTCTCTACAAAGAATGGAACAGTGATTCATGTATGTCACCATTTTGTGAACTATCATGAATGTTCCATAATGAATGTCTGATAATGAACTCTCTACAAAGAAAGGAATAGCGTCAATGGATGTGGTCTTCTTCCATTAACTCGGCCAATTTTTTCAGTAGAAGTTCTAATTCTACATATTGGAATAAAGAGCAGCCTTTAGTGATGTCCAATACGTAACTGATTGGATAACTTGCCAGCCATTGCAGTAGTCTATTAGCGTCTGATTTAAGTCTTCGGGACAGTTCTTATTCCTCAGTTCGCTGAACAGGTTAGGTCACCATAAATGTTAAAGGTCCCTTGTATGTCTAGCAGCATGCCCATGGTGTATTTCATATTGCTTAATTTTGGGCTTAACGCGTGGAGGACTTCATTGGGAATCTTGTCCGGTCCTGTGACTTTCCTCTTACGTAAAGGGCCCATCACTTTTGCGATGTCTTCTTCAGTAAAGGGTGGGGTTACGTGGAAGTTGTATAGCGGTTCATCTTTTGTCTTAGTATTTTATGATAGGGGCTGTCATCTACATCTGTATCTGATGGTATTAAGTGGCTAAGTAGGTATAATGGGGATTCTTCTATCCATGTACGAGATCCACAGTGTATTTTGCACAATTCTTTAGGGAAGGCATCAGGAATCCTTTCCCAGGTAGTTCTGTGCAAAGGCTTCCCAGCAAATTTGAAAGTTAACTACACCATACAATCCAGACATTGCACCGTCACACTTTCATCTGTTCAGTACCATGGACAAATGCCTGGCCGGCCAACGCTTTGAGACAGATGCAGAAGCGAGATCAGCAGTCCACAGATGACTATACTCCAGCCGAACCGACTTCTGTGAACAAGATGGAATGAAACTAGAGCCCGCGATGGGAGACATGCGCCGAAAAGATTGACGACTAATAGAAAACCAGCTGAAAGGTGCGAGTTCATGTGTGCATTTTTTATTTATGTTTTATTTTATTTTACCTATTAAAATCCAATCCATCTTCGTATTTTTGCCTGATTAAGATAAACCATTCAGGAATAGCTTCATTCCACCAAATTAGTTGTCTTTACCTGTTTATCCCACCTGTTTACGTTTCTCTATCGTTGTGCCGTCTCAAATTCAGCTGGTAAGCACCACAAACTGTAATACAATCAATAATCCTAAAGAGTAAATATTCTCCCCCTATCTGTTGTTTGTGTTTCACTATCTCGTCATGTTAGGTACCACTTAATATTGTTGCGATACTAGCATCACCTAACGCACTAAAGTCAAGCGAACTGTTAATATGCTAATTAATACGCCATGTTTCTTTATTAATACAACAATATGCCCAAGATTTATCACTATCCCTCTACTCCACACATCACAGTTTCCAAATAACTAACACGGAAAGGATAAACGTGCATTCAGAGCATCACACATCTAGATCCACCTGTTGCCATGCACTAGCCATTTGACTTAGATTTAAATTAGGTCTATCTAGCTCTTTCTCAATTTCTCCTACAAAGATACCTGCGTGAAGTAACATATTTAATGAATCATCTATAGAACTCTAATGTTGCTTGTATATAACACAATATACAGATCTTCTAAATAAAAAATAAAAGAAAAAGCAAAACAAATCCACCGTATAATTAGCAGCTCAAAACCAATGCTCGACTCAGTGTGGCTACGTGAATCGTAACACACTCACAACTGGCAAGAAGGAAAGCCCTACAGAGCATGCGTAGTCGAAATTTCTAATTAACGTGCCTTCTCTGAGTAAGTTCATAGGAACTGAAATCTATTCAGCACTTGATGCCATACTTTCTAGCTGTGGTGATTCAGGTTATTTGGGAAAGGACGCTACAAAATATATTTTCTTCTTTTGTTTTCAATAACTGCTCGCACTCTTAAGAAAATAGATGTAATATTATTAGCGCAACTTTTACATTGTGCTGTAGCACATTAGCCCATGATCATCGGCCGTCTTTGGTAGAATGTGTACTTTCTTCCTCTTACTTATTATAGATAGGTGATTGAAAAAGTAAGAAAACAAAGCAAAGAATGAAGCTATGCAATTACAGTTTCAACTGATTAAAATATTTCAAAACCTAAATAAATAGCAGATAGGAAAGGGTAGAGTGAGACTAAAAAATTCAATGATATGACCGGGATCTGAACCATGGATCTAAACCAACATGCCGACGCGGCACTAAATTCTCCAACTCTTGTCGGCATGTTGGCCATGATAGCTTAGTGGTTAGAGCAGCTGGACGGTAACCGGTAGATCTCTGATTCAGATCCCGGTCATGGCACTGCATTTTTCAGTCTCACTCTACCCTTTCCAATCCTGTCCTACACACGGCTATTGTGTGGAAAAACATTAATTATATTAAATAGCAGATACTTTGAAAAGTGTTGATGCTACAAGCGTCTGTAATTGATACAGGTAATGCATATTTTTACAAGATTCGTGTTTTCTTCTGTCAGTTTTTAGTGTGCTTTTGTGTGCTTTTCCTAGTCATTAATTCGATAAGAATGGAAAAGACTTTAAAGGCTTAAAGAAAATACTGTAGGTGTCGGGCTTATGTTATTCCAATATCTCAAAATAATAATTTTCTAATAAAAATAGCTAGGATCGTTTTAAGGAAATAAAAAAAAAAACCTAATATCCATTAGACGATGTTTAGAAAACGTCTGAAGTAGCCTTATGGAATCCTTCGAAACAAATGGCGCTTTGAAAAAAATGATTTACCTAAATTTGTACAAGTTTTTGTCAATCTCTTACGATTTCTTCTTTATTCAAAGCTATACAAAATTAATTTATTATGAAGAGAATTTCTTAGACTATTCAAGTGTACATTTCATTTTGGTTGCCAATATATCAAACAAGTGGTGTTTTAATCAAAACCATGGACATCCCTACAGAGATGCAGAAATGCATACGGAAACAGTGAATTTCAAAAGGTGTACTTGAAATCACCATATCGACTTTTGGGTGGAACACAGTACTTCCTCTGTCTGCTAAAACCGCGAGAAAATAAAATCTAGTTACAGTTTTATTAACAACTATTAGAAGTTATGTTTAACTTAGCCAAACTAGATCGCCATGTGAAACCATTTTCTTTTCTTTTTACTATTCTAGTTAGTGTTCCAATTTGAAAAATAAAACAATTGCGTGTTTTCACACAAGTGAAGTCTATTTCATATGCTAAAGATGGAAAATCAATATTTTCCGCTCTATATCCCCTGTTAAGACGTCATTGTTTCGGCACACTTGTGTCGCAAACAGAGACTAATGCAGTCGGTAAACATTGAACATTACACGTGACACACCATCCGTGTAGCGACAAAAACAGCTGATAACTGCCAGGTTATTGAACCTGGTGGCGTGGTAATCGCTTGTACCGAAAAAGTTGAGTGCCGGTGCAACAAAATGGCTTCACCGTTACGCAAATAACACAATGCTCTAAACAAGAGAACATGAATGCAACCTCAATGCGCATCACAGTTTGAAACGTATCGAATTTAACTGGATAAGTTTTGCAGAACTTCCAGAAAAATTTTATCGAGTTTTAACTACGTATTATTATTACTATTATTACTATCATTACAATTACTATTATTATTACACCTATTATTACAACTATTACCACTATTACTACAATTACTACAATTACTACAATTACTACAATTACTACAATTACTACAATTACTACAATTACTACAATTACTACAATTACTATTATTACTACTATTGCTATTATTATTATTATTATTATTATTATTATTATTATTATTATTATTATTATTATTATTATTATTAATTATTGTCATTTTGTTGTTTAACGATACTGTCAATTTCCAGGATCATATCAGAGTCGCCGGTGCGCCGGATTTCATCCCGCAGGAGTTCTTTTACATGACAGTGGATCTAAATCTCTTCAAAATAAATGAATTTTGTATTGCTTTGAACAAAGGAGAAATCGTAAGAGATATGCACCAACTACGTATATTGAAATAGTCTAAATATGTTTTTTAAACCAGCACCTCTGCAAAGCAACAAAATTAGACCAAATTAAATAAACATACATAGACAAAACCAACACAATATCACAGTAATTTATTTTAGAGAATATTAACCAAAAAAGGCAAAATAAGAACAGTGGTGTCTCTTGGCGTGACTTATTCACGGAATCCCTGAAATCTGCAAGTGTAGGAGAAAAAGAATGGAATAACTAACGGGGTTTAATATAAAATCTGTAAAGAGTCTGTCAGCAGGGAACAGCATTTCAAGAGAAATGGAATCCGAAGAAACCCGTTCTATGTTAGAAGCAGATGATTTGGTCCAAATTGAGTCTTTTTCTTCTACAGGTTCCAACACAAATGGTTTAAGATGTGTTTCACTGGTTGTTAATGAGACAATGCAGGAGACCTCGTTCTTGTGCAGTTTTTGATTAAGAAGAATCAGAGATTCTTTGCTGCAGTAATTTTGAATTCTGGGAACTCATGAAATAAAGTGCTTGAGAAAAAATCTGGAAAAGCAATTCTTCCTTGTGTTTCCAGGCAACTAGGATGTGTGCAACTTGCAGAAGAATCAGCTTATAAGGAAACTCCAACCATGGAAGATTTATTTTCAGAAATATTACAATCACTTCTTTTAAGACAAATCATAGGCAGTCCTAAGAAATAACCATACTGATAAATAAGTATTATAGAAACAATTTTTGCGTAAAATTATTTTCGTGTGTGATGAAGCTTTAAAGAAAAGAAAATGCACCATTTAGTACTCAATTTCTTTAATTTCTTAACGCAACTGTCGTTCCAAAGCAAATAGCTACAGAATTAAACAATACATTTCTAGCGACCGAAATAAACACAGGAATGTTGTTTTTCATTTTTCATTTTTCTTGTTTTTCCATTATATTTTTTGGTGGCCGAAGTTAGCCTATTTTCTAGGATTCTTACGCCACATTTCAACCTTTTATATAATAAACAATAATATACATAGCAATTATTTTCTGCATGATAAAGCTACAACAGACATCAGAGAATCTTCCCAAATTTAATTAGGAATTTTACTTAACATCTTCATACCAAAACTGGCATAAACGTTTAAAAAATGGCCGGAGTTAGTACGTTCTAGGGTATATGTTATTATTTTCTCTACTACGTATAGTAAGTAGAGGAAGTATTGTATTCCACCTAAATATTCGATGTCGAGATTTCACAGGAAATATATGTTTTGAGGTCCCCTAAATAAAAAAACAGTTTTAGAAAAAGGTCCTCGCGCGCGCGCGTGTGTGTGTGCCTGTCTTTCTGTCTGTGTCTGTGTCTGGCAGTCTGTGGGCAGCGTAACTCAAAAGCGAAAAGTCGGTTAAAAACCGAAGTTGGTATTTAAGTTTGTCTTTCGAGGATGCGACACGAAGATTTTAAAGAAAATTCCTCCATCCTAAACTACCGTTTATATGGAAAAGTTTTCGAAGATTTTGATTTTCTCGAAATGGCTCTAACGATTTTGATTAAAATGCCATATGTTTAAGATATTTTTATGACAAATGAAATGCATATTTTGAATTTTCTGGCTATAGTCTGTAGTCCTGGTTACTCTTGATGACTTTAGAATAACTCGTAAACCGTAAGAGATAGACCAAATTTTACTCTAGAAAAAATGCAGATCACGTTAAAATACACAATTTATGTCCAAATGAATATTTTTTATGATCCATTTCGAAGATATTCCTTGTTATTTGTGTGATTTTTGGTACACTTAAACCTTCGTAAAGGGAAGATCCTATTCATTTTTTATATCTTAACCTGCAAAGAGAACGGAATCTCAAAGATTTAAAAGATTTTGACTATCGCTTAAAAAGCATATTGTATTCTCATATTCCCCTTGCACCTACAAGGAAAGAAGCAATAAGATAATTTCTGCAAATGTTTATCTCAACTAACATGAAGAAGATAAAGGAATAAGAGTTTGTAGGAATGGTTAGTACAGAATAGGAATAGAGAAAGTCATATGAGTGCAACATATCAGATTTTTTAACACTTCCTGAAAAAATAAACAGTAACAAAAATGTCTACTGCTTATAAAGGGTACTTTGGATTGTCTTGAAAGTCATCTTGACACAGCTTTAAAGATAGGCACTAACTTAAATACCAAGTTTGGTATTTTCTTTTGCTTAGCTTTTGAGTCATACTGTTATCAGGTACAGGCTTACAGGCTCACACGCAGACACGCATGCAGGCACGAACTTTTTGTTTGTGGGGGAGGGTTTAGAGGACGTCAACACATTAATATCTGGCACTATATATGGATTTTTTTGCATAGAATGAAATGCTTCATCCAAATTGAAATTGAGTATTTATGGACGCTCTTTAACTTCCATGGTTCTCAGCGTCCCATTTTCTGGTGGATGTGAAAGACCGCTTAATTTTGCTCAAAGGTCTCTTTGTCAGACATGAAATTCTTTTACGTGCCGTAAGTTACCGACTTTTTACTTTTCTTAAAGCAAGAACCCGTGCTAAGGATTTTTAAGCTCTCCGCCGGGTTTGAACCCGCGACCCTGGGAACCAGAGACTAGCATATTACCCCTAGACAACGGAGAACGACATAATTCATCTACATATCGTAAATGCTAGAGAAAGTAAAAATAAACAGTCAAAAAATATAAGGTACAAAAGAAACGACACACAAAGAATTGGCATTTTGGGAAGCTTAGATATTTTCTCCTACTTACAGGATCTTTTAGATTTACTGTAAATGTCAACATAATGTAATATATGTACATATAATTGTAAATTAATATCCACAATGTATTACTATGTATGGTCGTGATAAGACCGTGCTGTCAAAACGAACTTAAATAAATATTTACAAAAAAAAATGGATCTTTTAGATAAAACAATGTATTGCGGTTTGTAAGCGCCTGAAAAAGCTGGTTGTGATGCGTCTAATAAATTGTGCTAGAACCTTCCTGTCATTTCTGGTTCACAGATGGTTATTCTGGATCATAAAATACCATTGTTCCCTGTGCATATCTTATCTGAAATAACGCCATTAATCCTTTGGCCAAAAAGCAGCAAACAAAACCGATTTCAGTAAAACTGGGATACCACTTCCTTGGGGCGGACTTGTGACTGAAATAACAGTGATTGTGCATTTTTCGTGATCTATACAAATAACATGCTCACTCCCGCGTAATTACAAGCTCATTCGTAAGTCCAGGGATCGAGACCTGAGGCCACAAGTTAAACATGTGATCTCTGCAACACGTATGCCCCTTGGCACTTGCTTTCCTTCATTGTCCTATGAGGAGTGGGTCTGTTGTGTGAATGAGAGAGAGACGCGGACACGCGTGTATGTGTGTGCGCGCGCGCGTGTGTCTTTTTCCTTAACTGGATTAGGTCTTTAGACCTGTTCCGAAGCTAATCAAACTGCTCTCTCCCCCTCATTCAGGATCATCCGATGTCTCTTTGTCCTAATGGTTTGTAAACTAATGCTTGCCGTGGCAATCTAGAAGGGTCCATCCTCTTAACTTGATCGTTCCACCCATTGATATTAATATGCTTTGATATTTTGTTCCCTTTCTGCCGTCCTATCAATTCCTGTTATATTTAAAGGTAGATACCTGCTGAATTATTTGTCCTCTTGTTACGATCTTTACTCGAAATTGTTCTTTCCCTATAATACCCATATTATATTCTTTTAGTATCTCATTCAATTTCTGCATACCTTCCTCATGTGCGTATAAGTACATATCAATACCAAATTTCACAGGTACTCAATTCCAACAACTTTTAAGAATGTAACTTGAAGATAAGTTTAATAGTTGCTCACTGCTGAGGTGTGGGGGTAGTGTGTCTGCCTGTCGTTCAAGGGGTCCCGAGTTCAACTGTCGGTTAGGGCGAGTTGCCTGGATAAGGTTTTTTTCTTGGGTTTTCCCTTTATCCTGAAAGATAGATGTCAGTAACTCTAAGCTCTACGAACCTCAGACTCATTTGAACCTAATTTCACCCATTTCATTGATCGTCTGATGTGCCCTAATCAAGAACACCAAACTTTTAAGAAGATCAAACATAGTAGTAATACTAGTACAAATGGAAGAGTAACACTAATTGTCACTGGTTAATTGTTGGAAAGATATAAACCCGCCGATATGACCTTATATGCTAAAGGCGGTATTAAAAGGAAGATATGCTTATTTCCTTAAGGTCCAGAGGTCCCTCTACTCCCCGACAGGCGTCTGACCCTAGGCTGGTTTGTAAGTCCTAGGGGGTGAAATTCCTACATAAGGTGAGGGTAATCAGGGAAAGAAAGAAGAGATTCCGTTCTCTTTGCACGGTTAAGATAGTAAAAATGAATAACGATGTCCCATTTGACTAAAGTTTAAACATTTCAAAACTCACAAGTAACAAGGAATATCTCCGAAGTGGTTCACTACACAAAAAAAAAAAAAAAAAAAAAAATTAATAATAATAATAATAATAATAATAATAATAATAATAACAATAATAATAACAATAATAATAACAATAATAATAACAATAATAATAACAATAATAATAACAATAATAATAACAATAACAATAACAATAACAATAACAATAACAATAACAATAACAATAACAATAACAATAACAATAACAATAATAATAATAATAATAATAATAATAATAATAATAATAATAATAATAATAATAATAATAATAATAATAATAATAATAATAATAATAATAATAATAATAATAATAATAATAATAATAATAATAATAATTTGGACATAAATTGTGTGTTTTAACGAGATCTACATGTTTTGTACAGTAAGACTTGGTCTATTTCTTAAGGTTTACGAGTTATGCAAAAGTCAGCAAGAGTGAATGGGACTATATGGACTATAGCCAGAAAATTCAAAGTATACATTTCAATTGTTATAAAAATATCTAAACATATGGCATTATAATGAAAATCGTTAGTCATTTTCGAGAAAATAAAAATTTTCTATGTAATGGTTAGTTTGGGGTGGAGATATTTTCTTTAAAATATTCGTGTCGCACTCTTAAAAGATATTTATCTTAGATACCAACTTTGGTTCTTAACCGACTTTTCGTTTTTGAGTTATGCTGTTCACAGAGACATACATGCAGATACAAACACATGAGGGCCTTTTTCTAAAAATGTTTTTTTTTTTTTTTTTTTATTCAGGGGGCCTCAAAACATATATTTCCGGTGAAATCTCGACATCGAAATTTTGGGTCGAATACAGTACTTCCCCTACGCACTATACGTAGTAAAGAAAGTAAAAAAGTGACAACCGTTTCCTTGCTACAACATTTATAAGGTGTGGACCATTAAGGACACCGGTTTTTAATTACGTGCTATTGTTTTATTGTTGCCATGATGCATTTTGTTTACGTCTTTTGTAATTTGTTTTTCTTGCAGTTAACATGGAACCCTTTAGAACGGAACAACGGATATTCATTGTGAAAACACGTTAAAAATCCGGTGAACGTGACGCAGAAACTGTTCGGCTCTCAATCATCATAATGCACCTAATGAGCCAACAGTTCGTAGACTGACATAATTTGGGACAGCAGTTCGATTGCTGACTTCAAAATGCTCTGTTCGTGTTGGTCTAATCATTAGACTCTAATGAGAACATCGGAATTGTGCACGATAGTGTTCCGTGGGTGCACAAAAATCAATTCAACGTTCACTACAGTTGGGCATTGCGAAAAACTCCCTCCACAGTACTCTCAGAAAGCATCTTCATATACATGCCCACAAAATTCAGTTAACTCCACATGTGAAACCAACGGACTATATGCAATGGAGACGGTTTGTTGAATGGATTTTGGGGAGGCAATATGCAAAGGAAGTGATCGCTCACGAAGCACAGTTTGATTTAAACGGTTCTGGGAGACAGAAAATCCCTCCATAACCCATTCAAAGGTGGTGTATCCGGAAAAAGTAAAGGCGTGCTGTGGACTTTGGGCTGGCGGGGTCATCGGGCCTTAGAGAGGTACTTTTAGATGTGGGGAATGACTTTGCTAGGATCTGTGCGACTGACGTCATGCAAATTGATAGTGCGGTAATGTCCCTGTTTGCTTCCTTGAAGTAAACAAGACACCACTGATAATGCGAACGAGTAATGTGCTTAATCACTTTCTGTTCCTGAAGTTTACTGCACGGAAGTGGGAGAGATAGTAACCTGACACCCCTATAGTTTTATAAATACAAACATGAGTACAACTCAAACCACTGCGCAATTATCGGCCATCCGCCCCGTCTAAAAATAGTCAGTAATGCAGCGCGAATGATCCGCTGATGTATGACACATTGCTGTCCTGAAGGCATGATTGAATCTGAACAAAGTGTACATACACTGTCTTGCCGTGCGTGAACAACTCCGCAGTTTCACGTCCTTTCCGATACGCCTCATGGGTTTGTCACCCAGTACTTTGTTCAAGATGAGAATGGAAATGCCATGGCAGTGAATGCACAACGCTAACGGAATATGGTTGAAACATGTTTATGGCCTTACCTTAATGATGTGAATACTGAAATTCAACAGGATGGCACTGCCACCTACACTTCATAGGACACGACAGCCCTGCTGAAGAATAAAATTCCAGCCCGAGTTCATTCAAGCAGCGGCAATCAGAGCTGGCCAGCAAGATTATGTAACCTAATGTGACGCTGTGACTTTTCCCTTGCAGGCATTTAATTTTATAAAAATAATCCCTGAACAATACCACAACTGAACGAAGAGACTCAAAATGTGATCACTAGGGCCCGGATTTTTAGGTTCTTAAAATTGAATTTTTTGTTATTTTTGTATCTTAAAAAAGTTTTTTTTAGTTCTTTAACCTCCTGAAATAGTTTATATTATTATTGTTTATTAATTTTATTAATTGCTCTCTTTTTATGGCAATATTGCTGATATGTCCTGTAGATCCTTTGTGCAGCTCAAAATGCGATTTTTGGCCAGAGGGCACCTGGAAAATACGTAAGTAAAATTATAGTTTATACGCTATGTGCATTATAACAGGTGCTTAATCCTTACCTGCATTCCAGCATTCGAGAACAGGTCGTACAAGTTCTCCTACACGGTACGTTTATCTGCACAGCACCTAGTCGCTTAATGTGACTTTATCTGTGCAGTATAGGTGTTCATATCTGTTCAAGCTTTTGTGTCTGTGGGCATGGTTTCTTTCGCTTTTGGCAGATTTGGCAAAATATTACTTTGCCATCTGTGGTGAAGTTCGGATCGTTACCTATCCACTGACGAATCAACCACCTTCGAGATGAACTGACTTTAGGCATGACACTGGCTTCTTAAATTACCTGCCTAATCTAAGGACAATTGACTTCTAACGATGTAGTAATTTTATTGTGTGCATTAACATAACACGATAGTCGACTGAACACAACGGATACTGTTTTTAAACTGATTGGTTTGAGTTTATGGCGGGTTCTCATAATGACCCCTTTCCCCTTGACAACAATCTCCGCATTCCTTGCTTGCAACAATACAGAGCTTGGTCCCACACAGTTAAATACAAGTCAGTTACCTCTTGCATTGTTGTCATTACTCCTATAAGCATACATAAGCGAAAAGACGTAGCAAAGATGTAACAGTCAAAGTCCATTCATAATTTCATAAAAATTTCATTTTCCCATTTTAAAATAAAGTTTGTTGTTTTCATTTTAAAATAAATAGGAGATTTAGCCTCTTTTAGGTTTTAAAGTCTCATTTAGCCATTTTTAGGTTTTATAAGATTCAAACATTTGGCTTCGATGATCATGAAACAGATAATTAAATTAAACCACTGCAGTTAACTATCAAGGAATAAAATAGTTAAAAAGCTAAGAATCCGGACCCTAGTGATCACGAAATCGGGCAACAGATCTCTGTGAAGGAGGTAACAAATTTAATAGAGTTGCAAATTGCAGCGCTAGTCGTTGGGGACGTATGCGAGATGCAATGTTTTCATGTGTAATGGCAACATGTATCCTTTATATTGATCTTGAAATCTGTTACGTTTTATAAAAGTAAGGTACTTTATTCAATAGTTAACCGGACTTTCCAATTGGCCACCATTTATACCAGCTGTTTTAAATAAAAGTGTGATATTGCCACAGGAGTTGGAATTGGTCAAAACTAGAATAAATGTTCTCGGAAACAAATATCTGTTCAAATATGGGTCATTTTACTTGTCCTGAGTACACCTAGGAACACATTACTGTCACAAACAGTTAATGGAACAATTGTCAGGTAAACTTCCTTAAACACCAAACAGCAGTTGTGATGATTTGTACCATTCTGTCCTCTGGTAACATCTGCACGTTACTACAGGAGATGCTTCATATGGTTACCATGCATTCTTAAACACCTCTTCTCAAAGAATCCAGAACTGTTTCGATAATACCTGGATGCTCTCGGATTGGACACATACATTGGTCACATACTCTTGTAACGTACGCACATCGTCGATGGGTTTGGCATACATCAATGCTTTTAACTGTCCTCATAGCCAAAACTCCAATTGATTGAGGTCCGGAAAATGGGAAGGCCGTGCTGTTGGACCTCTTTGACCAATCCATCCGTTGGATGAAGTCCATTGTCTGGTGTAAATACGGTAGAACCCCGCTAATCCGAATTAACTGGGGTGTGGTCTGTACGGAATCGGAAATTTTCGGATTATCCACAAAAAGAAAAACATGTAGAGGTATGAATTCATCTATACGATTAGCACCTACAAGAGTGAGTGAGTGAGTAGTGGGGTTTACGGGCCCGTCGACAACTAGGTCATTAGGGCCCGAAGTCCAAAATAAAATAAAGAAATAAAACCTCACCCCTTTAAAGCTAAAAAGTGAAAGTTGAAGTACCTAAAAATGAACATTAAAATTACTAAAAAGAGAGCTAAAACAGCTAAAAAAGGAAAATTAAAAACCGATAAAAACTTACATTACGAAAAATATAAAACTGGTTACTGTTAAAAAGGGTAAAAACACGAGTAAAACATCCTAAAAGTATATTTCCACCAAGATAAAAGAAACCTTACACTTGCTTACCAAAATCGATATGCGCAACAAACCGCAGTAGTGTATTTACAGCTACTGGATCGTTGCCTAACACGGTGCACAGTGTAAGACCCAGGCCAAAGGATTGGCGCTCACGAGCAGCACCTACAAGATAAGGTTGAGTAGCGATTTGAGGAAGTGACAATGTTGCCATTACCACGCACAACATAGTGACAATGTGTTCAACATAACGACAACGTATTCTTCTTACCTGAAGACATAGTCGATAACATAAGTAAAAATTACTGCTTCATAAACATGTGATAGTTACCAGTACGGTAGGTACCTAAGTAAATTTGAAAATGTTACTTAACAGTGACTAAATGCATTGTGTACAAGCACATTGCCTATAGCAAAGTTCAGCAAGACATTTTTGTGCAATAAGCATTTCGTTCCGATGTGTGTAGTTTCAATAATGAGCTTGTCAGTTCTATAAAGTAAATACTTTGTCTATACTACAAAAAAGCTTTTTATTGTTATTTTATCCGGAATTTCGAGGTTCGGATTATCGGGGTTCTACTGTACTCAACACAGTAAAATGCCTCATGTTTTCAGACATGTTAATAGGAACATTTATTCTAGGTTAGCCCAATCCCAGCTCCTGTTACAATATCACACTATTTTTATTCTGTTTATAATACTTATGTATTCAATATTTGCTGTTACTGTTTTCCCTTTATGTATGATTTTCTACATTCTAAGGAGCTTCTCTCGTTAGTTGTTACAGTTTATTTTCAGTATGATTTATTTTCCCTGAATAGCCATTGCTCTCTGTTCTGCCGCGCATTCTCAACACGGTTGGATATATTTTGGCTCAAGCTCCCGGGCCGGTTCTACCAGCAGATAATAATGAGCGGCTCAGCGTTGGCAGCCCTTTAATTAAATGATGCGCTGCATTTCGTGCTAGACCGCGCGCAATAACGACACATGGGCGCGTCCTTGCGCGGTCCATATGGCAAGGGCGCGTCGCAAATCATGGCTTTTGGGCGTCACGTAAATGACAGTGTTTTGAAATTAAAATATATCTACCCACAGGTCATACTCGCACATTTCACAAACAATGGACTGATGAATGAAAAGTTTGTAACATTCCATAACAACCTGCCAACTCGTGATGACGTGCAAAACACATATTCAAATTCAGAGCGTTAGGTGCTGTCATAAAACGGCGGGTTACTGCAGATATGTCATTTGGTACATTTCTAGAGATGGGGTTCTCAACCTTTCCAGCGACATACAATTATTACATTCAACGCAGGATATTAGATGAAAGTTTTACAAGGGAAATGCATAAATATGTGGTCAAATAACGCATTTCTCTATTTTTAACAAGATTAGTGATGTTATCCAGTTATTTCTTGTACTCAGGGTTACCAACATTTAAAAGTAAAATTATCGTAACAGCTACTCAAAATTATAGATTTGGGTTCAAAATTATCGTACATCATAAACCACGTGCTACAACAATAAAAATATCAGCCAACACTTATGAAAATGTAATAGTATTGATGTTTATGGTTTCCACTTACAAGATTGATGACCTCAGCCAGTATAAAAACTTTAGTATTTATGTTTCTCGGACTATTCATCTGAAAGTTCATCTTCCTCAACTGTTGCAGCATTATACAAATTTGTTGTTGAGATAAACTTTAACATTTTCTTGGTGACTTGCAGATTTTCGAACCCCCCACATTTTGTCATAAGCTGAGACGGCTAAATAAGTTCATTTACCGCATCTAGTGCCAATCTGTTTCTAACTTTGGTTTTTATTAAATCCAGTTTAGGAAAAAAAAAAAAAAAAAAAAAAAAAAAAAAACTCATTCACAAGAAGCGCTTCTGTGGGGCAACGAAATCCCTTATAATGCAAACTGTATCAGTTCTTAGAAATCAGTATTTCCACCAAGGTCACATGTTTAACAGCACTACAGAAACTGTCAGGTTCAGGCATGTTCTTTATTTCACACAGAATATCACATATTCGGAGTTTTCTCTATTAATCATCAATTTTCTGAACAGCGCTTTCTTCGTTGAGATTACCAGATCTGGGCACACTGGCAATAAGAGGACAAAGGGTAAGAGCCTTAGTATGGTTGGAAACCATAGATGCCTTAGTTAGACGGCTGGAGATAGGCCATGAGGGCAAAAGTGGTGCCGCTATTTGTAATTAGTTTTATTTCGCTGGTGTGACAAACCAGTGAAAATGATATTTCGCCGGTATCGAAGTATCATACATTAAAATTATCGTAAACCCCCATAATTATCGTACGGGTTGGCAATCATGTGTACATACATTAAAATTATCGTATGCCCCCATAATTATCGTACGAGTTGGCAACCCTGCTTGTACTGTTTCGGCACTAAACCAGCTCTCGCCCAAGTCTCAAACAGTTCGAACCAGAGATTCTACATGATAAGTGTATCAAATATGTCCAATACAATTATTGTCAATAAAGAACCGTTTCGCCGAAAAAAGAATAATTTGTGTCAAATATTCGGAGCCATTTAGCTTTCTGAGCAATAGATACAAATGGTATATTGTAAGATTTGAAGCTTTCACGGCGAACGTTAGTGATCAGAGCTTCCTGAAGATGGCCATGGAGTGTATAATGGCCGAAAGCTCGACCTTCTTAAATTTAACACGGCTGATCACCCGTGAAGCTCTGATCACAAATGGTATATTATTTCATAACTAAAGGCCGGAGGAATGTGCGCTCGCATACGATACAGGTTAGCTGGACGCAGAGTATGAATGACGTCAGAAGCACAGCACGGCAACTGTTGCTACTGTAACTGCAAAGGCTCTGATGTCGCATGACCTATCTGAAAATCTTCAGTTCGTATCCAAAATTTTTGCATTGTTGCCCAGAGCTATTAAACAGTTACAAAAATCGAGTTTGGAAATGTCCAAGAGCATGATCATAATAGAAGACTTAGCTAATTCAGTTAACAGAATACATCTTGTGCCAGGTATCGAAAACGTGAAAGCTAAACTGCAGAAAGTTCTAAACAAAAATATTGATTATCAAGCTATGTGTGAATTCTGAAAATGAGTAAGAAGGAAAACACGCCAGACGACAGAATGGAATTCTTTACATTTGCAACTCTGACATCGTGCGACGTAGAAATAAGTTTTTCGCTGTCTAAAAACTGCTTCAGTGATAGGCGTCGAAATTTTACATTTAATAATTTACGAACGTACATTGTAAGCCAGTGTAATGCACTCTGTGACAATATTATAGCAGTATGTATAAGCATTTAGGCGCAATTCCAGAATGCAGTTTATGATGCTTGTAGGTTGTGCTGCATTGAGGCGGTTTTCATGGTCAGGCTGTACCTACCTGCAGTTGTTTACATGCGCGAGCGATAGCAGTGAAGTTCATGTGCAGTATAACTATGGAAAAACGCACACGCCTTCGGTCTTTATTCATTACTGTCACGTAAACTGTGTGGACAATGCTGTAATGTTTTATTATCTTAATTTGCCTGGATTTAGTCACAATTAAATGTTAAAATGTTGTAAAGTTTGATTTCTAAGCAAGAAATGGCAACGCTACGTCGCGTATGATGGCTGAACGACTGACACATTTGGATTGAGGGGAACTTAGGGGAGTATGGCTTGGCGTTACTAAAAAGAAGGAAAAGGCAAGCGACAACTTCATGCGCCAGGTAGAAGCATTGGTGGATAAGGTGGCAGCTTTAGCTGTTATTTATGACAAAGAGATCATTAGTTTTATGCACACGCCTGTCGGTCACAACACAGCCCGCTGGCACCTCCGAAGACTAACTCCATCACCTAAGCGTTGCCATTTACATCACCGAAAAAAAATGGACATTTTTATAAAACGATTACATCTATCGAAATGAAACTCAGTATTTTATATTTCTTACATCTGCATCTATTAGCCACGTTATTCTGGCTGAAGCAGTACCTTCTACTCTGTAAACTTTAAGATTGAGTGAATGAATACATGAACTAGTTCGATAAATATATTAATACTGGTACTCCAGTACTCACACCTAGAATGAGTACTAACATTGGAAACGTAACTAGTTTCTAACCCACGCTGTTTGTGCCAGTACAAAAATACCATCCTTTTAGAACACGTCTACAGGATTTGAAAATTGCTTGGTTGAGAAAGTGCGAAACAAACCAGGTATTTGAAGGTCTAATTTATCCAGAAACTCTATGGCATAAAACCAAAAATCACGTTAATTTGTTGCGTTTTTATTTTTATTGTGTCTGGATATTTTAATTTTTTTTAGTCAAGAACACCTAAAGAGATTGTAATAAAACCTAATACATACTGCAGTAGAAATCGCCATGAAGCCATAGAATTTGAACTAAAATGTACATATTGTGTTGGAATATACTTGCATGCAGTGTATCTGCACTTATATGAGATTCTGTTCAGTGACAAATGTTTTCAAATGGTATCTCAGTTGAATTCAGTAGTAGTACAGTATGACAAGAAATCAACGAATTAGATGGTAGAGGGTGGAAACGTGTAGATCTATGTGGTGTTGACCTTTGCGTACTAGCTCTACTACAGTCAGCAGATCCACTAATGACATTGCTTGATGCGTATTACATAAACCATTGTTGCGACAGTGCCACGCGCGAATCAGAGGTCACGCAACGAAAGCTTGTCAACGAAGTCTGCACGAAACTTTGGTACTACCCGGATAAAGTTACCTTGTTCTATTGAAGGCCAAGTGCCATTTGTACCTACCGCTCCTACTGTCTAGTTCCGCTCTAACTCATTCGCTGCGATATGCACACTTCGAGACGTTAGATACTGGAGTCCGTAATAGGAACCAGGGTTGCCAACATTTGGAAGAAAAATTATCGTACCGGCCACTCAAAATTATAGATTTGGAGTCAAAATTATCGTACATCATAAACCAAATGCTACAACAATACAAATATCAGTATAACACTTACGAGAATGTAATAGTATTGATATTTATGGTACCCACTTACAAGATTGATGACCTCAACCAGTGTTACAACTTTGGTACTTATATTTCTCGCCCTATTCATCTGAAAGTTCATCATATTCCTCAATCGTTGCAGCATTATACAAATTTGTTGTTGAGATAAACTTTAACATTTCTCGTGGGGCAACGAGATCAATGCAAACTCCGCCAGTTCTTTGAAATCAGTATTTCCACCAAGGTGACGTGTTTAACAGCACTCCAGAAACTGCCAGGTTCAGGCATGTTTTTTATTTCACACGGAATATCAGTTACTCTGAGTTTTCTCTATTGATCATCAATTTTCTGAATAGTGCCTACTTCATTGAGATTACCAGATCTAGGTACACGGGCAATAAGAGGATAAAGGGTAGAAGGATTAGTAGGTTGCCTTAGAGGGGTGGAGACAGGCTTAGAGGGCAAAAGTGCTGTCGATATTGGTAATTAGTTTCATTTCGCTGGTGTGACAAACCAGTGAAAATGATATTTCGCCGGTATCGAAATTATCGTACACCCCCATAATTATCGTACGGGTTGGCAACCATATGTACAAACATTAAAATTATCGTATGCCCCCATAATTATCGTACGAGTTGGCAACCCTGATAGGAACACTGTCGCCCTGCAACAGGCATAACGGTACGTTTACGTACATAGTCTTCTGCGCATCCTCTAGTTTGGCAAGTTTTCGTGCATCAGCTTTATTGTGCAATGAAAAATAAAAAATCACGAAAATCAAGAAAATGCGACTATCTACAAGTACAGTTCGAATTTTTGTACAGCTATCGTGAAATGAGGTGATCGCAAGTTCACTTTCACATGGACAGAGCGTGACGTCATTGTGCGGAACCCACTGCCTGCAGTGCATGTTATCTGTCAGATGTATTCACTACTTCCACACAGTAAAATGTCTGCAGTGCGAAAATCGAAATATTCACGTATTGCTGAATTTGTACAAGAATTTGGGAGTGAATATTTTACTGTAAATTGTGAGAACGTTGAATGTAAATTATATAAAAACTTTATTTACAACGTTCCTAAGTCGACTTTACCTTGTCTCCTCTGTGTTGTGATCATGTGACAGACCGACTTTTCCCACTTCCTATAGTCCAAACCACGCAACTTTTTGTTTCCTGTAAGAAGGTTCGGTCCTTAGTCTTAAGAAACCAAGAATTTAGCCGTCCTAGTCCACGACTGATAATTTGTTAAACTGGCCGAACAATATAGAAAGAACATAAGATATGTCCAAAGTAGAGTATTATCTGAAGCATCAAAACAGTTGCCTTTGTACAAATTGAGGCGATATTTTTAGAAGAAGCCTCCTAAAATAGTTAAAATTTGTGTTCATAGTGGTGGCAGAAAAAGCCCCCTAGAATTGTGAATCATTGTCCTAGTGGGCAATGATAGAGATCTTCAATTGTCTTGGTTTGTTCTTGTTCATGTATTGTTGGGATTGGCGTCATGTGGAAATCGCAAAGTCCGCGAATAATTTTAAAAGTTACCGACATATAGTGTTTATTGGAAGAACATTGTGTTTTAAAAGTCAACAGGAGTAAAAACGCAGAGAACTGATATATAATTAGTGAGGCTGCATCAAAAGATAGAAGAAGATTACGAACTCGCAAAATTACGTAGTCCGTGTTCGGGTTGTGTGAACCCCGGAGGGCTTGTGATAAAGGACGCCAATCCAGTATATTTGTATTATTGTTTGTGACGTGAAGGAACAATAAATAAGTATACTAAAAACATAAAAAGGAAATTTAATCATCGTTGTAAGACGTAGACCCGTACCACCCCCTGAGGTACATCGAGAACTTCGATGAAAAGCTTCAAGAGTCTCATCGCTTCATTCACCGGTAAATTCTTCTGATCTTATTTGTTCCCGTCTATTTCCCCACTATCGCATATCTATTGCTGAAATAGGAAGTACGAATTACCGTTCCAAATGGCGCACCAACGTGTGGCTATCAAACCTAGGAGGAACGAATTACCGTTCCAAAATCAAGGGTCACAAACCGTTATTCTTTGCCGATTTAGACTTCGCAGCATTCGCCAGACGTGCAAAACAAATTTTGTCAAATAAAAGTATTGCATTCACGAAATGACTGCATTAAGTGGCTCTTAACACGCAGTCACGAGAAAGCTATCTGAGATTTTCCTGAAAAGTATGTCATTGTCTTCAGAATAAGATAGTGATTTTAGTGGTGAGAAGAAATGTAATTTATTAGATGGCCCTAATGGTTTTCAATGTTCAAAGGTCAAAATACCAATTGTTTAAGACACTTTCTCATTGTCCTGTAACTTTCAAACACATTTGCGATTTCTTCATAGGTCATTTACACTGTTAAGTCAGATTCAATAGCATCTCCTTCTCCTCCTCCTCCTTCTCCTCTTTCTCTCTCTTTCTTAATTTGTGATTAAGCTTATATAATTATTTATGCACTTTGGAGCAGAAAATTATCTTTCTGTTGACCAACTGAAAGCATGAGTTTTCAAATGTATGTTAGAACTATGTTCAGGTTTGTGTAAAGGCTTTTTAGGTTGTTACCTTTTATTATATTATACAGCTGTGGAAAATAGTATGGCATTTTTATTCTTTACATCATAGCTTTTAAAGTGTAAGCATTTAAGTACAAATGGGGATTCTTCAAGATCTGAAATGTATGCTAGTTGAAGTCTGGATGACGGTTCTTGGAATTCAGGTGGATTAAGCTTCTCAGATTTGACAGAAAACTAAATGATTCACTGAATCCTTGCAGGAAGAAACTGTCTTCTATAGTTCTTCAATCAATTTATTCAAAATTAAAATATATCATCTGATTCATGAGCTTGTTCAATGTGTGAATCAGGTTGAGCAAAAAATCTATTGCTTTTTTCTTTTCCTGTTCTTTACTTTTTCAGTTTCGGTAATATTAAACAGAGATTCAAATGTTTTCTGAACTAGAATCTTGAAAAGTCTTGTTCCATTTTTGCTTCTTCAATGAAACCCAGTAAAGAACTGTACAAATGCATATCAGTGATATGTCCGTCACGGCTGTTTGTAACTACTTACGTCTTTAAATATTTCAAGAATGGAATCCCAAACTACAGTGATAAAATATATTTAAGACTACACGTCTTTTTCATTGAGCCTCTAGCTTCAGATTTCACCAAACACGTCTCACTTTCATTCCCTCTGATTGACAACAAAGCCCTGAGATTGCTTCGCCATCTTTGTCCAAGCTGCTTAGAGCGATTTGACACTCAAATTCTTTACTGAAAAATACTAATGTTTAAATGATTCCATCCATGACTAGCAGTACTGAAAAGAAACATAAAATTTCTTGCAAAATGTCAAAAAAGAAAAGAAGTTGTTTGGTTACAGTATCTTGCTGTACTTGAACCCACCAAATTTAGAGTATGCGCTGAAGAAGGGATGTAGCAGGCGTAAGGAGAAACAACTGTGATTCTACATTGCAAACCGGAATAAATACCTGATATATTTTATGCATTGTGCTAACTCTGTTTCTCTGCGGTTATTTATATCCAATCCTTAAGCGGATTACTGCATCTGCCAGGTCTTGTCCACCACGTCCTATATTGGGTGCAAATTCAACAAGCTAACCCCTCCTTCTTGACATAATCAATACACAACTTACCTGGATACTGTATGCAATATCAGGAGTTTGATTCAACAATGATAGAATAATATATAGCCGCAATAACTTGTGTCACCATTTCAACTATTTTCTTCAGTGGACTGAGAGACAGCACAGAATACACCCTGCTTCAAAGATACGAATACCAGGGTTAAGAGGCGTTACTAGGCAGAAAATAATGAATGTTACCCATCGGAAGCACGCAATTAAGTTCATTTTTATTTATGTCTAGAATTTCAGCTAGAGACATCATTGTGAGCGGTTATTGCAATGTGCAATAATGTATTTCCTAAATTTATGGACTGATTTGCTCGCAGAAAGTTTTTGCATTTTGAAATACTACGTTCCAGACGTAACAGGAGCGTACAAAAACATGACTGTGTCTCTGAAACTTGTTCTATTGTCTTAATAATCTCGAGCATTCTTGATGCACATGGCTTAATATGTTATTGCGGTTACTATATTACTGAAATTCTTCTCAATGTATGAAAGACCTTCAAACAAGGCTGGTGTAATTATTAGCTTCACTGCACGTATTGCGACATTTTTCTGCACGTCACAGACTTCTATTATGTTTACAATTCTGGGGTAATATTGAGTATAATATACTGCAGCCTGTATTCATGCCCCCACCGAGTTACATTTGGTTGTGGAGGCAAGGGAATTCCAGGTGTCATCTGTTTAAGTATCTTGATTTTGGAGGGTGTTTTTCGAAATATCTTTTTCGGCTATAAAAGCATTTACATCCAGAAAAGAGGATATAATTTCTTCCGCAACTCGGTGGAGACTATGTGCTAGACAAGTTTTAGTTTTGGAAATGCTTACTGTATTGCTGTGGCAGCTTTCTTCATATAGGAAGTCCCGTCCGTAACAAGTAGTAATCCATTCTGTGTTATTGGACAGACACAATAGAGAGAAGAAAAAAAGAAAACAACTAAATATAGCATACGACAGTCGCAAGAAACAGGCTGTTGTGTAGGGGTGGGCGTGTCGTTTCCTCAACCCTCACGCTAGCTGCCGGCTCTATACTCTGTGTTGTTAATATCATTCCTATCTTTACTAAAACCCCACTCCCTGTTGATTATAATATTGAATACAACCATGTAGGTCAGTGGTAGAAAGCCGAGCATACTTGGTTCGACTGCCGGCCATGGCAATGAATTTTTCAAGTCTAATTCAATTTTGCTACTAAACTTTAGTATCTCCTGGTACGGTGTGCTAATCAAAAGTTATCACAATAAAATTATGCCCTAGGACCTACCTCGAGCTTCAGCAGCAGGAGAACGGCTGAGTTGCGATACTCGGACAGGTACCTACAACATAAACACTACATGTTACAACTTCTGACTATAAACTTCTTCTTGTATGAATACCACGATAATGCAAGCAAAGGATCGCAGTTTCATCCGACAAAGAACACACGCGCAACAAAACAATGAACACAAACGAAAGGTCAAAAACAGTTTACACAAACGTTTAAATTAGGTAACTAAGCACTTGTTTAATTTTAAATCATTCCTACAAAATAATCTCCTAATAATCCACATACACATGCGTTTCTCTACCCATTCTTCCACATACTATTCTTAAAAAGGGTTATTATTCGGTCTACTTCATGTTAGTCGAGATAAGCGTTTGCAGAAATGCTGTAATTACACATTTCCGTGTAGGTGCAAGGAAACCGAAGCGATAGTCAAATGTCGCTAATATATCGACTTTCAAATTCCACTCTTCATGACCACGCAAAAACTAGCGAATGAGGATGTAATACTAAAGAATCTGATGTGCTGCACTCATATGAATTTCTCTACTCTTGTACTAACCATTCTTACAAACTCTTATTCCTATATCATCTTCGTGTTAGTTGAGAAAAAGATTTGCAAAAATTATCCTATTGCTTATTTCCTTGTAGGCACACGGGGAATGTGGGAATACAGTAGACTTTGAGCGGTAGTCAAATATTTTAAAGCTTTCAAAAACGGTTCTCTTTGCACGGTTAACATAAAAATATGAATAACGATGTACTATTTGACGAAAGTTAAAGTATTTCAAAACTCACACAAATAACAAGGAATATCTCCGATATGGTTCACTCTACAAAAAATTTATTTGGACATAAATTGAATTTTTGTAAAGTAAGATAAGGTCTAACTCTTACGGTTTACTAGTTATGCAAAATTTATCCAGAGTAAACAGGACTACATGGGCTAAAGCCAGAAAATTCAAAATGTACATTTAATTTGTCATAAAAATATCTTAAACATATGGAATTTTAATCAAAATAGTTAGCCATTTTCGAGACAATCAAAATTTTCGAAACATTTTCCATTTAAAGGGTAGTTTATGGTGGAGGAATCTTCAAAATCTTCGTGTCGCAACCTTACAAGATCTTCTACTTAAATACCAACTTTGGTTTTTAACCTACTTTCCGTTTTTGAGTTATGCTGTCCACAGAGTGACACGCGCGCGGATCTTTTTCTAAAAAGTTTTTTTTTTTTTTTTTTTTTTTTTTTTTTTTTTTATTCAGAGGTCTTAGAGTATATTTCCCGTGAAATCTCGACATCGAATTTTTGGGTGGAATGCAATACCTCCTGTACTTACTATACGTAGTAGAGAAAGTAAAAATAAGTAATCTATTTAAAATGTAAATCTTGTAACATTGAATATCTCAGAAATGGCTAATGCCACACAAAAATTGATTGTACCTAAATTACTTTCTTGTTTATCGCACATGGTTTATTAGTAACGCAAAAGGTGTATAAATTTCATTCATAATGAAGAGTTCACCGTTACCTATAGGAAATTCAATTAAGTAAGGAATATCTTACAAATCTTCGAGTCGCATTTTTGGAGGATGCTGAACTTTGTTTTTGAGCTATATTGTTTACCCACCCACACATATACACAGTTTTCTAAAAGAAAGTTTTAATTTCTCTACAATGTATCTTGGAGTAGATGCAGAAGATATCTATTACATTCCACCTAAAAATGCATACCGACATTTCAGTGGAAATACACATAGGTCTCCTGAATCCAAAAAAGCGTTTAAGGGGGTTCGGAATGGCCAAAAATCATAAAATTGTCATATTTTATATTTTTGTCTCATATTGATCTGCATTTTGCTACGATTAAAATGATATATGATACATATAGTATAATGATTTAGAAACCATTTTAATTACGCTTGTTCTATTGTGTTTCTTCTGTCAAAAGTCGATGAAAATGTCAAAAAATGTGGAAGTTTTGACAGCTGTTACTTTTTTTCTGTAAGAACTATCGAAACGGGATTTTTGTGATGAGTGGACAAATTTTTATTCACAATTTATGCTGTTGGCTACCCTGTTTTCATGGCTCTTTGATGCTTATTGTTTACATGCTTCTCCTGTGTTTTTAGTGAATTACACGTGTTGAATATTGTTTTGTAGGATATATATTCCTGTTAGTGTTCCCTTTTTGGTAAAATCAGCCATTATGACCAAACCAAAAGGTGTTTTTAAGAAAAGGAACAACGCTGGTAAGTCTAAAACTAATTATAAACAATACATGCTAATCGCCAACAAATACTAACCTAAAACATGATGTTCCAATTAGTTCTTCAAAACAGAAAATACACTCATGCTTTGAACTTTACAAAGAAATGCAATGATTTTCTAAACATAATAGTATCAAAATGTTTCTCTGTTGAAAAAACTTATCAGTGAATCTCTTGTATGCATAAAATACTATGGCCCTGTTTAACTTCCATTAGGGAAATCTGTTGGACTTGCAACAATTAGAGTTCACAATTGTTCTAATAATAATAGGGTGGCAGCTCTACAAGTTTATGACATGATTACAAGCAATACCAGCTCTCAGGTCATTTGAGTGTCTCGAAGCTATTTTTGGTTGACAGGTTTCCCAATACTGCAATGTATTTCCTGAAAGTGCCTTTCAGACAACCTTGAAATTATATCCCACAATCCGTGGTCCGAAATTTTGAACTGAATTGGAGGTGCAACGCCTCTTCTGCAGTTTCTATGTGAAAACAACATGACGTGAACTTTCTCTGAGTGTGTGATGGTTTTAAAAATAATTGTTACCCTTCCAATGACGGCTGTAGAGTCCGAACGTCATTCTCTACCCCCAATAGAATAAAGACATTCTTACGAAATTCCATGGGGAACCAGAGGCTAAACGCGCTGGCGATGCTATCAATAGAGAAGAAGATTATAAACACAATTCCAGACTTCAACAGACGTGTCATTGAGGAATTTTCTACAGCCAAAAATAGGAGAATTGAGCTGATATACAAAAAATAACAAGTAAGCAATTAATTGCTTTATTTTCCTTATATACTACTGTATGTCGATTTTTTTGTGCCCTACCACATTTAAATGTCAGGAGCCGCCACTGCAGTAACTTAGCATAGTCAGTGATAAAACACAAATAGGTAGATGATCTCTCACGCCTGCCGACATGAGCGTCGGCAGACTTTTTTCAGGGGGAGGGGACACATGCTGGAAGGTTGCAATTAAACAATATTAACTCATTATTCTGTTGCCAAAAACTGTAGCAGATGAGTTATAGTATTTGTTGGGGATAAGCATATTAATTTATGCTAAATAAAAACTGTTCTTTGCATCAACATTAACGCAATAGTTAATAGTAATTGATTGTACATTGCATTTATTGTTTTCCAAGGGGGGCCGCGGTCCCCCCTTGTCCCCCTTCGCGACGCTAATGCTTGCCGATATGAGACGTTGCTGTCCTGAAGGTATGATTGCATCTGAACAGTGTACGCACACCGTCTAGCCATGTTTATGCGATAAGCTCGCATAAACAACTAGGCAATTGCACGTTCTTTCCGATACGCTTCATGGCTTTGTCAGATAATACCAGTGTTCTTCCGTGTTTTTAAAGGACATAACAGTGTCGTGTATGTGTATTATTTTCAATTCACAATCATAAAATTAAATAAATAAACCGTGTGCGGCTAATAAGATATTAATTTGTTGGAATGTGTCGATCTTTTCCCCTCCACATTCCCCTCTCTTCCTTCCTGGTTGTTATCGCAGTGCTTGGTAGCGGGGCCTCCTCCTCCTTATCAAACAGTTCCCTACCACCTCTCCCCTCTCGCCCCACCACTCAGTCCACCAATGTATGAATGTGCGCTCTCTTTCTTTCTTCGGCCCTGTTCTAATGTCACGCCTTTCTGCTCCAGGCATCAGTGGTGGACTGGCTCACAAGGACAGACCTGTACAATATTTTAAAAAATATCTCTACTTTTAAAATTTATAAAAGCGGATATAGGGGGATGTCGTCTGACAATTTCAAAGGTCTCTGATCACCACCTAAAGCAATTACTTGTCTGCTAGTTATAACATTTTACTGGCATCTAGAAAACATATTTTTGAAATCAGATATAGCTGGGAATAAAGAAAAATGTTATAGTTTTCGGGAATCCTGAAAAAATAGTGATTTTTTTGTATAAAACTAAGACGTATTGACTAAAAACATCCTTAAGATAAAATCTAATAAGCTTAAGACTGTCTCTACTCAGCGTTCTAATTACCAAATCCAGAGCTTCCGGGTTCGATTAGAAGAGGGACTTTTTCTTCAGTTAGGTTATTCCCATTTTTCCCGGAGTATGACTGTAAGTAAAAATGTGGGTAAAATTAGTGTATAAATAGAAACCCTAAAATAAACAAACCTAAAGATTAATACTAAGGTAAAAGAGTGATGCCGATGAGCGATTGTTCCAGTGGCATAGCGTGACATCAGACTCGGGTATGTAACCCAACGAATATTATGAAATTCGTTAAAATATTACCCAATTTAAATAGAATTGCGCTTCGCAGTTTTCATCTATCATTTTCTGAAATAAACATTCGAGAATACTGAGAGGATGATTCAAAAGAGAATCTCTTTTCTGTCAGAACTTACATCTGTAAATGAAATAAACGTCTTTTTAATATTTCCGTCAACATTTACGTAACGAACGTTGGAGTTTTTCTCCACTATTAATGTTAGAAGGACCGAGGCGGTCCTAGCTAGCGCTTGCCTCTGGCGCGGAGGACCCGGGTTAATCCCTGGTACCAGCATGGGGATTTTTCCCTGCTGGGAGGTCTGGCACGGGGTGCACTCAGCCTCGTTAGGTCCCGGGGGGCCAATTGAGGAGCTACTTGATGGAGAAATAGCAGCCCCAGGTCGCGAAGGTTGGACAACTGGCCGGGAGGGCTCGGGGCACTGACCACCAATGTACCAATGACGCCTGTAGTGGGCAGAGATGGGGGACGCAGCGGCTGGGCGGCAAGCTAAGGCCCTTCCTGGGCCGTGGCGCTAGGGGTTTAGTTTACTAATTAATGTCAGATTTCACCTAATATCAATGAAGAAGCCATCAGAAATTTCTTTCTTAATTGCATGTGTCATGACGGCACTCACACTTGAAATTAAGTCATTCTGAATATCAGGTGAAGTTGCACGAAAAAGTCAATTTTTCCTGTACACTTTTAGAAAGATGTTATATATCGTTAATTCATTTAAATATTCAATATAATTGCCTCTATTTGAAGATCCTTCATTCTCATTATAACCATGAAAAGCAAGGACCTAGAAAACATACAGCCCCTGCAAAAGTTCGCGAATGGTCCACGTGACGTCATCCCCGCTAAATAAGGAGGCACGGAAACAGCATAGGGGAGAGTTACTACTTGGCAAAGCGACGAGGCGTATTGACCTTGAGTGTCGAGCGCTACGATCGCTTCTTATCTTGTTTATTAGAACAGCGAAATAATAGTAACTTGGCGTATAGGCAGTGATAAAAGACAAATAAATTATCTCTCGCGCCTGCCGATATATTGAACGTTGCTGTCCGAAGATAGGGCATCTGAACAGAGTATACATACAGTGTCTCGCCGTGTTTGTGCAATAAGCTCGCGTAAACATCTGAGGAGATTCACATTCTTTCCGATACGCCTCATTGCTTTGCCAAGTAGTACAGATATGAGTCGGTAGTGTGTCAATAAGTGAGAGACAGCTGTGTGTGCGTGTGAGTGGTACTGTCGCCGTGAAAGATACAAGTTGAAGTGAATAAGTTTTAACGAGCGTCGAGTGATTGTATCGTCAGAGTTAGTGTATGAGAGTCAAAGTGAAGAGAAGCAGTGAGAGGACTAGATCAAGGCTAACAGAAGAAAACGCTCGAGAGTTGTAATATTATGAAAAACTGTAGAATATGCTAGCGTTAGTATAAGAGAACTGTCTTTTTGTGCAGTTGTTTTGGAAGAAAATAAAGTGAGGAAAAAGTTCTTATTTTTTACAATATTTTGTTTATTACTAACGCTTTAATATGTTTATGGCATCTCAAACTCATTGGAGTAATTTTTTAGAAAATAAGAAATAGGTAACGAAAGATTTTCCATGTAAATGATAAATACGGAGAGATTTTCTTGAAAATCTTCCTGTCGCAGACGAACTTAAACACCAAGTTTGGTATTTTACCAACACTGTCTCTCTCTCCTCTCTCTCTTTCTCTGTCTGTCTCTTTTATCTTTTTCTAAAAAGGATTTTTTTATTCGAAACGTGTATTTCGGGTGAAAACTTGGTATAGAATTTTTGGATAGAATGCAATGTTTTCTCTACTTGGACAGAAAGCAATAAAGGTGTGGAGAGTAATGGATTACTTGTGTCAAAACGGTCTCCTAAGGTGCAAGAAGTTCTGAACTACTTACAAAGTACATCGAAGGTTTTTGGAAACCCTGCTCATCAATATGATAACGCTACAAGAGGTCAACTGCCAAGTACCCATATCAGCGGTCGTACGAAGGTCTTATAGGATGCACGACACGTGCTGAAACGGAAAATTCTAGAGCTGCAGTATCATTCAATAAGGTAGAATCACGGTTTGTGATACCTACCCTAAATGTCTACAGGAAAACCTCTTGTGGAACCTAATTGCTCAAGATTCATTTACAGAGAAAGAATTTTCCAGTTATGTAGCTGAAATTCAAGTTTATAGTGAAGGGAAAACGTTATAAACTTCCACAAACCTGCATTAAAGTTACGTAAGAATAAGAATTAATAAATCGTTAGGTCTAAAAGTCGATGTGTTACTTTAACGTAACTTGATCGAGTGAAATGGTACCGCGGTAACGTGTGAGGCTCGCATTGGGGAGGTTGTGGGTTCGATTTTTCCTGACCCATGGGTTTTTTCGGGGGTTCCCCAGGCTGCTAGGCTGGGGAGGAGAATTACACCCCCGAATTTCCTTTTCTTCCATTTCAGTTCAATAATCATTTCCTTCATCCCGTTGGTTCTTTCAGGGTCGCAGGTATCAGCGATGGCGTTAGGTGCAGTTAGGCAGGGATGATGCGCACAAAGGAACTCTTTCCGTCCCTCGTTGTCAATGGATCTGGTGGGGGGGGGGGGGGGGTGCGATACATGGAGGTGTTGGACACTGCCGGGGTTCCCCTGGGTGGACACGGAAGACATCGAGGAATCGTCAAGAAAGAGAATGTCTGTGCCGTTAGTCTGGATCTGGCTGCCCGGTAACTCCATTCATCTCATACTTCCTCCAGAGGGAGCCCTCTTGGGGACATAGATACAATAACCCTGGCTTCAGTGCCCAATACCCTCCACATCTATCCTATTACTCTTATTAACATAACTTTCTCTACATGCTACGTTATCTTTATACCTTCATGAACTTTATTGAATTGAAATTCTTGCATGATTAGTTCTATTACATATTTCATTGTAATAGCGATAGTGAAATGTTTAATAGCGTATCGCTCATAATGAAGATACACAGCAAGAAAACGCCTGTATACCTAAAGCACTTTAACAAAGTGAGAAATTATTGAAAATTGAGTATACAAATTAAGAGGACTTTACGGGCCATTTTTAGGAAGTTCAAGATACGCAATGTATTTGCTATGTATGTATGTGATTTGGGGTAGGTTTAGTTTCTTGAAGATCTTCGTATTGCATGTTTGGAATGTGCTAAACATAAATGCTGACGTATTTTTAGACGTGGCGAATGACTTTGCTAGGCTCTGCGCGAACGATGACATGGAAATAGACGGTGGAGATAGCGTCTCTGTTTCCTACATGAAATAAACAAGAGACTGCTTATAATGAGAGCGTACATTGTACTTAATCATGTACTTTCCCGCGATGTTTACTAAACGGAAGTAGGAGAGATGCTGACACCCTTATGGTGCTTGAAGCGGTTCCCTTCGATATCTTCTTTTTGATGATTATGTCGGAGAGCACGGGATTCAGGGGGAACGGAGAAACAAACAACACTAGTTTTTCATTAATTAATATATATATATATATATATATATATATATATATATATATATATATATATATATATCAACTTCACTATTTACATTCGTCACTGCTTACATCCGCTCCTTCCACTTTCATTGCTCAAACTTAACTGAACCCTTTGTTCCAGTCGACTGACCGGGCAAGTGCCTCTTGGCTAGTCGAACAGCTGACGGGTCATTAACCCCGCCTATGTTGAATGTAGTGGTATGTAATACTGTTTCATGCTAAAAATACAAAAATGAAGTCGACCATAAACCGCTGCCAACTTCACCCATATACCATGTCTACTTATCAGGCTATTCGTTTTTACTTATGTTGTTTGCAGACGAACACACATACTTTCTTTAAAAAGTTGTTCATTTATGGTGCTTAAAACATGTATATTTTCTAAAATCTCGAAATCGAATTTTTGGTGGAAATGTTCTTTCTATAGGAAGATAGAAAAACTAAAAATGTCTGATGTGTTGCACTCACATGGCTTTCTCTACTCCTGTACAAACTACTCGTTTTTACTAACACTTGTTCCTCTACCTCATGTTAATAGAGATAAACATTTGCAGAAATTATCTTATTGCTAACTTTCTTGTAGGTACAAGGGGCATATGGGAATTGGGTAGTTCTTAAAGTTGGTCGCTATCTGATAGCTTTGAAATTCCATTCTCTTTGCAAGGCCAACAGAAAAAATGAATAACGAACTTCCATTTGTGAAAAGCATAAGCATTGAAAAATTCAGACAAATAACAAGAAATATCTCTGAAATGGTTCACTTCACACATACAAGTATGTATTTCACATGCATAAATTGTGTTTTAACGAGATCTACATTTCTGAGTAATCAGTTTTTGTTTATCCCTTATCGTTTACCGGTTATTCAAAAGTCATACAGAATGAAGAGAACTTCTAGGGATATTCCCAGAAAATTCAAGCAATTTTACTTGTGTGAAAATGTCTTAAATATATGGTATTTTAATTGAAAACCGTTAGCCATTTTTTTTAAATCAAAATTTTCGAGAAACGTTCTACCTAAGGTAGTTAGTAGTAGGGGATTTTCTTGAAAATCTTCGTGCTGCATCTTTGGAAGGTTCTGGACTTATATACCAAGTTTGTGTAACAGATTTTCAATATACGTAAATATATAAGTATAATTCACAAGGCTAAGTACACTTCAAAGTTACATCACTTAAAACTAATGTAGAATTGCTAAGAGAAAATAAATCCTCTAGTTGTCTGTTTCAAAATTGATTGACGAATCACATAGTTCTTTAAACTCAACTTAAAAAAGCACAAAGAAAAGGAATGAAAATAGAAGAAAATGAGAGCCACTGCTGTGGTGTAAGAATTCAGTTCTTGCCTCTTACGCTGCGGGCACAGGTTGAAATTCCGGTTGAGTCAAGTTGTCTTGCTGAGATTTTTAAACAGGATTTTCCTCAGTCTTTAGGGTGAATCCCAACAGCTTTGGTAGGTTATGTCTCTCGGTTTATGTTAACGGTTTCCGATTCAAAGTCCGAAATGTTTCCTATGAAAATAACTTCAGTGAAAGGTTCAGGGGGTTCGAACTCTCCGAACTATTCTTTAACCTTCTATAAGAAAAATCAGTTACTGTATTGTGAAATACTCTTATACTCTTGAAGTTTCAAGTAAATCAAATAATATAAACCATGATATTGTTTTCTAACCGTAGTTATGTAAATTGTAGTACATTGATGGTGGATTAGAACAGGTAAGCTAGTGTATAGGAATGCTTTTACTCCTATTCTTCAGATTAAATACATATTTTAAAAGGTTTCGAAGTGCTGGTTCTTATGCGTTACCAATGAATGCTTATTTTATTACATGCCTGCACCTTGTGTGGTCAAAAATCCTTCAACAAAGAGTATTAATCTAAAGAGTTTAACAATTGGAAGTCCTCTTTGTTAACTGACGGCATCACCACTACAATATACTGGTAGTACTAACAATTTCAGTAATAATACACAATGGAAACGTGACAATAATGAATTTCTGTGTCGCGTGTTAAACCGGTTGACCAATCACAATGAAAATTGGCACATTAAATGTTATTTTCATGGAGAAGGTCTTTATGCTATCTAGTTTTATGCATATATTCTGCTGTACTTTACATTCACATGGTTATCTCTACTTGCTTTTCTTTTATGTAATATATTCACATATCCTTCTCTACTCGCCCTTTAACGTGCACACAATTTGCTATGATTGAAATAGGGATGCAACGTATTACATTCACATGGTTTTCTCTACTCAGTTTTCTTTTACTTAACAGATTTACACTTTTTCTTCTACTCCTACAAACATACGTATGTGCATATATCTATATCTTAGAAATAGAAATGTAGAATATTACATTCACACGGATCTCTACTCAATTTTCTTTTACAAAACACAATCACATTTCTTTCTCTACTCCTTTTGCAAACAATTCAAATTTCTACATGATTGAAATAGAAATGCAAGGTATTACATTCAGACAGCTTTCTCTACTCGCTTTTCTTCCTATATTATCTGTGGTTGTTCAACAGTGATTTTGCAAGCGTCTTTCCGGTGTTTTTATTTTTATTTATTTTTTGTTTTGTTCTCTATAGTATCCTAAGAGTTTTTATCAACTCTAAGTGCATTAAGTAATTTTAAATGCCTCCAAAGAAACAAGGCAGTTGTAGGTGCAACTTAAGTGTGAAAGTTGTAAGAATAAATGGTCAAACTATGGGCACCACTGAGAATTTCAGCAGGTGTCACATTATTAAAAACAAAATATCATAAAACCAGTTTAATTTTTTCATTATTTTTACCTATCCATCTAATGAGTTGGATCCCCCCGGAAATGGGCTTCTGAATACATGCCTGGTTATTTCAACTAGAAAAGTAAAAATAAGGGAGTTTGCTTTCCTCTTCTTAAACAAACGCCTACTTTGGCCTCCCATAACATGTTCTTTCTGGGACATGCAAGTCTACTCAAATTGTGATTAAAATGAATTCTGCGACATACAGCACTGAGCTAACTGATATTCATGCTAACGACCGAGGGAAAACTAGGAACAGAAACTTTTAAACTAACTAGTCATTGCGCTGATGCGTGGAATAATCACGAAGGGGTGTTTCGTCAGCAGACAATGATGGTGTTCTTAACGAACCAAAATCAAATCCCAATTGACCAAGAATCACAATAAATTAAATTAGAAAAGTATCTGGTGTGTCACATTCACATCACTTTCTTTAACCATTCTAGTTTATTTTTATATACTTCTTAAACAATATTTCTACGAACACTAATTTTTCTACTTAATCGAAGTAAACCTCAGCAGAAATAGTTTCATCACACATTGAATTATAGGTACCTACAAACGGGAGGCAGAAAACAGGATCGATTAGTTACATTTCACTATATACTGCTCCTGAAATTCTTACTCTTTCCAAGACATCGGGAGAAACAACTAAATAGCAGCACTTTAAAAATGACAAAAGTATTGAAATATTTATACCAATAGTAACATTTCTATAATACGGGTGGTGATATAGAAAAAGTTCCTCTAAATTACACCCCACTCATGACGCCCGTTGTGGACAGATATGGGAGACGCATGGGGCGGTAGATGTCCAGCATTTCGTTTTTGAGTTATGTCGTTTACACGTATACACGCACTCGCGCGCGCACGCGCGCGCGCACACACACACACACACACATCCACGCACATGCACGCGCACAGACCTGTCGAATGCGTCGAAGCTGAAAAATAAGTGCTCGGAAGAGCGATTTTCAAATGTTTTACGTTGCCGTACGTTTATTACGAACTAAAATCAAATTTGAGCAGAGATTCCATGATCTTAGAATAGTTTTATATAATGCGACTCTACGCTGATCTCAGTTCATGTTCAACATTGGATTAAATCTGATCTCCAGTCGGCGGTATTTATGCAACCGGGTCTTGTATTCGGCATTTAATTAATTTCGTTTGTTTCAGTACTACAGTAATGATCAGAAAACGACACTGAGGATAACGATAGCGATAATCATGGCAATGATGAATATGCTGACATGAAGTTGACGATATTTTGTTCATTTGTGTGTTTGAATTGCCAGATGAACTCGGCTATCTTGCACGCGCTCTTATTTCTTTGTTTTTATTTTTTGTGTAAAACAGCTGACATTAGCAACCCCAGAGAGTATAGAACACGGGTATGCGGTACACCAGCCTTCATTAAGAGGCACATCCATCCCCACTCCTCCCTCCTCTGGCCCCACCACGCACCGCGCCGCTGCATTCCTGTGATGTTATCGCCCGCTTCTTCAATTTATGGGACGGAGTTGGTAGGAAAACAAAGACTTGAGGATCAAGACGCTCTCTCTCTCTCTCTTATCAGTGCAAGCACCGTGGAATTATCAGACGTGGCGCCACAAGACTATCTTTCATGCAGTTCTCGCACATCAAATCAGATGTAGCACTATCTTAAACAGCTGCCACCAAAGCTTGGTTTTCTCAGGTCGGTGGGTGTCATGCATGTTCCTTTCCGGCATTTCCTCTCATTTAACCCTCCGTTGGTCGCTAGGGAACTGAGGGTCCCTGGGTTTATTTAAGCATAGTTTTCGAACGAACACACCTATGCAATAGACTGACTAGGATATCTAATATTACGCCTTACTCGATTGTATGCTGCAGCAACATCCGTATCTGTTTGTTTCTTTAGCTGCAGGAATGACTAATCGGAAGGTACGTGCCGCACAGATCAATCAGTCCCAGCGTACCTCTGCGTTAGTCACATTGTTGACGTATGTTTTTTCATCATTAGTTGTGCAGTATTGGTTTGCCATTGCAAGTATACGTTAGTACTTGTTACAAACAGCAATAACCCTTATGATGATGCCTTAGACGTGTATGACAACTTGTAGGATTTGACATGAGTGTCGGCAGACTTTTTTCCAGGGGGTGGGGGCACATGTTGGAAATTTGCAATCATATAATATTAAATCATTATTTTATTGTCAAAATTTATAATATTTGTTGCAGATAACCGTATTAATTTGTGCTAAATAAAAATTGTTCTTTACATCAAAATTAAAATAATAGTTTAATAGTCAGTAACTGGCTGCACATTAAGTTCACCAACTTCCAAGAGGGGGCCGCGGCCCCCCTTGCCCCCATTTCACGACGCCCATGGGATTAGATGATTCCAACTCTGAAGATAAACTAAAAACGAGATCTTTAGGTTGACAGGATGAAAGCAACCAATGTAATAACACGTATTTTAAAGGTAACGTCATATGCTTGTCACTATTATTATTATTATTACTATTATTATTATTATTACTATTATTATTACTATTACTATTACTATTACTATTACTATTACTATTACTATTACTATTATTATTACTATTATTATTATTATTATTATTATTATTATTATTATTATTATTATTATTATTATTATTAATTATTATTATTATTACCGCCTCCGTAGCGCAGTGGTAGCGCGCCTGCCTGTGGCGCGGAGGACCCGGGTTCGATCCCCGGTACCGGCATGGGATTTTTCCCCCGCTGGGAGGTCTGGTAAAGGGTGCACTCAGCCTCGTTAGGTCCCTGGGGGGCCAATTGAGGAGCTATCCTGATTGAAAGGTAGCGTCCCTAAAAGGTCAAAGTAGTCGCCTTACGGTCGGGGGAGTCGGCGTGCTGACCCCCGCCAGCCCCAACCTGCACTCTTCCGTGGCCTTGACTGCGGCTGGAGGACGCAGCGGCCGGGCGATGAGGGTAACCTCTGAATAAGGGGAAGACGCCCTAGGGAAATTATTATTATTATTATTATTATTATTATTATTATTATTATTATTATTATTATTATTATTATTATTATTATTATTATTATTATTATTATTATTATTATTATTATTATTATTATTATTATTATTATTATTATTATTATTATTAATTATTATTATTAAACTGGAAAACCCGGAGAAAAACCTCTCAGGTGTCGTTTCGTCCACCACGAATACCACATGCGGGTGTCTGGGATCGAACCCGGCTAGGTGGTAGGCGAACGGTCCAGCTGCTCGGCCACGGCGGTTTTTAAGTGTGTTTAAAAACGACAGCTCCATGTCAATAGATTTACTGGCATGTAAAAGAACTCCTGCGGGACAAAATCCCAACACGCCGGAGACGCTGATATGATCCTGGCAATTGACAGAGTCGTTAAAACAACAAAATAATTATTTTATTTATTTTACAATGTCTAATGTACACTGTATTCCTACTACATGTTATCTATTCTTTGATTTATCTAGTAAGATAATCTAATAAAAATAATTTATATTTAAGGTAAATGAAGCTAAACACGGTAATGAAGGATAAATGAAATTGAGAAAGATAAATACAGGCATGTAAGCACAGAAATATAGCGAGGCCTACTAGGTCCGGCATGCCTAACAGGGTTAATTTCCTTTCACTTATTGGGGTTGCTAGTTCTGGCACCTCAGTCGGTTCTTTGTGGCACATAGCTCGTGTGTTCTCCCTGGTACAGGACGTAGGTACTCTCCGAACCTGTGCGTCCGTTCACCCGGATCTGGGAGGCATCGAAGGGGCGTCCACAGACACTCAATCTGGAAACGATAGCAAATCACTGCGCTGCGCCTATCATTGTTAGATTTGGCTGCCTTGCTTCTTCCTCCCTTTTCTTCCTCTTCCCCTGATTAAGGCCTATTCCACATTAATTTGCCCCATCTCTCCTAACTGACACGAGAGTAGTCACCTCTCATTGGCTGCTGTCATGGAGTAGTTTGTTTTATGATGCAAAATTGTTCCTTATTTGACGTGATCATTTTAATATATAATATATGTATGTTCAGGGATTATTTGCATTATAATAACAGCATAGATTAAATGTATTACGTAACGGAGTTAATACATCTGAACTGTATGCAAATTCTTATCAACAAATAGATGGGAGGATCAGGGTTTAGTAGGCGCAATAGGCCTAGCCCTGGCCATGGGGCCAAAATCCCCCTCCGCTCCCAGCGGCGTCCAAAATCACGCACAGAGTGCACAGGTGCGATTAATTGTTCTCCCACACAATAGGCGTGTGTAGGACAAGGCTGGAAACGGTAAAGTGAGACAAAAGTTTAATTTATTGACTTTTGACTTCTCGTAAGTACTTAAATATTGTAAGTCGCCATTAAGGTATGTTGTCTCATATGAATTTGAGATCTAGTTGTAGTTTACCGGGAAAACGCGAGTGAGTCGGCATGTTGACCATGATAGCTCAGTGGTTGGAGGATCGTACAGAGACTGGAATATCCGTGGTTCAGATACCGTCTGTGGCATTGGATTTATCAGCGTCATTCTACACTTTCCAGGGTAGTTTCTATTCCAAAACTTCAATGTCGAGATTTCATCGGAAATAGATATGTTTTGAGACCTCCTGAATCCAAAGAAGTACTTTTAGAAAAAGTCCATTTGTGTATCTTGTGTGTGTAATACTCGTACATTATATAGCAGTAAAATAAACAACTAAAATGATAGTAAAATTTACCCTCTTGTAGCTTGATTTCAATTATTTTCTAATTATCCGTATGTTACTGTCTATACATAACGGGTGAGTTTTCTCATTCTGCAGATTGCCAACTAGGCAACCCTGCATAATGCAGGCGCTGACACTAGCCCGGTGATTAGGGCTACATAGGTGCTCCTTGCTAACATGCTCTAGTAGCACAATGGTTATCATACCAAAAAGTCACGTTGGAGGTCGCAAGTTCAAATCACATCTGCGAATAAATGCTTTTGTTTATTCATTTGTTTAAATTTCGAGAACTTTCCAGCAAATCATGTGTTCTTTCCAAATGCACTAGAAAGTGGATTTGCGTTAAATACGAAGTTCCAGCCGTTCATGCACACTGTGACAATGTTTTCGAATAGAAAACAATTGGAACACCTATTACAATGGATCAAACGGGTTAGATATCTGTGTGATGGTCCGGCATGAGTCATAATCACTATTAAATCCACTACTTTGGGAATCAGAGGGGCTCACACTGATCATATGGGCTTGCAAACGTTATGTAGCTTTTACGTATGTATTGCGTTTTGTAAAGTCTCAGGACAATTTATTGACTTTCTCTTGTTTGAAATAATAGCCATAGCTACAAACGTGTAGCTTCAAGTGGCAGTATTTGAACCTGGAACCTTCACCACCAAAGACCAACACGCACACTGTTGCGCTAAGACAGACAGACAGACAGACACACACATATACACACACACACACACACACACACACACACACACACACACACACACACACACACAGGTACATAGCAGCCATTTCAGCCGAAATTGATACGAGATGCAGTGGACAGTTTTAACGCCATAGCTTGTAATACGCAGGGACTGTATAATTTTCCAATCCGCAGGATAAGAAGACTCACACGGTATATTTATGTCTATGTGCCTGCGTGTTCTGTATGGAAACAGCACAACTCAAAAACGAAATATCCGATAATGCCACACTTGGCCTATAGTTCCAGCACCCTCCAAAGATGCGACACGAAGAGGTGTGTGGTGTTTAAGGGCCCGTCGACAACTACCCCCAACCCGAACTACCCTTTACATAGATTATGGATTATATCAAAAATGCTTTTACGATTTTGATTAAGGTACCATATATTAAAGATATTTACATGAAAAATAAAATGCGTATCTTGTATTTTATGGGAACAGCCTGTGAAAAACAGTACGACACACAAAAAAAAAAATGTATATCTCTTTAAAAGACGTAATTTATTTCAAATATATTTCTGTAACCTCAGGTATTTCTGAAAATGTCTATTATTATTAGTTTGTATTTTTAAATACTTTGTCTTGTTTTCTAATAATGTTTCAGTTATTTCCGAGATGTGATGGTTTTTAAGCATTTGACTATTGATTAGGTTAGTTCTGTTCACCCTTACATCCGCGACAAAATGTGTAGTGTACCATTTGTGCAAAGGTTTGCGTTGACTATAATGAACATGGACGTCGCCCTCCTTGGAAATTAATTCATTTAATGTGCAGTCAATCACTATTAGGCACGTGTTTTAATTTTGATGTAAAGAACACTTTTTATTTACCACAAATTAAAATGGTTGTCCCCAACAAATACTATAACTTTTGACAACAGAATAATGAATTAATACTGTCTGATTGCAAACTTCCAATATGCGGTCCCTCTGAAAAAAAAGTCTACAGATGCCCATGATAATGAAGCAGATAGAAAAACTTGATTTCGTAAAATAGTTTGAGGAGAAATCAAAGTAAGCGATAGGCGGTACACAAAGTGAAACATCAGAACTTTCTTAAACATAAATTTGTTTTTTAGATTCATGGTTTCTCAGAAGACGTATCTCTGGAAAAAATCTCGATATTACATTTTTGGATGAAATACTTCTTCTGTATGTTATACGTAAATGGTAGAAAAATCAAATAAATCCCTGCGTGAATCATACATAACATACACTACTTTAACAAGAAATATAACATCAACGGGGAAAATTGCTATGAGAGGATACTCATTCCCATTGATTGGACGAGGTTGTCAAAAGTTTGTATCTTTCTTACCTGTACAAACACTTAGGCAGAATTAGTATATTTTATATTAACTTTCGCTCTATTATTCCTAAATATTATGGATTAATTTTTGTATATACCTACATCAGCATAATATACTAATATCTATAATTTAGAGACTTTGTGATCATTTACATATCTTGTAGGCAGGTATTTATTCTTTGATTAACCTTTCTTTCCTCACAATGAAGGCATTTCTGGTATCTCTAAAGCCTAAACTGTTTAATTACCATCTGCAGTTGGTATTATTATGAGCCCATAATATGATCCATTTGTCACACGTATCTTACTCAGCCAAATTGTGTGACGCCCTTCCTTGACCTCAGCTGTCGAACAGAACTCAAACCCAAGACCTCTGGCTGGAAGGGCATTAGCCGAGTCGAGATCCTTGACTGTGGAGATGCAAGGTGAGCGACAGAAAGGCACGACCGAGGGAGACCTTGGGAAAGTTGGCAGAACCGTCAAAACATAAGACAACCAGCAGGTGAAACAAAAACATGTGTTTATATTGACCATCACATCATTTGAAACAGTCACATTACGTGATACTTCCTAGTGTAACACGGGGAGAACCACATGGCTGTAACCATTTCAAAGTGACGTTTACTTCTCTCAGCTTTGTCATTCAGCAATACAATCTGTCAATTTATAATTTTCTGCTCAAGGGCAGGTCCTTCATTACAAGCCCAGCCTCCCCCATTCTTCACTTTTCTGCTTTCCATTTATTATTGGTACTTCATTCTACCGAGTGTTTTTCCATTCACCATTCCTTTCAATATGGACGCTTTTAGCAAGCAGATTATTCAACCATTCCCTTGTATTCCTGATCACCGATTAGTTTCCACATTGCTCAACGTCTTTCTAAACCACAAATCACTTATTCTTATGTTCATGTAAAATATTTCATTCTTGTGTATTTCTGGTCTCATTTGCCCAGTTTGCAGCAATGCCAAGTTTCGGCATCAAGTCTCATCCTAGAAGCAGTGGCGTAGCGTCATATGTGGACTTGGGTATGCACGCATATTTTATGGTAGACACAAAATTTTATGGCGGCTGATAGCTGATTATTACTACTCTCTGTCTTGTTTGTGGGCGCAAATGACGTTCATATCACCGACTTTATATACAACGAGACATCACAGTGTGTTTAACTATACAACACCGTAAGGCGTGGCAAGTCTGATTGGATGATGTGTTAAGTCATCCGCCATTAAATTTTGTGTCAATAGTTCTGGAAATGACTTGATTCTAGGCAACTTTTGGATCTGAAACAAGATTATTTCATACTGGCTAAATACTTGAAGGTGCTTTGTTTACTCGCTTAGAGCGAAGCTTTCAATCATAACTATGGAAGTGACAGTTATTTTCAAGTAACGGTTATAACTCTCGGTTAGTGTGTTAACGGTTACATGCAGCAGTTATCAGCAAAGATTAGGTTACTTTCATGTATATCAACATTTCCCGTTACATTACACTAATGGGTCACCAGTAACGATTAGCTAGCTGTGTCTCCAGCTGTGTCAACTCTGATTACTACAATGATTCATAATCGTAAAATGCATTACCACTTGCTTCTACATCCCTATTCGTATACATGGTTTGGGCAGGTGAACTGACCTGTATGGGAACCTCAATAATATCACATGCTTCAGAGATAGCAAAAGAAAATAAATCACTATTGTCTACATACACGTGACTGAAAGTAAAAATATAATAAATATTATCGTCCGACGTTAGATGAAACATAGTAATGACATTTGGAAAGGTGATGTTGCCAGAGAAGAGAAACATTAACGCCCAAACACACATTTTGTAACATAAAATATGTAGTTCGCTACAATATATAGCAAAGCGGGCATTTATAGTAAACACCGAGGGAGTAAATAAAGTTCCAACTGGCTGCGCGGTGTTTTGACTGTCCGCATCCTCTACGCTCGTTACCGTCTGCCGCTATCATAGAATGTCATGGATGAAACCATACATTTTAAAAGTTACTTTTAAATGCCTTACTTACAACTTTATGAAAGGAGATGATGAAAATGGTTACCGTGGTTCTTCATACATTTTTGGCACATCTTTAGGAAACTATCCATCACTCGCCGTAGTTCACGTTGAGAAATGCTGGCAATTTCCTGGTGGATATGTTGCTTTAATTCTTCCAGGGTATGTCTTGTACACTTTATCTTTTAAGTTACCCCAAAGATATAAATCGCAGGCAGTTAGGTCGGGGGACCGAGGGGACCACAAACCTCTACTAATAATTCTGTCCTGAAACACACTTTCAATTGTTCTCGTCGAAAGATTGGCTGTATGAGTCTTTGCAGAGTCTTGTTGAAAAAAGGCAAAATCACGCTCCCTGTCGGTCAATTGTATTCACAAATGTAAGGGCGTCAACTGTTGACTAGAAAAAATTGGCCCCATAACTCAGAGCCTGATATTGCTCACGAAGTATCCCGTCCATGATAAAAAAATTGGTGTATGGTGCATCATTAGCGGAGAAAGATTTCTCAGAGCTCCAATAAGTGATTTCTATCCCTGGGGTAACTTAAAGTGTACAAGACAAACCCACATATCCTGGAAGAATTAAAACAAAATTTCCACCAGGAAATTGCCGGCATTTCTCAATGTGAACTACGGCGAGTGATGGATAGTTTCCTAAAGAGGTGCCAAAAATGTAAGGATAACCATGGTGACCAGTTTCAGCCTTTCCCTTCATCCGCGCCTTTCTATGATAGCGGCAGACGGCAACGAGCGCCGAGGATGCGGAGAGACAAAAGAGCGCGTAGCCGGTTCGGAACCTTTTTGTTCTCCCGGTATGATAACACTAGTGAATCCAACGTCGCACTGTGGCGGTTTTACCTGTTTTAGAGAGGGGGGTTCGCGAATCCATAAGTCGAGGACCGCCCACTTGGACATTTGTACCCGAGCCGCCGCCCGCCCGCCCGCATCATGAGACGGTAAACATTCCACGGTAACCGGCCTTGGCCGCGCGACCTGGCAACATTGCCGTCCAGCCCGCCTCTGACCAGATAAAAACCACAAGATAGCAGCATCCAGTGGTCCAGATGCACTACTAGCCGAGTATAAAACATCCGCCTCAAGTGTGTCCCGTTAGAGATATGTGGCGACGGGGTTGTGCTCCAGGCAGTGGCGTAGCTGAGATTTTGGGGCCCCCCAGCAAATAAATGTTGGGGTCCTACTTGTTAACAAAGGTGAAAAATGTACGTATTAAAATATGTATTTACTCATATTGAATAGCATGAAAGTGAGATGTGCTCACCTAATGATGAACTCATTTTAGAACAAACAACCTAAAATAACACCCCCATGGTTATCAATGCTAATGGTTAATAAACAATATAAACTCGCCAAACGCATAATGCACATGGTGGAAAACATCGTTACCTGTCAATATTCTGGGTAACTCAGGTATAACCCAAACTTCTGTTTGTGGTACCTCAGATATCGTTCAGAAGCAATAACACTGAACAACTGGTCAGAACAACAATATTGATTTATGTTTGTATCTTTATGATCAAATTGGCGAATCAACTACATTTTCGCATAGGTCTTACTGTGCAGTTTGTTCGGCTTTTATAAACCGTATTGAATAAAATACCCTGCATTAACAAATTTCTCTATACGATTGTGAATGCTTTTGAGAGCATACACACTTGGAGGTAAGCTTGTTTCACACTTTTAAGCAAAAAGGATAGGAAATGATTACATGTTGCACTTTCGTTGTCAATATGTCATCACCAGCGCTTCTTACTAGCGATTTTCCATTGCTGATTTAAATATAAAATGTCCTTTTTAAGATAACTACTGAAGGCAGTCTGAGGGCCACTGGCTCTAGAACAAACTTTAATAACTTCACGTGCTTCGTGAACACTTGCATCATCATGCAACTATGCATAGTGAAATACTGTTTTAAGGACACTTGGATAAAAAAAATTAGTTTTGGTAGATGTAGGTGAAATGACTAAAATACTTTTTTCCCCCATTCATTAAAAATAGTTTACACTTTTACAGTATTGTGATTGTGTTCCTGAAGTTTAACGCATCTGCCATCACTCTAAGTATTAACAAATCATTTAAATATAAATGACTATTACTGTGCCACGCCCCCTTTTTACTTCCTCTTCTAGTTTGCCATTTTTTATTTCGTGCTGTTTTGACTGTCAGTTTCCTAAGTATGTTTGCGCACTTTTAGAAGGCTGTGAACATGATGGTGAAATGCGCTTATTGAGATCGCCTTGTTTTGAAGTGTTTACTTTTGAAACACCTTTGCAACAATGAAGATGTACTCAAAGTTTGTATAGTTTACATTTTTTCAGCTTGAAGGTGCATTTTCTCCAAAACTATTGTAGGTATTTACAGCTATGAAATTTGGCAGTTTGATATCAAAGGTCCTGTTGCATAATCCTGTGGATTAGTGAGTTTCATAATGTTCATACGAGCATTTCAATTGCCATTATACCCAAATTTAATACTATTTATGCTCGACCATGAGTTAAATTTAAAACATGTTTAACATATGTTTACTATTCTACGTTGCAGTGTCACTGGTGTCCGATATTTCAATCATGTATTTGTTATTCGATTGTACACATTAGAATCGATAGTTGCGCTTTCTACTTTTATTGTTACGAACTCCTTGACACAATGGTAGAGAATGTATAGCCTTTAAAAAGTAGACTTTAAAAATCTGATGTGCTGCACTCACATGACTTTCTCTACTCTTGTACAGACTATTTGTACAAATTCTTATTCCTATATCTTCTTCGTCTTAGTTGAGATAAACATTTGTACAAATTATCTTATTGCTTATTTCCTTGTAGGTGCAAGGGGGAAGTTAGAATACAGAAGACTTTGAGCGAAAGTCACATCTTTTGAAACTTTGAGATTCTCTTCTCTATGCACACTTACCATATAAAAAATGAACGATGATCCATTTCACGAAAGTTTTGTTTTCCGAAACTCACACACATAACAAGGAATATCTCCGAAATGGTTAACCCTATAAGAAAATTTATTGAGACATAAGTTGCGTATTTTAGCAAGCTCTACATTTTTGTATAGTATGATTTGGTCTATCTCTAAAGGTTTACCAGTTATGCAAAAGTCGTCCAGAGTAAATACGACTACAGGGGCTATAGCCAGAAAACTCAATATATACATTTCATTTGCCATAAAAATATCTCAAACATATGACATTTTAATCAAAATCGTTAGAGCCATTTTCAAGAAAATCAAAATTTTCGAAAAATTTTCCATGTAAAGGGTAGTTTAGGGTGGGGCTATTTTCTTCAAAATATTCGTGTCACATTCTTGAAAGACATTAAACTTAAATACCAACTTTGGTTTTTAACCGACTTTTCGTTTTTGAGTTATGCTGTCCACAGACTGACACACACGGACCTTTTTCTAAAAATGTTTTTTTGGATTCAGGGGGCTCAAAAGATATATTTCCCGTGAAATCTCGACATCGAAGTTTTGGGTGGAATACAATACTTTAGTATTACGCAGTTGAGACGTTTTGTCCCAATGAACAAAAAAGGCATTAGGACCTAAATTATGTATTTTAACGAGATATAAATTTTTTTGTATAGTAAAATTTGATCTCTTACGGTTTACCAGTTATGCAAAAGTCTTCAAGGGTAAACTGATCTTCATGAGCTATATAACCGGAAAATTCAAAATATGCATTTAATTAGCCATAGAAGTATCTTAAACATATGGAATTTTAATCAAAATCGCTAGAGCCATTTTTGAGAAAATCAAAATGTGCCATGTAAAGGGTAGTTAGGGCTAGTTTAGGGAGTAGGAATTCTCTTCAAAATCTTCGTGTCATATCCTTGAAAGATATTAAACTTAAATACCAACTTTGTCTCTAACCGACGTTTCGTTTTTTATTTAGACCATTTCCACTACTTAGTATACGTAGAAGAGAAAGTAAAAAAGGATTTCTGCTGAACTTCCTAGCCCTACTCATAACACACGTACCAATTCTCGTGACCAGCAATTTAGATAAGTATCTGAAAAACCCGGCGTTGCCCGTGGTTTGTCGGTTTATCTCTACATTTAGCCAACTTGTATTTGCCATATAGCCTTGAGTATCTTTGAAGGCATTTACACATTACTATTCAGGGTACTTCAAGAGTTAATTGAAACTTTCAATACACCACAAAGAAAAAACAAATACTTAGCAAAAGCACTGTTCAACAACCACAAATACCACAGATTGTAATGATGATTTTCGTGAATGCAGCTAGCGAGTTCGACGTTGTCACATTTGGACTGTCCTGTCGTTATTTACAATTAATTTGCATTAAGAGCTTCCCGTTTGACTCAGCATCATTTCCGAGTTTCCCTGTAAATGCACAAAATAAAATGCTGCCAACGTAAGACTTACAAACACCACCAACAAGTGACAAACTTCATACCAAAGCACACAAGCAAAGCGAGCTTGTGATGTTAATGTGCTTATGATTCACTATTTGTGTAAGGTTAGGATATAAGAGTAGCCAGGATTCACTCCCAGGGGATCTCAGTGGGATTTGGTGTGGAAAAAATGGCGTCTGGGTGGATTTTCTCCGGTTTCCCCGCCGTTCATTCCATCAACCCCTCAATCTTTCGTTTCATCCACCGCCGCCACCGCCACCGGTCTTCGGGCTGATGCTCTTACTGCTTGAGCTACCGTGGTAAATTCCCCGTACGCATTACATCTTATCTAAGTGGTGGCGGTGGTGGTGGTGGCGGCGGCGGCGGCGGCGGCGGTGGCGGTGGCGGTGGCGGTGGCGGTGGCGGTGGCGGTGGCGGTGGCGATGGCGATGGCGATGGTGGTGGTGGTGGCGGTGGTGGTGGTGGCGGCGGTGGTGGTGGCGGCGGTGGTGGTGGCGGCGGCGGCGGCGGTGGTGGTGGTGGTGGTGGTGGTGGTGGCGGCGGCGGCGGCGGCCTGATCCTGGTCCTAAAAACAAATTAACCCTAACAGCAATAAACTATAACGCGCGGAAAGTAGCATTGCAAGTCCCTTATGAACATGATGTCCAAATCCAATATTAAGATCGCCTCGGAGGTTCAGCACAAGCTTGTATCAGATAATAAGATTATCTCACGATGGTAACTCAAGCATTAATACCGTCGACACGGAGAGTCGAAGATAGCTGTTAGGTACATTGCATTTTTGAAGTCTGATTCAGCTTTCCCAACTTTATGCCTACACGTTGCTTTATGTACTCCCACCGACCTTAGAATGCAACCTGATGTAAACAAGAGCACGTTGTAAGCTGTGTGCGGCCGTGGATTACAACGTAGTTCTGTGTCGGACTACGGAAATCACTTTTTTTATTACTCCAGAGTTTATCTTGTTAAAAGGCATTGTTAGAGTATTGCATTTTAATTCACACACACAGACACACACACATTAATTATTATTATTATTATTATTATTATTATTATTATTATTATTATTATTATTATTATTATTATTATTATTATTATTATTATTATTATTATTATTATTATTATTATTATTATTATTATTATTATTATTATTATTATTATTATTATTATTATTATTATTATTATTATTAATTCATTAAAAACTTGATGGAGATAGGCGTATAAGGTCCATTTTGTATTACTAAAATACATAAATACACAGAGGTAGACCTGTTGTATTTAGCTGCGCTCGCTTGTTTTCTAATTGTTTTTTACAGCATCATTAACGGTGGTTAAGATAAATAATGAATAATCAAAATGTATATGTGAAACATCCCAAGGGCAAAATTTTGAAAAGTGATGAAAGCGGTTGTTGATGTAACCTCACCAGGCTTTAAAGAAAAGGATTTAGTATTCTACTGAAGGAAATTGGGTTGAATACGTGAATAATCGTTCAGGAATAAACACCGCTGATGTGCATTTATGCAGGACAAGTGGTTCAATTCAGAAGCCACCGCTACCCCTGCGGTTGCCTTCGAACTAAGACTTAAATTTTATTATAAAACTACTTTTATACTACTCAGATTTTAAAAGGTTCACAACAGGCTAGGGACTTTATAGATTTGTTACCATTTAACGTCTAATCAAATTTACTCGCCTTCCTTCAACCAGGTAAAGGTGTCAATGAAATAACGGTTAGAAATATATGGGACAAAAACAATTGCTTATAAAAGTAAATGGGGCAGAAATTGAAACTGTTAACCATAAACGTAACTAGAACAGAAAGTAGTAAGTTACTCAATAATGACTAACGTAGTGACGGCGACGGAAAGTAACTAAAACGCCTTCAAGGAAGGTCGATGTAGAAGAAGCACAAATATCTATACTCCCCGTCTTTTCTCAGCTTACGCACAATGTTCAATCAACTCGCTCAAAATACATACAGACGTATTACTTATTACAATTACTGCCCAGGTAACCAAATTTTACGTCATACACGTTGTGGTCGTCTGTTTATAGCATAAAATATAACAAAAATTATGGTAATCATATTCGTAACAACAAAAAATAGGCGTTTGTATTGCATGAACTTGGCAATGCAATTAAATCTCAATGGGGAAAAAGATTTCCAGGCGACATGACTTTTTCCTTTCTTTTTTACTTTCTCTACTGGTAAGTAGAATGAAGTATTGTATTCCACTCAAAAATTCGATGCCGAGATTTCATCGAAAATACATGTTTTAAGGGCCCTGTATCCAAAAAAAGAATTTTTATAAAAAGGTCCGTGTGTGTGTGTGTGTGTGTGTGTGTTGTGTGTGTGTGTGTGTGTGTGTGTGTGTGTGTGTGTGTGTGTGTGTGTGGGTGTGTGTGTGTGGGTGTGTGGGTGTGTGCGTGCCAATCTGTGGACAGCATAACTCAAAACCGAAAAGTCCGTTAAAAACCAAAGTTAGTATTTAAGTGTAATGTCTTTCAAGGCTGCGACACGAAGATTTTGAAGAAAATAGCCCTATCCTAAACTACCCTTTACATGGAAAATTTTTCGAAAAGTTTTATTTTCTTGAAAATGGGTCCAACAAATTTGATTAAAATGCCATATGTTTCACACATTTTATGACAAATGAAATGTATATTTTGAATTTTCTGGCTATAGCCTATGTAGTCCTGTTTAGTCTGGATGCCTTTTGAATAACTCGTGAACCGTAAGAGATACACAAAATCTTACTATACAAAAGAGTAGATCTCGCTAAAACACGCAATTTATGTCGAAATAAATTTTTTTGTAGCGTGAACCACTTCGGAGATATTCCTTGTTATTTGTGCCAGTTTCGGAAAACAAAACTTTCGTGAAATGGAACATCGTTGCTAATTTTTTTTATATCGCTCAAGGCCTACTGCATTCTAATGTTCTCCTTGCACCTACAAGGAAATAAGCAATAACAAATTTCTGTAAATGTTTATCCCAACTAACACGAAGAAGATATAGGAATAAGAGTTTGTAAGAATGGTTAGTACAAGAGCAGAGAAAGTCATGTGAGTACAACACATCAGATTTTTTCTTGCATGTTAACGACGATATCAACTGCCAGGATCACATAATGCCGCTATGTGTGGGAATTTTTAACCACAGAAGTTTTATTACATGCTAGTATATTTACAGCTTGTTCACCAGCTCATGGTTCCTGGCAGGAATGCAGTCAGTCAGTACATGAGTAAACAATTCCAGCTACACAGCGATATCTGAATCAGCAGTCGTGCTTCTAGTCGCGCTTACGATAGTGGTGCCAACCTTGGAATGTGTATTTATGCTCGATTAAAGCGAAGAACTCGCTCGAAATATCGTCAGTTCATGCAGTATATTTAGCTTATAAAGGTAAACGATGTTTTCAACTGCTCCGTCTTTCTTCCACTGGTTATTTTTCACCTTTTATATATTTCTGAAAAACGCTGCCGGTCTGTTTCGGCCACAAGTGATATGTCCTCGAGGGTTATATCGTGCAACTCCTGTAAGGATAAGTCACCTGTTTCATATCTTTAACTATTTGTTTTACCTTGGTCCAAGCTAATTGAGATCACACATATATAGGGGCAAGTAAACGACACTATAGCCCAATAAAAACAAAGATACTCCGCTTTAAAATACTTCTCAAAGTTTGAATCATCCTATAAAGATATGTTTTACACATAGCACTATCACTGTGAACCTCTTTGTTCTGCAACCACAATATCATATAGCACATTTCACAACACTCCTAGGCGAGGGTTACCTCTTCTATACTACTAATTTACTTCTAACATGGCGCTAGTGACTCGTACGATTTTACAATTGAAATTAAGAGAAATTAGCAGCGAGTAAGCATACCGTGGTCAACAATGGAAGATAGTTGGCAACGTAACCAGCAGAACTACGTTTGCGCGGAAGTTCACAAAACTTGGGTTCCACTAGGTGGAATGTCTCTCCTCACCCTTTCATTCCCCTAAGGCCATGGTGAACAGACAGTATTGACATGGGGCTGTCGCTTTTAAGCACTCTTAAAATCTTTGGTCTGGGCCCGATAAGAACCAGCGACCTTGGAATCAGAAGACCAGGCCCTAACGAACTGAACCACCCTGATGAGAGGATCGTTGTCCCTACCATCCTGGATCATCGGCCTTTCACTGCTTCAGCTATGTGTACAATAACGGAGACATAAAATAACTACCCGGTAACGGTTATAAAAGTAATGCGCACAGAAAATAAGTTCACAATAACGGTTCCAAATGTTAACAGCGAGATAAAGTAACTGCTCAGTAACGGTTGGAATGTAACTTCACAGTAAAGCTTACAAATATAATGGGGACGGAAGGTGACTACTCAGTAATAATTTTAACAGCGGTTACAAATGAAACAAACTGGTTACTTAGGAATCAATTATAAAATTCACAGAGAGAGAGAAATAACTCTCGGTAGTGGTTACAAAAGTAACAAAGATAGAAACCAATTACTCACTTAGTAACCGTTACAAAAGGAAGGAGCCAATCACTGGTTGCTCAGTAATAGCCTAAAAGTAACAAAGAGTAACTTCTCAGTAAACGGTTATAAAAAGTACAGATAACTAGTTACTAAATAACGGTTATAGAAGTAAAAATGAAGGAAACGGAAAGTAATTGGTTACTCACTAACGGTTACATAACTAAAGGGGACAGATAATTGATTACTCAATAACGGTTATGAAAGTAATGGTTATGAAAGTAACGGTTATTGAAGTAACTGTTTACTCACTAACGGTTAGAAAAGTAAAGGGGGCAGATAGCTGATTAATAAGTAACAGTTATGAAAGTGAGGGAAACAGAAAGTAACTGGTTACTCACTAGCGGTTACAACAGTAAAAGGGAGAGATAACTGGTTACTCAGTAACTGTTACTAAACTAAACGGAACAGGAAGTAGATTCACAGTTGCTCAGTAACAGTTACAAGGGTTCAAAATTAAAAGCAACAGAAAGAAACTAGTTACTCCATAATGGCTACAAAAGTAATGAGGATAGAAAGTCACTGGATACTCAAAAAAGATAAAAAAGTAAAGATAAAAGAAAGCAATTACTCAGTAACGATTAGTAAGCTAATGGGAACATTAATTAGTTACTCAGTAGTGGTTACTGAAAGAAAAGGAGACAAAAGTAACAAGTTATTCATAACTACCTTCACTTTATATACGCATGGTCTTTGTTTTCCAGAACTAAATGACATATATAGCATTATACTGCTCCTCAAATTAACGTGGCATTACACCATCTGGAGACAGGAATATCAATCATTTACTTTGGGTCATGCAGCTATGCACATGTTTACCCAGAGTTTGAAATATTTAGAATTCGAAATGGGTAAATAACGTCACTCCTACAGTGTTTTATGTTCTACCATGCAATAATGCAGCACTATACGCCACTTAGTCTATCTCTTCATAACGATACTGCTATTAACCAATCAAAGGTGCACGTGTTCCTAACGATATTGCTAACCAGCAATCAAAAGGTCCTTAGGTAGCAATCAACATTTTACGTCAGTGCACATTGCGATACAGTTAAAGATGCAACTATCGATTGTTCTTTGCAAAATCGAATAACAAATACGTAATTAAAATGGCGCACACCAGTGACAATAACACGCAGTGTAGAGTATGAAAATATTTTAAACTTGACTCATTGTCGAGCAAAAATAGTCATGTGAAACTTGAGAATAATGGCAATTAAGATGCTCGTATGAATTTTATGAATAAAGGCCAGAGGCGTGTGCGTTTTTTTCCATAAGTATACTGCACATGGACTTCACCGTTATCGCTCGCGCATGTAGGTAGGTACAGCCTGACCATGAAAACCGCCTCACTGCAGCACAACCTACAAGCATCACAAACTATGCTTTCTGGAATTGCGCCTAAACGCTTATACATACTGCTATAATATCGTCACAGAGTGCATTACACTGGCATACAATGTGTATTCGTAAATTATTAAATGTGAAATTTCGACGCCTATCACTGAAGCAGTTTTTAAACAGTGAAAAACTTATTTCTACGTCACACGATGTCAGAAGTGCCAATGTAAAGAATTCCACTCTGTCGTCTGGCGTGTTTTTCTTCGTACTCATTTTCAAAATTTCACATATAGCTTGATAACCAGTATTTTTGTATAGAACTTTCTGGAATTTAGCTTTTACCTTTTCGATACCTGGCACAAGAGGTATCCTATTAATTAAATTAGCTAAGTCTTCTATTATGCTTATGCTCTTGGACATTTCCAAACCCTAGTTTTTCTAATCGTTTAATAGCTCTGGGCAACACTGCAAAATTATTGGGTATGAACTGAAGATTTTCAGATAGTTCATGCGACATCAGAGTCTTTGCAGTTACAATAGCAGATTAATTAGCATTACATAGAACGCTAATAAGATGTACAATTTCATTGTAATGCGCTGCATATCTGACGGCCTCTACCCAAGTACCCCATCTTGTAATTATTGGCGTGTGCATACACTTACAGGAGGCGTAGCTCAGATGGTAGAGCACACGCTTAGCATGCGAGAGGTACCGGGATCGTTACCCGGAGCCTCCATTTGCAATTTAGACCGCCTCCGTACCGCAGTTGGTAGCGCGCCTACCTCTGGCGCGGACGAGTCGGGTTCGATCCCCGGCACCAGCATGGGGATTTTATCCCCTCTGGGTGGTCTGGCACGGGGTGCACTCAGCCTCGTTAATCCCGAGGGGACCAAGTGAGGAGTTACTTCATGGAAAAGTAGCGGCCCCAGGTCGTGAAGACCGCATAACTGGCCGGGAGGGATCGGGACGCTGACCTCGTACCACCCTCCAGTACTGCACCCCACCAATGACGCCTATAGTGGGCCGAGGTGGGAGACGCAGCGGCTGGGCGGTAAGGCTTGGCTCTTCATGGGCTGTAGTGAGGGGGCTTAGTTTAGTTTTAGCATACACTTACAGGGCAATGCTTCACTAGTTCGCAGAGTACCACGGTACGTTGTTTTTGGCACTTGCAGTTGTTTGCACATTTGATGGCCGTGCTCTACTTCTGACGTCATTCATACTCCGCGTCCAGCTAACCTGTAGCACATGCGAGCGCACATTCCTCTGGTCTTTAATTATAGGAGTGCTACCGCTCGTTTCATAAAATATACTCGTATCTTAATTGCTACCATTATCCACTCGTTTTAGAACATACTATTAAAGAATCATAATCATTAGCGTAACGTTTTAATGCAAGCTTTATATAAATATGAAGTGAATTCTAAACAATATTTCTGAGGTATTAATATCTCCCATTCCTTTGTTCCGGTATATCCATACTAAGTATAGTAGAAAACCCAAGACTGCTCCATTCTTGCCGGATTATTACCTCTTGCTAGTGGTATTATCGTTTTGGTTATATCACCTCTTCCTTGCGGTTCCGCCAAACCTAAACATTTTCTTATATTTCTGAACATCTGAACTAATCATGTGCAGTAGAAACATTTAGCGGAACATTAAAAAATGGCAGACAAAAGATTTGGCGAGTATTTTATTGAGGATATTGTTATTTTAATTGAAAAGGTGAAGTCAAAAAATACAGAAAAGAGTACATCATGCGTATGGAATCAGTTTCAGAAGATTTACAATGAAAGAGGTTCGAACTCACAGCGGAAACAACTAAACAGACTGCAAAATCATTAGCTGTAAAGATGAAGAAATCGAATGATGATGACAGTAAGGAATATACTGTGAAAGCCATGTGGAATGTGGCCACCAATATTCAATGGAATTATTTCAAAGATTTTTGGCCATATTTCAATAAATTATCAGACTAGAAGTTGTATTGTTCTCACAGCAAACTGGATTAGTTGTAGCGCCAACAGTGAAAATACATTTTAATTAAAATATATTAATGTTATTGTAAGTTATAGTGTTAAATTATAATTATTTCGCGGAATACTCTAAACGAATACTACTAGAGGTTTCCATACTCGCAAAATTGCATTTTGAAACCCTCTCGTGGTATTACTACAGATAAAAGCTCCGGCTAAACGGACTTCTCCACGGCGTGAGAAGCGACAATCTTACACCTACAGCCTGGATTGTATTTTTATGTTGTATACTTTAGTTCACATTTTATGATAATATGAACTCATATTGTGTGGATATTTTCATGCCAGGTTATAAAACACACAGCAGAAGCTTTCGCGGATAATATTGAATGTGGGTGCCCGCATGTTCAAATCCTGCTTGGGATACTTGTGGTAAATGCTGCAAGATTTCTTTTCTGTCTGCTAAGTTGTACATTGATTTGATTGTATTCTATTTCTAGCTAGCGAGGGTACTTTAAAACGCTGTTATTCCTATATAGGATGAAAAAAGCACCAAATTAAGAAAAAACAAATACACGTAAATAAAATCCTAAAGAGTTTCACAGAACTCTTGCCTTATTGAAGGCTGTTCCAGTACACAGGGAAGCTCATCCTGAGATTTTGGTGTGTAAAACTCCTGCGTCTTTCAGTGAGTAGAGATGTTTTATAGTAAAAATGAGTTTTCGACGACGCATAACGTCACAGGCGCATGAGAAAAGAAGCACAGTTCTAGGTGAATTCCTCTTCGCCAGAAAGCTACTTAGAAAGTAAATGTTCCAAGGAATTATTTCGAGCTGCTTTAAAATTTCAGATATTTTGGAGAAATGGATGTACTGTATCCTTTCTTGGATGCCGTTTTTAGCAACATGTTCTTGTTATCTTCTGCATTCAGGGAATTCAATAGAGGTTTCACTGCACTGAAATGTTCTGCATAGTATGACACGGATAACTGTGAAATATGCACTTTAAAATTTAAAGTTTTGTATAATATATGCTTTTTTAACTAAACATAGTAAAATAAGCCTGCAAAAACGTTTTACTGCGAAATAAGCATAAATAAACATTTTGCTTAGACATCCGGACTTTATTAATCATAATTGCATATATTACAATACACATATTACCATAATAAAGTCGTCCTGAATTTCTTCAGGAGTAGCATAGTTCCTTCGGAAGGGAAGTAGAGCCGGTGGTCCTGTGTTTTAGATTTACAACACGTAAAAGAACCTCAAGCCTGATAAGATGAAATACCTGAGTAAAATGGTGTGGAACAGGACATTGAGAACAGCAGCAGTTAAAAAGCTTGCTCCATCCGGGTGTTTTGACAGGCTAACCTGCGCACAATGTGAAGACGGTTCAAGGGCTTCCATGAACCACTGTCCTTAATGTTGCTCCTGACGGGTCCAAGCGCAACTTATGTACGTCAGAGTTCCCTAGAAGATATTCGCTGGGACTCCTGACTAGCACGACCCTCTTGCCAACGTCGGTAGTCGCCTCGTGACTCCTGTAATGTTCTTTACATAAATAGCCGCTTAAGAGAACCAGCCTATCTATTAAAACATCACCGTCGTGTTTGTAACAAAATAAAAAAGACAAAAATGTCAAGTGAAATAAGCTATTGGTCTTAAACTTCTGTTAGGCACTATTGTGTATGTATATATGTGTGTATATACATATATACATATACACATACATACCCACAAGAATTGCTCGTTTAAAGGTATTAGATTAGATTAAAAGTCTGTATCGCAGTAGGACACACTTGGTGTATACTCTAAGGCTATGCAGTTCGACTTTGTCGCCAAATATTGTTAGACCTAAACTTAAGTTATGAATCAACAGATGTGTAGCGCATAAGATTTGAAGAAGTCTGGATGTAGTGAAAGGAGGTAAATCCAACCTCCCCTGTTTCGCAAACATTGGACATCGCTGGTCTAAATGCCAGAGGCGTGATTCACCTTCCGAATGAAATAGATGGGGAATAGCAGTTGTCAAAGAGACCAGGTTGGACATCACTAAGGTAGACTGATGAACAGAGTGCCGCTCACAAGCATGAAGCTGACGATGTCCACTCTATGCCAAGGCATAAGGCACAAGGCAAGTAATTCTGAAACGTAAAACTGTTGAACAGTGAGCGAAGCTAAACGGTAGGTGTGTGAATTATTGAAGGCCATTAGTGAGGTGCAAACCACGGTTACGTAAAAATGAACAATGCGAATTTCAAACAATCAGATGAAACAAGAAAACGCTGGACAAGGAGATAGTTCATATCAAAATTAGAGAAGACAGTACATAATAGCCATAGCATACACATTTCAACCATAACAAGAAGATGTAAAAAACAACTTTCTGGTGTAAATGTTACAAAATTCAGTCACACTGACCAAGTGGTAGGGCACCTGATGGAGAGTCATCTGTCTGGTCAAGTACGAAGGTAAATGTGTCACATGCAACTCGGATATCTGAGTATTCAAGGAGATACACAACTCGAATTGCTGGTTAATAGCACGAATACTCTATCGGATCTTCACACGGACTTGGCTTCAACTCTCGAGAAATCAACAAGGAGGGCTTCTGCTAAGGTTTGTTGGCAATTGCATTCAGATCTTCACTGCAAATGATTCGCTGCAGGAGTAAGATGGATTGTATATACTTTTGGGTAGAGGAAGAAGAGGCCATACTTCACAATGCTAAGTTCACAGACGCTGTGTACCAACACGTTCGAATCCGGGTGAGAAAGCATCCTCACACATTCCATGAAAAAGGAGCAGTGGTCAACAATTTCAGGCCCTGAAATCACCGGGCCATTTTTCTTCAATGAAACCGTGAATAGAGACAGATGCAAAGTCATGTTGGAAAACAAGTTTTACCCCAGAAGTCATGACAACCGGTCTCCCTATGTAAAAGCTGTGGTGCATGCAATATGGAGACTGCCCACACATTGCAAACACTATTCTCGATTCCCTAAACACGTTTTATCTTCGTGTTCTGTCGCATTGTTTTTTCTGAAACAGAACAACAAAATGTGGCTGCCTCATAGCCCGGATATTAATCCGTATATTCTTCCCCCACCGCTCCTTACTGTGACAATTCTGAGAGCAGAAAATCTATATAAAGGACACCATAAAGTACCTGGGCGACCGAGCTTCCCTCGGCTTCTCTTTTCTTGTCCTTTTTTTAATCGTATTTTTTTTTTTTGGGGGGGGGGACTTATTTAGATAAACTTGAGAAGCAAAATGTTAACTAAACATAAATTTTCATCCTAATTGTTGGAGCCGTTTCCGTGACGAGACCTTTAATATCCTGGCTTGTTTGTTGAAATTGGCCCATTAACAGAGAAATTATGGCCAAAATAAGGTTTCGAATAATTGTAATGATTACGCGTAGACTAAGGTAGCTAAGTCAACTTTCTTTGGGTTTTCTGAAAGCTCTTGACGAGACCTTTAATATCCTGGCTAGTTTGTTGAAACTGACCCACTAACAGAGAAATTATGGCCAAAATAAAGTTAAACACTAGCGGACGGAATAAATGCTTGCATAAAATATTCAACATTGTGGCGATACGTACGTACATTACAGTTGTCTATGAATATGCATGTCCAACTTCAAAACGATAAATCATCCGAAATATTCTAACGATAGTTACTAGACATTGGAAATGGACAGTTGCCAATAGATGAGACAAGACGAATGAATAATTTTTGTAACTTAGTAACATCGAAAGAAGCACTTATCGAAAAGTATTTCCCAATATTCAAGAATAAATATGTCTATCAACTTAATATTTTACAATCCAGCATTGAAAGTGAGTTGTGAAAGCAGTTCATTGCCCATGGGAGTTTTTGAACTCTCTTGATCTACCAGGAATGCCACCACACACATCAAAATTGAAAATAGGTGTGCCAGTTATGATGCGTAATGTTAATCAGCCAAAACTCTGTAACGACACGAGGCTCACAGTTGAGAACAACGATATTAACTGGGCCTTTCAAAGGTGAAGATGTCCACATTCCTCGAAGTCCCATGATCCCGACCGATACACCATTTAAATTTAAAAGTTTGGAATTCCCAGTTCGATTGACGTTTGCAATCACAATCAATAAAGCTCAAGGTCTATCTTTAGAATTGTGTGGTTTACATTTAGGTGCAGATTGCTTCTCACATGGACAATTGTATGTTGCGTGTTTCCGTGTGGGAAAACCAGATAGCCTTTATATCTACGCAAACAATGGAAAAACAAAAAATATTGTATACCGACAAGTATTGCAAAATTAAACTTTTTTGAAACGTATGCTTTGTTTTGTTCCTCCTTTCTCATCCATGCAACCATAATGTGCCACAGCGAAGCGTTTTTTTTTGTAGTGTTTAACGCCCGCTTTTACTACTACGGCACCGCAGGCGGTGACACTGATGATACATGGAATGAAGATGGAGCACCGGTGGAATGAGATGGCGGGGGAAACCGGAGCACCCGGAGAAAACCCGCCCTGACGCCGCTTCGTCCACCACGAATACCACATGCGGGTCCCTGGGATCGAACCCGGGCCGCCTAGGCGGTAGGCGAACGCGCTAACCGCTCGGCCACGGCGCCCCCACACAGCGAAGCGTTGTTGTTGTAGTATTTAACGCCCGCTTTTGCTACTACGGCACCGCAGGCGGTGACACTGATGATACATGAAGATGGAGCACCGGTGGAATGAGATGGCGGGGGAAACCGGAGTACCCGGAGAAAACCCGCCCTGACGCCGCTTCGTCCACCACGAATACCACGTGCGGGTCCCTGGGATCGAACCCGGGCCACCTAGGTGGTAGGCGAGCGCGCTAACCGCTCGGCCACGGCGCCGCCACAGCGAAGCATGACAGGGTACAGCTAGTATATATAGGATGTCCAAAATTAGACCGACAAACTTTGGAATCTGATAGAAAACATCATTTTAAACACTTTTTGTTAAGGAAAGTTTAATGCTGCGGTGCTTCGTTTAAGCGCTAGACGAGTTAATGTCATAGGCTACTTGCCTCCCACCCAGTTTAAGTATTTACGTCAAAATCAACAATGCAAATTACTATTGCATTTATCTTAGTAAGGTACACAATCTTAATCGAAGAAACAAACACAGAACACAAACAAAACACAAACTTCTGACTGTTTACAGTTAATCACAGCTTTACTATTCAAAGTAAATGTTGGAACGCACGCCCATTGCGATCAACACAAAGAGTGCATCGATGTGCATTATTCTGCCGTACTCTCGCAAAGACAGCAGCCATTTCTCTGGTTTAAAAGTTTGTCGGTCTAATTTTGAAGCTTCTCGAACATTCTGGAAACGCTTTGTTCTGCCGCACTCAGTTGTCTTTGTTCTGATCGCTCCATTGTCGAGCTGCATATGTTGTGGGGTAGCTTGACCTTGAGCGACTTTGAGGTGCGTGGCCGTCGTAAAATGATAAATGTATTATATATGTATACATAAAACATATTTATATATGAAAATGTGCGACATTAAATTACAAAAGGAAACAGAGAGGCAAGCACGGGAGATGAAACCTCGTTTTCCAGTAAGAGATGTTAATCACTTCAATACAGTACCTTGAGGTAGCATGGGTAGCAAGTAGCATGGTTTGGACATGTAAGGAGGATGGGAAATGAAACGATACCGAATAGAATAATAAAATGGACTCCGTCGGGAACTGGACACACATGGATGCGGCAGATATAGCACATTATGAAAAGAAGAGCACTAGGTTGGAAAGATCGTGAATATTAGTGTGTATATACATATATATCCAAGTGTAACTTTGGGGACAGAAAGATGTATAATACATTGTAAACCTATGTAAATATTAAAATTATTGATGTAGATACGGCCGAATTCAAAGCTATGCACATAATCACTCATAGTTAAAATAGCATACGAGCAGCGAGCCCCGGGCGATGCAGGACGATCGTCAAGAAAACAAGTGCGAGCGACCATCCATCAAAAGAGACAGGAAAACCCGGCGCCGAAATATGTTGAGATACCTCGTTTGTAATCCTGCTGAATATGGATTTGGTTTCCACTATTCCTTTCTTATATACTTACAAAGAAATTGTAATGAAAAAATTTCTGCAAATGTTTATCTCTATTAACATGAAGCAGGTAAGCTTTTGTAACAATAGTTTGTAGAGGGTTTGTTAAAAATACATGAGATTAGAGAAAGCGATCTGAATGTACCACAAGATTTTTGTAAAGTTGTTTCACGTTATAAAATATCGCGAATCTTCTGTAGGCTCGTTGACTAACCTGAGCCAGTGTACACTAGATAAGCGTCCTTAGCTGCGTAGTTGTCTTCCTGTACCATGCGCTTAGATACTGGACAACAGATTACTTAAGCTGTATAGTCGCACTCCCTAAGACCTATTTTATTTCTATCGAGAATTACAGGAAGGGGACTTTCGGATAGTAGAACTGCTAGATGTTCTTTGAGTGTAATCTTTGTGACGTGGGTATATACCTCTATTGTGCTTTTCAAATGGGAAGAGTTCTGCAGCGTTGCAAGCTCATTACCTCCACTCTTCATATTTTTGGCGCGCGTCAAGCCCCACTTAAGAGGAAAGGAATACGACAACACAGCAGGACTCCGATTGGTTACCAGCCTGGAGACGCTCAAGGACAAACTCCTTCCCATTTGAAAAGCACTATAGTTGCGTAATTGCCTTCTTGTACCATCTGTAGAGGACTTTTTTTTTTGCTGGATGGCCTTGGTTGTGTAATGACCTTCCGTGTATAAATTATTTTCATTTCTATTTTGTTCTTTGGATTATGGTATTGAGATAGCGGCTCGGATTCGACCACAGGGACCCGCGTGTGGTATTGGTGCTGGACGAAGCGACGTCTGGGCGGGTTTTCTCCGGGTTCTCCGGTTTCCCCCACCACTCATTCCAATTGCTCCATTATCACCCTTCCAATCATCGATTTCGCCTGCATTTCATATCATCCTCTTTCCCACTACCATACCTAGTGCTTGGCTGACCACCTGCTTCCAGGTCTTCACTCTGTCCGGTTCAGAGGTCCCTCTGCTCCCAGACAGGCGTCTGACCCTAAGCACTGGCTTGTAATTCCTACATAAGGGTAAAGGAGAAAGAAGTATTCCCTGGCCTAGCTGCAATCGGTGAGTGTGTAGAATCTTTTTAAATTCTATCTAACCCGGGTGCGGTACGGATGAGCTACTTATATATAAAATTAGAAGTTGCTTTGATTACTCTTTATTGATATTAATAGACACTTCTCAAACAGCAATCTTCACACTTTTCATGTCGCTAAATAATCCGCTAAATTATGGCGCATTCGTCATTATTATACAAATCAATTTACATCTGATCAATCCTTCCGATTAATGTTCAAATACTATGCAGAACGTTCATAGTGTAGTTCAAACTTCGGGAATATCACTTAATTCGTCAATAATCACACTTTTAAATATACTTATTTGTATTTAAAGACAGAAGTCAATTTCAAACACTTCTTTCCTCAATTAATTGCAAAAGAAAAAGAAAGTCAACAAGTCAACATAGGCCAGTCATTATTACAGAAGGCTGCCTATGCTTCGTACACTATATATTCTAGATACAGAGGACTTATAAAGAAATAAATTGTTGTAGAGGACTTACTGAGAAATACTGCCTCAAGGTCGTTGTTTATTTTTTATCTCTTGGTAGTGCAAAGAGGATGGAATTTCAAAGCCTTTATATAGCGACCAGATTTCAATATCGCTGAGAGTCTATTGTATTCCCACATTTCCCTTGTTCCTACAAGACCATTTGCAATAAGGTAATTTCTGTAAATGTTTATCTCGACTAACATGAAGATAGAGGAATAAGAACAGCGATGTCCAACGTTTGTGTCGGTCTGGGTGGCTCAGTTGGTTAGACGCTGGCCTTCGGATCCCAAGGTCGCGGGTTCAAACCCGGCCCAGGCCGATGGTTTTTAAGTGTGCTTAAAAACGACAGACAGCTCCATGTCAGTAGATTTACTGGAATGTAAAAGAACTCCTGCGGGACAAAATTCCGGCACACCGGCGACGCTGATGTGATCCTGGCAATTGACAGCGTCGTTAAACAACAAAATAAACTTAATTTTTTTTCCAACGTTTGCAAAAGAGGGGAGTTTGGGTTTACCTCCTTCAACTATACTGGGCTTTGCCATTCTTTAACATCCAGCCCTGCATTGTGTTGTAGTGGCGGCTTGGTTACATGTATGTTGCATTCGATTTACGAAAGCACTTACCTATGCAATAAACATATGCTTATTAGTAGCTTCTATGTTATTGTTTACATTTAAGAAGTTTATGAATATTTGGCGACAAAGTAGAAGTGCATAGTCTTAGAAGTTACACCAAGTGGTCGTCGTGTAACATATTGCCACACAGACTTTTAATGCAGTTCAATTTGGAGAAACTGTTCGCAAATATATGTAGAGCCATACTCACTCTTATACACACTATTCTTGCAAATGTTTATTTCTTTATCTACTACATTTTAATCAACATAAGCATTTTCAGAAATGATCTTATTGCTAATTTCCTTGTTGGTACAAGGGGATTATCGGAATACAGTAGGCTTTAAGCGATAGTGAAGTGTTTTAAGAGCTGGTTGCTATGCGATGCCTTTGAAATCACGTTCTCTTTGCAAGGCCAAGAGATAGAAAAACGAACAACATATTCCTGTTTGAAAAGAAGTATAAATATTGGCAAATTCGAACAAATAAGGAAGAATATCTCGGAAATGGTTTCCTCAAAAGAAAAACGAAGTATTTGACATAAATAGCTTGTTTCACCATTTATGCAAAAATCATGGTCATTCCCAGAAAATTGAAGGTATGATCTAGAAATTACCATGGAATCGTCTGTTTGTATCCGTCATTGGATACTGATTGCCCCTCTGAAGGAGTGGAGTGGGAAATAGCCGCTCACTACGTAAGGCTCTCCAATAAGAGTTGGACATACCTGAATAAGAGTTTGTATGAATAATTAGTCCAAACTTAGAGAAAGTCACATGAGTGGAACACATTGAATATTTTTAAGAGCATGCTGTCTGCGTCCTCCTACCATTTTGGGAACTACTAAATCAACAGAAGGTGGGTGAATCTGTATGATACAAGAGCAGAGAGAATAGGCGCTTGTACCGTGGAATTGAAAGCCGAGTGGGAGGGGAGATGTTTTCCAGAAGGTTGATAGTGCTCTACTGAGGCACGAAGGTATGTGATGTAGCCGACAGGTTCTTCTCTCTGTGTGCTAAACCGGAACAACCGACTTACTCCCCCAAACTCTTCCTAATGACTTACTTAAGGAATCCTTCGTTATCTGGACACTAGCAATTCGGTAACAACCTACCTTAATGGAAAACTACCATTATTCCTTTAGCGCCCTACTCTTACTTATTAACAAGTAGCATTCTCACGCACAAAACTGTCTTCTTTTATACAAGCGCGTGCGCCGTAGAGAAGGCATTTTAATAATAAAGGAAACTGCTTTCATTTTCTATCATTGTAGCCGAAATTAAAGCCCATAGGTTGGAATGGTTAGGACACGTGATCGGAATGAATGACAACACAACACCCTAAACATCAACTCAAAACCTGAAGGTAGACGCAATATTGACAGAAAAATTAAAGTGACTGGATGGAATAGAGGAAGATCTAAGAACTTTAGAATTCAGCAGAAGGCTGTGGTTGGACAGGAGTTGACTAAAATCCAATGGGAGGCCAAGACTAGACAGCTACAAGGTTCGTAGCGCCAAAGAAGAAAAGTGTCTCATTCTAGATATCAAAATTTCAACGGGGATATACCCTTTGAGGTGCATCGAACACAAAAAACAATCTGTGTGTTACACGCAAATGACTTTATTCTTACAACAGATTATGTCTATGAATTTCTTATTAATTAAACAAGCAGAAAACAAGCAGGGCCATACATGAGTGGGATTTTAAAGCCAGCTACAAGTATAGCCACCCACTTTGCTAGCTATTGACAGAAAATTCAATACTTCATTTCATTTGCCAGACATTTAGGAATCTTAAACATGTGGTATTTTAATCAGAACCGTCAGTTCCATTTTTAAAAAATAAAAAACAAATGTATCATGTAAAAGTTTGGGCTGAGAGGGATTATCTTGAGTATCTTCGTGTTGCATCCTTTGGAAGATGCTAGTCAAAGAGTTCAAATTTTCATATTAGGGCTTTCTACAATTTCAGAAGAGCACATGAACCATTGACAGCCCTCCTGCAAAGGGCACAGTATTAGTAACAATTTAGAATTAGTACTTTATTAGGTATATATGAATGTCTAGGCCAGCCCTGGAGGTGTTTACGTGCCAGACAATCCAGTAGGTAATGCAAGCAGAATGGAGAGATTTGCCTTTTTCACACTTCTAGCATATTATCCCACTCTATGCTCGTATTAGGGCATAATTTTGTTTGGCCAGAACCAGAAGTGTTGCACTTTTATCGCTAAATTGCGAACCTTCTCTTCCTTGATTGCTAACAACTTAGTTTACCATGATTATTAAGGTCTAATGACATTCTAACACCTTTCAGTACTATTTAAATTTAGATTCAAACTGTAATTATTTCAATAGGCAATACATTCGACCTCTTTGTCCGCAACGCTTGTTCACTTTTCTGAGATATTTTACCAAGACTCTTAGGAACCGGTAAACACATTTTGGTAGAGCTCTTTAACAATCCGTGTAGAGAGAGATGCGACGTACAACAGTTGCAAGTCTTTCCCTCTACTAATCCAGTCATTGCTCGCCTCGTGTTAATTATGAGCAGGAAGCGGGGTTTTAGTAAGAAATCCATCAAGTTAACCGTGCACCTACAACGGGAAGTGGAAGCACTGGCGACCTTGCAGTCCTCTTGTAAACAATTAGAGTGGAGGGTGGTACAGCCCTCACGCTACCTGTCAGCTCTATACTCCATGCTGTTAATATTATGCCTATGTTTACTTACTAAAACCCCGCTCCCTGATTATGAGAAATTTTTAAACAGAAATAAGTTCTTAAGTGAATTGCATTCCTTTCTTTGCCTTTCTTTTTAAAATAATTTCATTACTCACACTCCATTTATTCACACCCAGATTGCAATTATTATCCTTCCAATCGTTTTTTCTCACTTACCATAACATTTAAGTTTTTGCATTTCTACGTCACGCTCCACGACGTTCTACGTTCTACGTCACGACCTCATTAATCTCTTCCATTTTTTATTTCCGAGGACCTATAGAAAATATGCCTTTCTATTAAAACTTCTTTTACTTTTACACACACACACACACACACACACACACACACACACACACACACACACACACACACACACACACACACACATTGTTGTTGAAATCTCAATGAATTTATGAAATACTCCATCTGGTAGGTGGAGAAAGTGAAAGTGCTTTCCCTTAATGGATTTTGTAATTTAGCCTTACTCTAATACCTGTATATTAAATCACCTACACATAATAACGGTATAGCACAATAACTGTGTGACACGTGTTGCAGAGGTTAGACCCCTCTTGCACAGAAGGGGATCCTCTCGGCAGCGCACCGAGAAAATGCCCATTCATTTTGTTGTTATGTAGGAGTGAGAGAGCGCGGCCGGAGAGTCGCGTGGGAAACTGCCACAGGGTCAAACAAAACACACACGACCGAAACAAGTGAAGATAAAAGCAAGAAACTTAACCCCGCCGTTCGTATTAAAGATAGTAATTGCGATTGTTGCCATTAACGTGGGTGGCTAACAAGGCACAAAGGAATACCAAATTGCTTCGTGACGAGTGACAGATGTCCTTCAGGGTGTTTGGTCCACACCAACAAATCGCTCTTCTGAAAATCAGGTAGAACCGGGTTCCGAAGTTTGTAAAGCGGATTCTGCTCCATTAACTAGAGCTGACGAAGATGAAGATGACGATGGTTATGATAATCATGATAATATTAATATGAAGAGCAAGAAGAAGGTTCCGAACTATAAAACCCACCTCACTCATTCTTCCCTCTTTCGTTCTCGCCGAGTAACCACTTACATCATTTGTTTCTATTACTTAGAATATTCTACTCTAAATTTTTTTCCCACTCAACCTGCTCCGTTTTTGGCAATTAGTTAGAACTGCTATATCACTTATAAGCCCATAGGCAACAACTAGTCCATATTTAGACCCTAGCTAATATTTGGATCTTTTCCTCTGTATATTCTCAAGCGATATAAGACATCCGACCTAACCGATAAATTCTCGAGCGGAGCAAGTTTTTCTGGGAAAGTCAGACCGTCGAATATTTATAGGGACTGCTTCATAAATAAAATATGAATTTAAATACTATAGTGCAAATATTTGACCCTATTCTTAAATTATTATAAAATAACCTAAATATATTCATTTCGGTTAGTGTAGTTCGAGTTACTCGGCACTGCCAACTGAGGAAAACGATACCCAAGAACTACGTGTATTTCGATCTTCTCTTGTTATAACAGAAAACCAGTTTGTAATATCAAATAAATCTCACTATATTTTTAACATTAACAAATAACCACCGCCACCATCGCCATCGCCGCCACCGCCACCACTATGCATTAATAATTATTAAAAGAATAATTTTAGTTTTCAAATTGATTTGGAGTACTATGTATTTTATTGACATGTACACACACACACACACACACACACACACACACACACACACACACACACACACACACACACACACACACACACACACACACAAGTACGTTTTATTAAATATATTGCCCTCCTCTGTACTGTAGCGCGGTGGTAGCGTGTCTGGCTCACGTCCAATAGGTCGTGAGTTCGAATCTCGCTTAGGGTGATTTATCCGGATAAGGTTTTTACTGAGGTTTTCCCTTCTGAGAAGACGAACATCGGGTATCTTAAAGCTCTATAAATCTCAGGCTCATTTGAGCATCATTTAACCATTTCATTCATTCACCATCCGATATGACACTACGTTGGAGGACGTTAATAGAAGAAATTTACATAATACACGTAGTTTCTGACGTAATCTACATCTAGAGCTGGTCCATTCACAACTGAGCTGTGCTATCTTAAATCTTCATTAGTTCACACTTTGTAAAAGACCTTTTATGGCAGACACAAAATTTAATGGCGGGTGGCAGGAGGAGCTGGTCAACCCAAAATCCAATCCGAGGTTTGTCGCGCCTTGAGGTGAACGCGCTGTGAAATCACACTGTAAAGTCGGGGATATAAATATCATTTGCGACCACAACATTTATTTTACAACACGGAAGGGAATAATTCGATCATGATGTGGTCAGCTGAAATCCGCTAATAAACTTTGTGTCTGCCATAGTTTCTTCAATCTCTACTATACAATCGTAATTTTTATCCATATACACATTTCAAGTACACATTTCAGTTGTAATAAAGGAAATAAATTAATAATAACAATAATAAGCAGCATATTCACAAAGAAATGACAATTTTACAATAAACGGGACGGTCCATAGAGACTATGGTTTCTTTATTCTTTTCTTTCTCCAATTTTTCTCAGCTGTCAGATAAATATCGGATTCAAATAACAGGGTCCAAAACTTCTCCAACAGAGGAAAATAAATAGAAATATGTAAACATGGTATAGGAAAGTGACAAAATTAATTAAGAACACCGAAATATGTTCATCGGTTCTTGAGCGGAGTGATTTCACAGTTCGGATATTTGATATGTCTTATAAAGAAAAAGTAGAACTCAAAATGTAGAGAATCTTCTCCCACCTTAATAATCGAAATCATTTCAAGTGTTAACGTGGCCATCTATCAATAATTAGTCTAAGCAGAGGCACAGGAAGGCAACTGCGCAACTAAGGTCATACATCAAGTTCCTCAGACAGGTGGTAAAGGAAAGCGACTGCGCAACTGAAGTTATCTGTGTGTTCCATCACTGAGTCAAGAGAAACAATGGACCTATAGCAAGGCGCTGATGACCAAGTAGCTGAGCGCCCGCCGCCGCCACCACCTGTGGTTAGACCATTCGCTTCTCACCAAAGCGGGCCTGGGTTCGATCCCTGGCAACCGCATGTGGGATTTGTGAAGGAAAAATCGGCGCAATGGCGGCTTTCTTCCGGGTTCTCCGGTTTCCCCCGCCATCTCATTCCATGTATCATCAGTGTCACCACCTGCGGTGCGTATGTAGTAAAAGCGGGCGTTAAACACTACAAAAAATCATCTGGTCCTACAGTAATCATCACGATATGACCAGGAAGTTAACAGTTTGTAAGAATGGTTAATACAAGAGTAGAGGAAGTCATGTGAGTGCAACATAACAGATTTGAGTGACGTCAAACAATAAACAAAATACATACAGCAATAATAAAATTATTAAAATATTTTATAATCATGTACTGTACAAAACTTAATAGAGACAATAGTAAACAACATAACTTTAATAATTTTGATAGCCCAACTTTATGGTGTGTGGGTAGGTGTTTGCCTTCCAACCTAAAGGGCAGTAGGTCCAATCTGCGTAATACGTAAGTAGATAACTTAGTTCATTGGACCCCGGGTTCATTTGACTAATATTTCACTCCTATTATTTATCGTCCTTGGAAACCACATATCGTAACTGGAAAGTTAAATGATTTGAAAATCGTATGTGTTAAATTCACGTGACATTCCCTACTCTTCTACAAGATATTCTTACGAAACCTTCTCTATCTACTTCTTGTTAATGCAGATAAACGTCACGTTTCTTTAAACCTTCATTTACCATTTCTTGTAGATATAATAATACAGTGAGAGATAGTCTTTTCAAAGGCGGTCGCTATGTGATTGTTTTGAAACTCCATTCTCTTTGCATGAACACCTGAAAAACATGGGGGGGGGGGGGGGGGGAGAAGAAAAAACGAATGCAGAAAAGTACAATCATGGAAAAAATGATTGAGCGCATTTGGAGAGCACAATATTTTTAAGTTTCACGTCGTGTTGCAGCGTGGTTTACACAAATCGATATTCCAACATGCAGCTGAGTTTATTGATAGTCTCTGATCCTAATGGTATCGTCTATCGGACACACAAAGAGACTGTGTTTTGAATCACCCCTCACAGTGTATACATACTCGCAAATACAAATGTGAGTGGTGATTCAAGATGCAGCCTATTTGAGTGTCCAATAAACGATAACATGTGGATCAGAATTGAGTCATATGTTGGAATACCGACTTGTGTAAACCGCACTGCCACATGACGTGGAACTTACAAATATTCTGCCCTCCTAATGCGCTCATGTTTTCCATGGTTGTACTTATGTGCCCAAGGGGGCATTTACGGGAGAAAGGGTGAGATGAGACATGATACCGGTTAGCCGGATACAGACCAGTGACACAGGCATTGGCAGGGATCCCTAAGGCTTACCAAGTTTGACGACTGCTCGAGGTCTTCCGGGTCCTCCCAGGGGTCCAACGCCCCCAGATGCTACCCATCCCCCGGAACCCACTGACGAGGGACGTAGGGAGTTCCTTTACAAAGCACATATCACCCCTGCCAAGCTGCACCTAACGCCTTTGCTGACACTTGCGACCCTGAAAGTACCAACGGGATGAAGGATGAATGAAATAATTAATGAAGTGACGGCAAATTCATGGATCTTTCCCAGCATTCACCTGGCGACCGCGGGAAAGTGTCAGGAAGGTAGATCACGGGAACCGAACTTACGACCTCCCAAATGCGAGCCACAGACGTTACCACGGAGCCATCTCGCTCGGTTGCCGTAGAGAAAGTAAAATATATTAAAGGTCATTTAGATTTTGGTTCCCGTTGTGGTTCCTATTCCCACTTGATTGTGTGCACCCCTTCAGCATTTTTGGCGCAATATTTCCCTATGTTCTGCTCATTACATACCAGGGCCGCAGCCAGAGGGGGCCAGGTCGGGCAGCGCCCGTACTGGAACAAATTTTGCCCTTAATGAGAAAATCCCCGTTTTCCTTTCCCGTTAGAAATATTTCAGTAACAAATTAAGAACTATACTATGCATTGAAGACTATATTAATAGTAACAATGCTGTAGAAGTTATCCATTGTCTTATTGCAGCGTGCCCAATATCCAAATCTCTTGGCAGTCAAAGACACCTTCAGGAAGCCGCCAAAACACAGTCGAAAATAAATTCTTTCAAGTACTGCTTGTAATATACGATCTGAAACTTTCCTGGCGACGAACGTCTTGAATATGGCTTGTAATGTTGTATAACATGGTAACAAAATATATCATTATAAGTAAATAAAATTTTCTATGTGTCAAAGTCTCATCACTTAACGAAGGCCCACCGTCATTTTTCCAATTAACAGTTAACAGTTAATTTGAGAGCAAGAATGAGTCATGAAGCTTAAATACGTATCGATAAAGAAGCACATCCCCCCCCCCCCCCCCAGTGAAAATTATGACGTCAGGGACTTGTTAAAAGAATAATATGCAATTTAAATATTCATACATTTTAAAATACACCTTTCTCAAACGGGCAGTTATTTTATTTTCTCTCTCTTAGACATGCAAAGAGAGCAGAATTTCAACAATTACATTGTGATCGGCCTTAAAACATTTGATTATCTCTTAAAGCCTACAGTAATCTCATTGTAATTACAAGGAAATATGCAATAAGACTATTACTGCAAATGTTTATGTCAATGTGGAGTAAATAGAAGAATAAGCATTTTTAATAAAGAATAATTTGTACAAGAATGACTAGAGAGTGTTATATGATAGCAACACATGTGTTTTTTCTAAAGTTATTTTATCTCGCCTCCTATAAAATCTGGAGCCCCGCCTAATGTTCAGTCCTGGCTACGGGGCTGTTGCATACCGAAACGTGGTCAGCATTGGGTGCTTATAGCAACAGCGTTTAACTAGAACAGAAAACAGGCAAGCAAGCAGGCATCACAGTGGATGTAACCAAATACAAAAACAACCGACAGGATCCATACCTGATTAACTCCTAGAACTTGTTTCTTTCCACCAAAAGGCATTCCGCATTATTTGGATGAAGGAATTTCACTTGAGTAGATATTTACACTAAATGGGAACCTGTTTGTGTGGCAACCTGAGAAGATTGTCGCTAGCACCTACCTGGGGATCAAATTGTTTTCTCTCCCTATACTGCTGTCTTGTACATGATCTACCGATTTCCCTGCATTTCTACAGCGTTATTCCTGGAAATATTACTCTATCCGCGGCATGTCTTATGCCCACTCAAGCACAACTTTTGGGTGATCTAGACTGCACTCATAATTCTTCCTTATATTTGCGGAAGAAGGGCATATAGCGTAAATACGTTTGTTGTCTAATTTGATACTCTTCTTGTACCCATTTTAATTCTTCTGTACACAGTAATAAAATATACATTTAAATTGTAAACATGTGTTTTTTAAAACATCAGATACCTTACTATCACGTGACTTCTCTGCCCACAGTACCTACAAAAATATTTTTGGACGTGACGAATGGCTTGAAGTTGCGCAGTGGTTTATCATCGAGTTCACTTTTGTATTTATAAGACCATAGGTCAGTCAGGTTAATATCTCTCGGACTTCTGTGTAGTAAATATCGCGGAACAGTACATGATTCACGTTATCAGCAATGTCTTGTTCATTTCAAGTTGGAAAAGGAGACATTAACCCTCACCATCAATTTGTATGATTTTACTCGCGCAAATCATAGCAAGATCATTCACCACATCTAAAAAATACCTCTGTATGAAAGCTTGTCAGTCTGGTTGGCTCATTTGGTTAGGCGCTGGCCAACTAAACCGAAGGTCGTGGGTTCAAAACACAACCCATGCCGATGGTTTTTAACTGAGCTTAAAAGCCCCAATTCAGCAGGCATACTAGCATGTAAAAATCCTGGGGGACGAAATTCAGGCACACCGGTGGCGCTGATTTATAATCCTAGTAATTGATAGCGTCATTAATAAACAAAACACTTCAATGTTTTAAGGAAGCATATTATGTACTTATCTACTATGTATTTATAGTAAGCAGAGGAAGTATTATATTCCACCCAAAATTTCTACAACGAGATTTCACCAGAAATAGATGTTTTGAGACGCTCTGCATCCAAAAAAAGACATTTTTAGAAAACTGTCTATTTATGTGTGTAAGCGTGTGTTTCTGAATAGCGAAACGAAGAGCCGGTTGTTCAAGATCTTCTAACGATGCGACACACAATTTGAAGAATAATTCCCCACCCCAAACTACTCTTTACATATAAAATGTTTCGAAAATTTAGATTATCTCAAAAATAGTTCCAACGATTTTTATGAAATTAGCATATGTTTAAGTTACTTTGCATGAGAAATGTAATGTATATTTGAATCTTCTGGGGATACCCTCTGAAGTTCTCTTCATTATGAATTACTTTTGCATACTGGTGAACCTTAAGAGAACCCCGGATTAAGGTCTATCGCCCGACCGCTGCGTCCCCCACCTCCGCCCACCGCAGGTATCATGAGTGAGGTGTAGTACTGGAGGTGGAACGTGGTCAGCGCCTCGGCCCCTCCCGGCCTGCTATGCCGTCTTCTCGACCAGAGACAAAATCATACTACAGGAAAAATGCAAATCTTGTTAAAACACACAGTTTAAAACTAACCATTTTTAGATTTTCCTTGCTATTGGTTTAATTTTCAAATACTTAAACTTTTCTCAAGCAGGAAGTCGTTCTTCGTTGTTTATCTCTTGGCTATGTAAAGAGAACTCCAAAAGCCTTCACACGCTTAAGCCTACTGTATTTCCTTATTTCCCTTTTATAAGGGAACTGCTGGAAATGTTTATCCCCATTAACATGAAGTAGATGAATTACAAAAGATAAGGCGTTTCTAAGAATAATTTGCAGAAGAGCGAATAAAACCATATGAGTGTAACACATCAGCTTTTTTTTCTATCTACTTCACGTTAGTTGAGATAGAAATACATTATGCACTTTGTTGTAAGCCAGGACAGGGCAACTGGTGCTCACTGGTGCAGCCTTCTCACGGCCTTGTACTGATAGCTGTACGTTTAGCAGGTCAAAACATAGTCACTCAAAGCATCCCACGAGTCGCCCAGGCCTGTTGTAAGCAGAAGGCGGATGGAATAAACTGAATCGACAATCAGATATTTAAAAGGGGACCGCTCGCTATATGTTAGCCTTAATTTGTATGCTATGTGCATGGCATCGTGAGAAAGAAACAATTGAATGGCAACAGTTATTTTAAAGAAATGAAATTAAAATATTGCAAAAATTCAAACCAATAATAACGGTTATCTGGGAAATCACTGATACCATAAAAACTAAATTAGAAATAAATTTCGATATGGTAAATGTTTACAATATATAGACAATGGCCTTTTTCTAAACATGCCTCAAACCATGTGTTTCTGATGAAATCTCGACATCGAATTTTGGTGGAATGCTTATATTACTACCCTTATCTACTAAGTGTGTGGTAGAGTAGAAGGCTTCGAGACAGGTCCGGTATTCACGCTTTTGTAAATCATTTTGTATAAAGATTTACAGAAATTTTTATTGCTATTTCGTCGCAGGAAAAGCGTAAGCGATATTGAAATTCATAAATAAGTGATGACTGAAATTCCATTGTCTTTGTATGACAAGGAAAGAAAATTGAATGGCGATTTAGCAGCTATGAACTATGAAGTAATTCATACCAATAATAAGTCGGAAGTTGCTAGTGGCTCAAAAACTACTTGACATAAATTGTATGTATTAATGAAGTTTGCCGTTTACCTTTTTTCCTGCAGTAAATTTTGTGCATTTCTTGCGGTTTACAAGTTATACAAAATTCATTCAGAAAGACGACTTTATAGGATAGTCGCAGAAAATTCAAGATATACCTACAAGTTATTTTTATGCCTATGGTATTTCAATACAAATCATTCAAGCCATTTTCTAAAAAATAAGGACCATTTTTGCATTCTTAAAAAATATTGCGTCTCATCCTTGGAAGATGTTGAATTTAAATACGAATTTCCCTCTTAGTCTCTTCCCCTTTCTACCATTTCCTTCTTCTCTCTCTCATTCTCCCTCCTCCTCTGCAACTCTCTCCCACCTGTTGCCCTCTGTCACCTTCCCTATCACTATGTTTCCTTGCAGAATTGAACTCGATTTGAATCTATTCCCATTTCCGCGTTTCCATGTTGAATTCAGTCCGAAAGTGAGATCGAACAACGTTCATGCAACAAGATTTCGATCTCATTTCACTTAATAAGCGGATCGGAGCCAGTGGTTGAGTTTCGTTTGTATCCGCGTTTCCATGCAATATTCAATCCGGAAAAAGAACTCAAATCGAGTTGAATTCGCTATTAAAACGTAGCAATTGTGTAATGAACTTTACACCTTATTTTAAAAATAAATAATAGAATGTTAATAAAATTTAAAACGCCAAGTTCTGAGCTATATTCGCTTTCCACGATAACTGACTTATGTACGAGTACATTAATATTAGACAAAAATGTGTGCAGCTTCTTAAACATTCATAATATTTATACTTCTGCATAATCACCACATGTTTAGATATTATGCGCAGCCCAAAATTCTATATTTCTCTATACATCATTGGTCAAATTGGAATCTGCATTTTTTATTGGCACATTTGACCAAATTAATTCCACAGCGCTGTGAATAGTATATGCGTTCAAAATCATGCGTATGTGATGATTTTAAATATGTATCTAAACATTTACAAACCACTAACAAGTGTTAGTATTGTGGGCGATTGCAAATTGTCCTGAAGGTCTAATCCACTATGAACACCATTAAAGTTACACATTGTAAATAGCACTGCTTATTTTTGTACTTGCCGTGTAAGCTGCACTGAAACATTACTAGCTTGGAATACAGATTGCACTGATGAAGCTTGTTGGATGTTTTTGCACCACGACTGACTGTTCTTTACTTCACTTTGAAAAATAATAGTAGGTGCTCTTGACGAATGCGAAGCGATCAATTTGACCCTGTTCATATTTACTGATTTGCTTCTCAACGTAGTGCTGTTTATTGTGTGTGATTTTTCGGAGCTGTTTATTTTTATATACACCTCGGTCTGATAAGATGTTAGCTCTACAACGAATACATATGTATAAAGATGGATGCTAGGAACTAAAGCTTGCATTGAAATGCGAATGAAAAGATTCCATACATTCTAGCAACGTCTATTCACCGCAACATCTGGTGATGAGTATTGAGCCTAGAAAACTGCCCGAAAATAGTAATGGTAATCAGTGCTATTTACACATAATAAATTCAGTACTGCAGTGTAGTTAACAATTTGTATTTGGTGCAATTCACAAACTCCGTCATTTTCGGTGCAATTTACCCCGGTGCAATTTTACATTTTTCAGTGCTAATTACTACAGCCCACTATTGTGCTCTGTATTTTTTGAAACATTAATGGGGTACACTTGGTTCATTATGCCATACTTGGGAAAAGAGCTCTTGAAATTATACGTAATATTTCCGAACATTCCAAATATGAACACGATATTTATACTGTTTAAGTGAATGAGGTTAAGTATTTTTCATAAGAAGTATTTTACTCGCATCTTCGTTATGACATGGTCTTAACTTCGGACGATTGGTAGAGCGACACTGATAAGTGCGTGTATCGGACTTCTTTTAGGCTCCCATTTTATCTAAAGCGTCTTCATCACTGTCAATTTTAAATTACATTTTTTGACTATCCGCGTATGTTTCACCTACTTCCTTGTTTAGCCGAATGACTTATTCAAGCTTTATGACGGACTATCGTGATTGTGGTGTTAAATATTTTCACTCATTTATTTAATGATGCCAAAAGACTTACCCAATAATCTCAAGGTTGTCTTCCACCGATGACCTCCCTATGCCACTTTTCACCGCCTGCTGCACTGCAAAACAAATGCAAGTAGGTAAGGTAAGCTAATCAGCACCTCTGCGCAGTGGACTACTGCGCATTGTGGAACCGTGTTCAATTTGGAATAAGTGAAACAAGCCATTGCTCTCATAAATACTGAGGACTTTTATTACTAATATTAATTCTAGTAACCAAGAAATAATTAATGATAGGTATTATGATATAAATAATCCGCCGTTGGCTGCTAAAGCCCAACACGCTAGTACAAAGATGAATTCAGAGTAACTGAAAACAAAAACATACATTTCTTATGGCAAGATGTGGAATTTGTATATAGTAAAACTATCTAAAATATGAATGTATTTATGCTGTCAAAATCTTTAAAAATGCTCTATAATTTCGGAAATACGCTCTAGGCATGCACTACACTGGTTAACCTTTAGTGTATATCTGACACAAACTGCATGCTTTTAAGAAATCCACATTTTTTGGTATTGAAGAGTTTGTCTTTTTCTTAATGTTTATCTTCTGTATGACAGTAGGTAATTCACTAGAAAGAGGGCTTTAGAAAATATTCCTATAAAATTGAAGTTTAACACTTTGTCATGAAAACAGCTTACATATATTTTAATCAGGAACGTTATAGATAGGCTTGAGAAAAAAGTTTTCGAAAACTATTCCATGTAAAGGGTAGTTTCAGGTAGAGGCATTTTTTTCAAAATCTTCGCCTTACATCCTTGGAGGGTCAAGTAGTTTTCGTTTCTGTTACGCTGTTCACACAGACACACGCACATGCACACACCACACACAAACACACACACATGCAACGATGATTATTCTCAACTAATCACAAAGATATTGCGACATTATATGTTATCTTTGGTGCCTGAGCACCAAGGTGCTCGCTCACTTAGTTTCACACTCAATCATTCACTCACTCGCTCGCTCACTCACTCAGTCAGTCAGTCACTCACTCACTCGCTCACTCACTCATTCACTCACTCACATACACTAGCACACATAGACGGATATTTTCTAACAATGATTTTTTTTTCTGGTTTCTGGTGGCCCCAAAACATGTATTTCCGGTAAAATCTCGATATCGAATTTTTTGGGTGGAATACGAGATTTCCCCTCCTTCCTGTAAGTACATAGTAGGGAAAGTTGAAGATCTCTTAGAGCAATTTGCCAACCTATTGCCCCTGAGCCGGACAGGACCTGCATACTGCATTTGTTGCCCCATCTACTAAGTTGAAAAACTATAAATAGAGGAAACTGCGCTCTTTATTAGGTAATTTATTCACGGTTCAGTAACTAAAATTAAGGGCTCAGACTTTTAAATTATTGATACGTCGTGTAATGACCTACTGAAAGATGAATACAAGGACATCCAATTGGTTGATGTTGATAACTGTCTGATACATTTCTTCGTGAACAGTTTTAATGAATAATAAAAGCAATTTAGTATTAGGTGAGGTGGCAGATTTTCTGTTTGTCCTGTTTTTGGTCTGTGTGAAGAGAACCAGATTAAAGCCTAGCTCAGAATGTGTTGATAAACTTAGATTTTCTTGTTTGCCCTGTGTTTCTTGGTCTATATGAAGAGAACCAGATTAAAGCCTAGGTCAAAATGTACAGGTAAACTCAGATTTTCTTGTTTGTCCTGTGTTTCTTGGTCTATATGAAGAGAACCAGATTAAAGCCTAGGTCAAAATGTGCAGGTAAACTCAGATTTTCCTAAAACTGTGTTTTTGTCCAATATAGCTTAAAGTCTAAGCTAGAGTGGGAAGGGCAAAGCTGATTATTCCCTTATCCTTTTCTTCGTGTTCACTATGAAGAATACTAGAATAGGGTGTATGTCAGAATGGTTAAGTAAAGTCAAATTTTGCTACATTGACTGTGTGTTGTTCTGTGAGCAGAACCTGATTTGTGCCTATGCCAGAATGGGTAGGAAAATCAGATATACTCACTATGTAGAGCACTAGAGCAGGGTCTAGGATAGACAACAGACGGGTGTAACTATATCTGTGGGTCCAAAGGCGCCGATACGACCGTACCCCATATGACGGCCGTCGCGTCGAGCAGGGCACCAAGGTGTGAAGGAGTCGGCGTCTACAGACAAACGTAGGTAACTCGAGAAAACCTTGCACCCGAAATGCGGGCTGGTTTTGGATGTCACTACATACGGGGGCCATCACCACGAGGAAAAAATGATAAATAAGCAATCACGGTAGGAGGGGGAGAGGCGAACAAGAGACGGTGCTCTGAAAACAAAAACCGGTCAAAAGAATGTTAAAGAGAAGAAAATGATGGCAGCAGCTCGCTCCTCACCACTTCCAATTTCGATTCATCAAAATATTGGGGCCCTTTCATTCACCATGCGCCGCTCACAGGAGCAGTGGATCTCAGTCCTTGTGAGGCCGATAAATTCCTTTTTATGAGAACAAGGGTCACTTCTAACATATTTATTCGTAAATTTTTCTTAACCTGTTATAACCTATATTTATAATAAAATTGTAACGAAAAATGTTTTCAGATTTTTTTAAACAGAAAGGCATGTATAAGGAATCTCTATTTTCTTTAAAAGATGTGGAAAGATATCTCGAGCCTATTGTACAACACAGTTTAACTCTTGAGGAAAAATACACCACTTTGAGATTTCAGAATGAATAACTACGACACTATTTAGCTAGTATGTTTTTTGATATAGCGTGTGAGTTCCTCTGGAAATAATTCGACTTACTTTCCATGTCATTCACTGGTGTATTTTCATCTAAATATGAATTACTCACTGAAATTTCTTCCTTTTATTCACTTGCCAATTTCTCTTCGTATATTAACCGTTTATCTTCTTCTACCCCAAATAATTTTTATCGTTCAATAAACAATATTATATTATGGAATATTCTACATTACAATAGGTTTCCTTTATCCCACAACGATCTTCTGCCTCCATAAGTCCTTCTTCCTCCTTTAAGCCTCTTCTCTCCATTCTCTTTTTTACCCCATCCATCCAGAATTCCTTAGGGTTTCCTCGTCTCCTCTATCCTTCTACTTTCCAGTTTAGAATTTTATTGGGTATTCGATCCTCTGACATTCTAAGCACGTGTCCATAACATCTCAGGCGTCTTTCTTCTACAATTTCCAAAATGTTTTCCTCAGCTTGCATAATTTCTTTTATTGTATTATTCCGAACTTTGTCTTTCTTAGATTTTCGTGCTGACCGTCTCCAAAAATCCATGTCTAGTACCATTAATTTGTTTGCTTGTTCTCTGCTTATGGCACTGGTTTCAGCGCCGTATAATGTTGTACTTTGAAATAGTGTCTGATATATTAATTTTTTTAGTTTTATGTAAAATATTTTTACTCCATAAAGCTGAATTGAGCATTCGTTCAGTAAATAAATACCTTAGTATCAGAACTCCTTACCACGTATTGTCAATCATTTTTCCCCCCTTTTCGTGGGCAGCTTTGGCGTTTCCATCTCTCACCCACTTATTGTTAAAGCTGGATATTATGGATTTTCTCTGTCCCTTTGACATGTTAGATTCTTCTACATACCCACATTTCAAGGGTATCACCACATTGTCCAACTTTCTGTTCTGTACAATGCTTAAGGAGTTGGGGGGTGGGTATGTTAACTCAATATTTTCTTCATTCTGAATTAAATTGGAGATACTTCAAAATGTATCATAAAGTTTTTTTTTTGTCTATATTGTAATAATAACCAAAATTACAAGCGTTTTAAATCTATAGATTTCATAGGCGAGGCAGAGAGGCATTTTTAATGCTTGTTTTCTTGACTGTTAGTGTTTCTTCACATGAAAATCTTTCATTCCAAAACCATTTTGCATGAAATTTGCTTCTAGTGTATCTAGAGGCATGCTTGTAAATCTGAACCACCAGCATTTGCATAATGTTTATGTAAGTTTTGTAAAAAAAATTAAATGTGCTAAAATATTCTATATTTTGAATTTTTATACATAAAAATTTTTAATTTAAAGGCAACTGACCCCACAAAAGGAATTGGTGTTTCGGATTAATTCTGAGAGTATTTTAATAGGTTGTACAAGTATGAAATTTGTAACGTGACAGCATTAAGTGAGAAATATGATTAAAATCACAAATATGTACTTGTAAAAAGTGATTAATATAACTGGTAATAACAAAAAAAAAAAAAAAAAATTAAATGTAAACCATAACTATTTTTTTATTAATAGATGACTCCGTATTGTCAGTTAGTTTTTATGAAGATTACTTGAATAATTCAGAAGCTACAAATTTTAAAAGCAAGTAATAGGAAAACGATTCTCCGGAGGTTAACCCCCGTTAACTTCACAGAAAGGACTTCAATAGTCTCTTCCACGTTTTTCCCCCTTTCTTTCTTCTTCAACAGTTTAGGGAATTTTAGTTCTTTCTTTCACAAACTTTCCTTGCATACCTGTACTTTGACTTGATGACAACAGCTAATTATTTTTGCTGTATTCCAACTATGTAACTTAGTCAGCAGATTGTTATTGGCACACGCATTGAAACCTGAAACCAGAAGTGATATGTTTAAACAAAGGTGTGTGTGTGTGTGTGTGTGTGTGTGTGTGTGTGTGTGTGTGTGTGTGTGTGTGTGTGTGTGCGCTTGTGTGTGTGTCCGTGTCCGCGCGTGTGCGCGTTTAGATAGACGAACTAATTGCTGTGAAGCATAAGACATGATACTGCTGCCACAAATTATGTAGAATTTAGATTACTTCACCCATAAGAAGATTCTAATTGGGCACGAACATCTCACTGATGTCTTTCTTACTCTTCACAAACAGTCCCTTATACACTGGGTGAACCAAACTACCCATAGGAGTATATTATTTCGGAAAGTACGGCCTTAACATTTTCGAAACAGACACCTGTGGATTTTTAATGGGGTTGATTTCACCCATCAGCCATGACTGTAAGTTGGGTCAGTGGCGTATCACTTAAAGGGAATACATGTCAAATGGGGTGCCATTATATGTGGTGGAAGGTACTACTTCGGCCATACCTTAACCAGGAATTCTACATGATGATTTAACAAATATGTCCAATACAATTATTGTTAATAAACAACAAAATAGTTTGTGTCAAATATTTGGAGACTCTAGCTTCTTGACCGATGGATATAAATGGTTTCTTCTTTCATTAACTGTCGCGCAGACATTGTGTGAACAATGCTCTAATGCATTTCTACCTTAATTCGAATGAATTTAGTCACAGTTTAATGTTAAAATGTCATGCAAAGTTTAATTTAACAACGTCACTAACATTAAATAATGCAAATAGTCTATAGATAGTCTTTCATGAATTAGTTGCAAATATCCTGTCCGGATTTTCAAAAGGCGTACTGAAAAGTACTACGACTTTTTATATTAATGCAGGAGTTTGAATTGTCTTAAACCATTAAACATTTGTGCACTTATTAACCTCCCCTAGCGCAACAGTACTTCGCGAGCCAAGGCTTACCGTTCGGCCGCTGCGTCTCCCACCTCTGCCCAGTACAAGCATCATGAGTGGGGTGCAATACTGGAGGGTGGGACGTGGTCAGCGCCCCGAGCTCACGACCTGGGCTCACTACTTCTTTTATCAAGTAGCTCTTTAATTGGCCCCTTAAGGGCCTAATGAAGCTGAGTGCGCCCCATGCCAGACCTCCAGTAGGGGGGGGGGGGTTGGTAATGAGAAGTTCCTTAAATAACAAACTTGGGATTTAAGTTCAGCATGTTCCAAGGATGAGAGACAAAGTTTTCAAGAAAACTGGTTGTGGGATCCCTGACCATCCTTTACAGGGAATATTTTTTCGAAAATTTTGATTTTCTCAAAAATGATTAACGAAATTGATTAAATACCATATGTTTAAGATAATTTCATGATAAATTAAAGGTATACCTTGAGCAAATTTATGAGAATGTCCTCAGAAGTCTTCTTAATTCTGGATGATCTGTGTATAAATTGTAAACTGTAAGAAGTAGACAGAATCTTACTACATAAAAATGTAAATCTTGTCCAAATGCACCATTTATGTAAAATACTTTCTTTCTTTTTTAAGTGAAATATTTCCGAGATATGCCTTATTATATGTTTGAATTTTCCAATGCTTATACTTGGGAAATCGTTATTCACTTTTTAATCTCCCGGATGTGCAAAAAGAATGAAACGTCAAAGCCATCACATAGCGACCAACTCTTGAAAATTATAACTGTATTTCCATATTTTCCTTCAACCTATAAGGAAATTAGCAACAAGGCAATTTCTGCAAGTGTTTATTTCTGTTAACGTGAAGTACTTAGAGAATAAGCCTTTGTTACAATAATTTGTACAAGAGTAGAGAAAGTCATGTGACTGCACACCGACTTTTTTAAGCAGATTGTTTCACCCCCTCGCTCACTCAGAAATGGAAATGTCCAGGCCACAGGTGCACGTCAACCCAAACAGAAGACTGCTGGAAAGTCGGAGTCTACCGCGGTGTCTTTCATACCTAGGCAGATACCAGGTGATGTTAGAATATGTAACAGTCCCACACAAGTATCATTGCCCAAACGAACCCAATTTTCAATGTGTAGGGACCAACTTATCGTCGAGACGAACCCAATCCGAACAGCTCAATAAATCCACTAACCTCAGAAGTACCATGATCGCAGAGTTTGGAACCCTTCACCTATGTAAGTACAGGGACAGTTTCAAGGTCTTTCATTGTATATATACCTATAATCCTTGAATGATAAACCAAAATATTTTCTACAATCAACGTGTTATTTTGGAACGGGTTGTAAAGTATTGGAACGATCGCCTCAATGAAATATTAAAATATTTTTTATTTTGGAACTGTGTAACTGGAGTCATGGTTGCTCTTTGGAACGTTTCCATCCTCGTAATCCTTCCAAAATACTTTTTTAAATTAAGGATTCTTCTACAATATCTGCAGTAGTTTTCCTTCGGCCCAAATGGAGTTTTATCCGCCACAGATTTCTGCCACCCGCACCTTCTTTGAGGCCTTTGTTGATCATGTTTCTTCTTACTTTATCCAGTTACCATTCTCTGGGCTTCTGCCTTTTTCTCCTGTCATCAACAATCCAATCCAGCATCATTTTTGGGATTCGTTTACTCTTCACTCTCTTGAGATGCCCAAACCATTGCAATCGTCGTTCTTCTATTATTTCTAAAATATTAAATTTAACGTTCATTATTTCTCTAATTTTCTGGTTCCTAATTTTCTCCTTTCTTGATTTTCTACCTGCCCTCCGCCAAAAGTCTATCTCTGTTGCTAACAATTTATTTCTTTGGAGTCTACCTAATGTCAAGGTCTGCATCATATAACATGATACTTTCCACTAATGTGTCAGAGTACTTTGTGCTTTGTACTACTCCAAAATAATGATTTTATTATAAGAGCAGTCAGACGGTAGGGCCTCTGGGAACTGGTGCACACTGCAGGCCAGGGTGGGCTCCTTGTTCCTTCAACATGACCCCTGGGATGAAAAGAAAGGGGAGAACCAAGTGCAACGAGACCTGGACGACGATGTGCGTTAGCAAGGACAGATGCCTTATGTTAGATGCTCGCGTCCTGCCGCAACTCACCAACCGCCGTCGCTGGTCCTATAACCCCGTAATAGATTAAAGGAGACAATGGACAGCAAATTAGTGGTAGACGGAAAATAATCCCAGCATTCGCCTACCGACAAAATCCAATGCGATCTTCATATGTTAATGTGGAACCATCTTGCTCGGCTGTATTACTTTATTACTATTATCATTATTATTGTTATTAATTATTTATTACTATTATTATTATTATTATTATTATTATTATTATTATTATTATTATTATTATTATTATTATTATTATTATTATTATTATTATTATTATTATTATTATTATTATTATTATTATTATTAAATGTTTCCTCTCTCTTTCTTTACCTCTACATTGAATTAACCTTTAACCCTTGGTATATGACGTGGGGAAGCGCGAGAGTAGAGTTTAACGACCTATGGTGTTAGTGACCGCATGGTTGCAATTCCTCTGACGTACGGTGTGTTCCGCCGATGTTAAGTATGTCGCACTGTAGTGTTGTTATTGCATAATTTCTCCTCTCTCCCTCTCTGAATGTGCAAAGGAAGCGGATGAGGAGGAACATTAATGGAGATGCAACAGGTGGAGAGAAGCGCGGCTTCTTTCAATATTGCGACGGTCGTAAAATGAAATAACGAGAGCGGCACCTTCTCGTTATCGATAATGCGCGGCGAGAAAGCCACCCAGGACGGAGGCGACGTTCCTTTGTTCTCGGTTACGGTCGCTAGAGCGTGCGGAAGCTGCACGCTATAACCAGACTTCGTGGAGTAGCAATGCTTCGAGAACGTGCTGCTGCACTTCGCCGTTATTCCACATTACAGCCTTCTAGTTTAACTCCTCTTCTTGTTTCTCTCTATCCCTCCCTCTATCTAGGCCACCGGCCTAGTAGTCGGGAACCCTAAAATGCGTTTTGGGTGTTAGAACCATATAGTTTCCCATGGCAATGCTTCTTCTTCTTCTTCTTCTTCTTCTTCTTCTTCTTCTTCTTCTTCTTCTTCTTCTTCTTCTTCTTCTTCTTCTTCTTCTTCCTCATTTCTTACTTTATCGTACGTTGCCTTTTATCTACCTTCCTTAACACTTTCATTTCCGTTGTTTCCATTATTCGCCGTGTTCTGGTGATCTCTACTCTTGTTTCTAATGCATAAGTTATTACTGGACGGACTACTGCTATATAAATTTTGATTTTTGTTTCTTTTCTCATGTATTTATTTCTCCATGCTAGGTCATAAATCTGGCCGCCCGGTGTGTCTTCTCACCTCATCGTTCCTACCGGGGATGTCCTCTTGCGGGCATAGGTACAATAAGCACGGCTTCAGTGCCGAACCCCCCCCCCCCCCCCCCCCCCGTATCTCTCCTATTCCTGTCCCTATTCTGCTAATTCTTCTCTTGACCGTTTCCGAACGAGATGATTCCGCGGTAAAGTATGAGGCTCGCATCCGAGGGATCCCATGTGTGATCCACAAGCAAGTGTTTCCGTTACTACCATGAATTTTCTGTCCGCATCATGTCATTTCATTTGTTTCCCTCATCTGTTTTGAGATTGTAGAATCAGGTGACGGCGGTAGATGTCTTGTGGGAGAACGGTAGAATGTGCGCTGTGAAAAGATTTCTCCAAGGCGTTTGTCGGTACTGTGGAGCCGGTATAATCTATTTACTGTTAGAATAAAGTATTCCTCCACGCTTCACACTGAGCTCCACCTCTAGTACGCTGTTGGCTAACACAATTTCTGCACGTGCGCATGTAAACAACAATATTGTCACCCCGCAATTTCATCTCGTTCAGAAAACCTGCTCTGTTGTTGTTACATCAAACATTTGTAATTGAACATCTGAGAGCCATTGTTTCTGCAGCGATCACATATATTACATTGTAAGAACGAATTATTAGATCTCAACCAAGATAACACATCAGATTTGTTCCTTGCATTGTTTGGAATGCGCTCCGCTCTACTGAATGATAAGAGCTGTTGTTCATCATCATCATCATGCTTTGCCAATCGTTTATAGCCACGGTAGCATATTTCTCCGAAAGTTAATAAATACGTTCAACATAAATACCTTTTTCACGGTTCCTTAAAGGCTCTCCTCGTACGTATTTAAGAAAACCACTTGTACTCGATCTTGCTTCCATTTTGCAGGCCAACATGGCGCTGAGGCAAGAGGCAAACGCTACATGGATTCAAAACAAGAGAACTCAAGTTCTGCAATTGGCGATAAGGTATAAAGTGTATTATTGTAGTATATTACATTGCAATGTTCTTATTGCAACAATAACTTGAGTGATTTATTGAACGCAGGTAAAGCAAGAAGCTAAATAATCCGCGGAACTACGAGTATATTGTGGTAGAATACGGAAAATTTGCCACCACTGGGGAAAGCATTGTTACTTTGTTAGAATAGCTGACCCATTAGTAACGCAATGGTAACACGCAGGCCATTGTTAAGCCATTTACTTTTGCTTAGATTATGTTTGAAGTCTGGAAGGGGTGAAGGTTTTTTCAAGTGCAATGGAGATTCAAAGAGCATTTTCGTGTAATGATTTTGTACCGCTTCAAATGTGGTTTAAATGAAACGCAGTCACTTAGTCATTTGAGGGGGGGGGGGGGGGGGGGGAGGGGGGACTTATGAGGACTATTCTCCGTCATGTGTCACTGTGTTCCGCTGCTTTACAGAATTTAAGAGGAGCAGCAATCTCTTAAATATGAAGAGAAGAATGGCAGACCAGAAACAACATTGTTGTTGCATCATGACGATGAATCAGTTCACACCGCTAATGTAACAACGGAATTTCTGCAAGGACCTGGGGCATACTATTGACTCATCCATCCTATAGTCCCAATCTGGCACAATGTTATTTCTTCCTGTTCCCCATGGTGAAGACCCGACTTCGAGGTCACCGATTTTCTAGCCCGGAAGAAGCAGTTTCTGCATACGAAGGGGAGTTACCTGTAGTGCCAGAAACTGAGTGGCATGGATGCTTCCAGAAGTGGTTCCGGAGGATGGAACGCTGCACACAGTGCCAGGGAGAGTACTTGAGAAACTGGAATAAGCAAAACTTTTCCGTGAAGATTCACGTTTTGCTGTCTCAATAAAGAGACCCTCGTATCATACACATTCACACACCTGGCTCTGGGCATACTGAGGAACCTTGTTTGAACTAAAATATCCCACCCAGGAGTCGAACCCGTGCAGGGTACAGCAAGCAGGCGTTCTACTGACTGAGCTATGGGACCGGTCACGATGCGGTTTTGACCAGAAATAATATTCTCAAATTAAACAAGATGCACTTGACTGAATCCACATTAAAGAACACAAAACACAGCTGTTTGCATACTTTAAGTCAATTGTTGCTAATGAACCCTTGTGAGGGAGGGCTTTTTAGACGTGGCATGATGCTCAGGCTGGAAATGTTTAAGGACAAAGAACGAATATTTCAAAAATGCTGCTGAATGACACACAAAGACTTACATGACAAACAGTATGTTTCGATAAGCAAGACGTCTCCCGCGCAGTATTTGCCTTTATGATTTATCATTACATAAACCTATAACACTGGTCTACAAAAATTAACTTTTTCTCTTTCACAAGAATTAAAATAACAGATTCTAAAAGTATTTTTCGTGCTGAATTCAAATATAATTACAGTTTGTCCGCATCGGGCAGGAGTTTTGTATGATATTCATTTGAATTTTTATAATATTCTAAAAAATCCGTAACTAGCTATCTAACTCAAAATTATAACTACTGATTCTGGCTTACCTAGAAAGTGGTAGATAGTGATTTTCGGGTATATTTTGCATCTGGAACGTCTCTCATTTTAGTCCAACAGTAGTCAGCCAGCATATTGGAACTCCACTTGCCTTGGTACCTCTTCTCTATCGTAGAAATTTGCTGATGAAAACGCTCACCGTGTTCATCGCTGACAGCTCCAAGGTTTTCGGGGAAGAAGTCCAAGTGAGAGTCCAAGAAGTGAATTTTTAAGGACATGTTGCATCCCATAGCTTTATAAGAATGCAGAAGATCAGCCACTATGTCACGACAGTTTTCTGCTTTATGGTTTCCAAGAAAATTGCAACATAAACTTTTGAAAGACTGCCAGGCTGCTCTCTCCAGTGGATTTAACAGTCCCTCGAAATGTTCATCAGCCATTAATGATCGGATTTGTGGTCCTATAAAAACTCCTCTCAATTTAGCATCACTGACTTTGGGGAATTTTGATTTCAAGTACAAGAATCCATCAGAAAGTTTATCCATAGCTTTGACGAAATTTTTCATAACTCCTAACTTAATATGCAATGGAGGTAAAAATATTTTTTCAGGATTCATTAAAGGGACACATGCCACATTTTTCTGGCCAGGGAGAAGAGATTCACGTTTTGGCCATGACTTTCTAACGTAGTGAGACTTCTTATCTCTGCTGTCCCACTCGCACAAAAAACAGCAAAATTTGGTGAACCCAAGTTGCAAACCAAGCAATAAAGCAATGACCTTTAGATCACCACAGATATTCCATTCATATTTTCCATATTGTATTTTCTCTAAAATTAGTTTCATATTTTGATATGTCTCTTTCATAGCGGCAGGCGCTACTGGTATTGATGGAAGTTCATTGCCAATATGTAGCAGCACAGCCTTCAAACTTACTTTAGAGGAGTCTATGAACAATCGCCACTCATCTGGTGGGTGTTGATGCCCAAGAGTTTCCATAAGTGAACAAATATTATTGCAAAACACAACACCATATTCTTCACAGAAGTATTCTTTGAAAACACTATGGTGGCTACGATAACTACTTATTCTTACATCTTTTTGGAGTAAATTCCACCCTTTGAGTCTGGAAGTTAAAACTTCAGCTTGCAGTTTAGACAGATTTAAATCCCGAATCAGGTCATTAAGGTCTTGCTGATTGGGAAAGTATGGTTCTGATGAACAGCTACTGGCTTCATATGTAAGATCATTTTTATTTTCATCTGAATCATTTTGAGTTTCAGTTAGGTCAGAATCAGAGTTATCACTTAAGGTTGTATCTACATATACTGGTACGGGGAACTCTTCACTGTGTAAGACAGGTCTCAATGCAGATTGCAAATTCGGATACTTAACTGTATATTTTGTTTTAGATGTGATTCCTTTAATATTTGTCAAACAAAAATAACAGTCAGTTGAATGATCCTTCGGTTCCCTCCAAATCATGAGAATTGCAAATGGCATATGATGTGTACCATTTTTCCACCCAGTCAGCAGTCTAACACACGAAACACAGCATGTATTTGGGGCCCAGTTCTTATCAAAATCACTAACTTGACAGCCAAAGTAAAGATGATAACACTTCTTTACAAGTGGGGTCATATTTCGCCTCTGAGACTTGAAGGTCAGCTCACCACAAATATAGCAGAAATTATCTGCATGATTTACACACTTTCTTGGCATGATGAAAACATTAAGCACTCAAATGCAACATGCACAACTACACAATACACTTCTAAACAGAAAGGAAGGAAATATTTCACTAGTGAACAATGTCACAGTCAGTTCAATACCGACACATCACAATGCCAGACAGGTCTGAGCATGTCTAAACATGAATGAACCTGCACAGTCTTGTTTTGTGGTGCTTCAGCGTGATATTACAAATAATTTCAATAAATATGGCTTGAGTAAAATAGCTACATATGAGGTAAAGGTTCCTATGACAGGTCAAAGAAAACGCTAAAATCATATTTTGAAAAGTAGCTTTCACAGAAAAACTATGCCTGATGGGAAAATTCTGACTACATATCTGAATTCAGGATGAAAAAATGCACTAGATTCACTATTCAGATTTCTTGTGAAAAAAATCTTGTCGACCAGTGTAATATAAGTAATTCGGAATGAGACACACAAAAATACTATCAAAAGTAAAGAAACAATTTCCATATAAAGTGTAGCTTATTATGGGGATTTTCTTGATAATTTGGGGTTCTGAGCACAGAGGTCTCGGTTGGGGCGGGAGAATTTTTCACACTATTTGGAATCATTTCCTCTCTTAGCAGAGTTTGAAAAAAATGTAAAATGGATGTAAGCAAACTTGCAAAGGAAAATAGTTAAAATGTAAGACCTAACGTCAACGAGTCACTTATCAACCAGTTGCTTTAAAAGTTTAAGCAAATGGGAGAAAAGATAAATAAAGTAAAAGACGGTGTTGCATTCACAAAAGTTTTTCTATGTACTCTTCTATGAAGTATTCTTACAAACGCCAACTTTTTGTGTAACTTTGAAGCTCCCTGCTCTTTAAACGACCAGGAAAAAAAAACGAATGACTGTACTTGACAAAACTGTAGGTACTTGACAATTCTTAACAATATCAAGAAGTATTTCGGAAACGGTTAACGTCACAACAAATTTATTTAACATTACCTATGTACTTTAATGAGACTTGCGCTTTTTGCGTAATAAGTTTTGTTCTATCTCTTACGATTTACTAACTATACTAGTCATTCAGAATAAACAGGACTTCATGTGCTACTGTCAGAGAACTCAAAATATATATTTTATTTACATGCAAATATCTTAAACGTGTATTTTAATCACATATGACACAATAAAACACAATGAAAAGTTTTCTATGAAATGGGCACTTTGCACTGGGGGACTTTCCTGGAAAGTCTTTGTGTCGCATACTTGGAAGATGCTGAATTTAAATACCAAGTTTGGTATTCAACCAACTTTTCGTTTTTGACTTATGCGGTATATGTGCACAGGGACGCACGGACATACACCTCTTTTCAAAAACGTTTTTATTAAGGAGACCTCAAAAAAGCATTTCCGGTGAATACTCGACATCGAACTTTTGGGTGCAATACAATAAGCCTTATCTGGTATAGCTGGCTGGCAGAGAAAGTGAAAACAAATTATTTCTTGTATTTTATCTTATCAACAATATGTCACAACGCTATCATAAGGACTGCGAACAAAATAAAATAAATTACAAGTTTCCTAAGCTATCTATATCGAACAAATTGCGCGCGCAAACGGGAAAGTTCACAGTTAGATCCAATCATTAGAGGCGCTAATGTTATTGTCTCTCGCAATATAGCAAAGGTGCAGGTGGCACAACTTTTTAAATTCTCGGTAGCATTTCTAACTGTTCCATTTCATAATATATAATACTTGGTTCCAAATAACGGCCCCAAAATAAGTTGTCCGCAGTTTTTTTTACGCATTGAGCCTTAATCGCATTCTTTCACTCTGGACGCCTTTCTTTCCGGACGCAAATGCATACGCCGCCAATAGTACTGCTGTTAGATAGAATAGACAAAGTTCGCAGGGGGGACTTAGCACTTCCACCTGTAGATCTTCTTGCCTATGCCCCTGACGGGACGCCCCCAAGGGGAAGGGGTGAGGTGAGAGATGGTCAGAGAGACGGCAGCAGAGGGCAGGTGCCTAACAAATAATGATTTCAATTCCCCGGTGGCTGCTGTACTCCGGATTTTCTCCCCCCCCCCCCCCATCCCTGGGGGCTCCAGATCCCCTGGAGGACGAGACTCGGAGACCTCTCCCCATCCGAAGGACAAGGATTTACACAGACAAAGCACCTTCCATGCACGCCGAAATTCCCGCCGATACTTAAAACCCTAAAACAATAAGCAAATGAAAGGTGAAGTTAAAGAAATGGAAATCTCTCTTCCTTGGAAGAGGAGTTTGAATTAGAAGCAAATTCTTTTAAACAAAATTCCCATAAGCTGGAGACTTTCACCTTGATTTTCTTGAAAATTGATTCAAATGCCATATGTTTGAGATATCTTTATGGCAAATTAAATATATAACTTGAATTTTCTGGCTATAGCCCCTGTAGTCCTATTTACTCTGGATGGCTTGTATAACTGGTAAACCGTAAGAGGTCTTGCTAAAACACACAATTTATGTGCAAATACCTACGAGTACATATTTTTGTAGTGTGAACATTTCGGAGATATTCCTTGTTATTTGTGCGACTTTTGGAGAACTTATACTTCTGTCAAATGGAACATCGTTATTAATTTTTTATATGTTAACCGTGCAAAGAGAACGGAATTTTAAATCTTTAAAAGATTTGACTATCGCTCAAATCCTACTTTATTCCCATATTCTCCTTGTACCTACAACAAGTCGAACAATAAGATAACTTTTGCAAATGTTAATCTCAACTAAGACGAAGAAGATATAGGAATAAGAGTTTGTAAGAATTACAAGAGTAGAGAAAGTCACTTGAGTGCAATACATCAGATTTTCTTTTAGAAACATTACATTTTCATTCTCAACACTTCTAATGGGTTCACTTAGTGGATCCCTCAGACGATGTCTTGTTTGTGGAAACCTGGCGTTAACAATTTTCCACCATGAAAGTATTGTTTTAACAAACACTGTGATACCCACTGGACACCTTCAAGAGGTCGCGAGTTCGAATATCGCTTAGGGTGAGTGTTTTAAAATGTTTTTAAAGCCACTATTCTTTTGTCGTCAGTCTCACAACCAGTGAAACATTCTGGTGCTCAAACTTGATGGAAACAAGATTTTTTTGATAAAGTTGGTGTAACCTTTACCAAACTGCTTTCTTCTGAGAAATGAAGCTTCATATCCTTTGTGTTAGCACATAGGATAATAAAACTCTTTCACTTTCGGCATAAGGAAATTTAAATGTTTCTTCCTCATTGCGCTGATTAATCCTATTCTAATGCTTTACAACAAATGAACAGTCAAACAATAGAAATATTTCTTCTGATGGGTTAAAAGGATTTTCAGTTTAAAATGTCATATTCCCAATCGGACAGAAGATTCTAAGCATTGTAATTCATTCTGTTATTATCACATATTAGTGACAAAACAATAAAGTCAACCTCGTGTAACACTTTCAATATTTTAAGGACTAGTTTTCATAATTCTTTTGCAAAAAAAAAAAAAAAAAAAAAAAAAAAAAAGTTTTTACTGGATATAAAGCAATAATATGTTCATTTCTGGTAAACAAAGAAGACAGCATAAATGCTTGAATTTTGTTTGCAATATCGTTTCTTTCTGACATACCTTCTAAGCGTCGGTCGCGGTATGTGATTTTCTGCATTACATGACTCATCCAAAAGCAAATTAACAACTTTCTCTTGTGGTTCTAAACTCTTGACTTTTTTCTTTCAAATACGTTATCTGAGATGTTTCCAAGCCTATGTCACTTTTCATAGCTGCATGTAATATTTCATATAAGAAGGAAGTGTCAAAACACCAGAGTATGCATCAGGAAAAAGAAAGCAAAAAAAGAGGTTGCCCACAACAATGTCTGTGGAATAAGTTGGATGGACACACAAACTCAGCACAAGTTGCTCTTTTAGAAATTTAAGTTTATGACTGAGCTGAAAATTTTCAGTTTTAAAAAGTATTAATTATTTATTCAATCTTCTATAGCTCAGCACAAAATATACAAGCTGTTTTGAGGTAGTGCAAGTCTCAAGTGTCTGTATAGGCTTTCAAGACAAGAATATGTTGCACAAATGAGATTGTTATCTATATTTTTTGACATCTTGCAACTATTTAAATACACCTGCCCACTCAAATTATTGCAAAGTTTAGAGAAACGTTAGAATAGAATGTTTTATATTTTCCGGTTTGTAAAGCAAAAAATTTGGCCTACTAATTTGCATGTTAAAAATCTATGTAAGCTTATATCTTTTGACTCAACCAAAATATAATCATAGCTTCTGATTTTGTCTCTTTCCTTTCTCCTGTTTCTCATAGTCTTCATCCTGCTGCAAAAACTGCTGTCTCCTTTCTTCTAGTGCTCTTCTTTTGATAAGGGGAGGCCCTCTCATACATAGTGGTTGCCAGGAAATATGATTATAGGAAGGGCACCTTCTGTTAATTTTGGGTATGTCCTAGGCACTGTTAGCAAAAAACCATTCTTTCGTTTTGCAGAGTCCACCCGAATTATACGATTTTCAGCAAAATGTTTAATGCACACATATGCATATTTGCCAGGTACGAAGTCAGCTTTGTGTATAACACGAATCCATTTTTCACGTGTTTCCTTGTCTTGTGAAAAACTGAATACAGTGACCCTGTGCTCTTTATTACCACGTAATTCGGTTTGCAATCCGCTACACTGCACATTTGCCCCATTTTTACATACTTTTTATACTACGTACAGTAATAAAATTAGGGAAGGTATTCTATTCGACCCAAAAATTATATATCGAGATTTCATCGGAAACATGTTTTGAAGCACCCTGAATCCAAAAATAAAGCATGGTGAGAAGCGAACGGTCTAACCACTTGGCTACGGTGTGGCCGGTATCTGTCTGTGAAAAGCATAGCTCAAAAACAAAAGTCAGTTAAAAACCAAAGTTGGTATTTTGTTTAATATCTTTTAAGAATGCGACTCGAAGCTCTTGAAGAAACTTCCACCACTCTAAACTACCCTTTACATGGCAAAGCTTTCGAAAAATTTGATTTTCTCAAAAATGGCTATAACGATTTTGATTAAAATGTCATGTTTAAGATATTTTTATGACAAATGAAACGTATATTTTGAATTTTCCGGCTATAGCCCATGTAGTCCTGTTTACTCTTGATGACGTTTGCACAACTGGTAAACTGTAATAGATAAAATTTTACTATAAAAAACGTAGATCTTGCTAAAACACACAATTTATGTCAAATAATCTTTTTTGAAGTGAACCATTTTAAAAATATTCATTGTTATTTGTCTGAAGTTTGTAATTCTTATAGACCATTCTCAACTGGGAGGTCGTTATTCACTTTTTATCTCTTCATTATGGAAAGAAAAGGAAAATTTTAAAATCATATAGCCACCATTCTTAAAAAATTTGACTATCGCTAAAAGCCTATTGTATTCCCCTTGCACCAACAAGAAAATTAGCAATAAGAAAACTTCTACAAATGTTTATCTCGAGTAACACGAAGCAGACTGAGGAATAAATGCTTGTAAGAATAATTCATGCAACAGTAGAGAAAGTCACGTTAGTGCAACACATCAGATTTTTTAAAATAAAAGTGCGTATGTGGGTTGGGTAACGTTCTTTACATAGAATGTAAAAGAACTTTGGCGGGCGCAAACTGACAATATTATTTTAACAGTGAAAGCAAGTGTTTTTGAGTATTTGATGCAGGTAATACTGTAATCTATACGCAAACAAACACACACACACACACACACACACACACACACACACACGCGCGCGCGCGCGCGCGCGCGCGCGCACGCACACAACCTTAAAATTAGACTTTCTCAACTCCTCTAATCCATAATGATAGCTTGGATAAACACGCCATCACACGATGCGGCAATTCAGCTATACATACAGAATGTTAAGGGATAAGTACGGATAATTTTATTGGCTATTGTGGGCAGCGTAATGAGCAGGAAGCGGGGTTTTAGTACGAAATCGATCAAATTAACCGTGCATCTACAACGGGAAGTGGAAGCGCCGGTGACCTTGCTGTGCTCTTGTAAACAAATATAGTGGAAGGCAGTACAGCCCTCATGCTACCTACCGGCTTTATAGTCCATACAGTTTATCTCATTCCTATGTTTACTTACTAAAACCCCGCTCCCTCACCAATATATGATTTATTTGCAAATTTATAATTTTTACTTATTAAGTATTGTATGTTTTCAAGTTAGTTAGCACCCCTAAGTAGTACCGAGTGGGATGGCTCAGACAATAACGTTTGTGGCCCGCATTTGGGAGGTCGCGGGTTCGGTTCCCGCGGCCATCCTTCCTGACCTTGGGTTCTTCGGGAGGTTTTTGTGTGTCACTCAAGAGAATGCTGAGAAGAATATTTAGCTTACATTCCCCGACTCATTCCCTTTCATTTCACTCTCGCTCTATCCGGTATCCCAAGGTTGAGAATGGGGGATGCGCTGCGGTGGAGCTTGCGCTCTGGAAACACGGTGCTCGGCTGAGGGGAGACGCTGCGGTTGGCTAGCCGCCCGCCAGGGTAACTGATTGGTCAGCCGGACCTGGCTGGTGGCACGCTCTCTGTGGTGATATGGAACTCCATCGGGCTGAAGACTGCCTGCACCAGTTACAGACCCACCATAGTACTGCCTGTGATGCGTTCTGGCTGCCTCTAGGATACTTTCTTTTCATCCTTCCTCCAGAGATCTGACGTACAATAAGCCAACGGCTGACGCACCGGGATCACTACCGTGATGGACAAGACAAACCAAGACTTCTAAATAGGTGGAGAGTCGGCCGGTCTCGTGATAACGAATGGTGTACCGGAACCAAATTCTAATGCTTTCTGCAAAGCCAATGATCTCACAATAGCTAGATCAATAGGTCACACTTTGAGTGTAAAGCAAACCGGATTGTCTATACGACAGGCGTTGTTCATTTCACGGTGAAATTGCGACATTGCAAAACACATCTGCTAGTAAACTTTGTGATTGGTTTGTGGGAAAACTGTTATACCAAGAGGGAAAAGACTAACACACCGAAGTGGGCACTTATTAAAATAGCACTTATCAAAATATCTGCACTTATATCCCTAACAGCCCGTATACTCACTTTTTCCAAAACAATGATTAGTCACTCAGACTTTGAATACTATCCAGCCCATGCAACCAGCTCTTAAAAGATTTGACTATGGCTTAAAGCTTTTTGTATTTTGTCATTCCCATTGTATCTACAAGAAAATATATAGAGGAGATTCTACATTGAGCCAACTGTTGAAGCTATTGTATATCAGACCTCGGGAGAAAGGGATGAAGTGAGAACGCTCTGCGGACGTGTTGGACGAGCAGCATTAGCCAGTGTGAGGGTCCTTAACGTGTCCTGGGGATTGTTCCTTTCGACATCAGGGTTAGCCAAGTAGCCACCGGTCGGGTGACTACAGGGCCACTCATTCGTCGAGAGCGGAAGTTACAGTTCGCAAAGTGCCCACACAGCAGCGCCAAACTACGCGACGGGAAATTCGGGGAACGCATCCTTGCCTGTGACCCGGGAAAGCCCCGAGAAAACCTATGGATTAGGAAAGTCGGCCGCGGGACACGAACCTATGACCTCCTGAATGAGAACCTCACACGTTACCGCGGAGCCACCTTGCTCGGCAAGTCAAGTGTAATATATTGAAGTGTTATTCGAAAGTGATGTTGGAGGTTGTACTGGATACATTACCAACAAGGTTAGCAATCACAAAAATCCGAGAAAGTTTGCATAAGATATTATTTTTTGCCAACCAACCTACTGCGAGCAATAAACCATCTAAAGGTTACTTAAACCCGGGACATAAAATACTTACAATTCTAACTTGCCCTTGGATTACTTGCCTCAGATGTGAAATTCCCTAGAGGTCTACCGGGAAAATACGAATCAGCCATGGTAGCTGAGTGGTTAGAGTAGCCGCGCCGAAGATTCGTGGTTCAAATCCCGCCTATAGCATTGCATTTTTCAGTCCTGATTCTACCTCTCAAGTATAAGAAGTGTTGAAAAGGCCTGCGGACAATTGCATTCAGATATGGCTTAGGCCTGATGCAACGCACTTGTACGCCCAACGTTACTTTTGGAAGTGGTTATGTAAATATCTTGAACGTCGCGTAAGGGAAAATTTGGAATACTATTATTTTACGTCTATATAATTGGGTCTGTGGTTATTTTAAGAATGACACTCGTTCTCCCCCACCCCTACTTCTACGAGAACGTCTTATTTATCCGTAATCTCTTAGGTTTTGCCTAGCGAGAGCAATAGATCTCCTGCTTATTAAAATTAATAGCATTAAATAACATACCGTCAGCAAAACGGAAACATACCAGAAGCAAGAAAATCTTCTCTTGTTTCTAGAGTTATGGTTATGCTGATGACCGGAAGCAGTGCTCGAACCAACAACAAGTAAGTTCAACAAAGGAAGAGAATGAGGCGGTCGGTCAGTCAGAAACTGGAATATTTTTATGGAGCGTGTGTGGGTGGCATACTGAAAATTTACACCGGCAGCTACTGCGACTGTTTTACGAGCGTGTTCCGTAAAAGGCGTGTTCTGGAGAACAGTAATCGGAACCGCGGGGCATTTGCTCCAGCTGCTCCTGCTGCCGCCGCCGCCGGCGGCCTCCAGGGGCTCCCTCTGGGGGCAGTAAGATGCTCCTACTGCAACAGGTGCCGTTCTTCACACTTCTCGTATCCACAGGTCCGAAATTACAAGCAAGCGTGCTGCATTTTAGAAAATACACTCTATGAATCAATAATGACTGACACTTTCGCTATTTGGATATTGCCTCTATGTTTATACCTATCAAATGTTAAAACGAAGTAGTGGATCTATATGTTTAACACCTTTAGCCTTAAACGACAGTAATAATCACATTGAAAGGTTACACGATGTAATGACAAAAACGTATCCAGATTTGAAGCACCACGGCATTTTAAAATTAAAAAATCATAATTAGCAGCACTATCAGGAAAGAATTTCCTTAAGGAAAACCACTTTTACTTTTTATACTTTAAATTAATTGCATTAGCGTTAGATGTTCTTATAGGTATTACTTCATTACAATATCCTTTATTCTCTTTTAAATTTGAGGGTTAATTACTCTAGATATATTTCGTATAACAAAATTAGCTTTCATATCTTAAAATTAACATTGTGTCTTATTGCTTTTATCGTTACAATTATTATTATTATTATTATTATTATTATTATTATTATTATTATTATTATTATTATTATTATTATTATTATTATTATTATTATTATTATTATTATTATTAGGTACTAGTATTATTGATATAAAGGTGTTTGATATATACGTCTCTGTTTTCTCGTTCATGGGTGGTGCTGGAAAATATTTATTGTTATTGATCTTGTTTTGAAGTGCAGGCTGGTGGAGTGCAGCAAAATCAAGTTAGGATTTTTTTTTAATCTTTAACAAGGAATCGAAAGAAACAAAGAAGAAAAAAGACCTTACTAGTCAGCGTGCTCAAAGATACCAATTTATCAGGAATCGGACGCTGATCATACCGTCATATTATGTCATTTGACTTTATGATTGTCCGATCAAAATGACGATATAGGTTAGGGGAATACAGTAGGCTTAACTGACTGTCAAATCTCTTAAGAGCGATATGCAATAGCTTTGAAATTTCGTTCTCTTTGCATGGCCAAGAGAAAATAACGATTTTCCCGCTTGAGAAAAGTTTAAGTAGGCTGGCCCCGAGGCTCAGTTGGTAGAGCACCTGCCTAGTGTGCAAGGGGTCCCGGGTTTGATTCCCGGCTGGAAGGGTGGGTATTTTTCTTCCATTAGGATTATTCCCCATCCTTCCTAGAGTCTGGAAGTATCAATGGGAGTGTAAATGTATTGTGTTAATTTAATGTAATAAAATAACCCAAAGTTCAAAACCACCACTGAGTGAACACCACTGCTGTTGTTTCAAAAGGTCCAAAGTTGCCGATATAACCTTCTACAAGAATTGGAACATTAAAAAGTAAAATTATTTGAAAATTCAATCCAATAAAAAAGAATATATTGGAAAGATTAGTGCCACAACCACTTTAATTTGACATAAATTGTGTGTTTTAACGAAATCTACATTTTTGTGTAATAAGATTTTGCTTATCTCTTATGGTTTACCAATTACACAAAACTCGTTCAGAATGAAGAGGAATTCGCATGCTATTCCCAGAAAATTCTAGATACACATTGTATGTATTAGTCATGGAAATATCTTAAATATCGATATTTTAATGAAAATCGTTGTAGTCATTTTGAACAACGACAAAATGTAGCATGTTAAGAGCTGGAGAGAGTTTCTTGAAAATCATCCTGTTGTACCTTTGGAAGATACATAACTTAAATTCCAGGTTTGGTATTTATCAGGCTCTTTGTTTTTGAGTTATGCAGTTCGCAGATACAAGCGCGCAAGCCTTTTTTAAACATCTTTCTTTTTTTCTTTTTCTCCTTCTTTTTTTTTTTTTTTCTTTTTTCAGGGGTTTTCAAAACATATATTTCTGGCTAAATGTCGGTAGTTGAATTTTGGGTGGAATACAATACTCTCTCTGCTTCCTGGAACTGCGTAGTTGAGAAATTAAAAATATAAGTCTTGAACTTTGTGCAAATAGCATCTGAGTTCCTTTTAATTCTTGTTGAAGTTGACAAACTTACTTACGTACAAAAACAATAGCACTGAGCATTTCCAAAATACTCTGTTATCCGTTTGAGTTTTTCCAGGAGCTAAGTAGCAAATTTTAAAATGTATCTGTTGTTTTGTTTCTCATGAGTTTATCTATGTCTATAGGTGTCCCAAGATTAGACCGACAAACTTTGCGAGCTGATAGATAACATTATTTTGAACACTTTTTGTTCAGGATAGTTTTTTGCTGCGGCGCTAGACGAGTTAACGTCATAGATTACTGCCTCAGACCCAGTTTAAGCATATACGGCAAAATCAACAATGCAAATTAGTATTGCATTTATCTTAGAAAGGCACACAATCTTAATCCAAACAAACACAGAACATATAAACAAAACACAAACATCTCAGTGTTTACAATTAATCACAGCTTTACTATTCAAAGTAAATCTTGGAATGCACGCCGATTGCGATTAACAAAGAGTGCATCGGCGTGCCGTATTCTGCCGTACTCTCGCAAAGACGCCAGCCATTTGATGCTGAAATAGATGAAATAAGGAATGTCTCCGAAATGTTTCACTCCACAAAAAATGCATTCCGATATAACTTGTGTGTTTTAACGAGATCTTCACGTATGTATAGTAAGATTTGGTCTATCTACAGTAAAACCACGTTTATCCGGACTAACTGGGACCAAAGGCAATCCGGAAGATTGAAAATCTGGATAATTCGGGCTATATGGGTAATAAGCAAAACAAACCTCTTAATAAGCAGACTTACCGTTTATGACGATAAAAACTTGTAATAAAATTATCTACAGTACATAGTATGTGTAGTTTACAGGACATTAAAATATATAAAAATCTTAATCACATAAAATCACATCATTTCTTAACAAATAATTGATCCACAGCCTTCTGTTTTAAACATGTGTGGCGTTTGAACGAAGTACGGTGAACCAAACGCTTAATCATTGATAGTTCAGTTGGAGTGGTGTCGGGCTGGCGCCCCAAGTACGCCATAATGTTTGTCAGCTGGTGCGCAGCAACTCCCAATAATTCAACAGCTGTTTTCTTCAGTGTTTCCCCCGTATCAGTTCGATTAATGGCATACAACTTTTTATCAACAGGCATCTGACCCTAGGCACTGGCTTGTAAGTCCTACATAAGGGGAGGGTAATCTGGTGAAGAAAAAAAGGAAGAAGTCACAACCTTCTTTCACTTTGACCTCATTTTAAACTTGTGCACTGAATTACATTCCTAAACCCTTTGATAAGATACAAAAACCATCCGATTGAATCACATACGATAAACTGAATGATACGTGCCGTTTGAAAAGAGTAGGAAATCTGAGAAGATTGAGGGAGGTGCAGTAACGGGTAGGGATCAAGGTCAATGCTTTCTTAAGGAGCTATTCATTATAGCTGGTGAGACATACCGTGCCAGCACCGTGTGACACACTACTAAATCTTTCTTAAACTCAACAGGCAGTATTTCACAGTACAGTACGTATTACCATAATTTATTGTACAGTTTATGCAGGAACCGTACATTGAATCAAATTAAAAAGTGAATATTTGGCATGCATATAGTTACGTCCTTGCTATCATGCCAAATTTATTATCTAATGTGAACATTAAATTTAAGAAAATCTACAAATCTGATCCGGATAAACAAGGGCCGGATAAACGAGGGTTTACTGTATTATGATTTAGCAGTTATGCAAAAGTCCTCAAGAGTAAACAGGGCTACATAGGCTATAGCCAGAAAATTTAAGATATATATTTCATTTGTCATAAAAATACCTTAAACATGACATTTTAATCAAAATCGTTAGAGTCATATTTTCCATGTAAAGGATAGTTTAGGCTGAAGGAAATTTCTTCAAAATCTACGTGTCGCGTCCTTGAAATATGCTAAACTTAAATACGAACTTTAGTTTTTAACCCACTTTTGGTTTTTGAGCTATGGTGTCCACAGACTGAAAGACACACAGACAGACAAGACAGACAGACAGATACACGGACGTTTTTCTAATTTTTTTTTCTCAAAACATGTTTCCGGTGAAATCTCAACATCGAATTTTTTGATTGGAATATAATACTTCCCCTACTTACCAGTAGAGAAAGTAAAAATGTTTTTCTTTGGGTTCGGGGGCCTCAAGACATGTACCTACTTCCGGCAATATCTGGATATGGTGTTTTTGGGTGGAATGAAGTACTTCTATTTAATAAATGCGTTAGGTAGTAGAGAGGGTAACAATGGATATTCCAGGAAGCAGAATGCCAGATTATTGAAGTGTGTAAACACCCCCAAGGAACGGGGCATACCTCAAGGGACAAGCACTTCTGGAGACCAAGACTTGAGCGGCCCACATTCCAGCAGCATCCCTAGAGAGCCCCTCCCAAGTCGCTCCGTGACGTCATATCCGGTGTATGTGTGTGTGTGTGTGTGTGTGTGTGTGTGTGTGTGTGTGTGTGTGTGTGTGTGTGTGTGTGTGTGTGTGTGCCACCGCCCCCTCCCTTTCATTCATTCATGATCTGCCTCCTCACGAGACAGGCTCCTTAAAATGGCAAAGGAACACCTCACTACTTAAAAGGGTTGCACATGGATGTGGCAGGTGTAACCAGAGTACACTGTATGGGAATACCAGCAATAACTCAACGTGGCGTAAACAGTATGAGGGCTACAATAAACAATTTTAGAAAATCAAACAAACATTATTTTAAAAAATCAAATTACTCTAGTGTTTTTTCAAAATATTCCCGTGGCCGACATTCCTTAACCATGGGTTTTTTTTCGGGGGCATTCCCGGGTCATGAGGCAAATCTGGGAAGCATATTTACCAGGGCTAGGCATTTCAGTATCTGCCTCTCAACTTTAGTGCACACGGAATGCCGGGCAGTGTCAACGTAAACAGAGCTGCCTCTTATGCGCACTCAATCAAACGATGTAAAGTAATCGTGCACCTTTAGATGAGCAGCTAATTTATATAAAATTATATGCAGGGTTACAAGACAGCCATTTAATTGCACATTGAGATATGTAAAAGGGACAATAGAATAAAAACTTTAATTATATGTGGCAAACTGAATTATTTATACCATTTATAAATTCTTATATAAATATTTTCGTAACTGTTGCACTGTATAGCCAGATACATTTTCAGTGTTTCAAAACCAAAACTTGTATAATACACCTTATGTGTGATGTTCCTCCATCTGTAGAGAAATGCTTTGAAGCTAAATCTTCCACGGTTGTATACATCAGTTTGTAACTATGGTCCTGCACTTGAGGCACACTTAAAGATTTATTTCAATTGCAAATTAATCCAGAATTAGGTTCCCTATTCGCAACTACTACACTTTACTGTGCTATGTATTCTGGAGCGGCTGTGCATAACACAGCCAGTGTTTGACCTTCCCCTGCAGTACGCTTGTGGGACCGAGTAGGTCAATGCCTAGCCCTGATAATTACATCCCCCGACTTTCCCACCACTCCATTTTCATTTTAATCCAGTATTTCATGGTCAGAAGTGTTGACGATGGGCGTGCTTGGCGCTGCTGTGTGGCGACTGCGAACCGTAACTGCTGTACTCGGCGGATGGGTGGCGCTGTAGTCGCCTGGCCGGTGGCTGCTTGGCGAACAGTGGTGCCGAGAGAATCTAGAGCACACTTAGGGACACCGCTGGCTCGTGTTACTCACGTGGATTCCAACATGCACGTGAAGCACTCTCACTTCATTCCTTCCTCCGGGGTCGGACATACAATAATCTCAAATAGTCTCAACGGTTGGCTTAGTGTCGAATTGATCTACCTCCACCACTCTATTCCTTTAATATATAAACTATGTATAACTAAACCCCGGCGCGACAACCCAGCGGCTGCGTCCCCACCTCTGCCCACTACAGGCGTCATTGGTGAGGTGCAGTGGTAGAGGGTGGGACGTGGTCAGCGCCCCGAGCATTCCCGGCCAGTTATGCGGTCTTCTAGACCTGGGGCCGCTACTTCTCCATCAAGTAGCTGCTCAATTGGTCCCCCAGGGCCCTAACAAGGCTGAGTGCACCCCGTGCCAGACCTCCCAGAGAGGATAAAATCCCAAAATACCGGGGATAGAGCCCGGGTCCTCCGCGCCAGAGGCAAGCGCGCTACCAACTGCGCTACGGAGGCGGTCATATATATATATATATATATATATATATATATATATATATATATATATATATATATATCCTTGTACGTACAATGAGAACAGGAGAATCTAAGCGATTTGACTATCATTTAAACGAAGTCAAATATTTTAAGAGGTGGTCGGTACGTGATAGTTTTGCAATTCTATTCTCTCTACATGGCCTCGGTATGAAAAAGAACGATTTCCTTTTGAAGAAAAATATAAGCATTGAAAATTCAAACCAATAACAAACAATATTTCGAAAATGATTATCTTCACAATAAAGTTGATTGGAAATAAATTGTATGGCTTCACTAGAACTACATTTTGTGTGCTGTAAGATTCTATCTATCTCTTATGGTTTATCAGTTATGCAAAAGCCATTCAGAAGGAAAAGGGCTTCATAGGCTATTCCCAGAAAATTAAATATATACATTTCATTTGCCATAAACTATGCACATATTAAACATATAGCATTCTAATCAAAATGTTACACCCATTTTTATGAAAATCGATATTTTTGAAACATTTTCCATGTAAAAAGTAGTTCTGAAAAGGGTGATTATCCTTAAGATCTGCCTGAGAATGATGTGATATACAAGAAACAAAAATAAATTGTGATGCGGCATTTAAGACAAATGTATTGGAAAATTAAACATAATTGCTACAAATATCTCGAAAATGTTTGATACCATTGAATAAATATATCGAAATAAATTGTGAGTTTTAACAGGATTCATGTTTTTCGACAATATATATGTTATATCTGTGACTAATATATATCTTAAGCGCATGACATTTCTATCAAAATGTTAGAGCCACTTTTGAGGAAATGCAATAACACGACAAAACAATTTCCACGTGTAAGGTAATTTGGGGCGGAGACAATCTGGGACTGTCTATAAATTGCATCCTTGGAATATGCTGAAATTAAGGTTTGGTAGGTATTTATCCGACATTTCTTTTTCGAGTTATGCTATTCACGAACAGAAGCTGTGGCCCACGCCCCCAGAAAGAAATTACGCCGCTACAGGAAGCTTTTGTACAGCATTACTAAGCATACTACTTGCTATGTGTCTCTTGTTATACCGGTGTGACAAAGCGATGGTGCTTCTATGGTTAAGATCACAGGTACCTTCTCGTATGTAGCAAACACTATTTGTTCTTTCTTCGGTTAATAATGTGCAATCGACATAGCCGCTATTTACTTTTAACATACTCCTTTTCATACACGGTATTCCGTAAAGTTAGTTATTGTAATGCTTCTTTAAGGATTTATTCTACTTAACTGCAATATTCTGCACACGAAACCATGTTATGTACAGAAGGGTGCGCAAACGCATCGGGCCCGAACAGATGCTGTTTCAGAGAATTATACTGTTTGACAATTGCATAACAAACAAACACACACACACACACACACACACACACACACACACACACACACACACACACACACACACACACACACATAAAGACGAGTAAATCTCTCCTTACACGAGTCAACGTAGCAAGCTTTTCTGCTCCTGAAGCTGCAGCTTGTCTTGAAGTCCCTGCATATACAACATCGAGGTGGAGGAAATTATCTAGGAAAGGAACTGCTCCTGCTTCCGGAAGAGGACTCCAGGAATGGATTGTAGTGGCAGAGAGGAACTCTTTTTAAACTGCTTCTGGAATGAAGGCACATCACAATTCCCTGGGTAAGCGCGTGCGAACAGCCCTGCGACGTTTAGACGACGCAGGACGCTAAGAACTGATTGTCTACCGTCCAAAGGAGTTCCGATGCAATAACTTCACAATTTCACCATGATCACGAATCTGTGCCCTGTTGGGGATGGATATCAAGAAATGGTCTAGACGTGTTATGGAAGCTCGGCGATACACTGAACAATGCGCAATACACCTTAATAATTGAGAATATTTTGATTATCTCTGTGAGGATGAGATATCTTGAAGAAATTGCGGAGTCCGTACAGGATAATCATACTGTCTACATAAATTAGTTCTCAGAGGGTGATAGACTGGCCTTCCTGTTCAGTAGGTTTGAACCCTAGTGAAAGTGTGTGGACTGAGGTGAACAAGGACCTACACGAAGGACAAAATATGGCTGAAGCACAACTTCAAAAAGCTTGGGATATTATACCTCCCCGTCCACATTACTGCAGGGATTAATTTCATCTATGCTCCAAAGACTGAGGGCGGTTATACATGCTGAGAGTTCATAACCAGGTATTAATTTTGTTTATTTTTTATGTTACTTAGTTTCAGAATATAATACTTCATTTTCATTTATTTCTTTAGTTATTTAAAACTATGTTTTTGGTGTATAGAAATGCCTAAAATTTCAAATGCTAAATATGCATAACAACATAATAACTATGGCAAACACAAAATATAATGGCTGCTGGTACCTGACCCAATACTACTTCTTTTCTGTTGTGCAAATAAATTTGTGGGCGCAAATGATGTTTATATCACTGGCTTTGCAGTGTGATTTCACATGTTTACTTGTACAACATCGCAGGGCGTCACAAGTCTCTGACTGGATGCTGTGTTAAACCACCCGCCATTCAATTTTGTGTCTGCCAATATTTGAATATATAAGCAATATTTGAACCGAGAAACATATGAGCTCAAGTAGTGCCTTCTTAAAGTTTCAGTCGCCGTAATGTACTGTGCTTTGTTGTCAATAGCTTATAAGGTGATCATTGCGTTCTAGGTATGGAATATACCATTCTACATTGCTGCATGTACGTTGTGAACACAACAGTTTCCAAGTATACAAGCTCTTCGTTCGACACATGGAATCTGGAGATGACTTTCTTTCCAAATGTGTACATATCTTTCAGTGTCTTCCTAAATTCCATTTTTTTTAGCTTGTTTTTTGTTTTATTTTATTTTTTTACTCAGGTAACCCCAAAACATTTACATGCAGGTCAAATCTCGATGTCAAAATCTCTGCCCATTATAAGAGGTGATAGAAAAGGTGCAAATCTGTGTCACATTCACGCGAATTTTTCTACCCATTACAAATTTGCATACATACGTAATACCTATATTATAATAATTCATGAAAAAGTTATTCTTTTATCCATGTTACGTCATTCAGATGCATTTCCAGGAAATTATTTCTGACTAATTACACACAAAATAATTGGTATAGTATTATGGGAGACAGACTAGAAGCCATTTGTCCTAAATTTTGGGACACTGTTTTAGCTCTTTTCGGTTTTTAGGCTTTCACGCAATTAAACATTTAAATATAAATTAATATATTTTATTTACATTATGTATAATTATAACAATGTGCATATAAATTTAGAGTAGACAGGCAGTAACAAAAAAGTATTTTGGGAGCAAAAAGTCGCAAATGCAATGTAACAGCAGAGCTGCGTGTGCGTAATTGAGATATGGCTTTTTAGAATATCTTCATTTGCCAATCAAAACGAAATGTGTGACACTATGACAAGGTTTGGAGGGGGTAGGAGCTTAACACCTCGGCCAATCGAGCCTTTGGGCCTATACCCCTGATGGATGCCCTCTGGTAGAAAGAGGTGAGGTGAGAGGATACTAAGGGTGGCCGACCGGGGGAGAGAAAACTACACGGGGCAGCGTCCCTGGCGGTAGCTCATACAACTAGCTCCCCTCCCTCTGCGGTCTATACATCCACTGGGTCAGCGCGCCTACTGCCCCGCCCCTAAGGCGACCACCTGATCTTCTTAGGGACGCCTCTTTCCATCACGAGAGCTATTCAATTGGCATCACGAGGCTGAGTGTACACCGAATCAGACCTCCCAATAGCCAACAATCCCCATGTCGATACCGGGGATCGAACCAGGTCCCCTGAATTTGTGTATACTATAATTATGTACACAGGTAAGTGATAGAAAAATAAAATCCCTTTATTTAAAATAAAGAATGGAAATTTGAATCTCTGAAGAGTGTAACAGTGAAGTAGGAGGGCTATTTTTTCCAACATCCGACAGTGAAATCAGAGAAGACACAGGAGGTGGGGGTAGCACAACGTGATTGGTTATCTTTTGAACACTGTCAGTATCACTGCCAAGGTTAATTGGTTTAGTTAAAGTTTGGCTAGGGCACTTAAAGATGTCCGTTACCATAGTAACTTGTCAAGAACAAGCTATGCATTCTTAACTATCTAGAAAAAGAGGGACATAAGGTAGTAGAAATCCACCACAGAATGAAGCTATATGGATGTTGAGAAACTTATGAGTGGACAGGAAATTTAGAGACGGTTGAGGTAATGTTCGCGATGAAGATGGTCAGGGACGGAAATGTTTGATCAGCCTCCCTTCAGCCCAGACCTAGCACTGATTGACTACCACCTTTCCCCACAGATGAAAACACTGTCTGGGGGGACATTTCCACTCCAATGATCTTAAGGATAGCATGCAGACCCGACTTGAGAGTCAGACAGCAGAGGATATTGGAAAGCTGGAGCATAGCTATGGTAGAGAATTTATTCTTTATGATGATTATGTTGAAAAGTAGCTTAAGGGTATAGTGAACATAATGAAACCATTTTACTGTTCACTTGGTTTTGATGTTATGTCCTATCGGAGTGGGAAATAAAGTAACCTTAGTAACTTGGACGGAGGTCAGCGTTTTCACAACTCCAATATATTTCAAAGTAAATTTTGTCATTTGAGTTTGATTTGTATGGATTCATTACAGTGTATCGTTGGATGCTTTTGGCGCTTGCCAAGTATCAGCACTGTTGAAATGTGCTTGAGGGGTATTTAAAACAATCTCTATTGATTAAAATATCTTTAATTTATGAACAGAAATAAAGCCGTGTTTTAAATTGTAATGGATTGGAAACTAAAAATATCTTACGACAATAATGACTGATACAAATAATATTCAAAAGGGCTTCAAACGGTACTATGTTCAGATAAAATATCCTAGGCAGCAAGGAATGCTTAATTCTTAGTTTGTACAAATAGAGTAGCTTGACATGACCTTGTGACAACTAATGCTGCCTATGTGTCCTTCACATGAGGTCGCCGGTTCGATTCCCGACCTGGGTGAACACAGTCATAAATAACACAGAACGCGATCCTGGGAGACCAGTTTCTTTATTCCCACTGCTTTGTCAGAGCAAATAAAGAAGCTTAGACGTGAGCACCAATACAAACGAACGCAATTTCAGTCAGAACTGGAAAATCGAACCAAAATAAGTCAAAACATTGTTGTTTGTCGAGTACTCTACATGGTTATACTCAGTAAGCAACCACAATCCCTATCCTAAAGAGGATCACGAGAAATTTATTTCGTACGTGATGGGTCTTGAAGAAATCTAGCCACATACGTATATGGGTGATAGCTTTCCCATTGTTAGACATATACAACGTATGGATACGTGCTTTCAGCCTATGAGAAAGCTATTTATGAGGAAAATTAAGATTATCATTATAATAATAGCAATATATCTTCTGGGAGTACCGCTTATCAGGTTCGATTATGTTGGGCCAATCATGGATTTTTTGTGGTTTCTCCGAGTGGGTAAGTAAATGCTGGGATTATTCCCCTTCTAGTATGGATTTCCTTTCTTTCTGATGACGACTCTCTGCTGAACACCATTGATGCCGATCCAAATTCGTGGGTCTTTAATGAATCTGCTGCCGGTTGCTCCAGTTGTAAACGATCGGATCTATTTCTCAAGAAATTCGTGGATGGGGCAGGCAACATCAGTTAAGTTGACGAATAAACTTAAAGGCTATAAATAAGCAATTTCAAACAAGTTATCGACTGTTTCAGGATTCTGAGTTAACCGTTTCTGAATCTTAGCATGAGAAATTGTATCGAAGTATTGGGTATATCTTCGAACTTCTAACCAGGGTTTAAATTACACTCGCTTTTATAATTGTTGTTACTGGAGGTTGAAGAATGTGACGAACTTTAAAACAACAAATGCAACAATAACGTGACACAGAAACAAGCGATACGGGTCATAAATACATTTTAACAAGCCGTAACAGCGTGCCACAGAAATAAGCGGTATACCGCTTTCCTCCCAGCCAGTGGAACTGATTTCTGATCTGATCTGTCTGGTTCCAATGTTCACCCTGTATGTGTGTGCTTTTTAAAAAGTGATGGTTAAAATACTTTTAAGGAAGAAAAGGGAACTGGTTCCAGTGAAACTAAAAATAGACATCAAAAGCAACAAATCTTGATATGAAAATACGCATAGTAAATAAACGATAAAGTGAAAAATCGGATGTGTTCCACTCACATAACTTTCTCTACTCTTGTACTAACCACTCTCGCAAACTCTTATTTCTGTGACTTCTTCGTGTTAGTTGAGATAAACATTTGTCAAATTATCTTATTGCTTATTTTCTTGTAGGTACAAGGGGAATATTTGAATACAGCAGGTTTTGAGCGATAGTCAAATATTTTAAAGCGTGACATCCCGTTCTCTTTGCACGCTTAATATATAAAGAAACGAACAACGATGTTCCATTTCACGAAAGTTTTACTTTTCCGAAACTGACCCCCCCCCCCCAAAAAAAAGGAATATCTCCGAAATGGTTCACTCTACAAAATATAAATTGGATATAAATTGTGTGCCTTAGCCAGATCTACATTTTTTGTACACTAAGATTTTGTCTATCTCTTACGGTTTACGATTTATTCAAAAGTCATCCAGAGTAAATAGGACTACGTAGGCTATAACACCGGTACAATGAGATGGCAGAGGAAACCGGAGACCCGGAGAAACCCCGCCCCAGCGCCGCTTCGTCCACTACAAATCCCACATGCAGTGGCCTGGGATCGAACCCGGGCCACTTTGGACCACTGGTGTGTGGAGCCAAATATGGGTGATTTTAATTTTGAATTTAGAAATCCAAGCATCTCTTAGAAAGATTGTATGGGAGCTCAGTTTTTGCTGCTTGGATTAATTCCGCTGTTACCGGATATGAGCGCAAGCCATGCAGGGAAGCTGGTGACGCACAGGTGTGCGTTCTCTGAGGTTGTAATCCCAAGAGACCTAACGAGGGTGCTCCAATGTTGTGGCAATGAGTCGTAAAATTTTGTAGCCCGGCGTCTAATTTCATCCTCCACATCCTCGTGCAGTAGTGTCGAGCGGAATCTACGATATACAAAACAGATTATCCGAAGACCTCTATTCTGTACACACTGCAGACGCAGGAGATGGGAATCTGCGGCCATGCCCCAATCTCGCAGGCGTACAATACAACGGGGATTATGAGGGCCCGAAAAAGGCGTAGCTTCAAGGGAACAGGCATCCCGGACCTTAGCATGGGATACAACATCCGGTTCCGGATGTGCTCCCTGAAAGTCAGCTCCCAGGTAGATGATAGTATTCGTCCATTCCATCCTTCTTGAGAGATAGGTGAATGTGGGGATGTCTGCGAATGTGGGAAACTCGATCCACCCTTCAGGCTGTCTTCGAAAGCATCGGCGCACCCCCCGACGGACACGGTCGGAAGTCTAAGTGCTGCAGATCATCTCGGTGCCTCATAAGTCATCTCCAGGTATTCAGCGAACACATCGGCTTTGGCTTGGGCTTCATAGGCCAGCTCTTGGGGAGGTATGTGGTCCACATCGTTTCCGGAGTCACTTAGTAATCCTCCAAACGTCGCCGTCCTCGAGCTTCAATCGAGTCATCGTGTCCTCCCACACGCGCACTTTGTGCTCGTGTAGTCGGAGACGAACCTCGTGGCGTACGCGCCTTAGAAGCACTAGGTGATGTGGCGTGCGGTGTCGCTGGTAGAGTCTGCGGATGAGCAGAATAAGTTCTACTGGCAGGACATCTGGTTGAGGAGCTGGTGTACGGATAGTGAGGTTGCGGACAGTTCGGGTCACAATGGAGGTAAAGGAAGAGACCGCAGCCTCCAAGATTGGAATATCTATCATGTTAGGGATGGAGTCATTCAGGCAAAACTCAACGCAGTCGCAATCGGCGCCCCGATGTTGAGTGGTTCAGTGGGCATTAAACACTGTTAAAGAATAGGTACACAGATTTGTGGGCTTGGAGCCTTTGCTTAAAATGTAGTTTCTGTAAGCCGAAAGTTTCACATTTTCACTAAAATCTATATAGATATTTTTGGTGTAATGCAATAAGTTTTCACCTATGAGAAGTAAGTAACAGAGTAAGAAATATCAGCTTTCCTACCATATTTATAAATGAATAATTATATTCTGATGGACACTGGTGATATCTGCAACTACATAGACCAAACCTCCTTCAAAGTTTCGCAAAGCCAGGCGTAGTTGGGCGTATAGTTTCTTACAATGGGCCTGAAGATTAACTTGTGTGCTCATAAATCTTTTTTGTTCGTGTGAATGTTGGCCAGATTCAATTCACCCCTGGGTTGATGATATAGGCTAACATAAACATTCAGACATTCCAGGATATCTTTGTGCGGATTGGAACACTTGTATGGAGTGACACTTCTACGGAGACATTCGTACGGAGGTTTTTCCTCTACCCGATGAGTCAGAAGTGGAATGTTGACACTTGTACGGAATGACTACTAACGACTGTTAATAACTGGTTTTGCAATGAACATTTGCAGGTATAATATGTACACGTATAACACATGGTTTAAATTAAATGTAACATGTTTATAGTTGCAGAATGCAGGAGACTCACTTAGGAGTACACTTGCAGTAAATGTTAGCATTTATTTTCTACATGATGACCCATTAGGACATTGTAAAGCAGCATAAAATTGCCTTAGATTACGTTAAGAGTACGGTAAGATGCCAGTTTGACATGCTTGGAATGTAATGTTAGAAGGGAGCTGGTGCTGAGTATTAAACTTTTTTTGTACAAATTGTAAAAGACATTCAACCGTCTGCAGGGAACACTCTTTTCCTCCCTCACTCATTTTATTTTATATTTTTATTTTATTTTTAATGTTTTAAGTGAGCATCAAACTTATTTACAATATTTACATGATATATTTGCCAATGGTTTGAGGTCATAGCCTTTTGTTTACTGTGATTTCTGCGAGTGAACCGCGCAGCCTAGAAATCATCAGTCTTCATTGCTTGACTTCTTCTTTTTCCGTCCATATTTAAAAGTAATTGGTCAAACTGGTGGCCGCAGAACTCTGCGTTTTCTCGAAGATTTTGTTATTAGCCAGTAAACATTTGGATAGACGCTTGTAGCACCCACACTCGGATATCAACTGTGGTAATGATCTCTCCTTAGTGAGTGCCACCCCCTAACCGTGACCTACCAGTCACGTATTCCAACCCCTATAGTTCTCGAGTCAAAATTCTAAGAAATACTGTACTGGCCAACATCAGATTAGTCTCCGTGCAACTGTAACTTTTCAAATATTTCATGCTTGGCCATTTCCGGAATTATTTTGGGGCTCCGTATAAAGTTCAACAAATTTCATCTCTCTAGAAGTGTCACTCCGTACAACTGTCACAACTAACTCCCTGTGGGCTTGATCACATACTTGCTGATCCCAAGATCCTAAGAACTTCAGCAGAGTAGATTTAATTTAATGACTTCTGGATTACCGAGCAAGGTGGCGCCGCATTCGAGAAATCCTACGTTCGAACACCCGGCACCGACCGGTCTAACCAAAGATTTTTCTACGGCTTTTCTCAGTCGCTAGGTCAACACTGAATTGGATAATGTCATTCCTGAATAATGCCTTTCATCACTGCATTTAATTTCCTACTTCTTCGCCACCATCCTGAGTACCCATCCTGGATATGCTATGATCCAAAGTTTTCTCCTCGACTACTGACTCGAGTCATTGGGTTGTAACTCTTTGAGAGTATGAGTCCTCCAAAGAGAGGAGGACTGTTGAAGAAGAATCTGGATTTCTTGTATTCACTTGAAAACACACTTTTGCAAGTAAAATCTTAACATCTACTTAGATATTATCACTGAACTTCCAAACTAAGAACCTTTAAGCTACCTACTACAATGAATTGAAATGGTTTTTCACCAAAATTTACGAACATGTCAATATGCAATCAACTTTGTGAAGCAGAATTATGATACTCCAAACGTATCTGGACAGATTATCTTTACTCCATCACTTGTTTATTGCATGTGAAGGAAGTACTGTATTCCACATAAACTCAATATCCAGACTTCACTGATAGTTAAATGATTCGAGGTCCCTTGTGAGGGTGCACATGTGTGTTTGTGTGCGAAAAGCATACTCAAAAACGAAAAGTTTGATGAAACCAACCTCAAAGTTATCATAGGTTGTTCAGCATCTTCCAAGAATTTTCAAGAAAACTTTTCCGCCAGACTAACCATTACACGGAAATGTTTTCGTCTTTTCCCTTTCTTTTTAATTTGCTAAAAAGTTACTTCGGCGCTTTTGATTAAACTATCACATATTAAGATATTTGCATGACAAATAAAATGTATATCTTGGATTTTCTACAAATAGTCTGTGAGGTCTTCATCTGGGATTAATGTTGTAGATAACTAGTAAATCGCAAGTAACGGGTAACAGTCTTCTTCTTGTTCTTCATGGTTTAGACCTTTTATTGTTCTGTTCCGACTCCAAACTGCTGCTGCTGCTTCCATCTTTGCCTATGTCTTCCCAGGTTTCTTCTTCCTCATGGTGAACAACTATATGCTGCTTTTGATAGTCTGTTTTCAGTAATCCTTATTAAGTGTTGTTTTCAGTTTGTTCTATATTTCACTATTGTTGTATTTAGTTCCTCTGCGTTTAATTGTTGCCTTATTTCTGTATTATGTTTTGTCTGTTCTTTGATATCCTACTATTGATCTGAGGAATCTCATTGTATTCCGGCTGAGTGTTGTGACGTCATAGTCCATGTTTCGGATCCATAAGTTAATGTAGGAACTGTCATCGTCTTCTATGATTTCATTATAGTCTTTATTTTTCAAAGTTCTATATAGCGTTCCGGTTATATAATTAAACTTATTCAGCTTATTGTTTATATCTATTTCCACTGTATATGATATATCGCAGCCTAGAAAGTTAAATTTTATCACTCGTTCTATTAGTTTGTTTCTTAATATTATGCTTGACCGAATTGGATGAGAACCCTTGCAAGTCATCGTTCTTAATTTTTCAGATGATGTTTCCATATTATATTGTTTTGATATTCCTTTAATTTATATAGCATCCTTTGCAGTTCGTCTCCTGCTTTTGTTACTAAAATGTGATCACCTGCGAAGGCTAATGTTTTTATTATTAAATTTCCCGATGACAAACTTATCACGTAAAACATGTAGCTCTCTTTCGAGGACACAGTTTGTTTCAAAAGACTCCTTTTTGTGTCATCAGGCTATTTTCAAGTATTTGTTAGAACTTTTCAATGTTCTGTTATTTTCTGAAGTGGTGAAATCGTCGTTTCCTCGGTTCTCGGGTATGTATGTAACTTCAACACCAGCATGTTGGGGTCCACTTTTGAACATCTCCTTCCTTTGCTGCAATGAAACTATTTCTCCAAATGTTTACCTTGTTTAACACGTAGGTAGAAAAAGAATAAATTGTAGAAGGTAACAAAAACAAACGATATTAACTGGAGAAATTAATACGAATGTGACAATCTGATTTTTTAAAAATAAATCTGGACGTCAAACTTTGGAAAATTGACAACCCTGCTAGGCGGGATACGCTGCACTGAATGAGAGGGATGAGGAAACTTAGGAAAAAACTAACATAACTAGAGAAGAAACTAGTAATAGAGGAAACCTGCTGAATGTCATTGCCTTAGCCATGGTCACTGCGATCGTTCCTAGGTTTTCTTAATGGCTGTCTGAGTACTCAGTAACGGCGCTGCCTAATGCCACAGTTTTACTTGTTCTAACTGTCAAGTTATTGGAATTTAGTACGCTATTGGCAGACGGAATAGGGTGCCTAAAAAGGCAATGACGCCGGTTTTTTTAAAACGTCGGCAATGTCAGCAAGTCACAATTAATAGCACACCACGTGCAGAATGAAACATGTCTGTGGAGCACAAAACACCTTGTCTGACATTCCTGAGAAACCAGACGTCCATCGGCTATTTAAAATGCTCGTAATTAACAGATGGTCAAGGAAACTGCAAGTCTTTCGATATATATATATTTAACTGGTGATTATATGTTTGTTAGTATGTGTGTTTCTGTGAAGAAACTGCATTCATTCAAGAAGTCGAGGTTGAGACTTGAATCGAGAGATATCGCTAAATTGAGTTTACAGTTCTAAAAGTTTAAATTCCTTAGTCAGCGTAGTTCTTAATTCAACCTTGTTTCCAACTCAACCACGAATAAACTCGTGAGATAGAACTACTTAAAAACACTTGACAGAGAAATTTGCAATTTTTACAAATTTCAAGCTATTTACTTTAAAACTTGACCGAGTGAGATGGCTCTGCATGAGGCTCGCATTCAGGAGTTCGGAGTTTGATTCCCGCGGAGGACCTTGCTGACCCATGGGTTTTTTCGGGGGGTCTTCCGGATCACCGCCCGAATGTTGGGAAGGATAATTACATCCCGCAATTTCCCGCTCCTCCATTTCATTTCACTTTCATTTCAATACGGTCTTTCAGGGTCAAAACTGTTGGCGATGGGCGAGTTTGGCGCTGCTTGACTGGCGTTGTAGTCGCTTGACCGGTGGCTGCTTAGTGAACCTGGGTGTCGAGACGAATCTCCAGCATACGTTAGACGTCCTCACGCTGCCTGTCCTACTCGGCCGGCTTCCAACACGCCCGTAGGGCGCTCTCACTTCATCCCTTCCTCCAATAGCCTCAACACCTGGTTCAGTGTGGGATATTCTCCGTAAATACTCTACCTCTCTCTTTAGTTCAAACCCTTATCAAAGGTTTGCTCAACATTAAATAATTTTTCGTGAGCTATGTAGTTTACTTTCCAAGAAAATAATTTTCCAAAACTAAAAGCAAATCTCACGCAAAATGCCACGAGCAAAACTGTGACGAAAAAAGTTTACATATTATTTCTCAAAAGTAACTCTTTGCAACCAAAGATTAAGTTGTATTTTTCTGAAAAAGAAAACTATGTAATACTTTTAAGTTCATAAACATCATTCATATATTAAATTATTAAAGCCTTAAAGCTATCCTTGATATTTAAAAAAAGAGAGATTACGTGTCTTCATCCATCTTCAAAAAATCTATACTCAAAGTCTGAAATCTTTAAGTGAAAAAAAGTTCCACGCCAATTTTAAGTTCTAAGTTTTACAACCATTATAAGTCTCTGCTTCAGGGAGACTCCTGTCTATAGTTGAAAGGAGTTTAAGGGGCACTGAGACTGAATTTTATAACATCTTTAATTTAAGAACTGTTTACTGAAAAATGCGCTCACTTATGAGTAAGTAGAGAAATCATGTTTAAAAGCTCAAAGTTCTAGCTCAAATGGTTTCTCAGATAACACAATTAAATATTTTTAAATGGTGAAAACAAGTAAAGGCGGCGTCGTGACCGAGCAGTTGCTACCATCTAGGTGTCCCGGGTTCGATCCCAGGGACTCGCATGTAGTATTCGTGACGGCCGAAGCGGTGTCTAGACGCATTTTCTCCGGGTTCTCCGGTTTTCCCCGCCACTCATTCCACTAACTGCTCCATCACATTTCCTTTCATACATTTCATTGCATTTCATATCATCCTCTTCCTCACTATCGTACCTGGTGCTTGGATGATCACACGCTTCCAGGTCTATCCATAGGTTCGTCTGCTCCCCGACAGGCATCTGACCTTAGGCACAGGCTTGTATGTCCTAGGGGGTATAAGTCCTACATACGGGAACGGTAATCCGATAAAGAAGTAAACATTCAAATCTTGTAAGACTGCCTTGTCCATTCACATTTGTCAGAAAAGTATGATAGGGATATTTTCTGATACTTGGATATAGTTAAAATAAATTTAAGTACTTTAAGTTGATGTTATTAGTTGCAGAGAAATAACATTGGTTATGGAGATGCTAAAATTTCCCAGGTTTTTATAGTAAAAATATTTTTCGGTAGTCAAGTGAGTGAGTGAGTGAGTAGGGTTTAAGGGCTCGTCGACAGCTAGGTCATTAGAGCCCCTCGGTAGTCAATGTATAAATCAGTAATAAAATATATGTATGCTTAAATCTTTTGAAAGTGCGTTTGAGGTTGTGTATGAAATTTGCGTACAAATCAGAGCAAATCTGAAAATGCAAGGAATAAATTTTGTTATAAAAACAAACTGAGAAAAATACATACAGAAAGAGTCCAGTGGTAATAAAGGGGAACGCCGGGGCGATTTAAACATGCAGCTGGGACCTTGAAAAATCCTTGTCAAAATTATTCACGGGTATCAATATTTATATGATATAATTTAAAAATCCAACGTTTTATCATTTCACCTAAAGTCTCAGTCCCAGTGTGCCTTAATCACGAACAACAGCCACGAAAGCCAACACTCAAATTAGATTTTAAAATTTTATGGGCTATATGCACAACTTGTGCACATACATTTAAATGTCACGTATGGGTGTTTAAATTGCCAAGTGGGTAACTTCGCAAATCAGTACTAGTTTTGAATATTTGAGGAACTTACCCAGAAATGTAAATGCTGAAGAAAAGTGATTTAAGCAAGTAAAATCAGTATATTACTCCAAACAAAATTCGATTTGGTCAAATCAAAGGCCTATTCATCTGCCCACCTGCCACCTAACTTCCCCTATAAAAGAAAATATAGCAAATAAAGTAGTTCATTTTGTTAAAACTGCGCATGCGCGGAGGGAAGTGCCAACACAGCAGCAGTAAATCTTTTGTTCTTCCAAAAAGCTATGTTTCAGAAGTGTAGCGTCAATGGATATGAGAGATGTATTACATGCCCTGCAATTTTCCTAAAACTGATTGTCAAATTATTGTTCATTATAATTTTGTTGTACATAATCGTTTTAATGTCATTAAAAATCAGGCTTTCGTAAACATTATGATTTGAATTCGCGCCACTCTGCACGTATGTTCCGAAACAAAGCTTGGGTCAAAGCATCTGTCGTCAGTTAGAGGAAGCTGGTTTGTGCTCGAGCCAAGCTATGTTCCAGGCTAGGCCACATCTCATGTTAAGAATCGGCTCCTGAATAGGGAATAATTCGTGAATTGTTTTGCTTCTTGTGCATATCATCTTCAATTGTGGACATTTGAGCATGATTTGGACACTTGGTTACTTACTATTGAAGCAAAATGTAGGTTAAGATATGCGCGGATTATGGGATGAAGGTATGGGACAACGGCAATCACATCCGAGAGGCCACGAAATGAATCAGAGCCAGAACAGTAAACAAAACTGATTTTCGTGCCGTTGTTGCAACAAAAATAAACTGTTCTGTGGTCGATAAATTGAACGTTCAGATTAAACTTTCTCTGTAATTCAAGCAGACCCTCCAAAGCGCGCACTCAGTTTTACGGTGAACACTAAAAAGTGTATAAGGCATTTCAACATCGAAGTTTATGAAAGTGAGTCCTGGCTGTGTCGTAATACTTAAAGTAAATATTCTGTTTATCCTTTTTTTTTTTTTTTTTTTTTTTTTCAAAAGAAAAGTGAGTATAGAATTCTAGCGGTTATGAAGATTTAAATAGCATTTATAAGGCAACCATAAAACACAACTATTCTTGTAATGGCATAATATGCGAAAAACAACCAGAAATGTTTGGAATAAATCCAGGAATATAATTTTCATAGAATAACCAGTATAAGCTCTCAGTTGAACAGCAGAACAATGAAGTGAAAAAGAACAGAGCTTTACTTTCTCATTTTGTAGGGGCTGTAAGTTTTCTAGAAAAACAGATTCTTACTTTTCATGGTCACGACGAGAACGAAGGATCTTCAGAGGCAATTATATTGAATATTTAAATGAATTAGCCATATATGACGTCTCTGAAAGTGCACTTGGCTGTTTTTCGTGCAACTTCACCTGATATTCAGAATGATTTAATTTCAAGTGTGAGAGCCGTCATGACACTGGAATTAAGAAAGAAATTTCTGAGGCCTTCTTTGTTTCATTGATACTGGAAGAATCTACTGACATTAATAGCGAAGAACAACCCTCTACCGTTCGTTACATAAATGTTGACGGAAATATTGAAGAGACGTTTATTTGATTTACAGAAGTAAATAAAATATATTCTCTTTTGAATCATGCTCTCGGTATTATCGAATATTTATTTTACAAAATGATAACAAATGAAAACTGCGAAGGGCAATTCTGTTTATATTTGGTCATATTTTAACGAATTTTAAAATATTCGTTGGGTTACATACCCGAGTTTGATAGTCACGCTACGCCACTGGTTTCACTACTTCTTCCAAATTCACACAGTTCAATTCATACATTAACCGTTACAAGTTTTTCCTCCCTGTTGGATCATTGGGGTTTAACTTCACAGATACTACGGCTGCACTCTGTCTTCGCTTCACTAGCCGCAATTGTTTCGCTTCTCTTATAAAAAATAGACATCCCTCGACTAGGTTTTGGAATATAGTGCTCTCAGTCTCTCGGCTACATTTTGCGTATCTCTCTCTCTCTCTCCCTCCCTCTCTCTCTCTCTCTCACTCTCTCTCTCTCAGTTTTTCTTTCAGACGTTGGCAGCTATTCATGATAAATAGAACAACCATAACAACCGTCTAACGCCCAAAGCTTTTCAGAAACAAAACTCAGTGTTCTAGGATAAATACCGAACTTTTGCGTATTTTTAAAAGGTATTTTTCCCTCTACGTTTGGTGAAAATGCAATGTGAATTCGAGTATCCTTAAACCCCAAACCAAGTTTCAACAGCCCTTTCCAGGTCAAGGCCAGTACTGGAGGGTGGTTCCTGGCCAGCGCCCCGATCCCTATTGGCCGGTTATGCGGTCTACGCAACCAGGGCAGCTACTTTTGAATCAAGTCCCTCCTCAATTGGCCTCACAGGACCTAACAAGGCTGAGTGCACCCTGAACCAGGTGTCTAGCGGGAGAAAATCCCTATGCTGGTACCGGGAATCGAACCTGGGTCTCCTATTTGGTAAACAGCAGCACTACCACCGCGCTAAGCAGACGCTCCCCTGTTAAACCTAAATTCCAATGTTTGTCTAATGACTTAATAATATTGTCATTTGTCTTTGTTTACTTTGTCAATTTGGCAACTCACAAATGTGGGAAGTTCTTGATTTATTTCAATAAAATATAAAATATAGCATCATTTTTATTTACAAGCACATCAATAGTAATTATTGTTTCTGAATGTTCCTATTAAATAATACAATTTCTGTTTTCTTGCTGCAATAAAAACTCTGTATCGTGCTTCATTAAGATTAAGAAATCTGAATAGTGAATCTAGTGCATTTTTTCATCCTGAATTCAGATATGCAGCCAGAATTTTCCCATCAGGCATAGTTTTTCTGTGAAAGCTACTTTTCAAAATATGATTTTAGCGTTTTCTTTGACCTGTCATAGGAACCTTTACCTCATATGTAGCTATTTTACTCAAGCCATATTTATTGAAATTATTTGTAATATCACGCTGAAGCACCACAAAACAAGACTGTGCAGGTTCATTCATGTTTAGACATGCTCAGACCTTTCTGGCATTGTGATGTGTCAGTATTGAGCTGACTGTGACATTGTTCACTAGTGAAATATTTCCTTCCTTTCTGTTTAGAAGTGTATTGTGTATGTTGTGCATGTTGTATTTCAGTGCTTAATGTTTTCATCGTGCCAAGAAAGTGTGTAAATCATGCAGATAATTTCTGAGCTGACCTTCAAGTCTCAGAGGCGAAATATGACCCCACTTGTAAAGAAGTGTTATCATCTTTACTTTGGCTGTCAAGTTGGTGATTTTGATAAGAGCTGGGCCCCAAATACATGCTGTGTTTCGTCTGTTAGACTGCCGACTGGGTGGAAAAATGGTACACATCATATGCCATTTGCAATTCCCATGATTTGGAGGGAACCGAAGGATCATTCAACTGACTGTTATTTTTGTTTGACAAATATTAAAGGAATCACATCTAAAACAAAATATACAGTTAAGTATCCGAATTTGCAATCTGCATTGAGACCTGTCTTACACAGTGAAGAGTTCCCCGTACCAGTATATGTAGATACAACCTTAAGTGATAACTCTGATTCTGACCTAACTGAAACTCAAAATGATTCAGATGAAAATAAAAATGATCTTACATATGAAGCCAGTAGCTGTTCATCAGAACCATACTTTCCCAATCAGCAAGACCTTAATGACCTGATTCGGGATTTAAATCTGTCTAAACTGCAAGCTGAAGTTTTAACTTCCAGACTCAAAGGGTGGAATTTACTCCAAAAAGATGTAAGAATAAGTAGTTATCGTAGCCGCCATAGTGTTTTCAAAGAATACTTCTCTGAAGAATATGGTGTTGTGTTTTGTAATAATATTTGTTCACTTATGGAAACTCTTGGGCATCAACACCGACCAGATGAGTGGCGATTGTTCATAGACTCCTCTAAAGTAAGTTTGAAGGTTGTGCTGCTACATATTGGCAATGAACTTCCATCAATACCAGCGGCGCATGCCGCTATGAAAGAGACATATCAAAATATGAAACTCATTTTAGAGAAAATACAATATGGAAAATATGAATGGAATATCTGTGGTGATTTAAAGGTCATTGCTTTATTGCTTGGTTTGCAACTTGGGTTCACCAAATTTTGCTGTTTTTTGTGCGAGTGGGACAGCAGAGATAAGAAGTCTCACTACGTTAGAAAGTCATGGCCAAAACGTGAATCTCTTCTCCCTGGCCAGAAAAATGTGGCATGTGTCCCTTTAGTGAATCCTGAAAAAATATTTTTACCTCCATTGCATATTAAGTTAGGAGTTATGAAAAATTTCGTCAAAGCTATGGATAAACTTTCTGATGGATTCTTGTGCTTGAAATCGAAATTCCCCAAAGTCAGTGATGCTAAATTGAAAGAAGGAGTTTTTATAGGACTGCAAATCCGATCATTAATGGCTGATGAACATTTCGAGGGACTGTTAAATCCACTGGAGAGAGCAGCCTGGCAGTCTTTCAAAAGTTTATGTTGCAATTTTCTTGGAAACCATAAAGCAGAAAACTATCGTGACATAGTGGCTGATCTTCTGCATTCTTATAAAGCTATGGGATGCAACATGTCTTTAAAAATTCACTTCTTGGACTCTCACTTGGACTTCTTCCCCGAAAACCTTGGAGCTGTCAGTGATGAACACGGTGAGCGTTTTCATCAGCAAATTTCTACGATAGAGAAGAGGTACCAAGGCAAGTGGAGTTCCAATATGCTGGCTGACTACTGTTGGACTAAAATGAGAGACGTTCCAGATGCAAAATATACCCGAAAATCACTATCTACCACTTTCTAGGTAAGTCAGAATCAGTAGTTATAATTTTGAGTTAGATAGCTAGTTACGGACTTTTTAGAATATTATAAAAATTCAAATGAATATCACACAAAACTCCTGCCCGATGCAGACAAACTGTAATTATATTTGAATTCAGCACGAAAAATACTTTTAGAATCTGTTATTTTAATTCTTGTGAAAGAGAAAAAGTTAATTTTTGTAGACCAATAGTATATTGTGATACAAGTGCAGTAAGTGCATCATTGGAAAAGGAGGAAGCTTGAACATACGAGAGCAGGTCGAGATTCTCCAATGCACTTAACCCATGTGAATTGCACGCTAGTTTTTCGCCGACAGTGAATAACAGAAATAGTACTTCCGCGAAAACAAATTAAACACTGCCAGCTGTTGAACGTTGGTCTCAGAAGCAAGGTCACCAGTGTTAACCTTAGTGATGAATTGTAGATGGATTATCAACGCCTGGTTGTTGACCTTAAAAAAGTCAATAACTTGCACTTCATACTTTCTGCTGCACGCGTAGGTAAATGCAACAAATAAAAATCTGATGTGTTGCACTCACATGACTTTCTCTACTCTTGTACTAACCATTCTAACGAACTCTTATTCCTGTATCTCCATGTTAGTTAAAATAAACATTCGTACAAATTATCTTACTGCTTATGTCCTTGTAGGTGCAAGGGGAATATTAGAAAACAGAAGGCTTTGTGCGACAGTCAAATCTTTTTGACCTTTGAGATTTCGTTCTCTTTGCACGATTAACATATAAAAAAATGAACAACGTTGTTGCATTTCGCTAAAGTTCTAAGTTTTCCGAAACTCACACACATAACAAGGAATATCTCCGAAATGGTTCACCCCACAAGAAAATTTATTGAGACATAAATTGTGTATTTTAGCAAGATCTACATTTTTTGTATAGTATAATTTGGTCTATCTCTAACGGTTTACCAGTTGTGCAAAAGTCGTCCAGAGTAAATACGATTACAGGGGCTATAGCCAGAAAATTCAAGATATACATTTCATTTGTCATCAAAATATCTCAAACATATGACATTTTATTCAAAATCGTTAGAGCCATTTTCAAGAAAATCAAAATTTTCGAAAAATCTTCCATGTAAAGGGTAGTGTAGGGTGGGGCTATTTTCTTCAAAATCTTCGTGTCTATGTTGTCCACAGACTGACAGACACACACACAGACACACACACGGACCTTTTTCTAAAAATGCTTTTTTTGGATTCAGGGGGCCTCAAAACATATATTTCCGGTGAAATCTCGACATCGAATTTTTGGGTGGAATACAATACTTCCCCTACTTACCAGTAGAGAAAGTAAAAATACACTAAAGACCCGGATTACATTTAAATGGTAAGCTTCAGCTATTAAATTTATTTTAGGTAAATGCTTCATATATCCCCGCATATATAAATGCAGAGGAAGATAATTTAAATAAGGAAAGTGCATATTTAAATGCATACAAAGAAAGTCCACAACCTTTAAGGTCAAAATGATGCAGATGGTAGAAAATTCTAAACGCGTATTTTCATATGAGGAACCATTGGTTGGAAATGACTATTTTGGATGCCACGTGATCTCGATCAATTTTGTAAGCTGCTTTAATTTTGACACTCGTAACCAACCTAAGAGTTTACAGTAGGTGTTCGAAGTGGCCCATGCCATTTTGTCACACCCTTTCCAAGATCCCTGGTGTCTTTAGCACAATGTTTCTATCGGTAGCTAGGACCTTAGTAAGCAATAGGTACCTCTTCAATTTCTGTTGGATTTTCATACACCAACGTCTACATGTGACCCTATAAGAAAGCCCAAAGGATTTAGATCCGATGATCACGCAGGCCACGGTACAGGACCTCCCCTTCCAATCCAGCGATTCGGAAAGGTACTGTTCACGTGACTGTGACAGAAGAAATAAATGAAACCGCCGGCAGCTTGTTATGCAAAACAAATGATAAATCAAAGTGCCTGCAGTTTGTTATGAAAATTAAAACAGATGTAGAAAGGTAGCTCATATTTACTTTCAACATCACGTCGTGTCCAAAATACTCATTTCCGACCATAGATTTCTTATCTCAAAATGTTTCGTTTAGAAGTCTATATCATTTGTATAATTTTGACCCTAAACTTTGGGCACATTCTGTACACATTCTTACACCCTATATTTATGCAGTTTACGGGTTCAAATAACCCCGTTGTTGATGGGCCCTTAAACCTCACTCGCACGCTGACTCACTCAGTCACTCGCTCACTCATTCACTCACTCCCTACACAGTTTAAAAGTATGTGTTCAATTAGAAAGTCTGTAACCTACCCGCCCTCCGTTTTTAGGATACTTATGTAAGAAACAAATCCCTACATGTCAACAAAGTATTGTATTTTGTTTCAACTGATACGCGCGCGCGTGTGTGTCTGTGAACAAATTAACTCAAAAACGAAAAGTCTATTGAAATCCAAAGTTGGTATTTAAGTTTAATATCTTTCACGGATGCAACACGAAGCCATTGAAGAAAATTCCTCCATCCTAAACTATCCTTTACGAAAAAAGTTTTCGAAAATTTTTGTTTTCTCAAAAATGGCTCTAACGATTTTGATTAAAATGAATGATTTAAGACATTTTCATGGCAAATGAAATGTATATTTTTAATTTCCTGACTATAGCCCATGTAGTCCTCCTTACTCTTGATGACTTTTGCATAACTGGTAAACCGTAAGAGACAGACGAAATCTTAATATACAAAAATGTAGATCTCGTTAAAACGCACAATTTCTATCCAAATGCATTTTTTGTGAAGTGAACCATTTCGGAGATATTCCTTGTTATTTATGTCCGTTCGGCAATATTCATTCTTTTCTGAAATGGAAGGTCGTTATTCACTTTTTTTATCTATTGGTCGTGCAAAGAGAACGGGATTTCAAAGCCTTCATATAGCGACCAGCTTTAAAACATCTGACTCGCTCAAAGCCAACTGTATTCCCATATTCCTCTTGCACTACAAGAACATTAGCAGTAACGTAATTTCTGTAAATGTTTATCTCGATTAACATGAAGAAGATATAGGAATAAGACTTTGTAGGAATAGTTAGCACAAGAGTAGAGAAAGTCATGTGAGTGCAATACATAAGATTTTTTGACGTAAGATAGGCATACTGTCCCGAAAGTTAAGTCTTGGGCAGCACACAGCATAGGAAGGATAACTTGTTTTCCCACGGCTGCAGAGACGGTGCTTTGCTATGCGACTGGCTGCATTCCTTCCTCTCGGCAATGCACTTCATTTCCACTGTTGCACTTCCTTACTTGGACATGGCAACAACCCGCCCTTACGTCTCCAGCAGCAGTGAGTTTGGTCACGGTTTGCCCTGGGTGGCCGTCCCATCCATTGGTTCCTGTATTCCTTAAGTCCGCGTGATAACAAACACAATTTTAACTCCTTCGTGCCCCTACAGAACGCCAATGGTTCATTTTATTGACTCACACTTACAAGAAAGACTCCACTTACAGATACCAGTACGGGTACCGAGGCCATTAAGGACACTTGGTAGAGACAGAGTA